>CM062292.1:169998536-170694482 GCA_031216915.1 Pictodentalium vernedei
GAAACCACAGAGAGCCTTACATCATATATCATTGAATCAGCTAAAAACTACATACCAAATAAAACCATTGAAGTACGACCGAAAGATAAAGCTTGGATGAATTCAACGATCCGTAAAATGGTGAGAGTGCGTGATCGATCACACAGACTAGCTAAGCAGACAAATAGGGCCGAAGACTGGGCTAGATTTAGGCATGATAGAAATGAAACTATATCACTCATACGGGCAGCCAAAGCAGAATACGATCTTAAAACTGAAACCTATGTATCAACTCGAAACTTTGGCAGTAAACACTGGTGGAGAACACTGAAATCATTCTCTGAAGAGCACAATGTTTCGCATGAATTTTTCCCGCCACTCGAAGAAGATGGGGAAATAATTAGCGATGCAACCTCGATTGCAGACTTACTAAATACGTATTTTGTTGATCAAGCTAACTCTGTCGATGACAAGGAACTACCACCCATCCCACGTTGTGCAATGAGCCTGGAATCTATAGTAATCTCTGAAGAAGAAGTAATGTCAGTTATTAGTAACTTAGATCCCCAGAAAGCTAGCGGACCAGATTCAATTAATAACAGAATCATTAAGGCATGTGCTCAACAGTTAGCTCTCCCTCTGACATATCTTTTTAATCTGTCTCTATCACGTAATGAGTTCCCATGTTTATGGAAGAAAGCCAGTGTTGTGCCTATCCATAAGAAATCATCAGTTAATGACAAGGTAAACTATCGGCCAGTCTCTTTGAGAAGTTCTGTCAGTAAAATTCTGGAAAAAGTAATTTTTAGACACATTTTTTCTTTCTTGGTGGAAAACGAATTGTTAACACCCCTACAGTCAGGCTTCATTCCGGGTGACAGTACAATTTACCAATTAATAGATAAAACTACATTGCTAGTAATATGGACAACAATAAAGAAGTCAGATTAGTATTCTGTGATATAAGTAAAGCATTCGATAGAGTATGGCATGACGGATTAATTCATAAATTAGACTCAATTGGAATAAGAGGTAACCTACTAGCGTGGTTTAAAAGCTATCTAACAAACCGCTCACAGTATGTAGTTGTAAATGGGGAGAAATCCAAAAATCAAACCATTAAAGCTGGCGTGCCACAGGGATCCGTTTTAGGGCCCCTCCTGTTCAATATATACATAAATGATATTGTTAAAGATATTACTTCCAATATTAGACTTTATGCCGATGATACAACACTTTATCTGGTAATCGAAGATGCAAAATTAGCAGCAGAAGTTTTGAATAATGACCTGAGAAAAATTGCCCAGTGGTCTAAAACATGGCAGGTTATATTTAATTCACTAAAGACCGAATCGCTGTATATTTCAAATAGAGTAAATCCCACGCTTCGCCCCCATCTTTACCCCCTAGGTCAGCAAATAGAAGAGACGGACACTCATAAACATCTTGGGTTGATTTTTTCAAAAACAGGACAATGGGATTCACACATAGAGAGTCTTATAAGTAAAGTCAGCCCCATGATAAACTGTCTTAAAAGCCTAAAATACAGATTGTCCAGACAAGCATTGGAAACTCTATATCAGTACTTCATTCTCCCGCTGTTTGATTATGCCGATGTTATATGGGATGGTTGCACGGAGACTAAAACAACACTCCTAGAAAATTTACACTTGGATGCTCTACGAACCATAATAGGGGTCATTAGGGGGACAAGTCATCAACTTATCTGTAGAGAATCTGGTTTCATACCACTGAAAGAGCGTAGACGACGCCACAAATTAGTAGCGTTGTATAAGATTATGTTCACAAGCGTCCCAAACTACATTAGGCTGCTCATTCCGCAACCTGTATCAGAATTGACTTATTACTCGCTAAGATCTTCGAGCTTGTTAAGGGAAATTAAATGTAACACGAACAGGTTTTCTAACTCGTTTCTGCCATCAGTGGTAAAACTTTGGAACGGCTTAAGCGCAGATCTGCACAACTGTACTTCCGTAGATCATTTTAAGAAGAAACTTGCAATTAACGACAATGTCGTCCCTGGGTTTTATTATGTGGGTAGCAGAAAGGAACAAATTGTTCACACGAAGGTGCGGTTAAATTGTAGTGATTTAAACGGACATAAATTTGATAGATTTAGTTTAGTTTAAACAATATTTATTCAGTAATTAACATGTGTGTACATTTCACAATAACACATGGATAACAAAGAATATGAACAACACTAGTTACAAGAGTATACACACGACAAGGAAAGCAGAATACTATGTAAAAGAGGGATTCGACAGAAAGCTAAAGCTTATGTAAGTCGTCTCCCTATCATCATATGACGTTCTCCTGTAGGTGGTTCAAATCAGCGGAAGAACCCACACGTCATCACATGACAGCCGAGCCCTCCCCCCCCCCCCTCCTCAATTGTAACTTAGGTTACAATTTACATACTACGATTGGAGATCAAGTGGGATAAGCGTCACATGATAACAGATACAGAGTAGAGGGAGGCGCCTCGACCGCCAGACAATGCCGTGTGAAATTGTTTAAACTCCAAGGTGAAATGAAAGGAAAGGAAGAAGAGTTGAGAAGAGAACTTATAAACTGAGAGATGAAGAAGTGAAAAAGTAAATAATATAACGATATCAGCTTGAATACATGGTAGCTAGAGATTATCACCGTTAAGCGGATAGAAAAAAGCATGCATCGAAGTCAGGCCCAGGCTTCCAGTAACAGCTCACGATGAGTCGATGACATACCATGATAACTTCTAGTTCACTTAGTTGCAAGTCGGGTGTAAGTAGACCTCGAGGTGTTAGGAGTTGAAAGACATGGGAGGGAATTCCACAACAAACATTGGTCAATGGGTCCTATTATGCCAGCTAAACCAAACTTATTTGATGCTCTCAACAGTACTGACTTTTCACAAGGAACAGTGGTCGGGGTGCAGTGATGAGTTCCGACTTATTCGAAACGCTTGCTTGACAAGATGAAGTCATGTACCACTTCAAAAATTAGACGGTTGTCATCGTTATTCAAGAATTCAGAGCCAAACAGAAGCATGGGTGTGTCGGCTACGTACGGGAGTAAATTAATCGTGTAATTACGGGCGTTAGAAAACAAAGGACAATAGAGGAGGAAGTGATCAGTAGTTTCACGTTCACCACACTGGCAGAAGGGACTGGGTGATAAGTGATTGTCGAAAAGGTGGGAGTTGAGACTACTACAATGTGTCCGCAGTCTGCAGTGGTATATTTGAGCCCTGCGCGATTTAGCATTACTATAGAACTTTGGTGGTCTTTGGTTACCATTACTGAGAAACGTTTTAAAGTTAATCAGTGATGAGTTCTCCCGGACAGGTAACGGTACTTTATTCCATTGGTCAGTAACGCTGGGGATAAAAGAAGACTGATACAGTTGCGTTCGGCAGAAAGGTACTCGATGGTTTAGACTGGATCGGAGACTATGTAATGAGTTCGTCGATGAAATAAGTGGAGGGACTTTGTTGGAAATATATGGGGGTGACATATGATGATACATTTTGAAGAACTGAATTAGTTTATGTTTACGGCGTCTTTCTTGCAGGGATTCCCACCGTGTTTCCGAATATAACAAGGACTTACTGGCACTAACTGTTGCTCCGGTGATGATTCTTGCTGCTGCAATTTGTATTTTTTCGAGTTCTGCGACATTTGTCAACGAACAATTATCCCAGACAGTGTCCGCATATTCGAGAAGAGGCCTAATAAAGGCAAAATATATTTTTTCCAGGACACAGCGATCAAGGTTAAATTTATGCCTTCTCAACATGCCAATGCGAGACCAGGACTTGGCGCAAATGTGGTCAATGTGGTTGGTCCATGTACATGTATTATTTAGTACGAGTCCTAAGTGTTTGTGGTCAGAAACTTCAGATACCTGTGTGCCACTTAAATATAATGGTGGGTGAGAGTTGGGATTGCTTTTACGTGATATACACATACTTTCTGTTTTATTTGGATTGAACTCGACCAACCATGTTTTGGCCCAGTGTTCGATTGAAGCCAAATCGTTATTGATTATATCCGCGGCTTGCTCCGGGTTTTCAATAACTAGATATAAGGACGTATCATCTGCGAAGAGGCGAATACTACTGAGTAAGTCAGAGGTTATATCGTTTATGTATATCAAAAACAGTAGCGGTCCGAGTATAGACCCCTGGGGTACACCGGCATTGATTGGTCTCCATGACGATGTCTCCGAGGCTATCACAACTCGCTGCGACCTATCTACAAGAATAAAAGTAGTTCACCTGAGATACCAATACTCTCCAACTTGTGGATAAGACCAGCATGCCATACCTTATCAAACGCCTTACTAACATCACAAAATACAACCCTAACTTCTTTGCCTTCATCAAGCGCACGACAGAATTCGTCATAAATGTCAGTTAGTTGAAGGACGGTTGAATCTCTGGGTGTAAAACCTGACTGAAATTGACTGAGAATATTATTGTCACTCAAAAACTCCCACAGGCGTTTGAAGACACATTTTTCAAATAATTTACCAACACAGCTGATCAACGATATCGGACGATAATTAGTGACTAAGTTTGAGGGTTGTTTTTTTAAAATTGGAGAGACATTTGCCTTTTTCCACAATGTAGGAAAGTAGGAATTATTCAGTAATATGTTGAATAAAATTGAGAGTGGTTCGCAGAGAGAGGATTTACATTCTTTTAGAAGACGGGGGCTTATTTGATCGGGACCTGACGCCTTGGACACCTTTAACGACTTCATTGCGGCATATACTTCACTGCAGTGTAGGGTGATACTATCAATGCGTTGGGAAACATGGGATGGTGGATCTGGTAAGCGAGCATTCGAGTCATCAACTGTCGATATAGAGCAGAAGTATTCGTTGAATACATCAGCTTTCTCAACACTTGAAGAATATATTTTATTTTGATGAATAAGGGTGGGAATTGCTGTTGCATTACAGTTACCGATTAAGCTTTTTAGGGTCTTCCACCACAGTGAAGCTGGGGTTTCGTTACTTCTCAGTGTGGACTGGATTTTTGCAAGATGTTGGGCTTTAGCATTCCTGATGGCCGATACAACCTCATTCCGTTTAAGTTTATATTTGGCCCAGGCGTAAGGGAGGTTGATGCGTTTAGCAATGCGATACAGGCGTTTTCTCTGTCTCATTAATAGTCTTATTTCATTATGCATCCATTTCGGTTGATCGACTCTCGCCGTAATAAATTTGTCAGGTATATGTTTGGATGCAATATCGAGTATTTTATCAGTGAAATTAGTGACTATGGTATCGAGACATAGGGTGTCAAAAATGGAATTCCAGTCTGCTTTTGAGAAAGCCTCCTTCAATTCACCATACTTACCCTGAGAGTAAAGCCATATCCTCCTGCGGAAAGAAGGGGGGTTTGGTTTCAGAAATTCGATTTCAATTGAAATTGGGCAATGATAGCGGGTCATGTCTGGAATAATTGGTTCGAGGACTTCACATGTTTTCACGTTGATTGTATCACTGACAGCAAAGAGATCTAACAATGAAGCGGATGTTTCAGTAAAACAAGTTGGTTCACTCACAAGTTGTCTGAGGTTGAGGTAATTGATTATTTCAGAAAAGCTACTTCTTGGGGATCCCATTTGGTTGTCATTGAAATCACCCGTGATCATTAGGTCACCAACTGACGTATCTCTAGCTTTTTCGATGGAGGCTGATATGGCATCCCATGTATCTGGGGGACTGTTTGGTGGACGGTAAAATACTCCTAATAATAACGACCTACCCCGTTTAGTAAATACTTCAGCCCATAGGCACTCCGTATTCGGCATATCAAGATCCGATCTGTGTCGAAACGAGATGCTGTCTTTTATGTAAATGGCAACCCCACCTCCCCTTGACGAACGATCGAATCGCAATGGTTCATGGAACCCATGAAGTTGGACATCGGATGAGGTATCGTTGTTCTGAAGCCATGTCTCACTGAAAGCCACAATATCAAATGATGCAAATTCACATTGTACAATATCTAGTTTAGGTTTAAGGCTCTGAATGTTAAGATGAACTATTTTTAAAGTTTCTTGATTGTGATCTGAATTAATAGAATTTGGACCAGGGTTGGTTTCAATGTCGCCTGATAATAATAAACTTATGACCGAACAGAAAAAAACGACGTCAATAGAGCCAATGCAGTTAGAACGTTTAGTAATGGCCTAGCCTTCGAGACAATCAAACAATTTGAACGATGTGGAGTTGGTTCAGTGGAATCTACACTGAGAGGGGCAATAAACACATTTGATTGCCCAATGAACAAGGCAAACATTGCAGTGAAGCTTTTATACATCTCAGCTCCACTGAGACGCAAGAGCAAGTAAATTAAGATGCATGCAGATCTATCTTTCGGCAGACAATGCCTTAAGCTTCTAGAATAAACTGTAAGGTTGTTATTTCCTATTCGGGCACGGTATAGTGCAAGAGAACACATGAAGAGTAGTTGTAGTATCGGAATTAAACTGTATTCAAGCTGGTATAAAAAGAATTGGCGTAGATTAGAGAAGAGAGTGTTTGAGTTTAAGACTAGAAAGTAAAGGTTACAAAAGGACACTAAAAAAGATTAAAGTAATAAAGTATATACAAGGTAACTTGAGTGTTTAAAATGGGGTAGATTTTCTAGACTCCCTCAACAAAGTCAAAAATTATATATTTACACATAGTGGAATATCAGTATGAGATGATGAGTTGAATGGCTACACTTTAGGCCTAAATATTGATTTCGACTTCACTCATTTCCGATAAAGGAATGTCAATGGGAAGTGCGAGATGCACAAGATTCATTAAGAATTATATATACCATTGTACCAAACAGTGACACTGACAACAGGAGCGGCACGCCCTTCCTACCACGAAAGTGTCGAAAGTTGGCTGGAAGAAAGCGCCGCTACATTTGTATTACATTCAACAATGGCATGGAGGAGGGTGGATCCACCCCTAATAATAGATCCATCTTGCAACAAATACGCTAACACGGATACGAGAGAAAGAAATTGCAGGACCAGCATTTGCAAGAGGGAATTAAGGGCGTTCCACCTGTGGTTGATGTATCTGGTGCAACCCTACGTCAACACTTAGATGTGGTTCGCCTGTTTCCAATTAATTGTACCCAAACGGGAGCCGCAACAATATCTTCGCAAAATACTCTGACGTAACAATATGACGCAATTATAGAAATTTGCGGAAGGACGGAGAAAACATTATTTCGATTAAGTCACGATTGATTCAGCTGCAATTATAGAATGCCTGTGACCCTAAATATTAACGATTGCCTGTGTGTACTTCGCTTATAAAATAGGGGTGTCACAGTTACACAGATACAGTTCGATATGTTTGGACTGGTTCACACTGTCGGGGAGGAGGAAAGACAACTTCGATCGGGTCGCGACACAGTCCCCATCCGATCGAGTTTGTCTGACATCACAATCACAGTAATGCATCATGATTGATTCAGCTGCAGTCATGGAATACCTATGACACGAAATATTAACGATTGCATGTGTATACTACGCATATACACTAGGAGTGTCACAGATACAAGTACTTAGATTTCGATATGTTTGGACTGGCAAACACCGTAGGAAGGAGGAAAGATAACTTCGATCGGTTCGCGACACAGTTCACATTCGATCGAATTTTTAAATCCGACATCGTAATCAAACTGATGCATATTGGTGGATGGTAGCGTCGCAGAATTGTTGAGTTTGTGAGACTTCGTAACAAATTAGTGAGACCACGTAACAAATGGTAAGTTGGTGTGTAGCACAATATAACTTTTGGGGAAGGGGATCAGACCAGCGCATATTAAAGGGGATGTACACCAATGTCGACGGTTTTCCACGTACTATACATTGAAAAATATGTTTGAGTGGGTACACACAATGAAGGAACGGAAGGGTATCACATTCACATTCGATCGAATTTCTCAATCCGACATCGTAATCAAATTGATGCATATTGGTCGATGGTAGCGTCGCAGAGTTGTTGAGTTAGTGAGACTACGTAACAAATTAGTGAGACCACGTAACAAATGGTAAGTTGGTGTGTCGCACAATATAACTTTTGGGGAAGGGGATCAGACCAGCGCATATGAAAGGGGATGTACACCATTGTCGCCGGTTTTCCACGTACTCTCCATTGAAAAATATGTTTGAGTGGGTACACACAATGAAGGAACGGAAGGGTAACATGGCATACGTGGTTTAGAAGGAGAAAAGACAACAACGATTGACCCGCGACACCGTCATTCCGATCGAATTTATCTGCCAAGTTTTGCAATCAAGCATGCATATGGGTGGACTGTAGCGTCATAGAACTGTTAAGTTAATGGAAGCAACAAAAAAAAAACAAAAAAAACAAAAAAAAACAAAAAAAAAACAACTGGGGACATGGTATGAGCACGATATAACTGCTTAGGAAGGGGATCAGACCAGCGCCAGTTAAGGGAGGGGGGGAGGTATACCCCAATGTCGCCGGTTTTTCACATATTACATATGCAGGATATATTTGAGAACCCACACACAATGGAGACATGGGAGGATAACTTCGATTAGATCACGACATGAATCCCATGTGATCGAGTCTGTCGCAACATGGTCGCCATCCCATCCAATTCGTCTCTCCGAAAGTGCTATCAATCCGATACATAATGGTGGATAAAGGCGTCGCAGAAGTTAATTTGTAAGGCAACATTACAAACGAGTTATGTGGATGTCACGCAACTTCTCGTTTAAGGAAAGTGATCGAACTAACTGACTTGGGGTGTGGCGGAATACACCCCAATATTACGTTGGCATGCTGTGCTGTACATGTAGAAATGGAATGTCACAAATGGAGTTTAAGCGCAAGTGGATATGTCGGAAAAAGCACACATATTGCAGAAATGAAAATATATCTTCGATCGGATAGCGACATAGTCCCCACCCGGTTGAATTTATATAGTCGAGAGTGTTATCGAACTAATGCACAGTGGCAGTTGGGCGCTGCTAATATAATTAGTAAAGTGAGGAAAAGGTGTGGGGACGGTACTCGAGGGATTTGTATAGGAATGTGGTCAAAATAGCACACAATTGGGTGTTGCGGGGGGGGGGGGGCATGCCAATTTTACTTTAACCAGTTTAAGTGTTCAAGTAGAACGGAGGTGTCACATTAGAAATGAATATGTCTGTATTAGCACTAATTAGTTTATATTTTTAAAACAAATAAGTCAAACTTTATAATGACGAGTGTTTCGCTGTGGAACTATGCGGGCAGATATCACTGGAACCGGCTTCATCAGCCGGTCCCAATGATATCCACTTCCGCGTAGTCTGACTAAAACGAGACACGAGATACTTGAGGTTGTGGAGCTTTTGTCTTTGGGTAAATAGTTAACAAGAATTGTTTGGGTTTTGGGGTTTTTTTTGTTTTGTTTTACTTTCTTTATTCGTCCAATTTGAGAGAAGCCAAAGCTCCCGAAAAAATTGGGGGGGGGGGGGGGTCGAAAGCCTTTGTTAATATCTCTCCAAGAAGACCAAGCACATGCGGACATCGCTGTAGTCAGCTTGCCAGCACAGCTCAACCGATGGTCGCATCCGCGTGATCTCTCTGAGGAAAAAGTATATAGATTCTTTAAATTCTTTAGTAAATGCTTTAATAAATGAGTTTAAGTATTTATGGGAAATTATGAAATAACTAGTTTATAATGGTTGACTGAGAAGTGTTCAAGTTGATCACTTGCCTTATTCGAAAGCCTTTCTCCAACTCGTCCATTTGCCAAGGGCTCGTGATCCTGTTGACGGAGCCATCCTTGAGTTTTACAAAGATGACCCCGTCGAAGGTCCACGAGTCCTGAAGCTTATGTTCTCTGACCAAAATGCGAGCTCGTCGAGCTAGGGCCGCCCGGGTTCTAGTTAAATCTTCATTTATATAAATGCCCTGTCGGCCAGACCTCGACTCACTCCGCTCAGGCGTTGTCCTACTGGGTCTGAGTTTGAGACGAGCTCGATAAAGCTTGTTACGTAATCTGTAACTACCAAGTCTGAAAATGATTGGCCGTGCGGGAATCGGTTGACCATCTCTCACTCTAGGACCCACCCTGTGGCTCCGTGAGATATCGTCAATCGATAAATCCACCCCTATTTTGTTGGCCACCTCCAAGATTATCTCATCTGTATTTTCACCGGATTTTTCAACAATCCCTGATAGACGTAAATTGGTCCGCCGCCCGTATTGTTCTAAGTCATCGACCTTATCATTAAGTTCTTGGATTTGTTTATCTTTTAAACTAATCTCTTTTTGAAGAGATTGCATAGATTTATAAGTGATAATGCATCTTGTGGCTGCGGTCATGTATATGAAGACACTGAACACTATTTATTAATGTGTCCTCTATATGCAGAATAAAGAAATTCGCTTCTAATAAAATTGGGCCACGCCACTAATATCACTCTTATGCTATATGGGGATACGGAGAAAACTGCCTTGGAAAACGCCAGTATATTTAGTGCGGTTCAAGAATATATTAGGGAAACGATGAGATTCCAGTGACTGGTTTATTTCCAGTGGAAAAGAACCCTGACAATGACCTTTGCTGTATTGGGTGAGAGAGATTTTAGTGGGCCTATCATATAAATGAAAGTAGATTGCCTCCACACCCAATAGATAGGTGAATTATTTAAAGTAAATGGTGGGATATAGTATGGTACTTTCTCTTTCTTTCCACTTCATTGGATCAGTTTCTGTTTTATGTAGAGTTGCACCTGCACCATTGTATTGTATTGTATCGTATTTCTCTGTAGGGTACGGCGTTAATATAGGCATTGCCTGTTCGCCAAACCCCATTTCATTGAGGAAATAAAAATATTGTTTAAAAAAAAAAAAAAAATTAGAGTTACTCAGAAATTGTCTACTAAAAAGTGCGAATTTCATATCACACTTTTTAGTGAATAATTCCAAAGTAATGTATCGATAGGGCCAGGTTAAAAAAACGAAATTAATTTGACGATGCATTTTTATTGGGTCCAGGACATTTTCCCCTAGGACATTTTCCCCTAGGACATTTCCCACCAGGACATTATCCCCTAGGGCATTTTCCCCTAGGACATTTTCCCCTAATTATTCATCCCCGGATTTTTTCCCCTAGACTGATTTCTCCTAGATTTTTCACCCAGGACATGTTCCCATAGATTTTTTTTTAATTTTTCATGGAATAAAATAGAAAAAAAAATTGGAAGAATAAAAATAAAAATGTAATTAAGGTTTCATGTAATAGTTTATTCTTTTTAAAATAGCTAGCATAAGATAATAATATACATGCAGCAAGTAGCACAAATAAAACTATGATAAATCAAACAACGATAGTACAGCTAAGAATAAATTTACAAGACGACTTTGATGAGAACACCCTTGGTGCAAGTCCTTAACATAATTTTATGGATTTATACAGCCTCCATGCATGAAGGAAGTACAAACCCATAAAATTATATTACGAGTTGCATCCATATATTATTATTGAGTCCCACCGCTCTCTGTTTCTCCCACCCTCTGTGTTTCTTCACCTTGGTGCAAGTACTTGTTGCCCAACCAATTAGCACTAAACCCAAGCAGCACAAATAAAACTATGATAAATCAATTTTATTTAGTACTTTGAAAATAGTGTGACATTAAATGGAACAAATTCTTTCTTTTTCTTGTAATAAAATCTTGAAATTCATTTTTTTTTAGTTTGGGGAAAATGTCCACTCTTTTCTTCCTAACTAGGGGAAAATGTCCACCCTCTCATTTGAAATTAGGGGAAAATGCCCTAGGTGACACTTTTTTAGGGGAAAATGTCCTAGGGGAAAATGTCCGTAACCCATTCTTATTGTACACTGAACAATCAGAATTACTCCGAAATTATCCACTAAAAAGGGCGACTTTCATGTTGCACTTTTTAGTAAATAATTCCGAAGTAATTTATCGATAGGGTCAGGTCAAAAAAAAAAGAAATTAATTTGACGATGCATTTTTATTATATGCTGAACAATTAGAATTACTCCGGAATTATCCACTAAAAAGGGCGACTTTCATATTGCACTTTTTAGTGAATAATTCCGAAGTAATTTATCAATAGGGTCAGGTTAAAGAAAACGAAATTAATTTGACGATGCATTTTTATTGTATGCTGAACAATCAGAATTACTCCGAAATTATCCACTAAAACGGGCGACTTTCATATTGCACTTTTTAGTGAATAATTCCGAAGTAATTTATCGAAAGCGTCAGGTTAAAAAAAAACGAAATTAATTTGACGATGCATTTTTATTGTACGCTAAACTATCAGAATTACTCCAGAATTATCCACTAAAATGTGCGACTTTCATATTGCACTTTTTAATGAATAATTCCGAAGTAATTTATCGATAGGGCCAGGTTAAAAAAAAAACGAAATTAATTTGACGATGCATTTGTATTGTACGCTGAACAATCAGAATTAAAAAAGGTTCAAGGCCACGGGGTGCTGTCATGATTAGCCTCTTTCTGCATAAACATATGACATTAAACACAAATAAATAAATAAATAAATAAATAAATAAATAAATAAATAAATAAATAAATAAATAAATAAATGGGCCTGAGTACTAGGCGCTAATTTCCCCGGGCTGATGTTCCTTTGTCAAAATATTTCCAGGCCGAAAATTCGAGAAGCCGAATGTTCCCCTTCCCGCCCGAGCTTAGGGTTGTCAACGAAAGCGAACGAATTGTTCAACAGTCGATCGAAAATCAGATTCGTTTTAACAGAAAGATCATATCAATACATAATTGCGTATCAGCGATATTCGCAGGTGCACTCTTTTATTTTCAACTATTTTTTTTTTGTTTTGTACACATTTTTTTCAAAGCACTCGTTCGTAATCGACATGGGTTTGTCACTGTATGTCTTGTTTTCACAGTGTGGGTTGTGCTATTCATTTTTCAGATTGAGAAAATGTGACGTAATTTTAACAAGTTATCAATTTTTTCCTTTTTGTAAATACAAAAATGACCATATACCTGTGCTTGCTTGAAATGATGAAGAAATAAACATTTTTAATCAGAGTCATATTCTATCAAGACGTGTTAAAAATTACTTCCAGTTACATTCCTGTGGGCAGACGTGTTTCGGCTAAATTGTGTGGACACAGCCGTCCGGCATTATCATCGTTCAGTAATCTTTTCACAGAAGTCCACAGGCTTTTGCCCACAGAACTGCATGCCCACAGAAGTCCACAGAAATTGGTATCAAACTGATTTCTGTGGAAAATCAGTGGGCGCCCACTGTGGACATGTGGAAAAGTGACTGCCCACGGCGACTGTACTGTTTACCGTAGGCCTGAGGTGGCGTATGGCCTTCCCACTTGTGGGATTTCGGGAAAGCCACTCGAACTCACACAATGGGAGGGCCATACCCATCCCATCTCTGGCCTAACAACTGTACAATTATTTACCCACATAGTACACAAAATAGTGATATATGTGATTTAATCCACAGCCCCTCAATGTTAACAAAAGTCAAAAAAAATATATTTTAGAAAGTTTGACGCGAGTAAAACCACATTTTAAAACACTTTTTGCTTCCTCTACCCCCGAAAAACAAAATGGGCATAACCCATTGGTTGCTTGCTGGAAAGTCTATTGAAGTTATGACACGATATTGTGAACAGATCTGTGGCTTCGAAGTGAACTCACATCATGACGTAATTTGTTCTCCCGCTAATATAATGTCTCAGCTCAAGGGTGGAACACTTATTCAATCCCTCATCAAAAGTGCGGAAGATAAATTTAATAATCGTTCATTTTTAAAGCATTTGGAAGAGTAATTCTTTTTTTTATCTGAAGAAGAGGTTCGCTTTCCCTCAGGGTTGGCGAGTGGTGGTGCCTGATTGCCGTCTTAATATTTGAAAAAGGGCGTTTTTTATGTTATTTATTTATTTACTGGTGTTTAAGGTCACTTTTCTGCAGCTATAGCTAACTGTGACCGCAAAAAAGGGTGTAAAGTCAAGTTTAGCCAATCGTTTACACCCATGCTGCCCATTTTATGGGACTTCTACCCCGGGCACTGGTGACCAGGTCCTATTTTACCAGTAAAACTGAACTTGTTTACCACAACAAACAAGCACTGCTTCACTTCCGAGGTTTCCACAGGAGTCCTTTTTAGGTTACCAGGGCTGTTGGTTATTAAAAGCAACAAAAAATTAAAAAATACATTATAATTTCGACACGATGCACCCTCAATTCAGTAGCTCTGTCGAGAAAAGCTTGTCGATAATTCACGTGTTAGAAAGTTGTTCACACCTCCTTTACAGCATCTTTACTTTTGAATGGTTATGATTACAGTACCGTGACAATCGTACAAATATCTAGTACTGGGACTGTTTCAAAACCGTCCCAATATCCAGATATTGGTACTGTTTTACTGAGCTGTTCTCATCAAAACCGTACTTGGTGTGATTTTATAGGGCTTGTTTCCATGACAGAGAACAAAAGAAATATTAGGTAGCTGTGGATTAACATTGGTTATTCACACCACTGAACTGGTATGTTACTTACGTTTAAGGCCTCTCATGGTGAAGGAATGGCGAACTAATTTTCTTGGGCCACCATCATCCGATAGTCCGAAAGCAGAAACGACTTCAAAGACAAATATACCACCGAAGAGAACTGGGAAAGCTGCTGCACCATTCATGATTCCCCTTCGATTGTTTAAACAATATGCTCGAAGCTGGGTTTTTATACTCATAACTGAACAGCATTTTATGACGCATCGTCACAACTTCCGCTTTATTATTTGTTTTATGAGAAACTTGTCCCTCTATCTGCCAAAAAAGAAGAAGAAGACGAAAACAGCAACAACAACAAACAACAACAACAATATTGTAACGTGTGAATGGTTCGTTACCCAAGTTTATACCCTGGGTTGGGCTTGAAGTATGTGTACATGGTGAAATTTAACTAGAGGTAATGTACATTTATTTACAGTGTTCTTCTTGAACGTTTTGACAACTGAAATAAATTGTGTGGACCTACATATTTACGAACTAAACGGAAACGCCCGGTCTCTATACCAATATCACGGTGTATTTCACTCAGTATTTATCTGACTACGTTAACGTCACACGCTGGTGGTTCTCGTTGTCCTGCTCGGGCCTCCCTATACCTAGCGTGGATTTATTATTTGTATCAGATATTTCTTATACTGGCACACAGAACTCCAATAATTCTTTTTATATACACCAGTATTCTCTTACCAACTGTAATATTCTTAATTTCTTTATGCTTATCTGCTTTCAGCATCCAAAACGAGATCTCTAATGTGAAACCCGAATGGAATGGTTTAACGCACCGAAGGCGCGCAGAGACGGTATGGGGAACAAGCCCCTTTCGACCCTCAGTGACTGTAAATGGCTAATTTCCACATGACTACTCGTGTTGAAGGAGGAACAGGTTTAGGTACTCGGCAGGTGTCACCGGCTGTGGCGCGATGGTCTCCTTGACTGATGTCGGTTGAACCCTCGGGTGAGGACCAGTGTGGGAGGTTGGGTCCTCTCACAAAGGTACTACCTCTCCACGAGGGTGCAGTCGGTCTGGATTTTCAGGCAAGTATAGTCTGCCACTTCGGAGATGATATTGAGTGATGGCCATCACTGGCAAGTATAATCTGCCTCCGGCTGTCTCTGTTTGGTAGGACGTCTTTGCTAGAAAACAACAACGACCCCTTTCGGGTGCAGGCCTGCATTGTAATTCTATTGGGTTGGGACAAGAGATGCGCAATGCGCTTACAAAAAGGGGCAGAGGCGGGACGCAGGACCAACGCTCGCCTCCCTTAAAGTGGTCGACCACTTTTAGGGATGGAGTGGAGGATGTTCAGGAACCATGGGGGTTACCGTTTCTATGACTGTTCGGCTGTCCATAGCGGTTATTGGGGTGCTGGTTAAAAAAGCATCTTCTGTGTACCTGCTTGAAAGAAGAAGGCAGAATTAGTTTTTATTAGAATATGTAAAAATAAAAAGATAACAATAGCACATTCTGTTTTAATTTGTGATCTAATCTTTAGCTGAGTCGGAGAAGGTAGCCCTTTCTGGTAGAAGGCCACAGTTAATCTGTTAATCTGCCTGTTAGATCACCTTCTTAGGGTGATAGTGAGTTTGTGGCGGGAGGGTAACAGGTTTAGACACTAAACCACACCCGAGGGTGTTTCTGTTATGCCCTTCGCTGGTTTCGACCATATTTTTAGATTTATTTGAGTTTATTTTGGATCACGATTAAACACTGCAAATCCCACCTCCAGCCGAGGAGGCCCAGCCCACACAAAACGCTCGCGCCTGGTATCGCGAGCGTCCCGTGTGGGCCGAGCCCCCCCGGCCGGAAATGAGATTTACAGTATCCAATCGTGATGTAGATTTAGTTGAGTAGGTGAAGGCAGCCCTTTCTGGTAGAAGGCCACAGTTAAGCTGTTTTTCTGCCTGTATATTCACCTTCTCGTTCCCTATTTATTTAGTTTTTTAACAATATTTAATCCTGATGTAGTTTTAGTTGAGTCGGTGAAGGCAGCCCTTTCTGGTAGAAGGCCACAGTTAAGCTGTTACTCTTCCTGTTAGTTCAACTTCTCGTTACCTAGTTTTTTCGAGCGGTCTTAGTTTTGGTTGCAATTTTGGGGCTTTTGCCGGCTTTCGCAAATGGCTCCAAGTTCTGAGATTAGTTCACTGTCGGCTAACCGGTCATGATTTTTCGCGGCCAGGGTGGCTAGGCGGTCTTTAATGGTGGGGATATCGGCCCTGTCGTGGAGTGTTTTCATGGGTGTGTCCCAAGGCTAACGGAGGGCGACCCTGAGCGCGTGATTTTGAACCCTTTGGAGTTTACTCATATTTGTTTGGTTGAGGTCAGTTAGGATGATTGCCCCGTATTCGAGTACTGGGCGCACAAAGGCTTTGTATAGTTTGAGTAGGGTGGATTGGTTGGCTCCCCATGAAGTTCCCTTTAGCATTTTCAATAAATTAATGCGAGTGCGTATAATAGGCAGCTTCCATATCACTTGTACACGATTTTTGTACATGTACACGTACATCGATGTACACCTCCATAGGATTTAGTGTTAAAATCGTGTACAAGTACACAAAATGTCGTTTTTTTCGGTGATACAGAATCGGCCATCGTTTTACATCGCACTTTTAACGTTCAAAATACCCGTTGGCGAACGCGTACATTCGACACGTCGCTCAAGAGTGAAAAAATGTATGAAATTTTAAGAAAATATGATTAAAAATTTGTTCTCTACGTTCACATCGCGGATTAGACCATCAATCCATCGTTGGTGAACGCGAGCAAAAAACGTTTTGCCGATTCTGTATCAGCATCAAAAAGCGGTTTGCCGATTCTGTATCACCTAAGTAGGTATAAGTAGGTATACGTTCACCAACGGGTATTTGAACGGTTAAAGTGCGATCCGATCGGGGAAACCCATTTGCCGATTCCAGATCAAAAAATCGACCTCTGTACGGTACAGGGAAAAAAGGTGATGTCGAATCGGCAAAACCACTGCCACGTTCCCGATCGCGTTTAGGACGGTATAGGGTGCGATTTGATCGGTGAAAAAAAACAAACGATTTGCCGAGTTCATCTCTTGAGTTTTGTGAGAGGTGAATCGTGATAGAATCGGTTTTGAGGTGAGGAAATAAAAAAAGTGATGGATATATATAGGAGAGAAAAAAATATAAATAAATAGTTATTTAAAAAAAATAAAATATATCAAATCGAATAGATAATAAAAAATACGTAAATCATGAGCGCTTCCCAGACTATTAGAGCAAGGTTTCTTTTAAAAATGCTGATGAGAGCCTACGCATTCTGTGTGAACGAACAACTAAGTCGCCTCTTGTTAGAACGATGCATCGGATGTCGGGATCACCTAGACTTCAATCACGAGAATCATTCGTGTCTGACGATGGAAAGGGAAGATATGGTCGTCAAGTATTTCGAACCAGTGTTCGAATGCGTTCAAATCGACGAAGTGATCGCATTTTGGAAGAGATTACTCTTCTGTAAGGATCGAGACAAGCCCACAGTTTCGGAAGAACTGAAATTGGCGCGTAGAAGTCTGACTTTAGAAGACAAGGGATGCATCATGAAATTATTGTTCAATGAAGCATACGTCTAAGTTTTCTCGTTGATATAAAATAAGGGAGAATAGAAAATAAAAAATAAATACACACATAAATTTTTTATCTAATATTAGAAAGAAAAAAAACACAAAAAATGAGAACCAGAAATAAATTGTATCCGACGTTAGATGACGATAAGGATGAGAAGCCGAACGGCGTTTTGCCGACGGCACCGTCGCTAGAAGAAAAAGAAAGAGGAGAGAGGTATCGCATCGATCAAATCAGAAGAATCCAAGCGTATCTAACTCAAGAGAGAGATTCTCGCCGTTCTCTCAAGAAGAAGTATTCACGTTTCCTGAAATTCGTCAATGCGGTCGACACGACACTCATCACGATTTCCATGGGTTTACACGCGGCCGGCATTGGATTGTTGTCAACCGCGGTCGGCATTCCGATCGTGCTGACCGTAGAAGGAGTGGCTCTCGCCGCCGGATTGTTTAGCACGCTCGGAAACTTTTTGAGTAGGAAATTATGTCTGAAGGTGAGGAAACATGACAAGATTCGCGTATTGGCCGACTCCAAGATCGACACGATATCCGAAATGATCTTGATGGCGTTGAAAGACGGTAGGATATCGGACGGAGAATACTTCACGATATTGGGCGAGAAAACGAAATACGAAGCCATGAAAGAAGCTGTGAGAATCAAGACTCATCAGATCATCAAGGAAGAGATGAAGGATTCTCTCGTGGAAAAAGGGAGGAAAGAGGCCAGGGAGGAATTCAGTAGGATGATAGAACTCAAGAGCAGTGATTGAAAAAAAAAATATATATATAATAAGAACAGAATTTTTAAAAAAGAATATTAAATTTATATATAAAATAAAAACGAAATTAATTTAAATAACTCTAAAAAAAATGTATTGCGTAACGTGTAAGAGAGTTACCGAGACGAGTAATTCTCGAGAAGTACGAACTAAAAACGACAGACAGATGCTTCGCAGAATTTGCGATGTGTGTGGTTCTATCAAGACTCGATTCATCAAAAAAAAGAACGCGAGCAAAGGTAAAGGCATCGTGAATAAAATGATCAATAATCTACCTTTCCAAATGCATCTGCCTGGTCACAGTTTCACGGGACCTGGAACGAAATTGAACAAAAGACTCAACGCTGATCTGACTCCTAAATCTTATAGCAAACCTGTGAATAGGGTGGACGCGGCCGCGTATGATCACGATCTGTGCTACGCCGGACATCCCAACACCAAGACTCGCAACGATGTATGCGATAAAAACATGTTGGGGAAATTGAGAGGCATATCGAATCCGACCAGGAGAGAGAAGATAGAACGTTCGCTGGTCGGCAATCTGATCGGTTCGAAACGTCGATTCAGATGGGGCATTCAAAAAAAAGTGCATCTGAAAAGAAGAAGAAACGATTATTGACAAGCGAATTGGCCGAGGAGTTACACAAACCCATCGCGCATAAATTTCGAAAGAGAAGGGTGTTTGTGAAGGGTTTGGATGATATTTGGTCTGCCGACTTGGTCGACATGAGATCGTTTTCGAGGTGGAACGAGGGTGTCAAATATCTATTGACGGTCATCGACATGTTTTCCAAATACGGTTGGATTAGAGCTTTGAAAAATAAATCGGGACCTTGCGTCGCCGCGGCTCTGAAGAGCGTGTTCGACTCGTCTTCTCGAAAACCGAATAAATTGTGCGTGGATAAGGGAAAGGAATTCTACAACAAGCACGTTCATCAATTGGCTGACCTCTAATCGATCGAAAACGAAGAGAAAGCCAGCGAGGTGGAACGTTGGAATCGAGCGATGAAGGAAAAGATGCATAGATACTTCACCGGCGAATTCGACCAAGAAATACATATACGCTCAGAACGGTCTGGTCAAAGATTACAACAACACGCAACACAGATCGATCACGATGACTCCCGAGGAAGCTAGCTATCCTCGAAACGAAAAACGGGTCTACGCGAATCTATATCCTGAGAGATCTAAGATCAGGAAGAAGTCTAGAACGCCAAAATTTGCGGTCGGCGATCGAGTGAGAATCTACGCTTATAAGAAGCACTTCAAAAAGGGTTATACTCCTCGATGGACCTCGGAAATCTTCGTGATAATCAAAACATTTCACACCGATCTGGTGACTTATGAAATCGAAGCTTTGGATGGAGAAGAGATCATCGGAAAGTTTTACAAACAACAATTACAGAAGACAAAGTTTTGATAAAGAAAAACAAATTTCTTTTATTTACTCTCTTTAACATTTTCTTGTTTACACACATATATATATATAGGAGAGAAAAATAATAATAAAAAATAATTAAAACTATTTTTAGATAAAAAGCAAGCTAATTAATAAACAAAAAAAACAAAAACCCTTTAAAAATGACAAATATACTAGATATAGCACAAAGCATAGTGAAAGATGAAAGTATTCAAGAATATGAGGTTCATGAATACGAACCGGTAACCGGAACGAGTTTGAACAATGCGGGAGGGATAAGAATCAACGTCGAAACTCAAGATCTATTCGTCCATCCTAGCGAGAGTTACATAGTGGTGCAGGGACGTCTCACCAAGGAAGATGGGAGCGACTACGCCGACACAGTTACTCTAGCCAATAATGGAATCATGCATCTATTCAGTAATACAAAATACATGCTATCTGGACAAGAGATAGAATCTGTGTTTCATCCTGGTCAGGCCACCACGATGTTCGGACTCGTGACGTATCCTGATGATTTTTCGAAATCCAGAGGACTTAATCAGTTGTGGATGAAAGACACCGTCGGCCCTGCTAGCGCCGGTGCCGCCGCGATATTCGACTACGTCGTCAAGACGTCCAGACCTAAAGGAACGTTTTCATTCTGGATACCTTTGAAACACATCTTCAGATTCGCGGACGATTACAACAAGATCATGTACGGATTCAAACACAATCTGATGTTGATTCGAAAAGGAAACGACGACGCAATAGTGAGACTCCCTGTGACCGTTGCGGGTAAGTTAACTCTACAGAAGATATTGTGGTTCGTTCCGCATGTGGAGCCTTCGGTCGTGGAAAAAATGCGTCTCTACAAGATCATAGAATCCAAGAGTAAATTACCTGTGGGATTTAGAATGAGACAGTGTGACACGGCTAGCATTCCACCCTCCATGAATCACTTCGATTGGAGATTGATGGTGAAATCCGCTTCTGAGAGACCGCGTTTCATCGTGGTTGCGTTTCAGACTGATAAGGATGGGTCTCAGGAAAAGAATGCATCGCTGTTCGATCACTGCCATTTGAGAAACATGCAAGTGTTTCTGAACGCCACGAGATATCCAGCAATCGATTACAATGCATCGTTTGACAAGAACGATTTCTGAAGACTGTACGGCGATGCCGCTGATTTTAGAAAGAAGTATCACGGTCTAGATGAAATGATGAGCAACCCTAACATATCTCCCGGCGAATACAAGTCGATGTATCCCATGTTCGTATTCGATGTCAGTAAACAGAGTGAACGACTCAAGAGTAGCATCTTAGACATTCAGATCAAGATGCAATTCGATAGGAACGTGCCGAGAAAAACCGAAGCCTTCACCCTGGTCCTGTCGGACAGAGAATTACAATTCGAATCAGATGGAAATAAGATGTCGATCATTCGATGAGAGACGTGTGTGAAAAAAAAAAATATAAATAAAAAAAAATAATTATAAAATGAATAACAAAGAAAGAGAATACTTAAGAAGAAGCAGACGTGTTTTGATTAAAAATATTTCGCAAGATTCGTTAGCAATAATTCTAGAAACTTTAGTCGAAACAGAACCTTTGATATTGACCGATTATATGAGACGTGAAATCGAAAGTAAAATCTTCATAGAAGATAAGACCAGAAAACTTTTAGACACGTTGACGTATAGAGGACTGATTGCTTTTCGAGAATTTATAAAAAGCTCTTCAAAATGCTAAAATAGATGTCAACGCGTGTTTCGAGATAGGTGATCCAATTTCACGAGATGAAACATTATGAGAAATAACGTATTAAAACAAAACCAAAAAAAATAATAAAAGTAATGAGATCTAGAGAGATTGAACATCTTTCTAAATCTCATTACTTTTTTTTTTGTTTTTAATAATCACTCATAATTTTTTTTTCAATTAATTATTTCCACGCATTCACTGTTTGTTCAAAGGATCTAGTTCGATCAGTAGACTCACCACGCAACTGGTGGCTTCGGGATTATTGGTTTTCGTAACGAAATTAATCCTGTCTCCAGCATTCACTTTGAGAGGAGTGCCGAACGTGCTAACATTCATGTGTTGATTCTCAGTCTTTTCGACACTGTATTTCTTATCGCTCTCTACTCCATTCACCACGAGATTGACGACCGCTCTGTTATTCAAATCCGAGGAAGCCAGAGCCATTCGAATGATTTCACCTCCCAACGGCATGGGATATCCCACCTGACCATGTTTCAATCCGCTACCTCCATTTCTGAAAGACTACTCGGTTTTTCCCTCCTCTAACGTGCCGGCCTCCTCGGCCCACACGGTGATCAATTTTCTAGCATATTTGAGTCGTTCCACCACCGAAATCAGGGTGCAAGCATCCGTCATGTTCACGGGATCCGGTAGATTCGTGAGCGCGTGTCCGCCCATGTCTAGTTTACCTTCCATGATGTCGCCCTTTCTCCAGACCGAGTTGTCATCCACATACTTCCTGCTGACCGCGCTGGAATCGAATTCGGGATCGTGATTGAGTCCGAATAAATTCTCACCATTCATGTTGATACCACCCTCCATGGTTCCGCCAGATTGTTTGTTCAGGTAGAGATCATCCACTTACGATTCTACGTATTCTTGTGATCGTATCACAGCAGAATCTACGTAGCCCTTGTTGACTGCGGTTGAGTCCGCATCCATGTCATCGACCTTCGACAGATTCAATATCTTGTTGAATCCCGCATTCAGATCCGATTTCATTTCTCGTCCATCAGATTTTCTCTGTTCCAGATCTATGTAGTATTTGGTCGCCACGTCCTTGGGATTCGTGGGAGTGGCCACGTTCGTTATCTTGTTAGAATTGGTGTTCAATTCCGAGTGCACCGTTTTCTGAACGTATCTATTTCTCAGGTGTTCGCTGAATCGCGCGTGAGAGTCGTCAGCATATTTCTTGGTCGCAGCATCGGTGGGATTATGGGATTTGCGATGTTCACCAAACGTTTAGATTTCAGATCGAGATCGTCGGTCATGGCTTTATCCATGTAATTATCTAGCATGATTCATTCGAAATCCGCGTTCCCCCGTCGACGTATTTTTTAGTCGCAGCATCTGCGAGATATATCGGCTCGGGAAGATTGTAGAGCTTCTTATCGTTCATGTTCAAAGGTTCCTCTCGAGGTTCGTATCTCCGAACGTAATGTTCATCCAAGTTGGCAATGTCGTAACCATCATCGACTTCGAGCGTCTTCCTCTTCTTTTTGGGTCGACTTTCATCGGCACTTCTCCCAAATTTATCGACTGGCATGTTGTTTTGAGATTTTTGTTTTAAAAAATATATTTCAAATGCAGTTTATTAAAACATGAATTATTTCACTTATTTTATTTTTCGTTTTTATTCGATTAAATTTTTTTTTAAATAATTTTTTTACCTTTATATACTATAAAAAAAAATTTCTCTCTAATGTAAATCATTGAGAATGTCTTGAAACCGATCTCCTTCAGACCATCTCTTGAGAACGTAGAGACATAAGTGACCGCAAACACTTGATCTGGTGATTGCACGCATTCTGTGTTATAACAAACCATTGATTTGTTGAAATAGTTCTTTATTTCTTTCGGCGGTGAGATTCCGTAGCTGTCGAAATAATAATTCTTCTTCTTCCCATTCTTGAACCACGCCACCCAGTGAGTGCCTTCACCCGATAAATCGTCTAGATTTAAAATTCCGCATTCTGATTGTCGAGGTCTTCTCTTCGGCAAGGCATCTCTGGAAAACATGCCTAGAAAATCTTTGATTTTCAAATCCTTCACCACATTCGACAGATCGATGTTGGATTGGGGTTCGTTAGGTAAGATGACACCTTCTACGGATATCTCTATTTTCTTATTCATAAATGTGTATATTTTTTTTAAAATTTATTTATTTTATTATAATTCACTAAAATGACGTTATTTTTTTTTATTTTTCTTTTTAAACTAACTCTATCGACTTCCATAATCTTGAATCCGTCTAATTCCTCGACTTTCATAATCTTGAATCCGTCTAATTCCTCTTGATTTTCTGGAATCCTATCATCCACAATCATATCTGAAATCCTATCATCTAAAATTAGATCCAAAGTCCAATGTCCGCGTGCCAAAGTGCTTATTTTATCATCTAACATGAATCTCTTATCGTCATCAGCCGTCAGTGAAATCTTGTTGACTATTTCGGTATACAAGTCGTGATTTTCGCTTCGAATCGATTTCATAGTCTTATACACCGGACCACTTCCTAACAGACAATCTTTATACTCTTGGAAAGAGATGTTTTTCTTCACCACACACGCTTTAACCCCTTTGCACTTCTTGATCTCTTCATCTTCTAGACGATAAGCATACAGTTTGGGTCTCAAGCCTACGAATTTGAGGATTTGTTTACCGCCGCTCTCATCCTTAAATTTACCTAACACCTTCTTGTTGTCGTTTGATTGAATGTTGGACAGGTGATCGACGGGATAATTGCTTGTGTCGAACCCCGCGGCCACGTCTGGAGATATATCTCGGTGGACATCTTTTGTCTCTGTCTCGTAAACTAAACTGTCTGTGTCGGTGAACAGTAGTTTGGCTTTATCACCAAATTTTCATTTGACGTAATCGTAGTGAAACTCGTACATCAATCGCTTGCTGATATCTAAGATGATCGGTCCGAGATAATACGGTTTGTCGAACTTCAGGTGCATCTTTTGCATGTGAACAGCCACTAGATTTTCATCGAATATGGTTCGGTGTTTGTAATTGGGTTTCGCCACTAATTTTTTAGCTCTTTTCTCAGACGTGATGAGTCGAACGTCGGTTCTCTTCCTGATGTTTTCCATCGATTTGCCATACACGCAGTTGTTCATGAGTTTGAAGAAATCTTTTTTGAAATCGTTCTCGGCTCGAATTCTGAGATTCGTGTAGAGATCGATGTATTTTTTCATCCAAGGCTCTTCGTCGAATCGAATGACGCGATGTATGTCGACTAATTTCATCCCATAATCGACATATTGTTTCAAATTCTCGCTGTAGACGACGTAGTTACATTTGTTGGATAAATTGGGAATGAGTTTTTCCTCGTCTCCTTCATTCGGTTCCATTCGTTCGGGAGTCAGCGGATAATCATTGTGTAGATCGTGTAATTCTTCCGGATAGTTCAAATCGACTTCTAAAATGCAAGGATAGTCTCTCCATTTTTGCATCTCTTCCTGTCTGTAACCCATTTGAAACTTCCAATCGGTAAAGGATGACTCATAGCCCAACCATACAGATTACTAGCATCCCAATACTGTATGTATTTATTCGATTGTTTCGAATCAAAACCTTCTTTCATGTAGGGATTGTTAGCTTCAGAATATCTGTGGGAGATCATCGAGACGCCACCTCTCGCAGCCCTTTCGAACATGAGCAACATGTTCACATCGGATAATAATTCCAATTGGACTTCAGTGGTCTTCAACAGAGCGTCCCATGCCAGACCGGGTGCGGTGAAATACCAAGCCGGATCCCGATCGTAATTTCGATGACAGACGTTTCGAAAATTTTCGAACACGTCTGCCAAAAGTAGAACGTCGGTCTGTAGATAGAGATCATGATAATCTCTCATGGTTTTCATATCGAATGATTTCCACACATTTTTAGCATGTTTGTAATTCTCATCGGAAATGTTGGATTCGTATAACTTCGAATAAAAATCTTCTTTTGAAGGTAGTGCGGTGTCGGCGAATCTCTTTAGATCGTTCATGTAATCATAAGGATAGACCCCTTTCCTCAACATGACGTCTACTCGTTCTCCAAAATGTTCGCTTGTGATTTTAAATTTATCCTTGCTCATGTTATCGACTAATTTTTCCAGAGTGGTCAACATGAATTTAAAACTGTCAATGAAACGTATGCTTCTATGAATGAATTTCGTTTTTTCTTTCAACGTCTCTCCATCGATTACTCTTTTCTTCTCCATGAGCTTCCATTTCGTGAAGGAAATGTATCTTTCTTCGCTGTTCACGATGCAATTTAATTCTTGGGAGGTGCCGAGATTTTTCACGAACAGATGACTGTTGTAACCCAAGAGATTGTGAAATATCACTGGATAGAAAACGGCATCTCGTTATTTTAAATTACACTTGCTGTGAGCCGGACCACGATACAGACCCGTGTAATGATCGTGGTCTCTGACCTTCTTATTTTCCTCTGAATTCTCGTCGAACGAGACAATCGGTGGCTCTGTTATTTTCGTCCTGCTGCTCTCGCGTGATGATCATTTTTGCCGGAGTTTTGAATTTATCGTATAACATTTGAATTTTCAATTCTAACTCTTCCACGAACCTTTGAGCCATGTCGTCATCTTCGCACTGTTTCGTGTAGGTGAAGGGACCCATGTTGTGTTGCAAGTCGAAAGCACATTTCACATAAATGCAATAGATGGAAGGTATGTGTTTTTGATATCTTTCGATGTAACTTTGAAGAGCGTTAGGTTGGCAGGAACTCATTTTCGTGGTGAAACATTCGAAATCGGTGTACACGACGAATGGTACTTTTAACCTTCTATTGCGATTTTCAAACTTCACGATGGTGTTGGGTTTGGGCATTTTGATGGCGACACCTTGATTTTCATTGCAATATTCCTGATGTTTCGCTAACGATTTTTCGCTCTGAAACATGTTCATGCAGTTGCAACATAAACATATCTTATGTTCATGTTTATTATTTTGTCTTGACAGTAATCGGCTCGGATTTTTAACCCAACAATAATGATGATTATAACCATTCGAAATCAATAATAAAATAAGCATCTTTTCTCTTTCGAGATACGAAGTCTGTCTGAGAGGATAGATCGTTCGTTTTTCATTGTCGTATCCCAAGACGTTCACTGCTATGGTGGGATTTTGAGCCTCAAAACGTTCGATGTGTTTTAACTCTGTTGGAAAAGTCACTCCGGTCCAATCAAGATTTTTAGAAGTCTCCTCGTAATGAGAAACTCTATCGGGGTTCATTTTGACAGGGTATAAAGCGGAGGTGACTGCCCATTTAAAACACTGATCATCTTTATTTCTCACGTTGATCACAGCATTTTTTTTAGCTAAGAAATATGGTAATTCCTCGTAGGAAGACCCTTTCAACGAATCGTTTTCAGTTATATGAATTTCAAGTTTCAACACCTCATCGAACGTCCAATTACTACCTTCATGTTGATAATTCGTGAGAGACGTCAACATCTTGTCTTTCATCTTCTCGAAAACGTCTGATAAATCTGAACCTCGAAATATGGGTTCAACGTTAGATCTGAAATATGCATTTTTCACGATGCTCTCGCCGGACTTCACATCGATTTTATTCATCATGCAATGGAGTATCATCTTAATTTTTCGTCCTACGTTCATGTGTTTGCGAAACAAATCCAATATTTTTTTCTTCACCCATTCCATGAATAATTTCACATCGATTTTCTTGAACGAGGGAACCACGTCAAAAGTTTTAAAAATGCCTTTGATCGCACTCTCCCATTCTACAGGCTTCGATTGGAATAGTTCCGTGACGAGTCGTGCTACATATTCTTCTCCTTTCCCTTCGTTGATTGCTTGTCGAATTTCGTTCGATATATCTCGTTTGTCTAGAATCTGAAGTACATCACTCGTTTTCGTTTTAGTTTTTTTTTTCTTTTCTTTTGAAACTTGAAGTTCTTCAACAGCTTTTCATTTAGTCGTCTTCTTATTTTTCACAATCGAAACGTTTTTGGTTTTTTTTGACGTCGGCATTTCGATTCCTTTTACTATCTTTTTCTTCTTCTCATTTTTCACAACTGATGCATTTTTTGTCGTCATTGCTATCGACATTTCGTTTGCCTTTCCATCGCTTCGCAAATATTTCAGTATGACTTCAATTTTTTTTGATTTAGTTCTATGATTTCTGAAATGTGGAATTTTTAATAGTTTACAAATCTCGTTTAACTGAGGTACGGTTTTCTCATTTAAATTTTCCATTTTTTTATTTGTTTGCTCCATTTGTAAGAATATATTTTTTTTTTTCGAATTTTGTATTTAAATAATTTGTTAAAAAAGGTTGTTTTTTTTACTCTTTATATATATAAAAAAGATTTTTTTTTAATTTTTCTTTAATGAGAAAAAAAAATTTTTTTTAATGAAATTAATCTATTTTTATGTTCCTTAACGTGAAAAAAATTGAATTAATATGAGAAAAAAGGATGTTAAAATTTAACTTTTTATTTATATATAAAGAGAAAAAAACTTTTACAAAAAAATTTTTTACATTAAAGAAAATTAAAAATTAAAAAAAAAACTTTTTTTATATATATAAAGAGCACAAAAAACCCCAAACTTTTTAACAAATTATTATTTAAATACAAAATTTAAAAATATATATTATTTGCAATAATTCATAAAACAAAAAAAACAAATAATTGATCATGACAACAACACCTAAAAGATGCGAATTGAAATTGAAACGAGTCGAAACGTATAAGAAATTCAGTTATAAAATCTATAGATTACAACAACACGACTCCATCGAATTGAATGAGGTCGAGACGAAGGGCTTAGAGCATAAACATGACAAATATAGCATGCCTTTGAAATTGGACGAAGCCATGCTCGATTTGTTTTACGAGTACCAAAGCGATCTGCAGAATATCATCGTTGCCGAAGACAGAGAATTCGACAAGGACGATTTGTCATTCTATGGAAGTTACATATATCCAAAAATCTCACTCAAACTCGTGGACAAATCGGGTGGTGAGAGCGCGTTCACCGATGTAAAAAAAACTTTAAAAAGTAAAGATAAACATTCAACACATTTTCAAAAAAGGAGAAAACACAAGTGTCAACATGCTAATAACGGACTTGGAAATATAAACTATAGAGAGATTGATTTTTAGCGAAGAAGAAGGGAAAAAAAAGTAATGAGATCATCTTTAGATCTCATTACTTTTTTTTTGTTTTTTTTGTTTTCCTTCTTCACTATTGCCCATATATTATAATGACGTTTCCTTTTTTCTCAAATTTCAGTGTCGATTCTTCTTTTCTTTTTTCTTTTTTTTGTGATATGCTATGTTTTTATAAGAACACATTTGTTTATCAGAATCATAATTATGAACGAATGTTGTGCATCTCTCGGTAACACTCGCATCATTACCATTCTCTTCAGAAGATAGTGATAACGGTGGGAAACGTCTCATTCTTTTAAATTTCAACCGCATATCCCGATCTTTATTTAACTCTTTTATCAGTTCTTTCCTAAGATATCCACCATTAGCGTCTAATCGTTTTTCCACATCTTTTTCGCACTCTATCTCGCGATATTCATCATTATCGTCTAATTGTTTTTCCACCTTTTTATCCATTTTATATTATTTTATACTTTCTATGATTTATATTTTATATTTATATAATTATATAATTTTTTTTACATTATAATAACATATTCAAAATCGGTATATTCTTAAATGGCGAATTCTCACCAAACAACAAAACCTTGCCGAGTCGCTCAACGTTCTGTCCACTCTTCAGATAGAGAGAGTTGTCACCTCTAACGGGTTCTAGATACAATCCTTTACCGCTGTTGTCTATGTGGACGTGACACACGGCTCCTCCCTTCTTCAAAAACAGTCCGCTGCCACCCATTAATTTCTCAACTGCCGAACTCGTGAGTCCCGTGAGAGCTCCCACGCCGAGAGTCTTTCTGAGAAAGGGTAATGCCTTTGCGGCAAAGGGTAATGCTTTTGGGGCAATTCCTGCCAATAGCGGTAGGAAACCGCCTTTCATTCTCAAATTGTATCTCATTTGAGCGGGACTCAATCTCACCGTCAACCCTCTTCCATCACGAATCGCTTTCTCCGTCCTTTTGCTTTGACTTCTGGTCCAGGTGATCGAATCCTGACTGCCACTCGTCAGATCTTCGTGAGTGAATTTGAATCTCACCGCCTCGCCTCGAGTTGTTAATGCTCTCTTAAGTTTCTTCCTCTGTCCTGCGGATATGTTCACATTTTTAACCACGTATTGTGTCATAATTCTTTTTTTAAAATATATTTTCTTCAATTGTTTTTTTTGTTTTAATGATAATTATATATATTAAATAATTTTTGTAAAATTAATATTGCGTTTATTTTATTTTTGTTATTTATATATATACACAATATTTTTTTTTTTGCTTTTATATTTCTCTTATGTGAAATTGTATCATCACCCTCTCTCCGCGAAGATCTAACAGTTCACCATTTTGATCCGTCAACGTGGTTTTGAGACTATACAACGTGTCTAAAATCACTGGTAGATAAACTAAATTTCGAGGTCGTTCCACGATCTTATAACCCGGCGACACGTTTGGAAAGAAGGAATAGATCGTCGGTTGAGCACTACCAATCACGTAGCTTCCAGCAATCACATCCACATTCACCAGAATGCTATTGACTGCGAGAATGTTGACCATATTTTCAGATGCTACGTGACCTCGATACATCTTTCGATCGAATCCCAGCATCTTGCCTATAGAATCGTCCGTATTGAAAACCACTCGAAAATTATCTTCCAAATCCAACATCGTCTGTAAGGTATTAGGATTGGGAGCGAGTCTGATCTTGTTGCTTCCCTTTCCATCCGTCTTCATTCGCGTTTGAATGTAATTGTTCAAATCGTCTATGTCATAACTTCTTTTGGGAATTCGAATCTCCAACCAATCCACTCCGTCGGAATACTTGAACGAGTTATTCTTTTCGGTGACATTGGGAAAGAAATAATAAGTCTCCAGATTCACCATCTCGTATCTTTTCTCTCTATTCAATTCGGTTCGAATTTCGTCGCGAATCGAGTCGAATTGCCACTCACCACGATTTGAATGGATTGTTTTTCAGCTGTATTCTCAGCTATCCGTTCTAACAATTCTCCTTGTTTGAACATTATATTTAATTTTATTTTTATTTTTTTAAAACTAATTATTTGAAGATTTATTATTTTCTAATTTTTTTATTTTCACGCTCTATCTTATTATCATCAGAAATATAAAACTTGTCGAATCCACACCGATATTTTCCATGATTAAATTCACTAGTCAAATCGATCACGACGAAATTGTAAAGTCCTCTATCCCAAACCCTCTTACAGAATCTCCTGAATTCTGCTGTGCTCATGTTGTTTGCGACGTGATCGCTGTAGATGTGATTGAGATTCTTAAGATCTTGGTGAAAGAGACATAGAAAATTAGCGTTCTCCCTTATCGTCTGTCTGGGCAATCGAAAATAATTCTGTGACAGGTAGAAACAGCCCACGTTGCTGTGACGACCCCTAACGTAATATGATTCGCATCGGTTCTGTCTCTCCAAAAGCAGATCATCGAAAATCATGAGATTCTTATCTTCTGATTTCAATTCTCTAGGATCCGGAATGTCGCTAGCGTTCTCATAAAATCGACACTCGACGTTCGAAGATGCATTTCTCTTCATCAATTCCATCGCCGCACTGTCCAAAATGGTCGAAAGAGAAGCTTCACTTTTGTCAAATTCCTCCCTACTGTCAAAGATTCTGGCTATGACGTCTTTGGGCAATCTACGATCTATGCACTCTCGAAGCAATCTGTATTCGGGTTGAAACAAGCTCTTGCCAAACACAAACAATCTGTCGTAATCCAACCAGTCGGGTCGCGACAACAGATTCATCAACAGATTGGTCTTTCCACAATTCGATTTTCCCACTATCAAGCCTCGTATGCTTTTGGGAAAGAACTCATTATTCGACCTCTTGGTCAAGGCATCATTCCAAGACATATCTTTAATGTTCATCTTTGTTTTATTTTTTTTTTTTTTGTTATTTTAGATTTTTTTTAAACACAATTTTTTATGTTTTTTTCAAACTCAGTTTTTAATATTATTATTTATTTATATTACACTGTCACGAGTTCTCTTCAATCCAGATCCACTCGTCATTTTGGCTAAATCTTGTATGGGTACCACAGCATCCTTAAAAGCTTTCCAACTTTTCGGCATTCGCTCTAACGCAGCTCGCTTCGCCGGTGGACTGATCAACTTGTCGATCAATGCATCGGCTGCCCTCTTGCCAGCCACAGAAGCTATCCTACCACTGGCTTTGGAAGCGGCTTTCTTACCAGCATCCAAAGCCGTCTTCTTACCAACCTCAAATGCAGTCGATGCGAGTTTTCTACCTGCATCACTCGTGAACGCTCGCATTATAGAATCGATGATGCCAGAACCGCCTTGAACATAAGTTCTAACGTATCCCCTGTTCTTTATCACCAACATATTTTATTTTATAATATATATTTTGTTTTCACTGGTAAATCGTTTGTTGTTTAAATACTTTTTATTATTCTAGTGTAAAATTTACTGTTTTTATTTTATATATTTTTGTTTGTTTGTTTGTTTCTCTCTACTTATTATATACATCAATCCTTCAATTCGTTCATCAGCCTTTTATAATGGTTTTTATTCAAAACCTTCTGTCTTAACAATTCGCCGCATATGCTAACTATCTCATTATCTAATCATGTGTTACCAGCACGTCTACTTGCCATCAACAATCTCAATCTCTGAGACAGAGCATCAGAATCGCTCGGAAGAAAAGTGGTTTCCACCCCTTTACCAGTCACCGATTCGACGAACTTCTTATGCGAATTCCATATAGGTTTGACCACTTTCGTCCACGTGTAACCTCTGCTGGCTTTAGGTCTCGTCTCTCTGTCATCATTATTTCTCTTCACGGCGTTGGTCTGAACCAGAATGTCGCCGTAATTGTTGTAATCCTGTTCCGTGTAATCACTAGGCTTGTTGTAAAGGAGCAATTTGCGCAGTCCGGAAGTTAATTCGTACCTATTCGAACTGACGGTTAGTTCATCATCATCTATTTCCACTTCGGTGTCGGCCACAAAGGTTCTACCGTCCGAATCCTTATAAAATCCATACAACAGATCTCTCTTACCACCATCCTCGGACAACGCGACACTATCAGTGGTGATAATCGAAGCTCTATCATCGCTCTCACTCACGTCGGTTTCGATTCTCATGGGAACATAATCCGGTGTAGATTGAAACGAATACTGGTTTGTAAAACTACCAGGCAACAAACCCATTCTCAAAGAACTTTCTCTTAAGGGCCTCAATTCGTCAACGATCTCCTTCTTGCTTTGCTCTTGAACCTCCGTCACAGGTTTAAATATTTTTGTGGTCTCACGTTTGAGTTTATCTCTCCAAGACGTCTGCTTCTATCAGCCGATTGAATGCTCTTCTTGGCACGTTCATGTTCATTTAAAAGCTGATCTCGGCGTTTAGCATCCATCTGTAAAAACATTTTTTTCGTTTTTAAATTATTAATATTTCCTTTGAGTATGCTAATGTGAGTTATTTATTATTTTCAAAATTAAATGTATAATTATTTTTATGTTTTAAGTAAATAAAAATCTTCTGTCTTTAATATAATAACTAAAACCAGTTAAGGAAAAACATTTATAAAATAAACCTCTTTAAATGCGTTTTGCCCTCAAACGTGTTAAAGATCACATCAACAGTTATTTCCGACAATGAGAAACTTGGAGTTAGTCTCAAATAAACATCTATAAATACAACGTTTTTAAAGTGTTAAATCATACAGGTAGTTATTTTCCTCACACTTGAAGTCATTCTCAAAATAATACTCCATGAATGTCTTGTAATATTTTGGGTTAAAACCGCGTTAGTACTCGCATGTTGAACAACGCTATTTCTTCAAAATTTTTACATGGAAATCGTTTCAGTCAAAAAAAACAAGAGTTGAAAAAATCTTTTAAAAAAATTCTCTGGCAAGAATATTTTTTCAAAAAAAAATATATGGGAAAAAATAATACTCCATGAATATCTTGTAATATTTTGGGTTAAAACCGCGTTAGTACTCGCACGTTGAACAACGCTATTTCTTCAAATTTTTTACAGGGAAATCGTTTCAGTCGAAAAAGGCCATAGTTAAACAGCACATTGAAAACACAATTTCTGATTTAATATGCAATATACTTAAAATCATTCACAATAAAACCATTGATAAAATGCAACGCCCTCGGCGATTATTCTCACCTCCATATCATCAAAGAGCAAAATACTATTTGAAGTAAACAAAGACAATTATCATCAAAAGAACAAAATACCGTTTGAAGTAAACAGATACACTTTTGTGAATAGGAACAATTTAGAAGTGTGTCTTGTCAAAAGGTGTTTTTATTGATGTCTCTTGAACTGAGACATGAGTCAATTAAAATTCATTTACCTCTTAAAATCCATTTAAGTGGAATGCAATTTTACCCTTTGATTCTATCACGATTCACCTCTCACAAAACTCAAGAGATGAAATCGGCAAATCGTTTGTTTTTTTTCACCGATCAAATCGCACCCTATACCATCACAAACGCGATCGGGAACGTGGCAGTGGTTTTTCTGATTCGACATCACCTTTTTTCCATGTACCGTACAGAGGTCGATTTTTTGATCTGGAATCGGCAAATGGGTTTCCCCGATCGGATCGCACTTTAACCGTTCAAATACCCGTCGGTGAACGTATACCTACTTAGGTGATACAGAATCGGCAAACCGCTTTTTGATGCTGATACGGAATCGGCAAAACGTTTTTTATTCACGTTCACCAACGATGGATCGATGGTTTAATCCGCGATGGGAACGTGGAGAACAAAATTTTAATCATATTTTCTTAAATTTCATACATTTTTTCACTTTTGAGCGATGTGTCGAATGTACGCGTTCGCCAACGGGTATTTTGAACGTTAAAAGTGCGATGTAAAACGATGGCCGATTCTGTATCACCAAAAAAAACGACATTTTGTGTACTTGTACACGATTTTAACACTAAATCCTATGGAGGTGTACATCGATGTACGTGTACATGTACAAAATCGTGTACAAGTGATATGGAATCGGCCTATTATACCTACTAATGCGTTTAGTGGCTTTTATCGCCATGTCGCCGGTGTGTTTGTTAAAGGACATTTTTTTTATCAATGGTGATGCCCAGGAATTTCGCCTCTTTGCCTTCTGGGAGGACTTTGTCCATTAGCTTGATGTCAAAATCACGGTTTTTTGTTTTGCGGGTAAAGGTGATTCGTTGGGGTTTTTTTTGGCGTTCAGTTTTATTCTCCATTTGGCACACCGGTGTTCTTGGTCGTCGAGGGCGCGTTGCAGAGGTTTTTGGAGTAGATAGGCCGTACTATTAGAGTCCCAGAGGCCCTTATCGTCCGCGAATTGTGAGACTTGAACTCGACCCTCGGTGAATTTAAGATCGTTGACGTAGATGATGTACAGGAGGGGGCTGAGGACAGACCCTTGGGGAGTGCCTGCTTCTAGGGGGACACTGTCGGACATTTCGCTGTTAACTCTGACTTTAATTTCGCGATCATTTAGGAAGGAGGAGAGTAGTCTAAGTAGTTTCATTGGGAGTTTCAGTTTAGATAATTTGAGGCGCATTCCATTGTGCCATACAGAGTCGAATGCTTTTTCGACGTCAAGCAGAACAGCAGCGCCTATTTGTTAATTGTTGATGGCGGTTTTCATTTGGGTCACTAGTCGGTATACATGCTCGATGCCTTCTTTACGGTTTCTATAGGCTCTTTGCCATTTATTGAAAAACTCGTTGTTTTCGAGGTGCCCCCTCAGTCGATTGGTAAGGATTCGTTCGAATACCTTGCCAATGCAACTGAAGAGGTTGATTGGGCGGTAACCGGTCGGATCGGAGAGGTCTTTGTCAGGTTTTGGTATCATGACACCGATGGCTTTTTCCCAACATTTGGGAAAGTAGCCATGGGTGAGACAAGCGTTGAACAGTTTGTTTAGTTTTTCGATTAGGGAGTTTGGGCTTTGTTTAAGAATTTTGTAGCTCACTTCGTCTTCTCCGGGTGAGGACGAATTTTTGCATTTTTTAATGACGTTGATGATTTCGTCATTGGTGATGGGGGTGACGAGGTCATCGTCATCCCCGTCTTCTGGCTCGTTATCGAATTTGGGGTCACGGTAGATTTCAGGGTGTTCGTTGATGAAGTCGCCAATTGCGTTTATGACGGCATCATCATTGCCCGATCCTTGATAAGAGCGATGCGTTTTTCTTAGAAGGTCGGCAAAAGTGTCGGCCTTGTCTTTGTCGGTGCGCGTAAAGGAACCGTCTTCCCTTTTAAGAGGTTTGGCAGCGGCTTTGCCGCCCTTGTTTTTTGCCCCGTTAGGATTTTGAAAGAGTCCCAGAATTTTTTAGCATCTTGGACCCCATTTAGGTTGGCTGTTACCTTTTCAGGCTTGTTTTTCAGCTTTGAGGGCTTCCTTGACTTCGCCATGAAGGCGGTTCTATGTTTTTTTTTAGGTCAGCTTTCTTACCGGGGTCAGTTTCAGCTTTAAGAGCGCGAAGAGCTTTCCGTTTAGTTTTGATTAGTGACAGTGTGTCGCCCGAGATGGTATTTCTCCAGGGGCGCACTTCTTTTGGGCATATTTCGTTTAGGGTTGAGTTAATGATTTTTTCTATGCCCTCGCATTGGGTTTCGAGTTCCGCTGCGTTGGATGGAGGGGGGGGGGGGTTGTGAGTTTGACATCGGGGTTGTGAGTTTGACATCGATGATATCGCGGTAGAGGTTCCAGTTGATTTTTTTAAATTCCTGCGGAGGGTGGGTGGGTACCTGAGGGGGGGGGCATTGCCTAGTTGCAGTGAGGCATGGGCCGGGAGGTGATCGCTGCCTAAGTCATCATCGTCGACCCAGTGGTCATCGATGTGGTTTATCAGAGAGCCACTGGCGATAATTAGATCGAGGATATCAGATGAAAATAGTGGGTTGTTACTGATATAGGTTTCTGAGTTGTCGTACATAACCACATGTAGGTTATGTTTTTTTGTTATTTCCAGTAGGGCTTCACCGTTGGGGGTGGTTTTGTTGCAGCCAAAGTATAGATGTTTGGCATTGAAGTCGCCGAGAAAGATGCAGTGTTTGTATTTCCTCATAAAGAATTCAAAGACCGTGTCAGAAACCGTCTTGCTTGGGTCATTGTAATAACAAACAATCGCGATGTTTTTATTATCAACTGTTATTTCAGTTGCAATCACCTCAGCATCGAGGTGATCAGTTTTAATGGTTTTGGCTTTGAGGTTCCGCTTTATTAGAAGAGCAACACCACCGCCTTTTGTGAGCTGTCGGTCTCTTCTAATAATGCTGAATCCACTTAATGAAAATTTTTTATTGGGATATACCCAACTCTCGCAGATGCAGATAATGTCTGTATTTTCGAAATATCGGCTCATTTGAAGTTTTTTGTTATTAACGCTTCTAGCGTTCCACACGGCTAGTTGTAGTTTATCCATGTTATGGTTTGGAATAAATCGCGTTGCTCAATTAGATGGAGCTAAGTTGGCGACAGTTTTAATTGGTGTTAATTGCGGCTTTGATAAGTGTTTCCGATATTTGGTTTTTAAATAGGCGAGACGCCGAACGGCTTACGTCTTGACAGATGTCAGTCAGATAGGTGTTCACGTGTTTGTTTAGCACGGAGTAGAGGGTCCCAGCTACAAGGGAGCATACTCTAATGCGGATGAAATGGTTTCGCGCGCCGAAGGCGCGCAAGGACGCTTTGGAGGCAAGCCCCTTTCGACCCTCTTTAACAGTATGTGATTCGGTTTGTCTGGTCTGGCCGTGGTAAAGGAGGAAAGTGTTAAGATGCTTAGCGGCGTCTATGATTTCGTCTGCTTTTCTTAGGAGGAGGTGGCTGAGTTGGTGATACCCCCTTTGGTGGTGTTGAAGAAGTGGTGGAGGGCTGACTCGGTTTGTAAGGTCTGGCCCTCGCAGCTGCCGGCGGTGAAGAGCTTTTTGGTGTTGTTCTCAGGTAGTGGTTGCTGAGACTCTCTAATCCTATTCTGACCATGTTGCCTTTGCACCCGCGATCTCTCAAGGCCTTAATATCGGCTTGTAGAAATATAAGGTGGTCGTCGTCTCTGGCCTTTTCTCCTAGGATACTTTCCACGGACTCCGCGGTGTTTGCTTCCTGGATGGTGTCCCGGTCGGAAAAAGCAGGATTAGCGACATGTGCGATGTCAGCCTCAACTTCCTGCTCCACAAACAGACTATCCTCCTCCATATCCTCTTCGGGGGAAGAGTGTGATGGGCTGGAGGTTAGACTATTACCTGGCGAACCAGCGTCCTCCGGACCTTCCACCGGAGTGGAGGGTACCGAGCTGGACGTGGAACGGACAGGGGTAGCAGGCATTGAGCGTTCAGTGCCATTATTAGCCTCCCTCTCTTCCTTCTCCGTCCTTTTCTTTTCCATGAACACCGGTCAGTCAGCGGGCATCGCGTTGTCTGGCGGAAGGTCCCTTCTTTCTTTTCCTTTTCTTCTTCTGGCTGTCCTTTGTCTGTGTTCGGCGCTTGTCATCATCCTTTTGCAGGTCCGAGTCACTTGGAGTGACCAGTGCGGGGGAAATCCCCTCACGAAAGGTACTACACCTCTCCAAGGACGTCGGTTCGGCTTCTCTATCAAAATCCACTGTCAGGTGAATTTTACCCTTGAGCACCTGGATACTCCAGGTGGTAGCAAGGGTAGCCTTCACTCTGACAAGTGTTTCCTGGATAACAAGTGGGAGCTCCATTGTTTAGAAGTTAGCACCTCGGAGTCCAAGGTGCGAATGTTGAATGTCTCGGTCGAATCAAATGGTTTCGCGCGCCGAAGGCGCGCAAGGACGATTTAGGGAGCAAGCCCCTTTCGACCCTCATTAGCTGTAGAATTTTGAAGTGTCAGACCGTGGTAAAGGAGGAGAAGTTGTGGGTTGTTAGCGGCGCTTGTGTCTTTAATGCTTCTTTTTCAGAGGTGGAGGTTTGGAAGGAGAGACAGTGGTAGTTGGTGTTGTTGGTGGGCTGCCTGATGGTGGTTGCTGAGTTTTGTAGGGTCTGGAGTGGTTGTGGGTGATTGCTGAGTCTTTTGTTGTTGTAGGTTTCTGGCGTCTATTCGTTTTTTGGCTGCTTCGATTTGTTGGAGGAATACTTGGTATTTCCTGTCCATCTCTTGCCTGTGAAGGTCCCCTTTTATTTGATGTTCCCGTAAGATGCTCCCTATCCTGTCGTCCGCGTCCTGGCATTCTGGTTTAGAAAGAAGAGGCGAGTGGGGATCAGGAAGAGGCGAGAGGGCAGCTTCCATTTCCATCTCAGTCTCCACAGACTCTTCCACATCCGACAATACCGACTGGGAAGCCGGCATTTGGATGGGACTGTCTGTGGGAGTGGGAGGGGAAGTGGTGGCCGCCTCTGGCTCTTTCTTTCCTCACCTTTCTCTTTCTTCATCTCCAAGAATGCCTCCAAGGGTCGGGAATCCCTCCGCTTGGTGGACGGGTTCTTCTTTCTTCTCTTTCTCTTTTCAGGGCCTCCTTCCCTCTTCGGGTGAGGACCAGTGCGAGAGGAGGTCCTCTCAAATAAGGTACTACCTCTCCCCGAGGAGGGCGGTGATATTTTCTCTTCTTCAACTAGGAATTCCATAGACAGGTGGACTCTCGTTCCTATCTCCTGGACAGTCCAGGTGATAGGACGAGAGACCCCTAAGGCTGTAATAGTCTTCAACAATCTATCCGGTATTTCCATGATTGGATGGATGTTCGCTCTCTGAAATCAGAGGTGCGAATGTGAAATCTCATGAATGGAATGTACGCTGACTACGTTAACGTCACACGCTGGTGGTTCTCGTCGATCTGCTCGGGCCTTCCTATACCTAGCGTGGATTTATTATTTGTATCAGAGATTTCTTATACTGGCACACAGAACTCCAATAATTTTTTTTATATACACCAGTATTCTCTTACCAACTGTAATATACTTAATTTCTTTACGCTTATCTGCTTTCAACATCCAATACGAGATCTCTAATGTAATGATCCCGAAAGGAATGGTTTCGCGCGCCGAAGGCGCGCAGGGACGATATGGAAGACAAGCCCCTTTCGACCATCATTGACTGTAGGTGATTCGCTCTCACATGTGTTGAAGGAGGAACTGCTTCGGGTACTCGGCCGGTGTCACCCGTTGCGTCGTGATGGTCTCTTGGCTGATGTCGGTTGGACCCTCGGGTGAGGACCAGTGTGAGAGGTTGGGTGCTCTCTCAAAGGTACTACCTCTCCCCGAGGGTGCAGTCGATCTAGATGTTCGGGCAAGTATAGTCTGCCGCTTCGAGGATGATTATGAGTGATGGCCATCACTGGCAAGTATAATCTGCCTCAGGCTGTCTCTGTTTGGTTGGACTCTTTGACGGAAAACAACAACGACTCCTTTCGGGGACCACCAAGAAGAAGAAGACCCGAACGTGCCTGGTTCGGGGGCAGGCCTGCATTGTAATCCTATTGGGTTGGGACAAGAAGATGCGCAATGCGCTTACAAAAAGGGGCAGAGGCGGGACGCAGGACCAACGCTCGCCTCCCCTAAAGTGGTCGACCACTTTTAGGGATGGAGCGGAGGATGTTCAGGAACCGTGGGGGTGACTGTTTCCATAACGGTTAGACTGTCTGTAGCGGTTATTGGGGTGCTGGTCAAAAAGCATCTTCTGCGTACCTGCTTAAAAGAAGAAGGTAGAATTAGTTTTCATTAAGGTATGTAAACTGTAAAGATAAAAGTAGCACATCTTGTTCAATCTTAAGGTTTAATCTTAAGCTGAGTCGGTGAAGGCAGCCCTTTCTGGTAGAAGGCCACAGTTAAGCTGTTTTTCTGCCTGTTTATTCACCTTTTCGTTCCCTATTTGTTATTTAGTTTTTATAACAGTTTTTAATCATGATGGAATTTTTAGTTGAGTCGGTGAAGACAGCCCTTTCTGGTAGAAGGCCACAGTTAAGCTGTTTTTCTGCCTGTTTATTCACCTTCTCGTTCCCTATTTATTATTTAGTTTTTATAATAGTATTTAATCCTGATGTAATTTTTAGTTGAGTCGGTGAAGGCAGCCCTTTCTGGTAGAAGGCCACAGTTAAGCTGTTTTTCTGCCTGTTTATTCACCTTCTCATTCCCAATTTATTTAGCTTTTAACAATGTTTAATCCTGATGTAATTTTACTTGAGTCGGTGGTGAAGGCAGCCCTTTCTGGTAGAAGGCCACAGTTAAGCTGTTTTTCTGCCTGTTAGTTCACCCTGTCGTTCCCTAGTTTTATTCGAGCGGTTTTAGTTTTGATTGCAATTTTTGGGCTTTTGTTGGCTTTCGCAAATGGCCCCAAGCTCGGAGATTAGTTCGCTTTCGGCTAACCGGTCATGATTTTTCGCGGCCAGGGTGGCTAGGCGGTCTCTAATGGTGGGGATATCGGCCCTGTCGTGGAGTGTTTTGATGGGTGTGTCTCATGGGTCGCGGAGGGCAACTCTAAGCGCGTGATTTTGGACCTTCTGGAGTTTTCCCATGTTAGTTTGGTTGAGGTCAGTTAGTTTGATTGCACCGTATTCGAGTACTGGGCGCACAAAGGCTTTGTATAGTTTGAGTAGGGTGGACTGGTTGGCCCCCCATGAAGTTCCCTTAAGCATTTTTAGTAAGTTAATGCGTTTGGTGGCTTTTTTCGCCATGTCGTCGGTTTCTTTGTTAAAGGACAATTTTTGATCAATGGTGATGCCCAGGAATTTCGCTTCTTTGCATTCTGGGAGGGTGTTATCCATAAGTTTTAGGTCAAAATCACGTTTATTTTTCTTGCAGGTAAAGGTGATTCGTTGGGCTTTATTGGCGTTTAGCTTAATTCTCCATTTGGCACACCATTGTTCTAGGTCATCGAGAGCACGTTGCAGGGGTTTTTGGAGCATATTGGCCGTATTTTTAGAGTCCCAGAGGCCCTTATCATCCGCGAATTGGGAGACTTGAACACGATCCTCGGAGAAGTTAAGGTCATTTACATAGAAGATGTAAAGAAAGGGGCTTAGGACGGATTCTTGGGGGTGCCTGCTTCAAGGGGGACACTGTCAGACATTTCATTGTTCACTCTGACTTTAATTTCGCGATCATTAAGGAAAGAGGATAGTAATCTGAGCAATTTCTTGGGGAGTTTCATTTTTGATAATTTGTAGCGCATTCCATTATGCCAAACGGAGTCAAATGCTTTTTCGACGTCTAACAGGACTGCCGCGCCTATTTGCTGATTGTTGATAGCGGTTTTCATTTGGGTGACTAGTCGGTAGACATGTTCGATGCCTTTTTTCCGGTTTCTATAGGCTCTTTGCCATTTATTGAAAAAATCGATGTCTTACCGATTGGTAAGGATTCGTTCGAATGTCTTACCAATGCAGCTGAGGAGGCTGATTGGGGAAGCTGGTTGGATCGGAGGGGTCCTTGTCAGGTTTTGGTATCATGACACCGATGGCTTTTTTCCAAAATTTGGGAAAGTAGCCATGGGTGAGGCATGCTTTGAACAGTTTGTTTAGTTTTTCGATTAGGGAGTTTGGGCTTTGTTTTAGAATTTTGTAGCTTACTTCGTCTTCGCCGGGTGAGGAGGAATTTTTGCATTTTTTTATGACGTTGATGATTTCGTCATTGGTGATGGGGGTGACGAGGTCATCGTCATCCCCATCTTCTGGCTCGTTATCGAATTTGGGTCACGGTAGATTTCAGGGTGTTCATTGGTGAGGTCATCGATCGCGTTAATGGCGGCGTCATCATTGCCCGTGCCTTGATACGGGCGATGCGTTTTTCTTAGGAGGTCGACAAAAGTGTCGGCCTTGTCTTTGTCGGTGCGCGTGAAGGAACCGTCTTCCCTTTTAAGAGGATTGGCAGCGGCTTTGCCGCCCTTGTTTTTTTGCCCCGTTAGGATTTTGAAAGAGTCCCAGAATTTTTTGGCATCTTGGACCCCGTTTAGATTGTCTGTTGCCTTTTCCCAGTTGGCTTGGTTTTCAGCTTTGAGGGCTTCCTTGACTTCGCCATGAAGGCGGTTATATGTTTTTTTGAGGTCAGCTTTCTTGCCGGGGTCAGTTTCGATTTTAAGAGCGCGAAGAGCTCTACGTTTGGTTTTGATTAGTGACAGTGTGTCGCCCGAGATAGTATTTCTCCAGGGGCGCACTTCTGATTTTGGGCATATTTCGTTTAGAATTGAGTTAATGATCTTCCCTATGCCCTCGCATTGGGTTTCGAGTTCCGCTGCATTAGATGGGGAGGGGGGGGTGGGGGGGGTGGGGGGTGTTTGTGAGTTTGATATCGATGATTTCGCGGTAGAGATTCCAATTAATTTTTCTAAGATTTCTGCGGAGCGTGGGGGGGGGGGGGTACCTGAGTGGGCCGTTTCCTAGCTGCAGTGAGGCATGGACCGGGAGGTGATCGCTGCTTAAGTCATCATCGCCGACCCAGTGGTCATCGATGTGGTTTATCAGGGAATCACTGGCGATAATTAGATCGAGGATATCAGATGAAAATAGTGGGTTGTTACTGATATAGGTTGCTGAGTTGTCGTTCATAACCACATGTAGGTTATGTTTTTTTGTTATTTCGAGGAGGGCTTCACCGTTGGGGCTGGTTTTGTTGCAGCCAGAGTATATGTGTTTGGCATTGAAGCCGCCGAGGAAAATGCAGTGTTTGTATTTCCTCGTGAAGAATTCAAAGACAGTGTCAGAACCAATTTTGCTTGGGTCGTTATAATAACAAACAATCGCGATGTTTTTATTGTCGACTGTGATTTCAGTTGCAATCACCTCAGCATCGAGGTGATTGGTTTTTGTTGTTTTAGTTTTGATGTTCTGCTTTATTAGATGAGCGACGCCGCCACCTTTAGTGATTTGTCGGTCTCTTCTAATAGTGCTGAACCCGCTAACTGAAAAGTTTTTACTGGGTTGAAGCCAACTTTCACAGATACAGACAATGTCTGTATCTTTGAAGTGTCGGCTGATCTGAAGCTTTTTGTTATTAACGCTTCTAGCGTTCCACACGGCTATTTGTAACTTATTCATGATAGGGTTGTAATTTAGTCGCGGTGTTTGGTTGGAGGTGATTAGTGGCTTTATTGGACGTTGATTGCGGATTGAATTAAAGATTCGGATATTTGGGTTTTGAAGAGCCGGGACGCTGACCGGCTAACATCTTGACAGATGTCAGACAGACTAGTGCTGACATGTTTGTTTAGAACCGAGTAGAGCGCTCCCGCGACAAGGGGGCATATTGTGTGGGGTGAGGAAGCGTCGTCAGGTTTATTTAAGTTAAGGTTTTTCAACTCTATGTTGGTTTTCACTTTTTTGAAGTGGGGGCACCCCCGATAATTACTGGTGTGGGGTCCTTTGCAGTTAGGGCAGGAGGGGGACTTTGACTTGCATGCCCTGGTGAGATGGTTGTCTCCACATTTCATGCAGGTCAGAGTTCTCTAATGTGTCTGATTGCACTGCTTATATAGCCTGCGATGGGAAAGTCGAATGTCTTACCAATGCAGCTGAGGAGGCTGATTGGGCGGAAGCTGGTTGGATCGGAGGGGTCCTTCGTCTACCTTTTCACGCATCTGATTGGTTGGGACAAAAATGAAACATGGATTTACTATATACAAATTTCGTACGGTATGCTGTTTCCTCACAAACAAGTTTTTGAGGGGTTTTTTTCTATGTATAAATATTCTATTCTCGTTTCACTACCCACGCTCTCCGATTACATGCGTCCCGCATGCCCACATAATTTTACTAACAAGACTTTGACTGTGTTTCAATCATAATATATAATTTTTTTTTTTTTTTTTTTTTTTTATAAAAATATGTTTTATTTATCAAGAAAAGGTTTGAATATTTCTCAGAGTGTTCTGCTATCCATAGAACACAAAGGCCAACATAAAAATGATAGAGTGTTTCTCCTGATGAAATGTCAAACGACGATCAAACAAAGTCAATCTGTCCAGATGTCTTCCTCTACTATCACAATACTTTCACCACCTTCCTGAAATTTCCTGGTCTTTCTGATGGTCTTCTGATGACCTTTTCTATCGTTGGGAATAGCAATGTTGGCTTGAACATAATTGTCTGTCATTTGCTCAACCCTACTTTTCCAAGAGGTTACACTTTGGTTCAGCACTTAATGTTTCACAAGGTATTATGGTCAGATGTTCCTGTAGAAATGGCTCCTTAAAGTCTGTACTACGTGGTGTTTTTGCTGGTTGTGCTGTCATGTTAAGTGGCATTGGAGTAGTTCTCTTTCTTTGTGTTCTACCTTCCTCGATATCTGTCAAGTCAAAAATTAACTCTCCAGGATCTTCGCCTAGCTGACTGTCCTCTTCGTATGTGACAGATTTTGGAGTCACACCAACCGCTTTTGTCACACTCTCATATTTATCATGTTTATGCACCTTGGACACATGTCTCAACAAAACCCCCTTTTTAGCAAAAGCCTGATTACAATCTGGACATTCAAATAATCTTTTGTTTAGGTCTTCCAGGCCACATTTCACTATGTCTTCCTTCCATTCAGTTTGTGTTGGTAGTCTGTTGAAACAAATTGTACATGCAACTTGGGTATGATCTGAAATATTCATTAATCTTACGGGAACAACTTCTCTTGGACCAACCAATGTTCGAGCCACCATGGCTTTCCCACTTTTCGAAAATCTGTCATACCCTTCCATCATAAAAGGATCTTCCTGGAATGTTATGTCTTCGGGTGTATTTACTTTTCCCAAGCAAACCATTTCTGACCTTGGTGGAATCCTGAACGTCTCAGTTGCACTTACTCTGAAGCATCCAATTTTGCCCTTGATGCTCAGATCATGGTCTTTACCATTCAGGAGTAGTTTCCCTTGTGCAACGTCTACTAGGTTGTTGCTAGACTTTAAGAAATCTAATCCTAGTATTCCACTTACCCCACCCAATGTTAGCTATGGCCACTTTGCATTCAAATGCACTTCCATCTGTATCAATCTTAAACAACACTTTTTTCTGTTATATTCATCGGGCTCCCTTCAGCTGATACTATTTGTTGAGTCACTTCCTCCAAGCAAACCTCAGTTTCAGTTAAAACAGACTCAAACAGCGTCTGCGATATCAGAGTCAAAGTAGCCCCAGTATCTACTAAGAGACTACACTGTACACCATTAACACAAGCATTAATAAACAAACAGGACACGTAGTTTGCTCTTGCTTGTGTCACTGCCCCAGTCTCTCTCTCCATCTTTATGTCCTTGGTTGCTTTGTTTCTCTGCGTCCCTTTTCTTCAGGTAGCAGTCCTTTATCATATGTCCCTTCTTGTCACAGTAATGACATTTAAAAGGAAACTTATCACTCTTATTCTTAGTTGTTTCAGGCTCCAGTCTTCTATCTGTTGATCTTTTCTGAGCTTTCAGTGCCTCGAATTTAATCTCTAGTTCATGGATGGCAGATTTCATTTCTTCTTTTAGTTTCAATATTTCTTTTTGTATTGTCGATTCCGATGTCGAAGTACTATGTATCTGCTGTTCATCACAGACCGATGTGGTAGCTCTGGCATACCCACTGTCATGGCGCCGCTGTTTTTCAGCTCGAGTAAATGCTTCAATCTCGACAGCTAATCGAACTGCATCATTCAAGGTTTGGGGTCTAGACTGCTGTATACGTAGTCTCATTTCAAAATCCTTCAAAGCATCAACAAATTGATCTTTGGCAACTGTTTCTACAACATCCCTAGGAGCCGTAAGGTATGCTAACTGTGCTAAGCGTCGCATGCTTTCTCCCATTTCTGGTATAGTCTCATTTTGCTTATGTCGTCTTTCTCTTAGCATCGCCCTGTATAATTCTGTTTGGTTTGAAGGAGCAAACCGAGATTCCAGTGCAAAGCACAAATCTTCAAAACTATATGTTCCACTCTGTTTTATATTACCAAGCACAGTCTGTGCTTGCCCTCTCAGCGCAGCTGCTAAATACCAGCCGCATTGTTGTTCATTCCACTCATTAATATCTCGACAGGCTTCAATTTGAAGCCTTCAAAGTGTGCCCTGTAATCAATCCACGATCCTGTACCATCAAAAGTAGCTGGCTTAATAACTGTTTTGCCTAAATTACTAGGGGCGGCTATTTTGGGGACGTCATTCCTTGTAGTTCCACCTGAGTATGCATGTTCTAGTCTAGGCATACTTCTGTTACTTATACTTGATATATGATCCCTACTCCATGTAACACTGGTAGACGCTGAACCCCATGCTGCTACTGTACTGGGATAGATGCCTAGTGCTGGGATTGGGGTATATTCTGGTTCCCTAACTGTGCTGGATAAAGGTAAGCTATGTGTCGAGCTATATCTACTTGGGACATTGATGCCAGGTGCTGAATCAAGTCTGGGTGTTGACATGTACTCTGGTGCATGCATTTGTATAGCACTCTCCATTTCAGGTCTACTGTTACCAAGATGCCTTTTCTCGGTTGAAAATGTCGGTGCAGCAGAGCTACATGTATTGGGTTGCGACATTACTGTTGTTCTGTTGAACAGAACACCAGATTCCCGTTCAACGCGAGTACACTCCAGTCTGTTTATTTCCTCTCGTAACTGTGAACACCTCGTCTCTATTTCACTCAAGTCTCCCCAGATTTATTTTTCATTCACAGCCATTGTGCTTTCAATCCACGACAAAGAAAAGCCAAATATATTTATTTACATCTATGTGAAAAGGTTTAAACAAAATATAAAACAAAGCGATATTAACAAAATTCAAACAATTTTCAAGCTCAGTTCACTGGGTATTTATAACAACACCGGAAATCTGACACTCGGTGCTGCGCTTAACATCGAAACGTGACCTAGTTTTTCACTGAGCGTTGACACCACGTATGTCAAATGCACCGAGTGATATTCCAGCAAATGCACACGGTATTTATTCACTGATCTATCATTTCACAGAACAGTGTTGCTCGGTGTTTGTGTTTAGTGCAGGCTGCACTTTGTAATATTCAAATACTTCGTCCCAATCCCACCTAATCTGCCACCAAAGGAAGTGTAACGTGTGAATGGTTCGTTACCCATGTTTATACCCTGGGTTGGGCTTGAAGTATGTGTACATGGTGAAATTTAACTAGAGGTAATGTACATTTATTTACAGTGTTCTTCTTGAACGTTTTGACAAAAGAAATAAATTGTGTGGGCCTACGTATTTACGAACTAAACGGAAACGCCCGGTCTCTCTACCAATATCACGGTGAATTTCACTCAGTATTTATCTGACTACGTTAACGTCACACGCTGGTGGTTCTCGTCGACCTGCTCGGGCCTTCCGATACCTAGCGTGGATTTATTATTTGTATCAGATATTTCTTATACTGGCACACAGAACTCCAATATTTCTTTTTATATACACCAGTATTCTCTTACCAACTGTAATATTCTTAATTTCTTTACGCTTATCTGCTTTCAACATCCAACACGAGATCTCTAATGTGTCTGATTGCACTGCTTATATAACCTGCGATTGGAAAGTCCATCAACGTGACAGGTAGTATAGCTTCGTCTACCTTTTCACGCATCTGATTGGTTGGGACAAAAATGAAACATGGATTTACTATAAACAAATTTCGGACGGTATGCTGTTTCCTCACAAACACCGTTTTTGAGGGTTTTTTTTTCTATGTATAAATATTCTATTCACGTTTCAATATTCAATGGTAGATTAATTCTCTCTCTCAAAAGTGTTCATTGCTCATGAACTTGGTACTGCAGCACAATTTTTGAAGATGTTTTCTAGTCGTTCTGTGAAAAACTACCATATTATCCCTTGAGAAGAATAAAAGGTGCCAACTGCAGTGCCAAAGCATTGTAGTTGGAACCTTTCCCCACAAGGTGCGATATTAGGGGTACGGTCAAGGGCGTAGAACGCAGTGCGGGCGACACTGCCGTATCCGCCATCCTCACCATTACCTCTGAAAACCAAAGGTGTTGTTGGAAAATGTTAGGTTCTGTTAGAATTGTTTACTTTGAATAATAATTCATTTTCGCTATCCAAAGACGCAAAAATGATTGCTAAGAGCTAGACACAAGGAAATTACTCCTTTTAGGATTTATTTAATTATTTAGGTTTAACGACACTTTAACAGCCAAGGTCATATCGTGTCGGTGACGGTTTTACGGGCGGAGGAAGCCGGAGTACCCGGAGAGAACCACCGAGCAACGACGAGCAGCTGCCAGCTCCCCATCATCGTAACTCCGCACTGCAGCACAGGCAGTGTTGGATTGGTTGAAGATATGCGCACCATCGACGTGCAGTACGCCTTAGGACACGGCGTCATCGTACCCCCATGTGGACATTCGGGGTTAAGTGCCTTGCCCAAGGACACAACGCGGGATCCCGAATCTATCACCCAGACGGTCACCCATCCGAGAACTAACCGGGCTCGACGTTGCTTAACTTCGGTGATCTGATGAGAACCGGTTACCGCACTGCCACCGCCCACCCCCCTCCTCCTTTTAGATACCCATTTTTAATTCTTAGAGGGGTTACATTTATTAGCTCTACTTTGGCGAAGCCAAATTTGAGGTATTGTCATGGCCCATCGGCCGTCTGGCCGTCCGTCGCGCCGTACACACGGCTCGGGCTAGAGGCTGTATTTATGAAACGATCTTTACGAAACATCTTGGGTACCTTTATTATGACCATGAGACGAGAACGAGTGTTTTGGGGTCCGGTCTGAAATTCAAGATGGCCGCTGGCAGCCATTTTGTACAAAATTAGGTGCAATCCGATTTTTGCGCAGAACTTCCATATGAAAGATCTGATTTGAATATTTTTTTGTATGAATGTTTAGTACCATGGTTTACATCTTATATAATACGGGCTTTTTTCTCGTGCGTAAATTATGAAAATTAGACTAACTTTGATTTATTTAGTGTTACCTTCAGCACTGTAACTGCAAATGCCAATACGGCTCGGGCTAGAGGCCGTACTTATAAACCGATCTTTACGAAACTTCTTGGGTACCTTTGTTATCACCGTGGGACGAGAACAAGTGTTTTGGGGTTCGGTCTGAAATTCAAGATGGCCGCTGGCAGCCATTTTGTACAAAATTAGGTGCAATCCGATTTTTGCACAGAACTTCCATATGAAAGCTCTGATTTGAATAATTTTTTGTTGAATGTTTAGTACCATGGGATACAATATCACATATAATACGGGTTTTTTCTCGTGCGTAAATAATGCAAATTAGCCTACTTTGATTTAGTTAGTGTTACTTTCAGCACTGTAAGTGCAAATGCCAATACGGCTCGGGCTAGAGGCCGTATTTATGAACTGATTTTTACGAAACTTCTTAGGTACCTTTGATATCACCGTGGGACGAAAACGAGTGTTTTGGGGTCCGGTCTGAAATTCAAGATGTCTGCTGGCAGCCATTTTGTACAAAATTAGATGCAATCAGATTTTTGCGCAGAACTTCCATATGAAAGCTCTGATTTGAATAATTTTGTGTGTGAATGTTTAGTACCATGGGATACATCACATATAATACGGGTTTTTTCTCATGCATAAATTATGCCAATTAGACTAACTTTGATCTATTTAGTGTTACTTTCAGCACTGTAACTGCAAATGCCCATACGGCTTGGGCTAGACGCTGTATTTATGAACCGATCTTTACGAAACTTCTTGGATATCTTTGTTATCACTGTGGGACGAGAACGGGTGTTTTGGGGTCCGGTCCGAAATTCAACATGGCCACCAGCAGCCATTTTGTACAAAATGTTGTGCAATCAGTTTTTGCTCAGAACTTCTATATGAAAGCTCTGATTTGAATAAATTTTTGTGTGAATGTTTACGAACATGGGATGCATCACATATTATACTTATGTCCTATTCTTTAGACCATTGCAGTCACCTTGTAATCGATTTACTATGGTTGATGTGGTCACAACAAAACTCCTTTTTCTCTTATTCATTATTGTTGACTTGGTCACAACAAATACTCATTCCTGTCATATTCATTATTGTTGATCTGGTCACAGCAAATACTAATTCCTGTCATATTCAAAGTTGAGCTACAGTGTCATTGACACTTTCATTTATAATACATTTCTCTGCCTTACATTGCCACTCTTTGTCGGACAATGTATGCTCTACCCAGGGACGTGGCTAGAGGTTTCCGAATGAGGGTGTAGGGTAGTGAATTTCTAAACCCCCTTCCGGTCCCTCCTCGTAGTTAGAAATTCACTGCCGAGAAAGGTTTTGAAAATGAAGCCATGAAAAGTCTAAACAAATGCTCAAGCTTAGAACTTTGAACAATTCACACTGTCCTAACATTAAACCAGATCTTATGCAGGAATGATCAATTTTTAATGTTTCATCATTTTGTAACTGCGAATGATGGAAGTAACTCAGGATAACGATTTTACACGATATGATTTTCTTGAAATGCATTTCGAGGATTTTTTTATTACGCTAAGTGAACGTACTATAGAAATCTCGTGCCGATTGAAATCATGCATACTTTGCATACTTATGAAGCCCGATATTGCGTACACTGTAGTTACAGATAGTTACAGCTGGAATTTTTGCCGATTTGAAACCGAGTTAGAATTTTGGGAATTAAAGGAAACACCAACACCGCCAAAGAAGCTCTAAAATCCAGATAGATGGAATTTCTGACTACTCTTGACTTGCTCTCCGAATTTCCAACTATAGGAAATTTTGGCCAGGATCGGGGGGTGGGGGGTGTTGGCATCCCTTCCCCTGTCGCCACGTCCCTGGCTCTACCACTCCCACCCCTGCCTCCACTGCGGAAACAGCTGTCTACGAAATTGGTAACTGGGATCCATCACTATATTTGAAAGAAATTTTAAATACTCCCGCCAAACAGATAATTCTTTGCAACCTTCGAGGCAAACATATTTCAAAGATCCAATTTCTTAAATATATTAACATTTTGAGAATTAATATTGTTTGTTTGTTTATTGGGGTTTAACGACATTTTCAACAGCCAGGATGATATCGTGTCATACAGTTTTATGAATGGAGAAAGACAGGGTGTCAGGTGAGAATCACCGAGCAACCGTCGGGCTCTCCAACTTACTAACCCGTCAGAAGTAGAGTTATGATTGTTTATTTGATTACTGGGGTTTAGCAACACTTTCAACAGTCAGGGTCACATCGTGGTGGGTAATTTTACGAGTACAGAAAACCGGGGTGCCCGGAGAGAACCACCAAGTAGCGGCGAACAATTGTCATACTCTTCAACTTACCAACTCTCCACAAGCAGAGGTAGTAGTGTTTAAAGGCAAGTGCAACATCGACGTGCAGTACGCCTTAGTACACAGTGCCACCATGCCCCTATGTTGACAATCGGGATTAAGTATCTTGCCAAAGGACATAACGGGGTCACCTCTGGTCAGGACCGTCAACCATGAGTTTAAAGTCTAATTCTCTAACGGCTGAATCACCATGCTCCCGGAAGCAGAGTTAGCAGCGGTTGAAGGCAAGAGTACGATTGACGTACGACGTACAGTGCGCCCAGGTACAGCTCGTCACCGTGCCTCCGTGTGTGCAATCGGGATTAACCCTTTACCCAGCATAACGGGAAAAACTGTCAGCTTTATTCACACAAGTTACCATACAATTTTCATTGTTTTTTTTTTTTTTTAATTTTTGTGTCAGAAACATGGTGTATGATCCTCAATTGAACGAACTCGTTGAGCTCGTTCCACAGAGAGCTATAAGCTGTGTTTTTGACTCAAAAACTTAAAAAATAGTCATTCAAAAATTTTTTTGCAAGTGTCGTCCTCTATTCGTGTTAGGTAAAGGGTTAAGTGTATTGCTCAAGGACACGGCGCAGATGGCACGAGTCAGGATCTAAACGTCGAACTTTCGCTTCAAAGTTAAATGCCCTAACCTATCAGCCAGCGCGCTCCCGATATAAATGTTATAACTTACACAGTCCGTTGTTGACCTAAAATATTATTCACGGCGTCTACGAAATTATCTGACATCGTATATACCATATTAGGACACTAACAAACTGTGCAACGAATACATCTTACAGACTAATTTTCTCTACTCTGACCTACAGGTCTGTCACCATGGATTGGTTGTAATCAACACGTGGGCAGCGATGTCCACGCATGCGATTACCAGGTAATAAAAATCAGCATTAGCAAAATTTTAATTAATGAAGCACCAGAATGTACCTGGTGCTTCATTCATTAATTTTTTGATGATTATTCCTATAATTGGAGTTTGGAATCTAAGATTATTGCGTCTCTGGAAATATTTCCCACTGCTGGAAAGTGACCAGCCCATGGCGGCCGTATTGTATGCCCTTTAGATGTTCATTAAAGTTTTGATGATTATTCCTGTAATTAGAGTTTGGAATCTAATATTATTGCGTCTGTGGAAATATTGCCCACCCGTGGAAAGTGGCCAGTCCATGGTGGCCGTATTGTATATACCATATATTAGGTCACTAACAATCTGTGTAACGAATACATCCTACAGGCTTCTCTAACGGCTGAGTCACCATGCTCCTGGAAGCAGAGTTAGCAGCGGTTAGTGCAGTGGCTCTTAGTTAACATGAATACCTGATAGGTACTCGTTCCCCTATCTTAGATTCGCGCCGAGTAGTCGACCGCACCCAGTAATATTCCATACTGTTTTTTTTTTTTGGGGGGGGGGGGGTTGTTGGTTTTTTTTCGTTGTTTTCTTTTTTTCTTTCATAGATTCCTCTGGAGGGAAACCATGTCTGCACCATTACTAAACTGGCTACAAACGTGTTAGTACGTTTTTTGCTTAAGAAAGTATATAAAAAGAGTAGAATTCCCACTTGTTAGATGTGAACCGGTTGTTGTCTTCTGATATTTAGAAAGACTGATGGATAGAGGGAAGATTATTTTTACACGCCTGTTCTATGAAATCCCAATCTGCATCAACACTAAACCAGGCGGACAATTAAAATCCGTTCCACACATATGTGCCGAACGGAAATTGTGGAGGACTATTTTTAAATAGAAGCGAAATTTCACTGGAAGTTTCTACAAATCACGCGCAGTAATTACAATCTGAATCGCCGGCGATAGCTAAAAATAATAACACGGGTTTCCCTCGCAAATTTGGTCGCCGATAGAATGTTTTCTTTTTGTTGATAGTTCGTCCACTGAGTTTCAATGTGTTCTATGTGCCTACTGGCACATAGAACAAATTGGAACTCAGGGGACGAACTGTTGTCAAATGAATTGCTGAGTGTCTTTCTAATAACTGTGTTTTCATAGACGTGAAGGCGTGTAATAAACACAGAAGGATGTGAATGGGCAAATCGATATGGCGCGGCCTCTCGTTTTATCCTTCCGCGCTTAAACTCGCGCCTTATCGATTAACCCATTCACTCGCGTGTGTCGTTCTGTTTATTTCCGGACTGTCAGATGTTTATAGATTTTGACTGGCCGTATACAGTTTTTGTTACGCCAGCCTGATAGACCAATGAACTAGTCATCGAGGACTGAAAAATACACTGGCATTAATGATAAACACTGACCACGTATTAATTCCTATACCGACCCTCTCGATATATTAATTATCACAGTCCGCAATTTTGTTTTTATCGTTATAAGTAGTAGGACAGGGTCTAGACGACCCTTTTTGGGGTATCTCATTTGGGGGATCTCATGTGACGTCATACTGCAATGCATTATGGGTATCACGTGGTTGTCATGGTAACCCGTGTAAGTGGCCATGTTGTGACGTAATTGTCATTGTGATGGGTAATGTGAGTGCGCATGCGCAGCTCGTGTTGTTAGGGTGATACGTGTTTCCGTCGTCCATTTTGTATGAAGGGTGCCGCCATCTTTGTTTCTATGGTGGCACGTGGTTGCTATGTTACTCAAAGGCTTCTTATAGGGATAAGAGGTCGTCTGTAACAGGTATGTTCCATTGACTGGGAGTATTTTCTGGAACGACTTCCCTGGATAATTACCCAAATGAGCCCGAGAATGGGCGTAAATCACCGGAAACGACTTTATTTGATATGGATTCCCCGCAGGATCCTGCTTTTAACCGAAATGGACTTGTTTAGAGTAGCACGTAGTGCTATAGATTTTTTAAAAGGTCATGTCCGATTGAATGGGAGTATTTTTCTGGTACGGAGTACACCAGAATGTTTCGGTTTTTGTTTAACGTACACCCGCCCCCCCCCCCCTCCCGACCTATATAAATAAAGTTAATTTTATTAATTTTAAAGGAAGAGTTCCCACTCACCACCCTTCACTTACTACGTATTTTACATCCCAAACCCACGTTTTATCATATATAGGCTAACTCTCTTACATCTCGAACGCCTGTAGGCAAAAAATGCTTTGAAGCCCGCTATATTTTCTTCTGCCACAGTGGCAATGTTAACCAATTATTTGAAAAAACTGCGCTCTCAAAAGAATTCGTTGCATATGCAATGTTGGGTCGAACACCGCCATCTGATAATTTGGTGAGAACGATAAAACTGGTTCAGTTATCTCCCTCCCTGTTTGTGTATATCTCCTTGACAACACAGCCAACAATGAGAAACGCTTTGTTCGCAAATTCTAACCTTGTTTTTGGGTGTACCGAAATACCACGTTCTGTGCAGTTTTTTACAAAATAAATGTCAACAGATCATTTTCATATCAACTTTAATTCAGTTTCTGACAATGAGAACGTAATGGGATCACATATTCAGTGAAATCGCTTTTCTAAGCGACGTTACGCTCGATTTACCAGAAAGAAGCCGACAAACTGACCAAACATTTTTTCAACCAAAAAATATTAAATAAATCTTTTCTCCGCGATAAAATAATTTTTCTCGCTTTATTTATTCGCCCTTTACGTAGTTTTCAAGTTTTTGGCGTGTATTGATGGGTTATATATTTTTTTCATTGCTTTGAAAATGACGAGGCGAACACTGTAGTACTAAATAGGCTTTTGCCAACTGTCAGTCCTGATCGGCACGCAGAAAACACAGCATTATTTTCACTTTAAAGCATCAAATTACATTAAAAAAATTTATTTCACAATAATTTTCTTTACAAAATATATTTTACGCACATTATTTTCTTTTATAATATCACTTTCCATGTTGAAATACCCTGAAAAATATTTATTTTTTTTTCATTTTTATGTGCAGTCGAAAACACTTGAAGCGCTTTGGGGATCAAGATTCCAGCTCTAATAGCGAGCTGACCAATCAGATTGCAGGATTTTTTACCTTTTTGATAGCTCTTTTAAAGAACCAATCAGACTGCGAGAAGTGTCAGCTCGGTCCCCCCAAACAAGTATAAATACCAGCGACCAACTTCATTTGCCAGCGCACAATATGTCCCGACCCCATGATAATCGCAGGCCTGTTATCTGAACCAGGAATGTTCAGGTTGGGTGGCACCTTGTTAAGGTCCGTTTTGTTTCTTTCAAATTGTCTATCGCCGAAACCATACACGCCAGCTAAAGAGCCCAAGGCAGACTATACTTGCCGATGAAGGCCTATTTTCACTACAAAACCGAAAGCGGCAGACTATACTTGCCTGAAGAACAACAACCAGAAACACCAACTCCAATCCTCTTCCTCCTTTGCACCGATCGGACATGATGCAGTCTCAAAAATTAACGGAAATATATTATACAGTTAACGAGGGTCGAAAGGGTTTACTCCAAATCGTACCAGCGCGCCTTCGGCGCGCTAAAACTATTCTTTTGACTTTGACTTGATTTGCCATTCGGATCTCGGGGTCTGGATCGCTGGTCGACTACCAAAGCTAGCTTGGAAAAGAGCTTGGTTTTCACCAATTGACTGTTTCACCAGTTGTGTTTGAAAAACTTGGTGTTTTGCTTTGAAGAACTAAGAATTGGTTTGTACCAACAAAGTGTTTTTCTCATAAGCTGTACTTGGAAAAAAAAAGTTTTTTTCCAGATCTGTCTTTGAAAAACGAAGGGGTTTGGATTGCACCAACAAAGTGTTTTTCTCATAAGCTGAACGTTTGAAGAAACACTTAGTGAAAATGTTACGACTTGGTTCAAAGCAAACGTTTATGAATGTCACTCGTTATCAGGGTGAAGTAAAGATTCACATCCGAAGATTTGTTGACGATAAAATTCCTACAAAGACAGGAATTGCTCTGTCTACTGAAGAATGGAATTCGTTAAAAAGTCAAGCTGAAGAAGTGGAATCAGCCATCAAATGCCAGTTTGTTTCCACAACAAGATAGTAGAGTTGTGATAAGTGCTGAACCACGAAAACCAAAATGGCGAACCAAGTGGCGACCAGCCACTTGTCATAGAAATGAAAAGAACAAAGTGGGATGAGTTGAAGTCTCACAAGATCCCTGTAAGGGTAACACCTCAGCCATACTATGGAAATATTGTTGATGAAGTTGATAAAGAGTTAAGAATGCAAAGAATTGAGCGTGAGATGAATGCGGCATATGCTCATTTTGTCGAAGAATTGATTGACACTGTGGCTGTTGAAAAGTGTTATGGGTGTAGTGTGAATCATCCGAGCCAAATACAACACGATGTTTGTCTAATGATGACTCTAGAAGAGAGAATTGATGCGTGCTTTAACGCAGCTCTGGAGAGAGTCTGTAAAGACAAAGTCTATACATTGTGGCACACGCACATGAGCCTCATGAACCCAACACCAACACCTTGTGAATACTTTCATCTCATTAACAAACAGTTGAGTGCTGAACAAAAAGCATGCATACATGATATGGTTGTTAGTTCAATGACAGCCACAAGACCATTGACAACTGGTTTCTGAAAAGTTGTTGAAAAAAAAAATGTCGTGGTTGCCCTTAAGAAACCTGATGAGTGTCCCTTGGGCAAGGTCGAAACATTTTATTCTGAATTTTGTTTTGGCAACCACAGAGAAAGGTGTCGTGGATGTCTTTAAGTGGCCTGATAGGTTACTTTTGGACAAGGACGAACCTTTTTCTTTCAACAAAAATGAAAATTAGTTCCCTTGCATACAGTACACTCATACACATTTTTTTACCTCGCTAGATGCCCCCTTCCCAAAAACGTATAAAAGGGTGAGTAGAGCGTGTTCTTAGGTAAACATGGATCCCCACTGGAAGCACCCTTTTACTTGTTTGTTGTGTGGGCCAACTGGTAGTGGTAAATCATCTTTTGTGAAAAAAGTCATCCAACACACTGCAGAATTATTTACTCCTACTCCCAATCATATAATATGGTGTTATAGTGAATGGCAACCGTTGTATGATGCTTTGCCCCAAGTAGAATTCGTAGAGGATCTCCCTCAAGAAATAAAATCTGACAGTCTGGTAATTTTAGATGATCTGATGCTCGATGTGCAAGAGCGAGTGTCTCGGTTGTTTACAAAAGGAAGTCATCATCGTAAAATTAGTGTGATTTATATCGTACAAAATCTATTTGACAAAAACAAAGTTCATAGAACTGTGGCTCTCAATAGTCATTACATGATTTTATTCAAAAACCCCAGGGATCGTTCCCAGATCACACACTTGGCAGCCCAGATGTATCCTGGTCATTCCAAATTTTTGCGAGAAGTATTTGACGAAGCCACATCTCTCCCATATGGTTACCTTTTAATAGATCTTAAACAGGACACACCCAAACACATGAGACAAAGAACCCAAATATTTCCTGGAGAAACCCAATATGTGTACCTCCGGAAGGTATAAAAGGGGAGTGCAAATCTGCTGTCGAGTCGAAATCATTGTCTGACCGTCTTCACCGCAACATCGCGATTCTCAAGCTCCTGAGTAAATCAAAACCCACTGTGGCCAATTCTGTCTAGAAGAAGCAAATTTTGCAAAAAGGAGGATTTTTAGGGGTTTTGTTAGCGCCTGTGTTACTTCGTACGGCTAAAGGTATTTTCGGACAGTTGTGATGGAATACGCAAAAAGATGGCCTTAGTAGAACCGAGGTTGCTCGAACGTTTGCAGGAGGCCCCTATCAGCAAACAGCCCAACGAGATTGCCGCAAGTTCTCTTGACAGGGAAATGCGTGAAATTTTAGATTCGAATAACCTTGCAGAAACTGATAAGATAACCCATTATCATCAGATTCTGCAAAGATTTTTAACATTTCGCGAAAAAGCCATGGCCCCTCGCCCTATTAGGGTCGAATTCGAGAAAGATACTAGAGACGAAGATATTATAGACTCCGTTCCAATAACCATGAAAAGAAAAGCCAAACTGCTGCTGAACCGTATAAAAGCAGATACCAATCTGTCTTGGAATGAGAAGGGGGAGTTGGTCCACAAAGACGAAACAGTCGTAGGTTCCAACATAACTGATCTCTTGAATGATCTCTTGAGAAACCGAAAGACTTTTCAACCCAAAGGATGGGAAGTGTTGGCACAGGCCCTCAGAGAAAGTAATATTCCCCAGGAGCTTTATGCGACGTGAGCTTGTAGTAGAGAAAAAGCCCCAAACCACCCCCTCTGCTAAAAGAAAAGCTGGACTCGTAGCCGGTACGTCAAAGTGGTCGAAATATTAATCCAATGGAAAGCGTTTATTACGATCCCGAAGCTCCCGGGAGTTTTGGTGGTGTGGATGCTCTTCGAAGAGCATCCAAGAAAAAAACTAAGCAAGTTGTAAAATGGTTGCAGGGTCAAGACATGTACACCCTCCACAAACCCGTTCGACGCACATTTCCAAGAAGGAAAGTGATCGTTAGTGGTATCGATGCACAATGACAAGCTGATTTAGTTGATTTAACAAGCATCAGTAAATACAATAAGAACACAAAATTCCTTCTGACTTGTATCGATGTTTTCAGTAAATATTGGTGGGTGATTCCATTACAAAATAAATTTGGTGATTCCATAGTGCAAGCTTTTGCTAAAATTTTCAAACAGGGGCGAAAACCTTTAAAGTTACAAACTGATCAAGGCAAAGAATTTTTGAATTCAAACTTCCAGAAATTTCTTAAACAACGAGAAGTAGAATTTTTGATGACCCATAACGTAGAAACAAAATGCTCCATAGTTGAGAGATTTAACAGAACTTTGAAAACCAAAATGTGGAAATATTTTACAAAGAACGATACACTGACTTTCCCACTTCAAACTTTGGTGAAAGCGTATAACAACACCCATCATCGCAGCATCGGTATGCCCCCTGTTGACGTAAGTTTGGAAAATCAAGAAGAGGCGTGGCAAAAACTTTATGGGAACCACATAAAACACAAGTCTCCAAAGTTCAAAGTGGGTGACAGGGTGAAAATTAGTAAAGTCAAGAAAAATTTTGAAAAAGGTTACTTGCCCAATTGGACAGAAGAATTATTGACAGTGACATCTGTCAAGAAAGGTCACCCCATCACTTATGTTCTAAAAGACGATAGTGGGGAAGTATTGAAGGGGTCTTTCTACACAGAAGAGCTTCAGCGTGTCACACCAAAAAACATTTATAAAATTGAACATGTATTCAAAAAACGTGGTCGAGGAAAGAAGAAAGAACTGTTTGTAAAATGGTTGGGGTATCCAGCATCGTTCAACTCATGGATCAATCAAAGCCAGCTAGCCTATAAAAGGGTGTGAACGAGCTCAATTTCCCCTAAAATGGAAGAGGGAGGAACTCCGAACGGATCGTGGCGTTTGTTTGGAAAGAAAATCCCAAGGTGCGAGATTACTTACTTTTCCCAAATTATCATACTATACATAATCATCATCACTAGCATCGTTAGCCTTACCCTCGACAATACGGACAGCAAGTTGTGGACGGCTCTTCTAAGTAGTAGTATAGGATATTTATTGCCCAATACTACAATTAAGAAAACGTGAGGGACTGAAGAATACAGTCCTTCCCTTATTGAAAACGACAGCCAAAACCATGGGTAGACAGTTATTGAAAAAAGGAGCCGCATTTGCTGGAGATGTCATCAGAGGGAAAAATGTGAAACAGGCAGCTATCGGGAGTCTTAAACAAGCTGGAATCGATGCTCTGGACGAAGTGGTGGGTGGGTCGAATCCTCCCGGCCGCAGGGGTATAAAAAGGGCAGCACGCAAAACTGGCAGATCGACAAAAAGAAGGCGATCTGTTAAGACAATTGACGCTCTGGGTTCATAATGTCTTTGATCAACGAAAAATCATGTGAATGTGTCAATAGCAAACTCGACTTATCTTCGATGCCACCCACACAGACTAGTGTAGAACATGGTCAATGGATAGAACATCGACCGTTGGCCACCATAGGGAATAGTGGACCGATAGAATTTACCATTTCTGGATCTGGAGACGACTATCTGAATTTGGCTCAAACTTATCTGTACGTGAAAGCACGTATCGTCGATTCCAGTGGCGGACCTATCTCAGACGACGCAAAGGTGGATTCCGTCAATCTCTGGCTGCATTCTCTTTTCAACCAGGTCGACATTAGTCTAAACGAGAAACTGGTGTCATCGTCCAATAATACTTACCACTACAGAGCATACATAGAGACTTTGTTGAGTTATGGCTCCGATGCCAAAAAGTCACAGCTGACTGGTGCTCTCTGGTACAAGGACACGGCGGGACACATGGATGATAGGACGGATGACAACAAGGGATTTGCCACAAGAAAAAAGTTTACGGCTGAAAGTAAAGTCGTGGATATGACTGTGAGGTTACATTTGGACATGTTCTTTCAAACACTTTATCTCCTAAATGGAGTTAACGTTCACATTAAAATGAATAGGTCAAAAGATGCATTTGCCTTAATGGCCGATGGGGAAACATTCAAAATCAAAATCCAAGACGTATCCCTGTTTGTGAGAAAGGAGAGACTCAACCCTTTTGTGAGAGTGGCTCATACTAAAGCATTGGAAAAGGCAACTGCGAAATATCCCATTGACAGAGTAGAAACCAAAGTGTTCTCGGTGCCGAAGGGAAATCTGAGCATCACACAAGAAAATTTATTTTTAGGCCAACTTCCTAAACGTATCGTCGTGGGTTGTGTGGACAACGATGCTTTCAATGGGAACTTTTCAAAGAATCCCTTTAACTTTAAAAATTACAGCATCAATTACCTGGCATTGTATGTGGATGGACAACAGATTCCAGCAAAGCCCTTACAACCGCGATTCGATCAACAAGAAGTGGCGAGGTGTTATGCTACCTTGTTTCAAGGAACTGGTCAAATGTACGAGAACGAAGGAAATGACATCGACAGAAAGGAGTACATAAAAGGGTACACGCTGTCCGTCTTCGACCTGACACCAGACCTGTCTCATGGTCAACATTTCAATTTGGTGAAACGGGGGAAATTAAGATTAGAAATTCATTTTGAAGAACCGCTGCCCACCACCATAAACGTACTGGTGTATGCCGAATTTCAGAACATTATAGAAGTCGATAAAAACAGGAGCGTCATCTTTGATTATTCGACATGAACACTTTGCAAATAGAGAATATTTTCCGCTCGGATCGCGTGTTAAGAAATATCACTCTGGGAGTCTTTGCAGGAAACCGCTTACCAAGAAGATTACCCAGGCACAGACCATTGGCTTTTGTGGCCAACACACACCCAGACCACAGAGAAGGGGAACACTGTGTGGCCTTCTATTTCAGTCATCGGGACATAGAATATTTTGATTCGTATGGAATACCACCACAGCACAGAGCATTTAAGAATTTTTTGAAAAAGCAAAGATGGAAGTACAATACAAAACGCATTCAAGGACCGTTACCCATGTGTGGACATTATTGTTTGTTCTATCTTTTACATCGCTCTCGTGACATCCCAATGCATGCGATAGTAAACATGTTTTCTGCGGATTTATTGGACAATGACATTTTAGTTAGAGACTTTATTTCTGGTGACGCCATAGCCTAAACAGTATAAAAAGAGGACCAGTTGGCATCTCGGCATTGTCGTTCCATCCGTCGAAGAGTGAAGATGTCTTCGGAAGTGACTGTGTTCAAATTCAATGATCAATCACAAATTTACCTGTTCAAGAACGATGTTGGAATGAAGTTTGTATATAACGAATGGGAGCAATTGACTTAATCTGTTGAAACGGCGAAAAAAAGAAATATGGAACAAGCTAAATCTAAAACTAAAAAAAGAAAGACAATCAAAACAAATGATGTCATAGAAAAAAAACTATAAATAAGGGGTGCAATCCCGTGTTTGATTCAATCTATTCTAAACGACTATCGTGGACAAAGAGTTCCCAGAAACATTTTTCCTAGAGGTTTCGAAGAAAGAAGGAGCCTAACGGGCTTGGTGTTCGCAGGAACTGGTCCTCGACTGATAATTGCTCGGAGAAACTCTGATATCCGTCGACCCAAACATATAAAATATGCTTTGGAGGCAAACAGACTAAAAACTTTTGAATCAATGTTACCAAGTGAATGTGCGAACACCCCTAAAGAACTTGCAAGAGCAGGATTTTTCTACCTAGGAATTAAAAGACAGAAGTGAATGTTTTCACTGTGGGGTCATTGTACGCTACTGGCAGGCAGAAGACAATGTCATACAACAACACAAAATGTATTCCCAAGAATGTTGTTACATTCACAACTTACCTGATACAATCGACGATAAAGAAATGGAAAACAAAGACGAGTTACAAGAAAAAGTTCAAACGGATTCACAGAAATGCTGTGTGTGCTTAACAGCAGAAGCCAATGTCGCACCGCGACCATGCCATCATCTGTGCCTGTGCAAGGACTGTTGTAAACAACTGAAAAGATGTCCAATATGTAGAAAGACTGTTTATGAATATTTGACAATATATGTTCCATGATGTTTAGTAATAAAAGAAATTTAAATTTATATTCAGTGTTGTTATTTGTTTTTGGGAAAGAAATATGTGTTTGTCGGGCTCATTTGGGTAATTATGTAGAGCCATAAATACTCCCATTCAATCGAACACGACTTTTTAAAAAAATCTATAGCACTACGTGCTACTCTAAACAAGTCCATTTTCGGTAAAAACCGAGATTCTGCGGGGAATCCATATCAAATGAAGTCGTTTCCGGTGATTTACGCCCATTCTCGGGCTCATTTGGGTAATTATCCAGGGAAGTCGTTCCAGAAAATACTCCCAGTCAATCGAACATACCTGTTACAGACCTCTTAGCCCTATAAGAAGCCTTTGGGTAACATAGCAACCACGTGCCACCATAGAAACAAACATGGCGGCACCCTTCATACAAAATGGACGACGGAAACACGTATCACCCTAACAACACGAGCTGCGCATGCGCACTCACATCACCCATCACCATGACAATGACGTCACAACATGGCCGATCACACGGGTTATCATGGCAGCCACGTGATACCCATAATGCATTGCGGTATGACGTCACATGAGATCCCCCAAATGAGATCCCCCCAAAAGGGTCGTCTAGACCCTGTCCTACTACTGTTATATTTATTATTATTATTATTTATTGATGTTTAAGGTCACATATTTATGCACAGTGGCTAATCATGACCGTGACAGTTTAACGGGTGGAGGAAGCCGCAGTACCCGGAGAGAACCACAAGCGACCACGAGCAGCTGCCAGCTCCCCAACATCGTAACTCCGCACTGCAGCACCATCGACGTGCAGTACGCCTTAGTACACGGCTTCATCGTGCCCCCACGCGGGCAATGGAGATGAAGTGTCTTGCCCAAGGACACAACGCGGTTGCCGCAGGTGGGATTCGAACCGAGGACCTCTCGGCTTGCAGCCTGCACCTCTACCTACAGAACCACCGCGCTCCCTGTTTTTATCGTTAAAAATTGCACTCTGAATTAGACCAACTGGCACTTTAGAAAGTTTGTTGGAAAGCAGCAGAATTGTAAATGAGATCAAAAATGTCGAACGTCAAAAATCAATAAATCTGTTGTCAATCAATGAGATGTTGGACTACTCCCCTTGCACTCGTCTGCTTTTGTAACAAATGAATGCCTGCGTGGAAAATTTACCGAAAACATAAAACGGTTTGCCACCACAAAAATGATGACGCAATTTCGAAGAAAAAAGGTTGGCATACTAAATAACTTATGAGACGTTTTATTTGGTGGATACGGTGTCACATGAAAACAATATTAGGCTCCTACCTATTTTTGTCACCTATAATGCCAATCTTTCAGGCCATCTGTCCAGTCCTGTAAGGAATTCGACACTGTTATGGTCTGGAACCAGTAAGGTTCTCAGATTGTTCATTGTGTATGTTCAGATTCACTCGTCATGGGCGGCGGTACGATTTTCAAAGTGGAGGGGGTTGGATCGGGCGATGGGATTGAGTGTATGGACTGGCCAGCAAGATCCCTTGACCTCAATCCAATCGAACATGTCCGGAATGAGTTGGAGCTAGCAATTTCAGCCCGTCCAGTCCAGCCAAGAAGTGGCCAGGAGCTTGGTGCCATGCTGGTCCAAGAATGGAACAACATCCCACAAAGGACCACCAGGAACCTGATTGGGAGCATGAGAAGGCGTTGTCAAGCTGTAATTAACAGTAACGGGTCTCATATGAACCCATATCAGTTCGCTCCGTCCACTTTTTGGCAAATTGAAAATTTTCCTCTTTTACCAATAATATCCATTTTCCATGGTTATCGTATTCAAAAGCTAAAAAATAATGTCAAACACAAATAAAATCTTAATTTCTGTACTTAAATCATTAGAGAAATAATTAAATAAAAATATATACACTTTTCATTACAATATTTCAACTAAATTTAAAACAGGTAGTTGGATATACTTGGTGCTCAGCAAACTTTTACCAAGACCAGAGCATATAAATCTGTACCAGGCGTTAACATGTTAACCAACAGGTAGGTTAAATGAATTCGTTTAGTTGACTTTCTGGTCGACTTTTCAACAAGAATCTGAAATTGCTGCTGCAGGCATTTCATTATTTCACAGTTGGAGATCTCCTTTAAATTAGAGGGCTTAAACTAAGCCAATAGCATACCTAGACAGAACGCGATATGTGTTTGAATCGGTGAGTGTTTATACAACGAGTTGGAATGACACAATAATAATTTAATAACTAGAGAATTGTAATTTGTTGGACAAATTACGGGCTTTCCCAACTTTCAAATGTGAAAATGCAGACTACATATAGCAAAGCAAAGTGTTTGAAATTAACCATTTCCAAAATGATAGACAAAAAGCATCCAAAGATGGCTAATTTTGGCATTCTGTCACGGTTCTCTTATTCACACTCTCATTTTGCTTGGGGTGAAATCGTGAGAGTAAAAAGTAAACAGTAACTTTCTTCTGCAATCATTGTTGCATCTATCCATACCAAAATAATTGCTACAACAACCTTGCAATTTGAGGAAATAAGTACAGATGTTTACAAAATTCACTGAAAATCGATTTTTTTTCTGACAGTACTATTCTTTACATGGCCAAAGCTTATCTTGTGTTAAGCCCCAAAGCATAACTTACAGCAGAGGATTTGTTCATTAGGAATCTCTACCTATAGCAAAACAAAGTGTTTAGAATTAACCCTTTCCAAAATGACAGGAAGATGCAACCACAGTTAGGTAATTTTGGCATTTTCGGATGGTACTCTTACCCTCATTTGCTTAAGGGTTAAAGATGAGATTAAAAACTAAACAGTAACATTCTTCTGCAAGCATTGTTGTGTTATGGTTCTGTCCTAGCCTGGAACCATATATGTAAGAAAAGAAGTCCTTTCCAACACAATCTTTTATTACTGTAAACTTCACAATTTTGACTTTATATCAAAGAACATCATTAGAAAAATAAATCATCATTCAGCGGGTGCATTCAACGTCCAGGAAGCACACGTTTCTCTCCCTCTAGCCTCTCTATCGAAGTGCGCGTTAGCCAAGCGTAACCAACAACATCCCAAATTACGGATAGGGAAACGAAACTCTGTACATACAATAGGCGGAACTGGGACTCCCTTCATATCCATAACATCCCCCACCAAAAAAAAATAAAAATTTCTCATTATTATTTTTCTCCCTAAAAATAAAAACAGAGAAAGGTAAATGAAGAGAGACGTGTGCAACGTGGAAAATATACAATGTACATGGGACATAAAATATTGCCCATGGAAACGAAACACAATATAATATGCATGTATGCAAATGAGAACCTGAAACAAGAAATATTCTACTAGCATAGTCTATACACAACTCCGTGCAGTGCGATAAACCTACATGTATCAAATAACGATCACAAGAAAACTGCCTAGCAAAACTGTGACATACACTAATGTGGTAGAGACCCAATACTCTGGGATGACTGACTAATGTAAACCCTAGGGTAATGGAAACAAGATGCACTAATCACAGACATACATGGATATGGCCATTATCCTACACACACACACACACACACACACACACACACACACACACACACACACACACACACACACACACACACACACACACACAAACACACCTAGCGTTCCACCCGGGTACCATCACTAAAAGTGTAGCAGACACTTAAGGGTTGTATTTCCATTCAGTGAAGTTTTGCAATAATATTACTATACCAATACCTCTCCAACCTTGAAGGGTTAACAAAACCAAACCCGTATCTACATGATTACAGGTATTAAGCGTAAAGTGTCAACAGGAGTGGTTTCTTTCCTTTTTTTTTTTTGAATGTATGCTAGTGAGTGAGATTAACTGTAACCCACATATAAAGTAAAGCATGCAAAAAAAAAAAAAAAAACCTTAAGCACAATAAATGTACTCTAGAACAAGAGTGCACTATCTCTGTCAATCTACAGAGAAAAAAAAATTAAAGATATGCAAATACTGAACACATAAGATAAAACTAGAAAATACATGTATACCTACGCATATACAAGGGCACCGTACACACTACTGAAATTAAATACCAGTTCCCTTAAAATGATATTTCAGTCCACTAAAGGGGGGGCTCCGTTGGATAACAGTTTGCCTTGCCTTGGCATTGAGTGCTGTAGGTGGGACCCAAAAGGCATTCTGGGCTGGCTCCCCAACCACCTGCACCAGATACTCAGTTGAACCATTCCGCTTTCTTTGAGCAAGAACTCTCTTAATTTTCTGAAATGTATTTAAATCAAATTCTGAACTAGATATGGCAGAGGCACCACTGACAAAATTTGCATCCCTATACCTGATAGGCCTGCGAATTCCGCGGGAGGTGCGCCGCAATATTTGAGGTGCAGGTGAGGAAGAGGAATCATCGGTGGTATCTCCATGGGCAGGTGGGGGATTCACTTGTACTGATGAGTCAATCTGAATGGGGCAAGTATTGGCGGTCACCTCAGAACAAGTCACACCACATGGGAAATATTTCAATGGATGAGGAGCTCGTACATAAGCCATCTTTAGTCTATTCACATGCACTGGCTTATCAAAACAGTTGCCTGTGTGGACATCTTTTAATATCACCATATGAGGGCTATCCATGCTTAAAACAATAAATGGACCTTTGTATCTAGGTTGAAATTTCTGGCCTGGACCAGTAGGTGTCACTGCTAGATATACATAGTCACCCTTTTGTAGAGAGAGGGTGGGCAAATTAGAATTAACTCTGTCCAACATTTTAACTTGGGACTTTGCCAGGTTTTCCGCAATCTCGCTACGAATAAGGGCCAGTCTATCACTATGATGTTTCAAATAATGGTGAAAGTCCTTGGGAATGCTTGAAAAGTCAGTGTCAGGTAGAGTAGTCGATAAGGGAAAGCGAGGTCTTGTACCATACAATATTTCAAATGGAGAATATTTCAAGCTAGCATTGACTGTATTATTCATAGAAAAAACAATTGCAGGGAGAAACTCTTCCCATTTTCTGGAGTGTCCAAAGAATGGAGTAAGTCTCTCTGCAAGGGTACGGTGCGAACGCTCACATGAACCCAAGCAATGATGAGTAAAGCTGGGGGTAAATTGCTGTTCCACTCCACACAAACGACAAACCTCACTGATGCACTTGGAAATAAATTCTGCGCCCTGATCTGAGATCAAAGTCTCACAAACCCCAAATTGGGGAAACAACTGAAATAGGGCTTGGGATACTGTCACCACATCCCTGTTTGCTAAAGGAATGGCAAACAAAAACTTGCTGAAAATATCCACAGCCGTGAAAATATACGAGTTTGCTCGTGCTGACACAGGCACAGGGCCATAAAGATCCACTTGCCAAACGGAAAATGGTCCAGTCGGTGATGGAAAAGCAACAATGCCAGATTTAGTCGGGATTTTTGTAGTTTTCCGAGTTTGGCATTCATGGCACGACTGAACATAGGCTGCAACGTGGGCAGCCAATTTAGGAAAATAATAATGCTCCTTTAGGCGATCAATTGTAACCTGAATTCCACCATGTCCCGCCATGGGTGAATCATGATACAAACTAATCACTGTGTTGATTGTGACTGCAGGTAATACCAGCTGATAATGAGATAAAAGTCTTTTCCTTTTAGATTTCGGAACAAAAGAATGGAACAACAGGCCATGAATGACAATAAAGTCAGCAGCTTGTAGTAAGAGCTTACGAGCCTCTTTCTGAGAATTGGGAACAACATCAAGTTCAAGATAATCTATGAATTTTTTCAACAATGGGTCAGCATGTTGAAGAGCCGAGAGACTTTGCACACTAAAGTCAGATTTCTGAAACAATAGATTTTAACTGTTGTTCTTCAAGAGATAAATCATCCCCACATGTCACAAAATTGTCTGTTTTACATGTAGTAGGTACATCTGATGTGTCCAAAGATACATCAAGCTGTCCCACAAAGTTGACTGGCTTGGGTAATAATGCAACATCAACACCACCGTGACCCGTTGTAGACATAGAATCATCCGTGTCACCATCATATGCCAAGTCATCCTCACAATGCACTTGTGCATATGCTGGGCACACAGATCCCACTGACGGATTGTCCAAATGTTTTTCAACAGTGTTCGGGGATAAACTGGATAAGGTAGAGCAATCAGGTAGTAAAACATTTCCCGGGGTGTCAGTAACATATGGAAAATAAGGATCATCCTCATCTGGACTATGAAATGAATTGTCATTGACTGGGGGTAACCTAGACAGAGCATCTGCCACTTGCATTTTCTGAGCCGGCTTATATCTAATCTCAAAATTAAATAGCTGAAGAATTGCCACCCATCTATCATAGATAGCACCCTTTAACTGCTTCTGAAAGAGGGGCTTTAATGCCTGATGATCACACTCCACGATGAAATGGTGCCCTTTAAGATACATGGAACAGTCCAGTATACTGGTTACCATGCCCAACAACTCAAGTTTGGTGGGGGCCATAGGACCTTTGCCATTTGGATAAAGATTTTGACCCAAATCTGATAACCCGAAGTTTATCAGGCCCAGGAGACGAGTGAGGGTGGTATTGATACAGCATATACCCAATGCCAGTGGAAGATGTGTCTACTGCTAAATAAAATGGCAGATCATACTGAGGAAAAGCCAGAACATCTGAGTTTAACAATAAATCTTTTAACCTAGAAAATGCATTCTGTTGTATTTCACCCCACTCAAATGTCCTACCTTTTCTAAGAAGTTGGGTAAGGGGGTGAACCTCTGAGCTATAGTTAGGAATAAATTTACGAAACCAATTGAATAGGCCAATCAGGCGTCGTAAATCTTTAATATTTGTAGGAGCTGGAAAATCCTGTATAATTTTCAAACGCTCTGTTGGCGGTCGAATACCCTCCTTAGAAATCTGATGTCCTAAAAATTGACAGGATTCATTTGCAAAAGAGCACTTTCTTGGACCCAGTTTAAGACCTGCATTGTGCAAACGCTGAAATATCTCATCCAAATCCAGCATGTGCTGCTCAAATGTTTCCGACGCAATCAGAACGTCATCCAAGTAGCACAGACAGGACTTGAAAGTGAGCCCTTTGAGAACTTTATCCATCAATAACTGGAAAGAGCTCGGAGAGCTTGCTAAGCCCATTGGTAAACGCAAAAATTTATACGTCCCAAAACATGTATTGAAGGCAGTATATGCACTTGAGTCTTTGGCAATTGGCATTTGAAAAAAACCTGAGCTTAAATCAATGGTAGTTATAAAATTTGGAATTTTATCACTAAAAGATTCTGTTAACTCCTGTAAATCAGGTATGGAATACTGAAAGTCTAAAGTCTGAGAATTTAAATATCGAAAATCCACACAAAACCTGTATTGGGATAGGCTGAAACTTTGGTTGGACATATGCGAATCTGCTGCAGCGGGTTTTCGCTTATTGACTTGTACTATGGGACTAGTGATGGGCACATAATCAGATTCCTCTGCAGGAACAATGACGCCCTGAGTCAAGAGTTCATCAAGGTGATGGCGTAACACTGTACGCTTATCAGGAGATAAACGATATGATCTTTGGTATTTTGGCTTAGCATCAGGTTTAAGATTTATTCTATGCTCCACCACCTGTGTGAAACCCAAACTATGATTGTCTTTTGTTACAAATATATTTTTATGTTTGAGCAAAAGCTCTTTGAGCTGGGTCAAGTTTGATGGCGACAAGTGAAGAGGTAAATCAAATTCTGATAAAGAGTCATGATTGGGTAGGTCACAATCTGATTTACCCTGATTAGTAATCCTAAAATTTGTATGGGAATCCCCAGGTGTCCCAACAGCACAAATAACATTGTCAGATGCCATGGGAGTAACACAGCCAGTTTATCACCCTTATGAAGATGAATGGGGTCATTTGTCATGTTTAGCACTTTCATGGGTACTTGACGAGAGACAGGAATACACACTAGGCCCTTCGCGACTAGCATGCATTGTTTCAACATTTGTGGATGAGCAAGAGTAATGCCATTTAAGCCACACAAAGTACCACCTGTAACTTTCCCCGGCACGAAAGTCTCGGTATTGGCAGGTAAGGTGATGGGAGCCATAGCTACTATTTTGGACGGCTGACTAGGGATATTACAAGACATCCGACCAAAATCAATAACTATCTTCCGCGATGCAAGATAATTTGTGCCCAAAATAAGTGGGGATGAGGTATGAGGTAAAATATAAACTTCTATGTGATGGGCCTGCGGTTCACAAGTTAGTCGAATCTTAATTTTAGCAGTTCCATGAACTAAGACAGTCTGACCGTTGGCTAAAACAATGTTGGGATTTGGTATACTAGCAATGACGGACTTAAAAGCCGAGGGTAGATGATCATATAACTGAGAAGACATAACATTTATAGAACTACCACTATCCACAAGTGCCGCAAGTTTAAATGTTCCAATGGACACTGGTAAGTGTACAAAACCAGAGGTATATGTATGTCTGTCATCAATGGAAGACATAGTGCTAATGTTCTGAACAGTAGGTATATCATCTAAGTCAGGCGGGGCACTTAACGTGGATGGACCGAAAGACTGTGACGAATGTGCTTGTTGTCCACACAAAGTACACACAGTTTGTGGGTCATGTCTACCCTTTCCATCCCAATTACGGAATTTTCGAATGTGATTAACACCCTTGCAGTGGAAACACGATCGCACATGCCTTTGAGATATTGCGGGTGCCACCATTTGAGAATGTATGCTATGGTTCTGTCCAGTTGATGGTACATGCACATCATTAGAACTTATAGGCTCACGGCTCTTTATAAAGTCATCAAAAGTTGCAGTTAACTGTGCCATCTGAGACTGTAGGTCTGAAACTTGCTTAGACAAATCCTGAGTCGAGTGAACACCTGAGGGAGACCTGACAGCGGAAACGGATGGCGGAGACGAGGTACAGTCTTTGTCGCGGTAACCATATGCTTCTCCAGTCTTTGCTGCATTAAAGGCAGAGGCCAAATCATCGGAACGCCCAGCACGGACAAAAAACGCTAACTGTGGAGGTAAACCGCTAATGAATTTATGCATAACTTCATGCGCAGGCTTACCCAGCAATTCACCCTTCTCAACTAGCGTGGCATAAAAATCTTCAAGTGGTTGACCAGGTAGTAAATGACAGTTTGCAAAAAACTCAGATTCACACAAAATAGCAGGACTATGGGAATCCAACTGTAGATAATGGTCTTTAAAGGCCTGTAGTAAAAATGTCCAGTTGTCCTTTGTGGAAGGGGGGAGACTGGTGAACCAGGTAAGAGCCGGTCCCCTTAAATGTAGATGAAATGCTGCTATTTTCCGATGTGTATTGGAAGATTTGTCCAGATCGTAGAAAGTGGAATATGAGGTAAACTCTTGAAGAAACCGCTTTGGATTTTCATAGGCATAACCGGAATAATGTTTACAATGTAGCCCCGAAGACGCTGAAGGTGAACTGACAAGAGTCGGAGCACTTGCGGTAGTACTAGTAGTAACTGTTACATCAGACAAAGGTGCAGACACTGATACAGGTAAGGGTTTAAAAGGTGAGGCATCGACGGCACCCATAAAATCATCTCGCAACAATATGGAACGGTTTAGGGTTTCCGTGTAATCTGTGTACATGGTTAGCGGACAGTCTAGCACCCCAAGAATAAAGAAAACTGACAGAATCCTGTGAAATTTCATAACCGGTGTCCGTTGTTAGCGGTGATTCTTAAAGTTTCTGTGAAATTTCATAACGCGAAGCCGTTGGTAGCGGTGATTCGTAAAATTTGTCGGAAGGTCAAATTCAATGTCAGCATCAAAACAACCATTGAACAGCGAAGAGCGTTACACAAGTAAAGTCAGATCGTTTGAATTCTCCACCATGTTATGGTTCTGTCCTAGCCTGGAACCATATATGTAAGAAAAGAAGTCCTTTCCAACACAAGCTTACTGTAAACTTCACAATTTTGACTTTATATTAAAGAACATCATTAGAAAAATAAATCATCATTCAGCGGGTGCATTCAACGTCCAGTAAGCACACGTTTCTCTCCCTCTAGCCTCTCTATCGAAGTGCGCGTTAGCCAAGCGTAACCAACAACATCCCAAATTACGGATAGGGAAACGAAATTCTGTACATACAATAGGCGGAACTGGGACTCCCCTCATATCTATAACAGTTGCATCTATGCATACAAAAAAAATTGTTACAACAACCTTGCAATTATGAGAAATTTGCCCTTGTAGTTTGTAAATCTTGAAGATAAAATGATATATTAATATCATGTGTGGCCAATAGGGGCCAATAGGGGTTAATTTTGAAATATTTGTGTGGTGATTTTAGTGTATCATATTATGCTCTTAATGTGTGAACATCAATCACAGACTGAGTGTCGGAAAAGAGATATGGACTAATCTTGAATCTTGGTATTTGAATGAACATGTTCAAGTTGAGGGTACTCCAATTCAAGGCCTGACAACTGGGTGAGGGTTAAAACTTGGAATAAAACATATAACAGCAAAATTGTTCTTGGATAACAAGATAATTGCCAAAAATGAAAAGTGGACAAAAATCGCGTGGGTTAATGGCGAAAAGGCGGTAATTTGGCTAATTTGACATTAAAATTGAACAGACAGCAGTGTCGCTCATACGCCCACTGCGTCCAGACCAGTGAAGGCAGATACACGAAATCTTCAGAAGTTGTTCTACTATCCCTGCTCGACAGGACAGTATCTTTGTCGAGTGGCGTGACCGCATAGGAACAACGTGGATCGCGTGGAAACTGCGGGGACGATTCGTCCCTACTCTATTCCCAATGCAATACAGTTTCCATTCACTATTTACATATCACCGGTCGAGTTTGGCATTATTTCTGTCTATTTGATGAACTGTTCAGCTTTAAATATTCGCACATTCATATGGGACAGACAGTTTTGAGTTAAACTGCTTATTTTAGACCGTCCCGGCAGAAACTGACAACTCGATCCGGTGGAGAAAAAAGCCGTCATCTGGCTAATTTGACATTCAAACTGAACAGATACAATGTCGGATATACGCCAATTATGTCCCGACCATGCAAGGCAGCAACTTGAAATTCTCAGAATGTTTTCTACTGTCCCTGTCCGACAGTTTAGTATCTTTGCCAAGTGCCGAGACGGCGTGGAAATACCATGGATCAGGTGGAAACCGAGGGCAATTCAACGACTTTTCCATTCATTATTTACCTGTCACCGGATGAGTTAGAAATTATATCTGTCTATTTGATGAACCTTTCAACCATAACTATTTGCGGATTCATGTAGCACCACCGAAAGGCCACCGCACGGTTACCAATATATTCAGGGATTGATTTTACGAAAATAACAATTATTCCGACTATACCTACATGGGAACTCCTAAATATGCCAAGGGTTAAACTTTTGATTATAACATTAAAACAGAAGTTGTCATGCTATGCTTGCTGCATGCAGGCAAAGAAAACATTCAGCGCTCAATGAATTAGGAATGGAGTAAATTGTCACTTAAACCTACGGAATTCTGAAAAGAGGGTTTTTTTCCGACGGCACCAATTTTATGCATCTGAGATAGGGATGGCGTTAAACTTTACAGCAACCTTATAACAGAAAATATTCTTGGAATTGAACTATGAATCCGAATTTCGAAAGTATTTTCGGATATTCTATTCCAAACTACCACTGGACCAGAATGGGATAGGGTTAAACTTTGCAACCAAACTTGCAACAGCAAATATGCTCGGTAGTCAATTGTGAATACGTACATGAAAAGTGTTTGAAATTAACTCTTTCCAAAATGATAGAAAAAGCAACCAAATTTGGCTAATTTTCTCATTTTCAAACGGTACTCTTATCCTCGCCCTCATTGTGCTTGAGGGTTAACTCTGAGTAAAAAAGTAAACAGTAACTTTCTTCCGCAATCATTGTTGCATCTATCCAAACCAAAATAATTGTTACAACAACCTTGTTATTAGAGAAATTTGCCCTTGAATTTGGTCAATTTTGAAGAAAAAATCTATATTCATGTCATTTTTGGCCAGTGGGGGTTAAAGTTGAAAGATCGGAGTGGTGATTGTGGTGTATCATATTATGCTCTAAATGCGTGGAAAATTTTAGCTAAATAACTGTAAACAATTTTGATACATTCGAAAAATGGTGAAATTTTGAACGTTTTGGCAGAATATTTTGAAAATACGCGTTTTCACAGACATGACGATACCGCATTTCACTAGATTTTATGACATTACAGAAGTATGCCAAATTTGGTTAAAATCGTACAGCTTGTTTTCGAGCAGTTCAACAGACAAAATTCAGGGAGGAAAAAAAAAATTTTTTAAAAAATAAAAAATAGAGAAGAAAAATTTTGAAAAAGAAGAATAACAATAGTCTTTCCCAAACTGGGTTTGGGAAAGCCTAATAATTATTTTAAAGTCCAGAATCCACACACGGTGCTCAATGGCTGAACAATAACTGCATACATACAAATGCACACATACACATACATTCTCTCACAGATACATTGATGCATGGATCACTATTAACATATATTGGTGCCCAACGCCACATCAGCAACTGAGCCTATATCATGGCGATAAGCGACAGAATCTAAAAGAAAAAGGGTATTGAATTAAAACAAAATAAAACAAAAACAAAACAAACTGGAGAATTGTAATTTGTTGGACAGATTACGGGCTTTCCCAACTTTCCAATGTGAAAATGCAGACTACATATAGCAAAGCAAAGTGTTTGAAATTAACCATTTCCATAATGATAGACAAAAAGCATCCAAAGTTGGCTAATTTTGGCATTCTGTCACGGTTCTCTTATTTACGACCCTCATTTTGCTTGGGGGTTAAATCTTGAGAGTAAAAGGTAAACAGTAACTTTATTCTACAATCATTGTTGCATCTATCCATACCAAAATAATTGCTACAGCAACCTTGCAATTAGAGGAAATGAGTACAAATGTTTGCAAAATTCACTGAAAATCAATTTTGTTTCTGACAGTACTATTCTTTACATGGCCAAAGCTTATGTTGTGTTTAGCCCCAAAGCATAACTTACAGCAGAGGATTTGTTCATTAGGCATCTCTACCTATAGCAAAACAAAGTGTTTAGAATTAACCCTTTCCAAAATGACAGGAAGATGCAACCACAGTTAGGTAATTTTGGCATTTTCGGATGGTACTCTTACCCTCATTTGCTTAAGGGTTAAAGATGAGATTAAAAACTAAACAGTAACATTCTTCTGCAAGCATTGTTGCATCTATGCATACAAAAATAAATGTTACAACAACCTCGCAATTATGAGAAATTTGCCCTTGAAGTTAGTAAATCTTGAAGATAAAATGATATATTAATATCATGTGTGGCCAATAGGGGTTAATTTTGAAATATTTGTGTGGTAATTTTGGTGTATAATATTATGCTCTTAATGTGTGAACATCAATCACAGATGAGTGTCTGAAAAGAGACATGGACTAATCTTGAATCTTGCTATTTGAATGAACATGTTCAAGTTGAGGGTACTCCAATTCAAAGCCTGACAATTAAAACTTGGAATAAAACATATAACAGCAAAATTGTTCTTGAATAACAGTTAGATAATTGCCAAAAATGAAAAGTGGACAAAAATCGCGCATGGGTTGATGGCGAAAAGATGGTAATTTGGTTAATTTGACATTAAAATTGAACAGACAGCAGTGTAGCTCCTACGCTCACTGCGTCCAGACCAGTGAAGGCAGATACACGAAATCTTCAGAAGTTGTTCTACTATCACAGCTCGACAGGACAGTATCTTTGTTGAGTGGCGTGACCGCGTGGGAACAACGTGGTTCGCGTGGAGACCGCGGGGACGATTCGTCCCTACTCTATTCCCAATGCAATACAGTTTCCATTCACTATTTACCTGTCACTGCGAGTTTGGCATTATTTCTGTCTATTTGATGAACTGTTCAGCTTTAAATATTCGCACATTCGTATGGGACAGAAAGTTTTGAGTTAAACGGCTTATTTTAGACCGTCCCAGCAGAAACTGACAACTCGATCCGGTGGAGAAAAAGCCGTCATCTGGCTAATTTGACATTCAAATTGAACAGATACAATGTCGGATATACGTCAATTATGTCCTGACCATGCAAGGCAGCAACCTGAAATTCTCAGAATGTTTGCTACTGTCTCTGCCCGACAGTTTAGTATCTTTATCAAGTGTCGAGACTGCGTGGAAATACCGTGGATCAGATGGAAACCGAGGGCACGATTCGTTCCTACTTTATTCACAATTCAACGACTTTTCCATTCATTATTTACCCGTCACCGGCTGAGTTAGGCATCATTATATCTGTCTATTTGATGAACTTTTCAGCCTTAACTATTTGCAGCTTCAAATAGCACCATAGAAAGGCCACTGCACGGTTACCAATATATTCAGGGATTGATTTTATGAAAATAACAATTATTCCGACTATACCCACATGGGAACTCCTAAATATGCCAAGGGTTAAACTTTTGATAATAACTTATAAAACAGAAGTTGTCATGCTATGCTTGCTGCATGCAGGCATAGAAAACATTCAGCGCGACTGAATTAGGAACGGAGAAAATTATCACTTAAACCTACGGAATTCTGAAAAAATGGGAGTTTTTTTCGACGGCACCAATCTTTATGCATCTGAGACAGGGATGGCATTAAACTTTACAGCAACCTCATAACAGAAAATATTCCTGGAATTGAACTGTGAATACGAATTTCGAAAGCATTTTCGGATATTCTATTCCAAACTACCACTGCACGTTTATCAGTATTCAGTGATTTTATGAAAATATCAATTATTCCGACCGTACCCATATGGGCAGTCTCGAATCTGCCAACGGTTAAACTTTTAATAATGACATATAAAACAAAAGTTGTCATACTATGACTGCTGCATACAGCCACAGAAAACATTCAGCGCTCAGTCAATTAGGAATGGAGTAAGTCGTCACTTAAACTTACCAAATCCTGAAAAACGATATTCCGACTATACCCACATCTTTATGCAAACAGAGCGAGCATAGGGTTAAACTTTACACCGAAACGTACAACAGAAAATATGCTTGGTAGGCAATTGTACATACGAACATGTAAATCATTTTTCGATATTCCTTTCGAAAATGGAAGAAAAGTGAGCTCCAAATTAGCCAATTTTATGAAGAATTTTAGGGCACTCAAATTCAAGGCCCGAAAACTGGGTGAAGGTTAAAACTTTGAATAAAATATATAACAGCAAAATTGTTCTTGGATGAAGGCCCAATCCTCTCATGGAAAAGGGTTTGAGACGATATGGCTCCAGTGCTGAGAAAGTGCATCTAAACGTTGGCGAAAATAACAATTATTCCGACAGTACCCTTATGGGAGGTCTCAAATCTGCTAAGGGTTAAACTTTTAATAATAACATATAGAACACAATTTGTCATACTTTGACTGCTGGAAGCAGATATAGAAAACATTCAGAGCTCAAGCAATTAAAAATGGAGTCAATCGCCACCTAAACTTACCAAATTCTGAAAAATTGGAGTTTTTTTTTTTGGACGGTACCTACTTTTATGCAACAAGAATGGGATAGGGTTAAACTTTACAACCAAACTTACAACAGCAAATATGCTCGGTAGTCAATTGTGAATACGTACATGGAAGGTTTTTGAAATTAACCCTTTCCAAAATGATAGAAAAAGCAACCAAAGATGGCTAATTTTGGCATTTTCAAACGGTACACTTATTCTCGCCCTCATTGTGCTTGAGGCTTAAATCTGAGATTAAGAAGTAAACAGTAACTTTCTTTCACAATCATTGTTGCATCTAGCCTTACCAAAATAATTGTTACAACTACCTTGTAATTAGAGAAATTTGCCCTTGAAGTTGGCGAAAATAGCAATTATTCTGACAGTACCCTTATGGGAAGTCTCAACTCTGCCAAGGGTTAAACTTCTAATAATAACATATAGAACAAAAATTTGTCATAATTTGACTGCTGCAAACAGCTATAGAAAACATTCAGAGCTCAAGCAATTCAAAATGGATTAAATCGCCACCTAAACTTACCAAATTCTGATAAAATTCGAGATTTTTTGGACGGTACCAACTTTTATGCAACCAAAATGGGATAGGGTTAAACTTTACAACCCAACTTACAACAGCAAATATGCTCGGTAGTCAATTGTGAATGCGTACATGAAAAATGTTTGAAATTAACCCTTTCCAAAATGATAGAAAAAGCAACCAAAGTTGGCCAATTTTGGCATTTTCAAATGGTACTCTTATCCTCGCCCTCATTGTGCTCGAGGGTTAAATCTGAGATTAAAAAGTAAACAGTAACTTTCTTCCGCAATCATTGTTTCATCTATCCAAACCAAAATAATTGTTACAACAACCTTGTTATTAGAGAAATGTGCCCTTGAAGTTGGTCAATTTTGAAGAAAAATTCTATATTCATGTCATTTTTGGTCAGTGAGGGTTAATGTTGAAAGATTTGAGTGGTGATTGTGGTGTATCATATTATGCTCTAAATGTGTGGAAAATTTGAGCTAAATAACTGTAAACAATTTTGAGACATTTGAAAAATGGTGAAATTTTGAAGGTTTTGCCAGAATATTTTGAAAATAAGCGTTTTCACAGATATGCCGATACCGCATTTCACTAGATTTTATGGCATTACATAAGTGTGCCAAATGTGGTCAAAATCGTACAACTTGTTTTCGAGCAGTTCAACAGACAAAATTCAGGGAGGAAAAAAAAAATTTTTAAATTAAAAAAAAAACTAGAGAATTGTAATTTATTGGACAAATTACGGGCTTTCCCAACTTTTTAATGTGAAAAGGCAAACTGTATTGTACACAAAACTATCGATCAGTTTTGAAAACAGAAAATTTAGTGGAAATCAAAGTTTTTGTGATGCTACTAGTTTTTATGCAAACAAAACAGATATTTGAGATACACCAGGACACCAAAACATTTAACACAAAATTTGCTCTTCAATAATTAGAGAATATCTTCATAGAAAGCAAAACAAGCGCTGTCCTTTCTGCTGTGGAAAAAATTAGTACATATGAATTATGGGCGTACGTGCCAGGGTTTCATGAAGGACTGTGCCCCGACCCACCCCTGAGTCAGGAAGGAGCCGATTTTTCAGCCAATATGCCAGAAAATTTCGGACAATTTAGTTGCCAGAAATGACCACAAAACATTTTGGTTTTCCACACAAAATGTTGTTTTCCTATCTCATCACTTAGAAGTTGCAAGTAAACTGACCATTATACTGTACATGTTGATTCAGTGGAACCGTACCCACGTTAATATTATTGATTTTATAATCACACAAGTACATATAAAGAGTTCTATTACTGCATTTTAAGGGAGCACGCTGGCTCAGAAGGTAGAGATGATTGTTGCAATCCAAGAAGTCCTCGGTTCGAATCCCGCCTGTGGCAACCACATTGTGTCCTTGAGCAAGACACTTCATCCCAATTTAATTTACCACGTGGTGGGGGGGGGGGGAGGCATGATGGCGATGTGTAGTAAGGGTACTTTGAGGGTGCACTTGTCTTCAACCAATGCTAACCCTGCTTTTGTGGAGTTAGTATGTTGGGGAGTCTGAGTCGCTTGCCATTGCTCGGTGGTACTCTCCAGGGAATCAATGGGAGAGAGACCCTCCCTCCCACACCCACATTTGGCATTTCCTCCTGAGATTCAACATTTTCGGGCTAAAAGGGTTCATCCCCCCCCCCCCTCTGAAAAATAGCCCTGTACGCCTATGCAATGAATACCTGGACTTGAATAAATACCTATATTATGGTCATGATATAGTTGTAGATGCTGAAAGTGACCTTAAATATCAATAATTAATTTATTCTCTATCATTCTGTCTGTTTGTGAATGTGTGGGATTTGTCAACAAACGATGGTAAGCTTCCTACTCCATGATTTCACAATTTTTCCATCATATCTGTTTCAGATACAATGAAATACATGTAATATGAGTTACTGTCACACACAAATTAGTTGTTTATTTGATATGGTTTAAACCATCTAGAGAGCTAGTATACACAGTGATGGGTACAGTTCAAGTCAAAATGAGTTCATTAAAGGGATGTTGAACAGCTTAATATTTCTTACATTACATTACTACTTTGCTATTTATTGACAGAAGGATTTCACAGAGGGTTTCCCTGACGGTATTTATTTATTGGTGTTTACGGTCACATACTTATCCACAATGGCTAATCGCGACCGTGACAGTTTTACGGGTGGGGGAAGTCGGAGGACCCAGAGAGAACCACCGAGCATCGACGAGCAACTGTCAGCTCAACATTCTAATTATGTTCAAGCTCTGCTGAAGCAGGGTACCAGCGGTTGAAAACATGTGCACCATTGACATGCAGTACGCCTTAGTACATGGCATCATCGTGCCCCAATGTTGGCAACCGGGATAAAGTGCCTTGCCCAAGGATATTACGGATTATAAGGATATTATATTGCGTTAAACTTTACAGCAACCTTATAACAGAAAATATTCTTGGAATTGAACTATGAATCCGAATTTCGAAAGCATTTTCGGATATTCTATTCCAAACTTCCACTGCACGCTTGTCAATATTCAGTGATTTTATGAATATTAAAATTATTCCGACCATACCCATATGGGCAGACTCGAATCTAACAACGGTTGAACTTTCAATAATGACATATAAAACAAAAGTTGTCATACTATGACTGCTGCATACAGCCATAGAAAACGTTCAGCGCTCAATCAATTAGGAATGGAGTAAATCGTCACTTAAACTTACCAAATTCTGAAAACGAGAGTTTTTTTGGACTGCACCTATCTTTATGCAAACAGAACGAGCATAGGGTTAAACTTTACAAACAAACTTACAACAGCAAATATGCTCGGTAAGCAATTGTAAATACGAACATGTAAATCATTGTTTGATATTCCTTTCGAAAATGGAAGAAAAGTGAGCTCCAAATTAGCCAATTTTATGAAGAATTTTAGGGCACTCAAATTCAAGGCCCGAAAACTAGGTGAAGGTTAAAACATTGAATAAAATATATAACAGCAAAATTGTTCTTGGATGAAGGCCCAATCCTCTCATGGAAACGGTTTTGAGACAATATGGCTCCAGTGCTGAGAAAGTGCATGTAAACGTTGGCGAAAATAACAATTATTCCGACAGTACCCTTATGGGAAGTCTCAAATCTGCCAAGGGTTAAACTTCTAATAATAACATATAGAACAAACTTTGTCATACTTTGACTGCTGCAAGCAGCTATAGAAAACATTCAGAGCTCAAGCAATTGAAAATGGAGTAAATCGCCATCTAAATTTGCCAAATTCTGAAAAAAATGGAATTTGTTTGGACGGTACCTACATTTATGCAACCAGAATGGGATAGGGTTAACCTTTACAACCAAACTAACAACAGCAGATATGCTCAATAGTCAATTGTGAATACGTACATGGAAAGTGTTTGAAATTAACCCTTTCCAAAATGATAGAAAAGGCAACCAAAAATGTCTATGCTTGGCATTTTCAAACGGTACTTTTATTCTCGCCCTCATTGTGCTAGAGGGTTAAATCTGAGATTAAGAAGTAAACACACAGTAACTTTCTTCCACAATCATTGTTGCATCTAGCCATACCAAAATAATTATTACAACTACCTCGTAATTAGAAAAATTTGCTCTTTATGTTGGCGAAAATAACAAATATTCCGACAGTACCCATAGGGGAAGTCTCTAATCTGCTAAGGGTTAAATTTTAATAATAACATATAGAACAAAATTTGTCATACTTGGACTGCTGCAAGCAGCTATAGAAAAGATTCAGAGCTCAAGCAATTAAAAATGGAGTAAATCGTCACCTAAACTTACCAACTTCTGAAAAAATTTAAGTTTTTTTGGACGGTACCTACTTTTGTGCAAACCAGAATGGGATAGGGTTAAATTTTACAACCAAACTTACAACAGCAAATATGCTCGGTAGTCAATTGTGAATACGTACACAAAAAGTGTTTGAAATTAACCCTTTTCCAAAATGATGGAAAAAGCAACCAAAGTTGGCTAATTTTGGCATTTTCAAACGGTACTCTTATTCTCACCCTCGTTGTGCTTGAGGGTTAAATCTGAGATTAAAAAGTAAACAGTAACTTTCTTCCGCAATCATTGTTGCATCTACCGAAACCAAAATATTGTTACAACAACCTTGTTATTAGAGAAATTTGCTCTTGAAGTTGGTCAATTTTGAAGAAAAATTCTATATTCATGTCATTTTTGGCCAGTGGGGGTTAAAGTTGAAAGATCTGAGTAGTGATTGTGGTGTATCATATTGTGCTCTAAATGAGTGGAAAATTTGAGCTAAATAACTGTAAACAATTTTGAGACATTCGAAAAATGGTGAAATTTTGAAGGTTTTGGCAGAATATTTTGAAAACACGCATTTTCACAGATATGACGATACCGCATTTCACTAGAGTTTATGACATTACATAAGTGTGCCAAATTTGGTCAAAATCGTACAGCTTGTTTTCGAGCAGTTCAACAGACAAAATTCAGGGAGGAAAAAAAAAATTAAATTAAACCTACGGAATTCTGAAAAAAATGAGAGTTATTTTTCGACGGCACCAATTTTTATGCATTTGAGACAGGGATGGAGTTAAACTTTACAGCAACCTTATAACAGAAAATATTCTTGGAATTGAACTGTGAATCCGAATTTCGAAAGCATTTTCGGATATTCTATTCACCTACCACTGCACACTTATCAATATTCAGTGATTTTATGAAAATATCAATTATTCCGACCGTACCCATATGGGCAGTCTCGAATCTGCCAACGGTTAAACTTTTAATAATGACATATAAAACAAAGGTTGTCATACTATGACTGCTGCATACAGCCACAGAAAACGTTCAGCGCTCAATCAATTAGGAATGGAGTAAATCGTCACTTAAACTAACCAAATTCTGAAAATCGATAGTTTTTTTGGACTCTTTATGCAAAAAGAACGAGCATAGGGTTAAACTTTACAACTAGACTTACAACAGCAAATATGCTCGGTAGGCAATTGTAAATACGAACATGTAAATCATTTTTCGATATTCCTTTCGAAAATGGAAGAAAAGTGAGCTCCAAATTAGCCAATTTTATGAAGAATTTTAGGGCACTCAAATTCAAGACCAGAAAACTAGGTGAAGGTTAAATCTTTGAATAAAATATATAACAGCAAAATTGTTTTTGGATGAAGGACCAATCCTCTCATGGAATAGGTTTTGAGACAATGTGGCTCCAGTGCTGAGAAAGTGCATGTAAACGTTGGCGAAAATAACAATTATTCCGACAGTACCCTTATGGGAAGTCTCAAATCTGCCAAGGGTTAAACTTTTATTAATAACATATAGAACAAACTTTGTCGTACTTTGACTGCTGCAAGCAGCTATAGAAAAAATTCAGAGCTCAAGCAATTAAAAATGGAGTAACTCGCCACCTAAATTTACCAAATTCTGAAAAATTGGAGTTTTTTGGAAGGTACCTACTTTTTTATGCAACCAGAATGGGATAGGGTTAAACTTTACAACCAAACTTACAACAGCAAATATTCTCGGTAGTCAATTGTGAATACTTACATGAAATGTTTTTGAAATTAACCCTTTCCAAAATGATAGAAAAAAGCAACCAAAGATGGCTAATTTTGGCATTTTCAAATGGTACTCTTATTCTCGCCCTCATTGTTGCTAGAGGGTTAAATCTGAGATTAAGAAGTAAACAGTAACTTTCTTCCAGAATCATTGTTGCATCTAGCCATATCAAAATAATTGTTACAACTACTTTGTAATTAGAGAAATTTGCCCTTGAAGTTGGCGAAAATAACAATTATTCCAACAGTACCCTTATGGGAAGTCTCAAATCTGCTAAGGGTTAAACTTTTGATAATAATTATGGAACAAAATTTGTCATACTTTGACTGATGCAAGCAGCTACAGAAAACATTCAGAGCTCAAGCAATTAAAAATGGAGTAAATCGCCACCTAAACTTTCCAAATTCTGAAAAAATTGAAGTTTTTTTGGACGGTACCTACTTTTATGCAACCAGAATGGGATAGGGTTAAACTTTACAACTAAACTTACACAGCAGATATGCTCGGTAGTCAATTGTGAATACGTACATGAAAAGTGTTTGAAATTAACCCTTTCTAAAATGATAGAAAAAGCAACCAAAGTTGGCTAATTTTGGCATTTTCAAACGGTACTCTTATCCTCGCCCTCATTGTGCTTGAGGGTTAAATCTGAGATTAAAAAGTAAACAGTAACTTTATTCCGCAATCATTGTTGCATCTATCTAAACCAAAATAATTGTTACAACAACCTTGTTATTAGAGAAATTTGCCCTTGACGTTGGTCAGTTTTGAAGAAAAAATCTATATTCATGTCATTTTTGGCCAGTGAGGGTTAATGTTGAAAGATTTGAGTGGTGATTGTGGTGTATCATATTATGCTGTAAATGTGTGGAAAATTTGAGCGAAATAACTGTAAACAATTTTGAGACATTCGAAAAATGGTGAAATTTTGAAGGTTTTGGCAGAATATTTTGAAAATACGCGTTTTCACAGATATGACGATACCGCATTTCACTAGATTTTATGACATTGCATAAGTATGCCAAATTTGGTCAAAATCGTACAGCTTGTTTTCGAGCAGTTCAACAGACAAAATTCAGGGAGGAAAAAAAAATAAAAACTAGATTTTTCGATTTCAAGAAATCGAGAGATTCACCTATTCCGCTTGTTATTTTAAGCAGCGGCGAAATAAGATTGCATATAGAGCTGGTAGGTTTTTAGGCTATATTAAGTGCATAGCCGATAGAAAACTCCCTACAGTGTCTAACAATTCTTTCGACAACACTCTTTCACATTGGCGTGAATGCTGTATGGTTAATGACCAAGTTGGGGGTAAATAACAGCGATTCCAAACCTTCAGCGTTTGTTCTTGAAGCTCGCCCGAACTCAGTCATATTATTAGAAAGTTCTGAAACCAAGCATGGGCCACTAGGCAGCCGCCCCTCTCTCTCAACCCACCCCACGAACATGCACATACGCTTTCCTGACATTCAACATGATAGAATTGGAAATTGGTGTCGCTCTCTGTGTGAAAAGATGCGGTAACTATTTGTGAAGAATGAGTGAAAAATTTATGGAAATCGGCCAAGAATGGGCATATGTCTGGGGTTGTGGCACTGCCCCCCCCCCCCCCCTCCCCTCTGGGGTAGTTCCGTTTGAAACCGTGGATTCTCAGTTTCTGGTGGAGAGATGCTGGCGACTGAAAGATGCATTGTGTACACTGGCGCCAAATGGACCTCACCAAGCTGGTAACAGTTAGATATTTGTCAGAAATGAAAAGTGGACAGTAATCGCGCATGGGTTAATGGCGAATAGGCGGTAATTTGGCTAATTTTACATTAAAATTGAACAGACAGCAGTGTCGTCCATACGCCCACTACGTCCAGACCACTGAAGGCAGCTACATGAAATTTTCAGAAGTTGTTCTACTCTTCCGGCCTGACAGGTTAGTATCTTTGTTGAGTGGCGTGACCGCGTGGGAACAATGTGGATCGCGTGGAAACCGAGAGGGACGATTCGTCCCTACTCTATTCCCAATGCAATGACGTTTCCATTCACTATTTACCTGTCACCCGTCGAGTTTGGCATTATTTCTGTCTATTTGATGAACTGTTCAGCTTTCAATATTCACACATTCACATGGGACTGAAAGTTTGGAGTTAAACTGCTTATTTCAAAGCGTACCGGTAAAAACTGACAACTCGACCCGGTGGCGAAAAAGTCGTCATCTGGCTAATTTGACATTCAAACTGAACAGATACACTGTCGGATATACGCTAATTATGTCCCGACCATACAAGGCAGCAACTTCAAATTCTCAGAATGTTTTCTCGTGTCCCTGCCCGACAGTTTAGTATCTTTGTCAAGTGCCAAGACCGCGTGGAAACACCGTGGATCAGATGGAAACCGAGGGGACGATTCGTCCCTACTTTCTTCTTAATTCAACGACTTTTCTATTCATTATTTACCTGTCACCGGCTGAGTTTGGCATTATATCTGTCTATTTGATGAACTTTTCAACCTTAACTATTTGCGGCTTCATGTTTCACCACCGAAAGGCCACTGCACGGTTACCAGTATATTCAGGGACTGATTTTGCGAAAATAACAATTATTCCGACTGTACCCACATGGGAACTCCTATATCTGTAAGGGTTAAATTTTTAATAATAACGTATAAAACAGAAGTTGTCGTGCTATGCTTGCTGCATGCAGGCATGGAAAACATTCAGCGCTCAATGAATTAGGAATGGAGTAAATTGTCACTTAAACCAGCGAAATTCTGAAAAAAATGAGAGTTTTTTTTCGACGGCACCTACCTTTATGCATCCGAGACAGGGACTGCGTTAAACTTTACAGCAACCTTATAACAGGAGATATTCTTGGAATTGAACTGTGAATCCGAATTTCGAAAGCATTTTCGGATATTCTATTCCAAACTATCACTGCACGCTTGTCAATATTCAGTGATTTTATGAAAATATCCATTATTCCGACCGTACCCATATGGGCAGTCTCGAATCTGCTTAAGGGTTAAACTTTTAATAATGACATATAAAACAAAAGTTGTCACACTATGACTGCTGCACACAGCCATAGAAAACATTCAGCGCTCAATCAATTAGGAATGGAGTAAATCGTCACTTAAACTTACCAAATTCTGAAAAATGAGAGTTTTTTTGGACTGCACCTATCTTTATGCAAACAGAATGAGCATAGTGTTAAACTTTACAACCAAACTTACAACAGCAAATATGCTCGGTACGCAATTGTGAATACGACCATTTAAATCATTTTTCGATATTCCATTCGAAAATGGTCGAAAGGTGACCTCCAAATGAACCAGTTTTACGAAGAATTTTAGGGTACTCGAATTCTAGGCCCGAAGACTGGGTGAAGGTTAAAACTTTGAATAAACCATGTAACAGGAAAATTGTTCCTGGATGAAGGCCCAATCCTCTCACGGGCACCGTTTTGACAAAATTCGGCTGCAGTGCTGAGAAATCTCATGTGAAAACTGGCCAATTTTGCCCGAAATGCACATTGCTCGTAATTTTGTGGCGAAAAGGGGTAAGCGCGAGGAATATCGCCTCTGTATCGCCTCTGTAGCCAGATTCAGTAAGTTATGCTACAAATATAACGAAAGTTTCAGCCAAATCATCCAGAGGGTTTTGGAGAATTGTGGCAAAACGTGTCATTTTCACTACATTTTCCACTGTTTTGGCAGAAAACGAAAAACTTCAGGAATGCCATGACCCAGGTGAAAAACTTCAGATGGAACTCTATACGTGTGCCAAATTTCAGTAAAATCGTACAGGCCGTTTTCGCGAAACCCGTCAGACAAAAATCATCGAAATGAAAAGTAATCTCAATACTAGAACAATGACGCAGCGCAAATTACGCAGGCCAGATAACAATCGACACCAACCTTTTGGTTTCAAGCTCGATGCTCTAACCCATGAGCCATCGTGGGTGCCCTCCGGGTGGAAAGTTAGTAATATGTATATATTTAATACACAAAATGTGTCAGCACAAATAACCAACAAAAAACAAAAAAACAACTTTGGAGAGCAAACGCGGGGATGGTTGGTGGTTGTCAAATGCCTTTTCATTTAACAATGGGTGATGAAACCGCCATTACAAAATTCTGACGGGGGCGCAACGGAGTGTGGTGTGGAAGGGGAAGTATTGGGGTGCTATAACATAGGGAAATCGCCAACCATTGGCGCCCATTCATAAACTATCTGAGGCTTGCAGTTTCCAAAAACTGAAAACTCCATAACATATTTATTATGCCAGTGCATCGAAAGAGACGCAACCATAAGTGTAATTTATGTTCGATATCGATCAACTTTCAAGTTCAATCATTCAAATCAAAACAAAATAGACGATAAAATGTACAATATAGGGGGAGTAACTCGAAAATATTTGCATGAATTGAGAAGAGAAGATCATTCGGGTGAGGATTCCCAATTGGGTTCGCCTCAGACAGTTGGCTTCTGTACATGGCGTTTTAGTGGTTTATGGGTGTGAGTGTGTGTGTGTGTTGGGGGGGGGGGGGGGGGGCTGTGGTTAATCGCCTTGAAATATCGAAAAATCACAATATCATAGCTGACACGCGCTCCTTGGCATAGGCAAATTCCATCAACGGTTCTTTTGCAGTGAGGTGAATGAAAAATAAGACAACAAATACGCGTTTTTTTGTAAACAATTACTTTTTGAATAGCTGTATCCGTAGTCACATAAAATACTATTATCTTTACACACCACTAGAACGTTGTCAACGGCAACCCCATTCCTGGCGAAATTGCTTATATTGGTATTGCACGTTTGGCAATATTCTGTGGTTTTATGAAAATAACCAGATTACGACAGTACCTATATCGGAACTTTCATATCGTCAAAAGGTTAAATGTTTCATAATAAAATATAGAACATATATTGACGTGTAAGATATTCAGCGCTCAAATAGTTAGGATTGGAGAAAATTGTCACTTAAACTTACGAAATTCCCCGAAAATGAGAATTTTCGAGATCTCGAGTTAGTAAGCCGAGATCTCGAGTTATTATGTCGTGATCTCGAGTTATGTCGAGATCTCGAGTTATTATGTCGAGATCTCGAGTTATTATGTCGAGATCTCGAGTTAGTAAGTCGAGATCTCGAGTTATTATGTCATGATCTCGAGTTATTATGTCGAGATCTCGACCTGGTAAGTCGAGATCTCGAGTTATTATGTCGAGATCTCGAGTTAGTAAGTCGAGATCTCGAGTTATTATGTCGTGATCTCGAGTTATTATGTCGAGATCTCGAGTTATCAAGTCGAGATCTCGAGTTATGATGTCGAGATCTCGACTTGGTAAGTCGAGATCTCGAGTTATTATGTCGAGATCACGACTTACGGGGATGTCTTTTTTGTTTTACATCTTGGCCCTAATCCTCTTTCGTAATTCTCCTCGTCAGTGTTTGTAGAAAATATGGTACCAGCGCTGAGGAATTGCCTCTGAAAGCTGGTCAATTGTGCCTAGAGTGCACTTTGTTTTGGACGTTTGTGGTTAAATGGGGTTAACGCATGGGATATGTTACCAGCTGCATTACATCATACTTCAGATAGTAGAAAAGTTTCGGCCCGATCCTTGTGAGGGTTTACCCGAATTTTGCTGGAATGACCCATTTTGAATAGATTTTGACACTTCCATGCTACCTATATGAGAACTATCAAATTTGCAAAGGGTTAAAGTTTTCATAATAATATATAGAACAAAAGTTGTCATACTTTCATTACTGCATCCAACTGTACAAAACATTCAACGCTCAGTAAATTGGAATTGAAGAAAACTGGTAGAAACGTGAACACGAAATTGGCGAATTCTGCAACAAAAATAAGGGGACTCCACTTCAAAGGCCCAAAGCTGCATGAAGGTTAAAACTTTGAACAAGACATATAACAGCAAAATTGTTCCAGGATCAATGCCCTCTCTTATCAATGTCCTCTTTTTGAGAAAATATGGCTCCAGTGCTGAAGAGGTATATGTGAACATTGGCTAATCTTTGGCCAAAATTGTACTTTATTTAAACTTTTGTGGGAAAAGAGGGTTAACGCGGAGGAAACCACGTATGTGGCCAGATGCACTACCTTATTCCTCAGATATTAGAATAGTTTCAGGCCAATCCTTCATGGGGTTTATGATAATTATGCAAAAAAGCTCTCATTTTAGAAAGATTTTGGTGTTCTGATGGTACCTATATGGGAACACTCATAACTTCAAAGGGTTAAATTTTTTATGGTTAGATACAGAACAAAAATTGTCCCACTTGAACTGCTGCATACAACTGTATGAAACATTTAGCGTTCAACGAATTAGGTGTAAAGCAAATTTTCACTTAAACTTACCAAATTCTCTATCTTTATGCCACTGGGGCGGACATTGGATCAAACATTACAATATGACTTGTAACGGAAAATATGCTCGGGAGACAATTATAAAGAGATACAAGCAATTCGTTTCTCAATATCTCATTCGAAAGTGGTATTAATGTGAACTTGAATTCGGCGAATTTTACCAAAAAAATAGGGTACTTCACTTCAGAGCCTTCAAACTAGGTGAGGGTTAAAACTTTGAACATAACATATAGCAGCAAAATCGTTCTAGGGTGAATACTCGATCTTCTCATGGTAATTGTTTTTAGAAAATTCTATCGTAACGCTAGGGAATCGTGATTGAATATTGGCCAATTTTTCAAAAAATGCACTTTGTTCGGAATATTGCGGCAATAAGGGGTCAACGTGGGTGATACCGCCTATGCGGTCTGATGCATAGCATTACGCTTCAGATATTATGAAAGTTTCAGCAAAATCGTACATGGGATTTTTTAGAAATATGCCAATATGTTACATTTGCACTACATTTAGTGGGGCTTTGGCAGAAAATGAAAAACTTCGGAAATCTCGTTACCCAGGTGAGTAAGAACAGGTCGATATCTAGGATTGTTGCAAATTTCAGCGAAATCGTACATGCCGTTTTCGAGAAATCGCGCGGACAAAAATAGGTGCAAGAAAAAAAAAACAAAAAAAAAAAGAAAAATAGCAGTATCTAAAGATTCACCTATTGAAAATAGGTGAATTTAAAAAAAAAAAAAAATAGAGAAGAAAAATTTTTAAAAAGGAGAATAACAATAGTCTTTCCCAAACTGGGTTTGGGAAAGCCTAAAAATAAAAAAAAAAACTAGAGAATTGTAATTTGTTGGACAAATTACGGGCTTTCCCAACTTTTTAATGTGAAAAGGCACACTGTACTAGACACAAAACTATCGATCAATTTTGAAAACAGAAAATTTAGTGGAAATCAAAGTTTTTGTGATGCTACTAGTTTTTATGCAGCCAAAACAGATATTTGAGATACAGCAGGACACCAAAACATTAAACACAAAATTTGCTCTTCAATAATTACAGAATATTTTCATAGAAAGCAAAACAAGCGATGTCCTTTCTGCTTTGGAAAAAATTAGTACATATGAATTATGGGCGTACGGGCCGGGGTTCCATGAAGGACTGTGCCCCAACCCACCCCTGAGTCAGGAAGGAGCCGATTTTTCAGCCAATATGCCAGAAAATTTCGGACAATTTAGTTGCCAGAAATGACCACAAAACATTTTGGTTTTCCACACAAAATGTTGTTTTCCTATCTCATAACTTAGAAGTAGCAAATAAACTGACCATTATACTGTACAAGTTGATTCAGTGGAACCGTATCCACGTTAATATTATTCATTTATAATCACACAAGTACATATAAAGAGTTCTATTACTGCATATTACGGGAGCACGGTAGCTCAGAAGGTAGAGATGATTGTTGCAATCCAAGAAGTCCTTGGTTCGAATCCCGCCTGTGGCAACCACATTGTGTCCTTGAGCAAGACACTTCATTCCAATTTAATTTCCCACGTGGGGGGAGGGGGTGGGTGGGCATGATGGCGATGTGTACTAAGGGTACTTTGAGGGTGTACTTGTCTTCAACCAATGCTAACCCCGCTTTTGTGGAGTTAGTATGTTGGGGAGTCTGAGTCGCTTGCCATTGCTCGGTGGTTCTCTCCAGGTACTCAATGGGAGGGAGACACCCCTCCCTCCCATACCCACATTTGGCATTTCCTCCTGAGATTCAACTTTTTCGGGCTAAAAGGGTTCATCCCCTCCCCCCCCCCCCCCCTGAAAAATAGCCCTGTACGCCTATGCAATGAATACTTGGACTTGAATAAATGCCTATATTATGGCCATGATATAGCTGTAGATGCTGAAAGTGACCTTAAATATCAATAATTAATTTATTCTCTATCATTCTGTCTGTTTGTGAATGTGTGGGATTTGTCAACAAACGAGGGTAAGCTTCCTACTCCATGATTTCACAATTTTTCCAACATATCTCTTTCAGATACAATGAAATACATGTAATATGAGTTACTGTCACACACAAATTAGTTATTTATTTGATATGGTTTAAACCATCTAGAGAGCTAGTATACACATTGATCGGTACAGTTCAAGTCAAAATGAGTTGATTAAAGGGATGTTGAACAGCTTGTTAATATTTCTTGCATTACATTACTACTTTGCTATTTATTGACAGAAGGATTTCATGGAGGGTTTCCCTGACGGTATTTATTTAGTGGTGTTTGCGGTCACATACTTATCCACAATGCCTAATCGTGACCGTGGCAGTTTTACGGGTGGGGGAAGTCGGAGGACCCAGAGAGAACCACCGAGCATCGACGAGCAACTGTTCAAGCTCCGCTGAAGCAGGGTACCAGCGGTTGAAGACATGTGCACCATTGACATGCAGTACGCCTTAGTACATGGCATCATCGTGTCCCCGTGTTGGCAACCAGGATAAAGTGCCTTGCCCAAGGACATTACGTGGGTCGTCCCAGAGAGGGATCAATCATCATAGAAGTCAAACAGTCTACCACTGAGAAAATGTGCTTTCTTTCCTGGCGGTATTCATATTTGTACAGCCAAACTATTGTTGCATAACACGGAACACCAAAACATATAACACAAAATTTGTTCCCCATTGATTTTTGAAAGCAGCTATGGAAAGCTCAAAGAGGTCTTTCCTTTTTGAGTGAGTATTCACTCAAAGTCATTTTTTGCAGACAGTGCTATTTTTAAGTGGCCAAAGCACATGCTTCATTAAGTCCCAGAACATAACTAAAGCCGGATTTATTGATTAAACATCTCTGCATATAGCAAAGCAAAGTGTCTCAAATTAACCTATTCCAAAATGGTAGTAGAGAGTAACCAAAGTTGGATAATTTGGGTATTTCCAAATGGTACACTTATTCTCACTCTCATTGTGCTTGAGGGTTAAATCTGAGATTGAAAAGGTGTACCAATCTTACTCAGGAAAAGTGAGTACAGAAAAGTACGAAATTAATCAGAAAATGAATTTTGTCTGACGGTACTAAAATTTGTACGAGCAAAACTGGTACTGGATTTATTTATTTATTTATTTATTAGGTTTTAACGACACATTAACAGCCACGGTCATATTATGTCGGTGACAGTTGTATGGGTGGAGGAAGCCGGAGTACCCAGAGAGAACCACCGAGCAATGACGAGCAGCTGCGAGCTCCCCAACATAGTGCCTCCGCACTGTAGCAAAGGCAGGGTTAGATTGGTTGAAGACATGCGCACCATCGACGTGCAGTATGCCTTAGTACACGGCGTCATGGTGCCCCCATGCGGACAGTCAGGGTGAAGTGATCGGGAAATAATTGGAATATATCCGACAGATACAATGTCGGATATATTCCAATTATGTCCCGATCATGCAAGGCAGCAACTTGAAATTCTCAGAATGTTTCCTACTGTCCCTGCCCGACAGTTTAGTATCTTTGCCAAGTGCAGAGACCGCATGGAAATACCGTGGATCAGGTGGAAACCGAGGGCACGATTCGTCCCTACTTTATTCTCAACTCAACGACTTTTCCATTCATTATTTACCTGTCACCGGCTGAGTTAGGTATTATATTTGCCTATTTGATGAACTTTTCAACCTTAACTATTTGCGGCTTCATGTAGCACCACTGAAAGGCCACTGCACGGTTACCAATATATTCAGGGATTGATTTTATGAAAATAACAATTATTCCGACTGTACCCACATGGGAACTCCTAAATATGATAAGGGTTAAACTTTTGATAATGACGTATAAAACAGAAGTTGTCATGCTATGCTTTCTGCATACAGGCATAGAAAACATTCAGCGCTCAATGAATTAGGAATGGAGGAAATTGTCACTTAAACCTACGAAGTTCTGATAAAATGCGTTTTTTTCGACGGCATCTACCATTAGGCATCTGAGACAGGGATTGCGTTAAACTTTACAGCAACCTTATAACAGAAAATATTCTTGGAATTGAACCGTGAATCCGAATTTTGAAACCATTTTCGGATATTCTATTCCAAACCACCACTGCACGCTTATCAATATTCAGTGATTTTATGAATATTAAAATTATTCCGACCATACCCATATGGGCAGTCTCGAATCTGCCAACGGTTAAACTTTCAATAATGACATATAAAACAAAAGTTGTCATACTATGACTGCTGCATACAGCCATAGAAAACGTTCAGCGCTCAATCAATTAGGAATGGAGTAAATCGTCACTTAAACTTACCAAATTCTGAAAACGAGAGTTTTTTTTGGACTGCACCTATATTTATGCAAACAGAACGAGCATAGGGTTAAACTTTACAACCAAACTTACAACAGCAAATATGCTCGGTAGGCAATTGTAAATACAAACATGTAAACCATTTTTCGATATTCCTTTCGAAAATGGAAGAAAAGTGAGCTCCACATTAGCCAATTTTATGAAGAATTTTAGAGCACTCAAATTCAAGGCCCGAAAACTAGGTGAAGGTTAAAACTTTGAATAAAATATATAACAGCAAAATTGTTCTTGGATAAAGGCCCAATCCTCTCATGGAAACGGTTTTGAGACAATATGGCTCCAGTGCTGAGAAAGTGTTTGAAATTAACCCTTTCCAAAATGATAGAAAAGGCAACCAAAAATGGCTAATTTTGGCATTTTCAAACGTTATTCTTATTCTCGGCCTCATTGTGCTAGAGGGTTAAATCTGAGATTAAAAAGTAAACAGTTACTTTCTTCCACAATCATTGTTGCATCTAGCCATTCCAAAATAATTATTACAACTACTTTGTAATTAGAAAAAATTGCTCTTGAAGTTGGCGAAAATAACAAATATTCCGACAGTACCCTTATGGGAAGTCTCAAATCTGCTAAGGGTTAAACTTTTAATAATAACATATAGAACAAAAGTTGTCCTACTTTGACTGCTGCAAGCAGCTATAGAAAACATTCGGAGCTCAAGCAATCAAAAATGGAGTAAATCGTCACCTAAACTTACCAAATTCTGAAAAAAATTGGAGTTTTTTTGGACGGTACCTACTTTTATGCAACCAGAATGGGATAGGGTTAAACTTTACAACTAAACTTACAACAGCAAATATGTTCGGTAGTCAATTGTGAATACGTACACGAAAAGTGTTTGAAATTAACCCCTTTCCAAAATGATGGGAAAAGCAACCAAAGTTGGCTAATTTTGGCATTTTCAAATGATACTCTTATTCTCGCCCTCATTGTGCTTGGGGGTTAAATCTGAGATTAAAAAGTAAACAGTAACTTTCTTCCACAATCATTGTTGCATTTATCCAAACCAAAATAATTGTTACAACAACCTTGTTATTAGAGAAATTTGCCCTTGAAGTTGGTCAATTTTGAAGAAAAATTCTATATTCATGTCATTTTTGGCCAGTGGGGGTTAAAGTTGAAAGATCTGAGTGGTGATTGTGGTGTATCATATTATGCTCTAAATGTGTGGAAAATTTGAGCTAAGTAACTGTAAACAATTTTGAGACATTCGAAAAATGGTGAACTTTTGAAGGTTTTGGCAGAATATTTTGAAAATACGCGTTTTCACAGATATGGCGATACCGCATTTCACGAGATTTTATGACATTACACAAGTGTGCCAAATTTGGTCAAAATCGTACAACTTGTTTTCAAGCAGTTCAACAGACAAAATTCAGGGAGGAAAAAAAAAATTTAAAAAAAAAAATAAATAAAAAAAAAAATAGAGAAGAAAAATTTTGAAAAAGAAGAATAACAATAGTCTTTCCCAAACTGGGTTTGGGAAAGTCTAAAAAAAAATAGAGAAGAAAAATTTTGAAAAAGAAGAATAACAATAGTCTTTCCCAAACTGGGTTTGGGAAAGCCTAACTACAACTTTACCAAAACAAGTATGTGAGTGTAACTTGACGAGTAACGAGGCAATCATCACTGACTCAGTCACACCCATGCACCTGGTAATGTCAGTTTATGACCAAAATTAAAAGACCACTGAAGGAAATGCCTTTCGAAAAAGGAAGGTTTCAGTACAAGACTTGAATGATTCAAGTGATTTACTATTTTTTATGTCGATTGGAAGAGAATTCCAAAGCCTCGGGCCAGCAACCGCAAAGGCCCTATCACCAGCACCAGTAAATTTAGATACGGCTGAACCAGATTGAGTTGACCTGATGACCTAAGAGACTTCGGTGGTTTGCGGATGGTAAGCAGATCGGACAGGTAGGATGGTGCAGATCCCGTGATACACTAAAACACAAAAAGGACAATTTTAAATTGAATTCTTTGCTTAACGGGTAGCCAGTGTAATTCAGAGAGTACTGGTGTTATGTGGCAGTACTTTTGAGTTCTGGTTATGACCCGTGCATCACAATTTTGGATGTGTTATAGCTTTTCAAGAATAGATCTTTTAGAGCCAATCAGAAGAGAGTTGCAGCAGGCGAGGCGACTGGTAACAAAGGCGTAGACAAGCTGTTGTGATGTCTGCGTATCAACGAAGGATCGAATTTTGCTAATATTTCTAAGATGAAAAAATGCACTGCGAGAGACATGTTTGATATGTTCATCAGCGACCAAATTTTCATCCATGAAATAACCTAAGTTTCGAACACAGCTACTGGGTTTTGTCGCTGAACCTCCAATATTGAGGGACAGTTTGGATATTTTTGAAAGTTGATGAGGTAGACCTATATATATTACTTCTGTCTTGTCATCGTTCAATTTAAGAAAGTTTTTAGTCATCCATGCCTTGATGTCTGAAATACAAAGTTCATTCTTACTGCATGCTTCAGGCTTAAAGGCATGAGTAAAACTAATATACAGCTGTGTGTCATCTGCGTAAAAATGAAAGTCAAGGCCATGGCGTCGGATAATGTCACCGAGAGGTAAGCCATAGACAGTGTACAGTAGGTGACCCAAAACCGATCCCTGAGGGACGCCAAAATGTAGTGTGACCTGTCTGACGACTCACTGCCAAAAAGAACACTCTGTGTGCGACCATTAAGGTACGACGAAAACCAATTAAGTGCCCGGTCAGTAAGGCCTATTTTCACTGCCAGTCTTTCAATAAGTATGTTATGGTCTATGGTGTCAAAAGCGGCGCTTAAATCCAACAAAACAAGACATGTTAGGTTGTGCCTGTCCATGGATAGGAGGATATCATTTTGGACCCTTAGAAGCGCCGTTTCTGTACTGCTATTGGATCTGTATGTAGGTTGGTTAACTTCGGCTAGGCCGTGGGCTCCCAAATGAGAATTCAGCTGAGGAACCACCGCACGCTTGATAACCATTGATAGGAATGGAAGATTAGAGACCGGTCGGTAGTTTTTCAGAACCTCTGGGTCAAGTGTTGGCTTTTTGAGAAGAGGTTTTACTAAAGCGTGTTTCATGCTTGTCGGAAAGACGCCAGAGTGGATAGAGGCATCGACCAGTTTCAAGATTGGTGTAGTTAACTCCGAAAGAGATGCTTTTAACAACCAAGTTGGAATGATATCTAGCATGCATTGCTTAGATGGTGCCTTGGATATTAACCTCTGGATATCTGTTGTAGGTTTGAATTGGGACAACTGTGCAACAGCTTTAACACAGGTGTATGCCATGTCGGCCATCTGTCGAAGATCGGATTGTGAGCTTGTATCAAGCGAAGCTCTGATAGTCTCAATCTTTTCAGAAAAGAAAGAAGAAAATCTATTCGCAAGGTCTTTGGATGACGAATGCTCTGGGAGTACGGTTGTCTTTTGATGATACAGAATCTTCTCAAGAACGACAGACGGCGCATTAGGGGAATTAACATTAGCTTACAATAAGTCCGAAAAGTATTTCTGTTTCGCTGATTTGACCAGTTTGTTAACAACATTTCGCTGGTTGACAAACATCTCTCTGTGAACACATAGATTCGTTTGCCGCCACTGAAGCTCTAGTTTGCGTAGTAAATCTTTTGCGAAATATTTCGCGAGAGCCGTAACACCCACCGATTCAAACACACATCGCGTTCTGTGTTCATTACACATCCATGCATTAAAATTCAGTTAAATAAACAAATTTTAATTCCGATATTTAAACCCAAAGGTGAAGAGTCCGTTTGTTTTGTTTGAAGCTGTACTGATTGATCAAATGGGTCGGAAAAAGTCAAAACACCCTTTTGGGAACCAGTCTAAAATACATTCGTTATCTTTTCTACTGGGCGTGTTTGTTGAAATTCGTATCGCTGTTTCTCTTCAGCTGGTCTCCATTCACGCCTAACTATTTGGTGACTATTACTGTTAGTAAAAATATAAGTACAAATTTGGGCAGTTTTGCAAAACAGATGGGAGAAACTTTTTTATAAGAAGTTCAAAATCCTCGAAGATTTACCGAAATAAAGTTGACCAAATTAGATATAACGGGATCCGCAGACGAGATGGCAACGCGACTGGGTTAATGTTGTGGTTGGAAATGCTTTCTTTTTTTCATATTATCTCATTTTTGGTTCACTAATTTTTTGTGAACCGACTTTATTTTGCCTTTAGCGTTTTCATTTTCACACTACGTGACAGACGATCGATAATTGTACAAATAAACTTGGAAACATTTCGAATTATAACTGAGATAGGAACTAGTATAAACGGTGCTGGGAAAAAAGTTCCGGCCTGTACATCATCAGTTGAATACAGAAACATTTATGTCAAAGCGGCGATTCCGTTAAATACAACGGTTTAAAGTTTACTGGATGTGTGATAAATAGCTATTACTAACTAAGCTGCTATAATGACATGATGCATTTCGACGGGAAACCAAGGCTGCTGCACGCCTTCATTATTGCTCAGGAAACGACATTATGTTATAAAGTATTGGAAAGGGCAGTGGCGTAGCCATGGGGTAAGCCTGAGCGTGCCTTGCCCTCCCTCAAACTCCACGCCGCCCTCACTAAAATTCTGAATTTTGCAATCTTCAGGGATGGCGGTCAGCTAATGAAATTACAGATAACATACCACGTTTGACCTTCTTTCGAGCTTCAGAATAGCGCCATTTGGGGCATACTTTTCAAATTTTTTCCGAGAGAGACCCAGCCCAGAAATTTGTTGAAAAATATACGCTCCTGGCCTCAGCAACGCTAGAGGAACATCGCCTTGACATAAAGAGTTCTGATATCCGCTTCCGGTAGTTTATCACATAAGTGGTCCTAGATAAAAACTTTTCATATTCTTTAACTGGTCGAGGGTTAGATTATTTTTAGTGGTCTGAATTTGATATTCAAATTTGTTTATTACAAATTATTGGAGAGTGCCTACAGGCACTCTCCAATAATTTGTAATAAAACGAATGTATAAAACAAAATATTATTTGCATTTGACTGAATATGAAACATGAGCAAGGTTAATGTTGGCTTTTGCCCTGGTACCCTCATTTTTCTGAAAGCCCTGAGAGTGGCTTCTAGCACTCAACCAGTTAAAACTTTCGTAAAAAAGATAGGAAGGTATAAGTATACCAAAGCGAGTGCAAAATGAAAAAAAAACCATTCGCAGAAATGAGGGGGTGAAGAGATGAAGCGACAGAAAAATACTCATTAAAAATTAAAATGAGCATTCAACGCGGGATAGGCGTTGTTGAGTCTTGTTTATGACTCAGTTGGCTACATATTACTGGCACTCGAAATACTTGTAACCGCGGGCTTATAAAAAGAACAAACGACTTGGGCTGATAAAAAGAACAAGCGACTTGCTTTGATTTTGTTGCCTCACTGTTGGCGCGGCAGTTCAGGGCCGTAGCTTCGAGACCCATCTTTCATGCGCGTTTAACCCTTTACCCAACGTAACGACCAAAACCGGCCAGCGCTATTCTAAAAAATCGCCAATTAATTTTCATTTTTTGTCTCAAAAACATAGGTTATGACCCCTCGTTGGAACGAGCTCGTTTCAATGAGGGGTCATAATCTATGTTTTTGAGACAAAAAATGAAAACAATTAGCTATTCAAGAATTTTTTTTTTTTTTTTTTGCAAGTATAGTCTGATTTTCATGTTAGGGAAAGGGTTACTCGAGGTAAACAAAAGTATCCAGGCCATACACTTTTGAAGAGTTGCAAATAATTTATACTTTGTCAGCAATGAAATTTCACAGTTCACTTGGGGTCACCGGACAGGAAACATTGCACTAACAGCCCATACACGACGGTTAAACTTGTTACAAACATATGACAAAAATACTTCAGGCCAGAACCTCAACATGTTAAAAGAAGAATAAATCTATTAAAACAAACAGAGTTCAAGTTAAAATATCGTTAAGATTATTATAAAGGGTGCCGCAGTGTTGGTGATCACCAATGTTAACCCTTAACTATATAAAACCGATCTTTCAAAACGCCATTCAATTTTTTTTATAATCAATGTTTCCTTTGAAAACATCGATTATGACCTCTTACTGGAATGAGGGCTCAAAAGTATATAACCTCTTATTGGAGTGAACTAGCTGAAGTTGGTCCAATAAGGGGGCCCTAGGCCAGTCATGTTGAGGTAAACTAGCAAAAAAATTATTTATTTATTTATTTATTTATTTATTTATTTATTTATTTATTTATTTATTTATTTATTTATTAAAAATATCTTCAGCTCGTTTTTGGTAAAGAGTTATACAGAGGGAAAATGAAAAATGCAGTAAAACAAACTCAGGCTAGTAGCTAGGAGGGTGGCGGTGGGACCGACCTAGCCCCACCCCCTTGTCCCTGTCTGTCGGAAAATGTTGTCTATCGGCAAAATCTTTGGTCTCACAAACACCAACATTTTTCTTTGAAACCCCACCCCTCGACAAGGTGGGGGTGCTCTCCGACAATGGGACTTGGGTATTCCCCCACACACAATATTTTGTATTTCTATCATACCGCCAAGGCATACGAGCCGTTATTGATATATACTGAGTCAAAAAAGAAAGTATAATAAACTTTGAGGAGCAATTTTTTAGTATTATCGACTTTAATCCCAAACGAATTATTATCGAGTCTAGACGTATGAATTTGCATAATTTCATGTTCTTACTGTTGCCAGCGTCACGTCAGGACGTCGCAATTCAGACTGGGGTGAAATGAAAAGTTCACACATGCAGTCAATAGCGTGTATATAATTTTTGCCTCCTGGATGTCAAGACATCGACGGTGCATGGACCTGATAAGTCTCTGGATGTCACCCTGTGGTATTGCGTTCCTCTCCTGCCTTAGAACATTACGTAAATCGCCTGACATCTGAAGATCGTGAAGTCGTACCCGACGGTCCAATTGATCCCAAAGATGCTCGATTGGCGACAAATCTGGCGAAAGTGGGGGCTAGGGAAGAAGTTCGATGCTTTGCTCCTCAAGAAAGTCACGACAGATACGCGCCACGTGACATCGGGTATTGTCTTGCTGGAATAATTGCAATCCGACGTTATCGTTGAACAACGGGACAACAACAGCGTTAAGAATTTCGTCCCTATATCGCTGTCCATTCAGATTACCATCGATGAAGATCAACTGCCTTCGATGGTGCAAGGAAATTCCTACTCAAACCATTACACTACCCCCACCGAAACGGTCGCATTCCCACATGCAAGCATCAGAAAACCGTTCTCCTCGCCGGCGATACACTCTTGCCCTACCATCAGTGCTCCGTAGACAAAATCGTGATTCATCACTAAAAAGAACTGTGCTTCAACGCTGCCGAGTCCAGCGAACACGCTGACGTACCCATTCAATTCTAACGGTACGATGACGTTGGGTAAGGATTGGTTCTGTTGCGGACAGTTTATGCACTGATTCTATTGTTAGTTCTACCAGGAGAAGTTGCTGTTGTCCTCGTCGCCGGAAGGAAGCGATCCCGCAAGCGAGACGTCCTGATGTGTCGGTCTTTTGCAGGGGTCGTAACTCTTGGTCGACCAGAACGCGGTCGGTCGGCAGTAGATCCAGTGGTTCTGTACCTTCCAATGAGACGGTAAATAGTGGCCACAGTGACTCCGAACTTAGCAGCGAGCTCATCTGGAGGTATCCCAGCCTAATGCATACGAATGGCACGCAACCTCTGATTTTCGTTTAACCTTGGCATTTTTGTAAAATATCGGGAGACAACAACTAGCGCGTTTCTCAATTATCCAGGCTCTCTAGCATAGCACAACACAAAGAAAATCGTCGGCCATCCATTCAATTTGACATTCGCGGGTAGCTCGTGCTATTTTGAAATCCGTAGCAAAATTGTATACGGTTGGGTGGACAACAACAACATGTCATTAAACTCTTTGCACGACTTCTTGTCCACAAACATGCAACATTAGAACTATTATATTTCATCCTTTATGCTATTTTTCACATTTGTTTCGATTATTCTTTCTTTTTTGACTCAGTATATATTATTTAGACATGGACGGAATTGGAATTTTGAGTTCGGTATCAATTTCGGTATTTTAAAGGAGTATACCTCGGTATCGGTTCGATATTCAGTATCTAACAAATAATGTTTACAGTAATTTTGTGACTTGTTCTAAGCACACCTTAATCTTTAAAGCCCTATTTCATGTGTATGCAGTCTCGGAGCATGTGCCCTGGCCATGCCATCTTCAAGAGGTCCTGATAACAATAGACAAAGTATCTGGTCAGTGGTTTCTTGACAAAATCACTGCCAAGCAGCTGGACATGTACATCTTCTAGAGCCTAGTGAGAATTCAGGACAACTGGCTAGGCCGCTTAACCCTTTACCTAACGTGAAAAGCAGACGACACTTGCAAAAAAAATTCTTGAATAACTAATTTTTTTCATTTTTTGTCTCAAAAACATAGGTTATGACCCCTCGTTGGAACGAGCTCGACGAGCTCGTTCCAACGAGGGGTCATAACCTATGTTTTTGAGACAAAAAATGAAAAAAATAGTGAAAATTAATTGGCGATTTTTGAGAATAGCGCTGGCCGGTTTTGGCCGTTACGTTGGGTAAAGGGTTAACAAAACTGAAAAGAAAATCAGTCATTTCTTTTATCAAAATGAACCCTTCTACTGCTATCAAGTCTCAATAGGGCCTTATAAATAGTGAATGCAGGAAAATTTGAAAATTCAGACAGTTTCGGTATTCAATGATTGGTTCAATTCGGTTTTTCGGTATGCCCATGATATCGGTATCGGTTCGGTTTTTCGGTATATTGCCCATCTCCAATATCATTGCCCTTCTATAACCACGTCCCCGCCTCAGTTCGAAATGCTTTCTATGTTCATTAACATTACACTTTTTCATTAAGTTGACATTGTTTAAAGGGAATGTGAAATGTTTTATCTGTGTCAAGGAGTTAGTAAAGATTTAACTGGTAGAGTTCTAAATTATTTTTGGTCCTTAAAAGTTCTTTGTGCATCTTTGCTTTGTTACAGTTTATGGCCCATTGCCCACGTGGGGGCACGGTGACGCTGTGTACTAAGGCGTACTGCACGTCGATGGTGCACCTGTCTTCAACCAGTGCTAACCCTACTTGTGTGGAGTTGGTATGTTGGGGAGCTGACAGTTGCTCGCTGTTGCTCGGTGGTTCTCTCCGGGTACTTCGGCTTCCTCCACCCGTAAAACTGTCACGGTCATGGTTAGCCATTGTGCAGAAATATGTGACCTTAAACACCAATAAATAAATAAATAATACAGTTTATGGGAGAGTGACAGCAGTCACTCTCCCATAAATTGTAACAAGGCAAATCCTAAAAGATAAAATAATATCACTTCAAAGATAATATGAAGCACACCTACAGAATATGAAGCCTTTAAATTGTGGCACTGTCACTTCAGAATAAAGCCCAAATACGGGCTTCCAGCACTATACCAGTTAATGAAAGACAGCTATGCGGCCCTGTTTCTCAGTTGGCGATTTGCCTGTAAAATCAATTCTGAAGTGAACCTCTGTTTGTATCAATGAAAATGCAAATATAGAAATCCATTGCCTACGGAGCTGCAAATTGCAGCTAGTTAATTTTTTGAGCAACGGACTTTTTAACGAATACACGAATGAAACAAAAACATCACTATTTGAGATTAAAGGGAGATGACTCTTTTTCTGTAAGCTAAGCGGAATGAGGCAGAAGCGGTAACTCCAACAGAATAGAAAAACCTGTCACCAACATTTTCGTTATCTCAATAGTGTTGATCTCTTTTAATGCAATACCATAAGGTTTTCGCCAGAATTCTGCGATGGAAATCAGGTGAGGGTTCAAGAAGGGATGTGACTGCTCTGAACTAAGGAAAGGTTTGAAAATGGGTGTCTAAAACAGAGTTTGGGCGATAATACAAATGCAGATGCAACGATGGGTGAGTGGTTTCAGCGTTTCGAAAATGTGTTTTCTCAGATAATACAATTTGTACCTTATTTATATTTATAACTAGGTTTAAGCTCAGAGTGATAATCAGTCCCAATGCCCAGTACGAAGAATTTTCCCTTTAAACTGGTGTAAATCGTTAGAGAGTGTCACTGGAACTAGTGTTGAGACAGAGGTGGGTGTTGGTTGGAAAGCAGAAAAATTAAGCTGAAATTTTTTTTTTTTTTTTTTGGGGGGGGGGGGGGGGAATGTATATTTTCAGATAGGACTGGGTATGTTATTCACACATGCTAATCACACCAAGCAGTATCTCTACCCATCATTATGTATTAACATTACCACTGGTGACTTATTATTTCTGGACATATACCATTCTCCTCAGAATTTACAATTGTTCCACATTTTTAACAAAATTCGAGCACTACTAGTAGTGTCCCATTTTCAGAAAAAAGAACTGTTAACCCTTTACCTAACGTAACGGTAAAAACCGGCCAGCGCTATTCTCGAAAATCGCCAATTAATTTTCATTATTTTTTTCATTTTTTGTCTCAAAAACATAGGTTATGACCCCTCGCTGGAACGAGCTCGTCGAGCTCGTTCCAACGATGGGTCATAACCTATGTTTTTGAGACAAAAAATGAAAAAAATTAGTTATTCAAGTGTCGTCTGCTTTTCAGGTTAGGTAAAGGGTTAAAGAGTTTGTTGTTATTTTTTGTAAACAAGTGTTTTTAAGGTAATTTGGACCAGTTGAATCCAAAAGTGACAGGTGAAGTATGACATGACCTTCAAATCAGGAAAAAAACAAAATGACCACCAAAATATATTTATTTGATACACTATAGATAATCGGATGATCCGAGGCTTATTTCTTACTTTTTCGGCACCTGGCAATCCAATGAAACGGAAATAAAATATCTCAAATCATGACGTATACATTTTTTTAGGTGAAGTCGGCCTCATTTTCAAAATGGCGCCAATATATATTCCGAATTTACCGACATTTTTTATACTATGTGTTCTATGATTCCTAAATCCCGTTTTCCTAGAATCTAATGGCTAATGCATCAATTATAACTTGACAGTCAAATAAGTAGTCAAAATATCTATTTACACGTGTAGTTTTCTAGGCCAGGTACAGTTAAAACTAGAAGTCCTGTCACGAACTGTGCGCTTATCTAGGCTTAATTGCGCGTATGAATTGCGCGCAATTGCCATATCGAATGACACCCAAAGCACTGCAGGTTTTCCTGGTTAATCATAGCAAACACAGGCAATGTTTCTGCCAATGGACCACATTGCTTGTGCACACCCAAAGCACTGCAGGTTTTCCTGGTTACTAATAGCAAACACAGGCAATGTTTCTGCCAATGGACCACATTGCTTGTGCACAGGTCATATGTACAGAATTTGATAGCCTTACAATGGTCATAACGCGTAGATTAACGCGCGGATGAACGTGTTATTTGTGCGCATTTCATGACAGGACTTCTAGTTTTATTTATTTATTTATTTATTTATTTATTTATTTATTTATTGGTGTTTAAGGTCACATATTTCTGCACAATGGCTAACCATGGCCGTGACAGTTTTACGGGTGGAGGAAGCCGGAGTACCCGGAGAGAACCACCGAGCAACGGCGAGCAACGGCGAGCAACTGTCAGCTCCCCAACATACCAACTCCACACAAGCAGGGTTAGCATTGGTTGAAGACAGGTGCACCATCGACGTGCAGTACGCCTTAGTACACAGCGTCACCGTGCCCCCACGTGGACAATGGGGGTGAAGTGTCTTGCTCAAGGACACAACGCGGTTGCCGCAGGTGGGATTCGAACCGAGGACCTCTCGGCTTGCAGCCTGCACCTCTACCAACTGAGCCACCGCGCCCCCACTTCTAGTTTTAACTGTAGGTTACTTTTGAGATGGCAAATAGTAAATAAAATAAGTAATAAACGTAAATAAAAACCCGAGAAATTACTGATAACTAGATTCGTGCATATTATTTCACAAATGATAACTTCTTATCACTTCAAACATTCATACAATCAGCTTTCACACTTGCGGGAACCAGTTCAGGTTAACCTGACATTTTTACACTTACACCTGACGGAACTGTATTTTGTGATGCACCCACGTGTGAGCAGTTCCGAACAAGATGCAGGAATATATGGAAGAGATAGAAGCACTGCTGACATCTGATCATCCTTAAGTTCTCACCTTTCGATAGAGGCAGGCGGGGGACTTTGCTTTAAGTGTGTTGTTCAAGCAACACTAGGACACGAAAGAAGATGTGATCTCTTTTTGTGGAATCTCAAAACATCTCTTGTTGGGTGCAGAAGTTCAAGGCGAACTGCCGCCTTGAAAATAGTTACTTTTGCCATGCCAATATTAGATTATACATTCTACATACGAATTGCTCAGCATTCCACATTATATCCCCGATTCTATTCAAGACCAGCAAGAAGTTCTTTGTGCTAGAAGTAGACTTTGAGAGCTGTCTTCTTGCTACACCCAGACTGGAAGGATGCTGCATCAGAACCAGTCAGTGCATGAAGCGATAGAAGGTGTATTGCAGAAGATATATGTGTAAGCCAATTCTATGGATAACCATTTACTGGGATGAACTTTGGTTTCATATGTGCCCCAGCTTTCATCCAAGGGTCTATACACTTTAATCTGAGTTGGCACAATGTGCTGTAAGCAGTAATAGTATCAGTATTATCGAGCATTCACAATAATGGTATCAGTGCCGGCATTCCCACAGTGAAGCACTACCCTGGAATCTGCCTCCTTATGACAACCCTCAAGTAGTTTTTTTTTCAATATCCGGATTATTCCATGCAACTTGTGTCTCTTCCAGAAATCCTCCCACAATACAATTGTCTTGTCTGATGGGAAACTACTGACTCAACCTTACCCAACGTAACGGCAAAAACCGGCCAGCGCTAATCACAAAAAATGCCATTCACTTTTCATTATTTTTTAATATTTTGCCTGAAAAACATAGGTTATGACCCCTCGTTGGAACGAGCTCGTTGTGCCCGTTCCAATAAGGGGGTCATAAGGTATGTTTTTGACGCAAAAATGTAACAAATAGATATTCAATAATTTTGTATGCAAGTGTAGTCTGCATTTCATGTTAGGTAAAGGGCTAACTGTTCTGACAAGAATCGATCAAGATCAGCTTTGTTGTTTACATGAGCCCTTGAATGAATGAATGAATGAATGAATGAATGAATGAATGAATGAATGAATGAATGAATGAATGAATGAATTTATTTTGTAATACAATTTGCATACAAATACAAACTAAATACAGCAACATACAATTATCTCAAATGCAAGGTTGCACTACAGGGAGATGGCATAGCCACTAGGGCTGTCTTCCCGCCATTCCCAATAAAAACAAAGATGCAAAAATGTGAGACAATTCTGACAACGGCTATGTTAATGAAGAGAAAATGAATGGGTTAATTTTTAGATGGTTCTTTCCATATAAATAAAATAACTTTTCATCGTTTTTAGAAAATGAAACAATTTAGGGGCAGTTAATGGATAAGGATGAGATTACAGAGCTAGGACCTACAGTCGGGACAAACTGGGTTATTACACCTGGCGCGAATAAAGTACGAATTCAAGAATTGCTCCGTTAGAGAATATTTGAATCGATGGTTCTATTGTGTTCCACATCCTAGGGAAAGTATGAATTGGAATGTTTGCGGAGAACTGAGTTCTTAGCTTTAATGTATGTAATTTACCTGACTGTCTGGTGTCCATTATCGAGGGATTTTGGTAAATTCTAAAAGTGTCCACAAAGCTTTCGGATAGCATGTTGTTGAACAGGTCGTGCATAAACAAAGAGACCTGGAGTTTGTACAGGTCGGTAAATTTTAAAATGCCGTGCTTTCTAAACAGTGGATATGTATGAACATTGTATTTTTTGTTAGATATAACTCGGATGGCTTTCTTTTGTAATTTTGTAATCTTTTGAGTTGATGGCGAGTGACCCCAGAAATGAATACCATACAGCATGTGGCTCTGGGTCAAAGAGTAATATAATGTTTTTAGGCACTTTTTTCGGTAGAATCCTCTTGTTTATGGCATAAATTGCTCTGGAAATTTTAGAACAAATTTCTGAGATATGCTTTTTGAAATTCAAATTTTCATCTACGTGGATTCCTAGGAATTTTACAGATTTTTCCTCTTGATTATTTGCAATGAGTGAGGTTGTTGAATTGTTAAGCGCAATTCTTCCGCTCTCAACGGAGTGTATGTCACTCTGAGGGTGAAAAATAATGAATTTTGTTTTACTCTCATTTTGAGCAAGTTTATTAGCCGTACACCAATAGTATATGTTACTGAGTTCGTTGTTAACTAATTCTATAACAGTATCTATGCAATTACCAGATGTATAGGCAGTAGTACCGTCTGCATGTGATAAAGTTTTCAGAAATGTCGAATTTATAATAACGTTGATGTAGATTATAAAAAGAAGAGGACCAAGAATAGATCCATGAGGGACGCCAGTTGGTATGATCTGGAAGTCGGAACTGGCCTTGGGGGGGGGGGGGGCACCAAATGAGATCTGTGTGTCAAATAATCCTCGAGCCAGGCGTTTGCATGGATCCGTATTCCAGAGAGTTCTAGTTTTTTTAGTAAGATCGAGTGGTTTATAATATCAAATGCTTTGGAGAAATCGAGAAAAAGAGCTAAAGTACAGTCCTTTGTTGGCTTATCTTCATTTCAGCAACACTGTTTATGAGAAGCAATACCGGATGTATTGTTGAGTGTGCCTTTCTAAAGCCAAATTGATATTGATGAATTATCTTATTATCTTCTAAGAAGGATATAAACCTAGAGTACATTATTTTTTCTAATACTTTAGAGAAAGTTGGTACGATGCTCATGTGCCTGTAATTGTTAAATAGTTGTTGATCACCAGATTTAAAGACGGGAATTGCTTTTCAAATTTCATTTTGCTGGGGACAATACCGGTTGAGAAAGATAAATTAATTACGTGCGTTAAAGGGTCAGCTATCTCATATATTATCTCCTTAACTATTTTTGAGGACATATTGTCAAGGTCTCTACTTGTTTTTGATTTCAGTTTTTTTTTGTACATTGTATTACTTCTTGCGGGGTAGTTGGCAAAATAAAAAATACTCAAGGTTATTCCCCTGAGTGTAATCGGTGAAACGACGAGAGGAGGACGGCACTGACTCGCTTAATTTTGAACTAATGTTAACGAAGTAGGAGTTAAATTTGTCAGCTATCTCTTTAGGGTCCAATATTTCCACATTGCCAGCGACAAATGTGGACGGGTACGTGAAGGTAGAATTACATTTGTTAATTGCTTTCTTCAAGATTTCCCAAGTATTTTTTCATATTGTATTTATTTTCGTGAAGTATAGTCTTGTAATAATCAGATTTGCGAGCCCTTTTCAATCTGTTAAAAATGGTGCAATACGTTTTGTATCTTATTTTATTTTGTGTAGTTGGGGATTTTAATTTTTTTAACATATAGTTTTGTTTTTTCTAATGATGACTGCAAAAGGTCCGATGTCATCCATGGTTCACGCTTCACAAACTTATGGGGAACTCTTACGAGTTTGTTCTGGAAAAGCTTGGTCGAAAGTTACATGAATTGTCTTGACAAGAATATTGTAGGCTTCGTTGGGACAGTGTGTATTCATTGCATTTGTGAAGTCACTGTCATATAAAAGAGACTTGAACTGGTTTACATTCTCCTGCTTAAAAGATCTTTTAGAAGTTTGTGTGGGATGGGCGTGCCTTTTTGATGATTCTTCAACAAAAAATGTTGCCAAATGGTCACTTACATCCGTAATAATTATTCCGGATGTATGGGGATTAATTTTTTACTGAAAATGTTATCAATTATGGTGACTGAATGGTCTATAATTCTAGTTGGTCTTGTAAAAAGTGGAATAAAACCTGCACTGAACAATCGATAAATAAATTGGTTTTGTTATGTCTACAAAAGCCAAGTAAATCGATATTAAAATCACCCATAAGATAAACATTTTTGTTTGAGTCACCTAAGATGTTTACTAAATTCGTCATTTTTTCCAGGAATAAATCAAGGTCTGCTTTAGGGGCTGTGTTTGGTCTATAAATAATTCCAACAATATTTTTTTCTTTCGTAGAAATTTCCACAAAAAGGGATTCAAATACATGTGGGATAAACACAGAAATATCTTAGCGGATTTTAAAAGGGATGGTATCTTTTATATAAAGTCCTACACCTCCCTTACCATCGTCGTTACTGGGTCGTTGTCGAGTAATCAAGGTGTGATAGCCTTCTAGTGAGAAGGTAATGTTTTCTTTCACGTTGAATGTTTCTGTGAAACCTATAATTTCTAAAACATTTGATTCATGTTGACGGCTACATATCAGGTTGTGAAGGGGCTCCCAGTTGGCAATAAGGCTTCGACAGTTGAGGTTGAAGAGCGTGAGTGAGTTGGGCATTTTTGATATCTCATTACTAAAACGCTCTGCACTGCAAAAAATATCGGTTCTCTTTAGAACCAAAACTGGTTCTAATCTTGTCCCTGAGATGGAACCAGTTCTGTTTAAAAACAGTATTTATTTCAAATCAAATAAATTTACCAAGATTAGCATTCAATTTTAACAGAATATTACATGAACTGAAGTAGATTCAGCAGTAAACTTGGAGCTGATTCAACGCAGTCGCCAAACATTGTGAAACAAAGACGATATGAACAGTTGGCATATCGAACCAGTTTTAGTTCTGTATAGAACCAAAACTGGTTCGATATGCCAACTGTTCATATCTCCTTTGCTTAATAATGATTTGAGACAGCCTCGTATAAGCTCTAAACTTGCGGCTGAAACTCCCTCAATTTATGTTTAATTCTGTTAATATTTAATGTTAATCTTTATAAATTTATTTGATTTGAAATAAATACTGTTTAAACAGAACTGGTTCCATCTCAGGGACAAGATTAGAACCAGTTTGGGTTCTAAAGAGAACCTATATTTTTTGCAGTGTGGTGCGTAGTATTCGCAACTACGTTCTTCTATAACGAAGGGAGAGTTCAATTCAGCAGCGTCAATATTATTATTTTGCAAGAGGAATTGGGTTCTGTTGTCAGGATTGTGTGAGTCAACGAACAATGTCGGAGGAAGAATGGTTGGATAGTTTATGACAAACATCTCTTCCTGTGTTCAGCCAGCAGAGTTACTTTAGTTAGATCATAAAAGGGTGTTTTGGTGTGGACAGCGTTGAATATTATGGATTTTGAGATGGGATTGTAAGGTAAACATAATCATAATGTGTGTAGCGCAACGACGCACTCACACACACAATATATATTTTTGAGTCATCATTTCCATAGAAAACAAAAACAGAACAATTCAGTATGTCAACAAGTGTGTGGTTAATAAGAGCATAAAACTGATACAGCTGGTGATGGCGATAATCCATGCAAACATGAAGAAGTTAATGAGCATCATGGCTGAATAGGGCAATAAAGACTTACCCCTCCCCCCATCCCCACCCCACTCCTTGTCAGGCTTGTGGTAAGAATACTCCCCTGGACTCTAGAAATTACCGTATAATGCAACTCCTCTCGTTCGTCTAATATAAATGATGGGGCTTTCAGTGGGCGGATATGGTGTGATATAAGGCGAAGTGAGATCAATATTATGCGAGGCCGAAGGCTGATATGTTGGCCGATAAGAAACTAATCATGTAATAACCTCTTTATTTATTAAATATTGTTTAATAAATAAAGAGGTTATTACATGATTAGTTTCTTATCGGCCAACATATCAGCCCTCAGTAACTTCACATTAGCTTTCGATATTCGGTCTCAGGCAGATATGAAGTTACCTTGGTCTGATATCTCGGCCGATATGAAACTAATCAAGTAATAATCTCTTATAATTAATGATTCACAAACAATACTAAATTACATTTCAACATGTACCACCAAGATGGAGAACAACTGGACTGCACTCAATTGTGGTGCTGACGCATGCCAGCAGCATTACTCCAGGCATTAGATCAACAAAGCTCATTTTAAGCCAATTTTTCGTAGAAGTGTGTAGGTGTAGCCTCTTTATTCAACAATATATGTTATTGTGATGAATTGACGGTAAGATGGTCTGAGGTTTGAGGTTCGGAGCTTATATTCAACCGAGACACGAAGAAGAGACACTTCCCATAGCCCAAAACCTACATCGTGAAACACGAGAGGCTTATTTACTAAACTTGTGATCGTTAAAAGTTGCCTTGTTCAAGGCAACTTTTAACGATCACAGGTTTAGTAAATAAACCTCTCGTGTACCCCACGACGGCCCTGGATAAATAATCAATAAACCAGATAAACTCATTCCAACTCAGTTTAAATCTTAAGTCGGTTTGTAATTTAAACAACACTTCATCCAGAACACCGTCTGCTGTACGTGTGAAAAATCCAGAAAAATGAAGCGGCTTGCTAGTAACTGCGTTCATGAAGCAATTACGAAATGGGCGACGTCATATCAAATATTTCGCGTGGTGACGTCAGATGGCAACAGTTGCTACTGGAGCCGTAAACATACAAGACACTATGCCAGCTCTCATCCAGTCAGAGAGCGAGGATTTTACTCTTGGAACATAATTTGACTCGTCGGCGTGGGTGATGATTGAGCTGAGTCACTGCTCCCCACGAGTTCACTGCTCCTTGAGGAACTGATGACGCAAAATGCAAAATTAAATAAATAAATAAATAAATAAATAAATAAATAAATAAATAAATAAATGGGAAGGGATTGGAAGGGGTTTTACGAAACCCGAAGAGCTTACAAAACGAAGTATTCTTCAGTATATATGCCCGCCAAATCAGAATTACCCTAAAACTGCTCTGTTTAATTTTTGTTCCGGTTTATGCCCGAAATGTTGACACGGTTGCCTAAGAGTTCGGTGCGTTTCTATGGCGTTTGCAAAGGGCCATCGAAGCGTTATGTGCTAAGATGGGGAAAATAATACGCGTTCGTGGTGTTGGGAGTAAGGGTACGTTAGTCGTCACCTGACGAGAAAAATTAACCTCGTTATGAACCACGCTGGATTCCCTTGCGCAATTACTGATCACAGGTAGCTACAAGGTAAAGTATAGAATGCGCATGAAATCTTAATACATCTGTCCAACTGAACTATTCCAGTCGATAAAATTTAATGGCATTTATCGATCAAGGATGAATATAGGTCGCTCGAAATGTGTGGTTCAGACTTATCCACAGAAAAATATGTCGAACGGTAATTACAAGATTATGCACGTATGTATTGGTATTCCTTTTTATCAGTTCCTTCAAAAGAAGAAGATTCGTTTTTTTTTAATTTCTTATTATTGATATTTATACTGAAAACACAAAGGTGTGACATTGTGGGTTAGTTACTGATTAATTTTGATTAAACAAAGGAATAGAGTGGAAATTTTACGTGAGTATAATTTCGTCCTCTTTCACGTTTCATGAGTCACTCATGGAATATTCAACATAAAAGTGCAGAAACGTGGTAGCCTTTCATTGTAGATCTTGGGGTGGACCTGACTCACGTTTTACAGAAACAGTCGTAGGGGAGCACTTCCATTTGAGGTGAGGATTTCAAGCCTAACGCTGCCTAAATAATATGTACTTATAATGTACCAATGCTCGTGATGGAAGCAAATCGACTGGTGTCCATCGAAATTCGAATCGATTTGAAATCGTCCCGTTGATTCGATTCGATTCGCGTTAATTCGGAAATATATTTTCGAATCGTAAAGACGTTCTCAAAATCCAACCAAGTGTCTCCTCTGGAACCTTTTTTCAATCATCAGGTCTCCTGTACAAGAGACCTGATGATAGAAGAAGAGTTCAAGGAGCTTCTGTTTCCGAAATACTGTAATTCCGTTCTGGAATATTCCGCCTTTTTATTGGCTTATTCGAACAGACGATTCGCCGTTGAATACAATGTTTGAGTGGCGACAGTCACTATTTACGTTGGTAAGAAGTGCAATATTTACAACCTGGATATTCTATTCTATGTTCGATTCGATTCGAAATCTTCTACCTCATGTGATTCGGAATCGATTCGGCCCGAAACTTGAGATCTACAAGGCTCGAAAACCAACCCACTGGACCGGATTAATGAATAATTTCGGTGGAGTTATTGCTTGTTTCCAGATACATTTCTTTCTGAAGCTCTGCCACACAATTTCTCCCTGTTTGAAGTTTTTCATTCATACCAAATTGGGGGACGTGACAACCGTTACTTATTCCCGGTTCCTTATTCGACATCGTTATCAATCATCGGTTGATAACGAATGTCGAATAAGCAACCGTGAATACGTAACGCTTGTCACGTCAGTCCAAATTGGTGTGTTTATATTTGGGAAGAATGGGGGATCTCAAATGAGCGGGTTGATACATGGTCACTGTCCATTTTATTATTTCGAAAAGCTGCATCGTCATATTTTACCTCATGCATTGCCAAGTTAACCATCTTCACACTGATGTCAAAATACCAAAGTTCTCAGCAGCAAACTTTCCCCACAATGCAACAGACAATTTAATAAATTATATCTTGTTTCACAGAGCTCATTGAGCTCTGTCAAACAAGATATAATTTGTAAAATTATTCATGCTTGATGGGCAATATGGGATCAATGATGAAAATTGTGAAATACTACCAGAGTGCTAGGAGTTAATATAGTGCATAAGATATCGACACCAGGATCCTGCTTGTCCAGAGAAGTGGAGGAATCTGCAGTTCTGTGACTGAAAAAGGATTCTTAACCCTTTGAACTCGTAAGACCGATTTTTCGGTCCAAGGCATAATTTCGTCCCATTTTTGTCTTATTATAAGAGGTCTATACACGAGGCATTGGTGGTAAAAACATAACTACAGTCTGCAGCCAGACGGCTGCAGACTGCAGTTATTATTTTATCCTCCCTGTATATTGATATTGGACTGACCCATCTCACCGTTAATGTACATAAAGGCAATATCCTTCCACGAAACGAGGGTTTAAAGGGTTAAGAAAGTTTAGACAGAATAAATCCCATGCCAAGATGTTTGGTGCTTTGCTACGTTTGTAATATTAAAATGAAAGAAAAATGCTAAAAAAAAAGAGTACAGAGGAGAGACATTTCCTTAATTTAACTATAGGGCTTAATTAGCTTCGATTAACTATAAGGGGACTATAGTATCTCTTTGATCTCCCTCGTAGAGTATCCTATATGTTTCAGACGTCACACTCTGAGAACGATATGCTTTCTCTAAAAAGTATTTTCTCTTACCCTTTACCCGAACGTAGAAGATTTCAAAATTTATTATTTTAAATATCATTTTTTAAATTTTTTCAAACAATTTCAACAAAACCATATCATGTGCCCCCGCTTTGGAACGAGCTCGACGAGCTCGTTCCAAAGAAGGGTCACATGATATGGTTTTGTTGAAATTTTTCGAAAAATAATATTTTTTCAGCTGCTGAATTTGCATATTACGCGGGCGATTCGTTGGGTAAAGGGTTAAGCATTGATTTCCAGTGCCATGGTCGCACCAAGTGTATCCATACTGCAAAATTCCTGTCCAGGGCTGGGCTGCCGTTCGGACCGGACCATCCCTACTGTATCGGAACGAAATCGAGCTGGACCAGTCCAGGCGGTCCAAGTCGGCCCAGATAGGCATTGTAATGTTTCAAATTATTGCTAGTTTGCGGAACAATGCTCATTTTTGGACTTTACCTTCCCTCACAGTCTAAGATTTAATTCGTCCCTGACAGGATACGACTGCCCATAACGAATGGCGGCAAAGGTGATACAATATATCGTCCTTTGAGTGCAGCAAGGTGCCATCTTCAATGCTAAAGCATTGAGGGGGCGCAGGGGCTCAGCGTGGACTTGAGGGAGCTCAGAGGCTCAGTGTGAACTACAAATCTAAAAATCCACGGTTCGATCCCCGCCGTGAATAACTAAGTTGTGTCATTTGGGCAAGGCACTTAATCCCGATTGTCCACGTAATGTGCGTTTGCGCTGTGTACTGGGGTGTACTACACGTCGATGGTGCACTTGTCTTCAACCAATGCTAACCCAGCTTATGTGTGGGTTAGTACGTTGGGCAGTCTGGCAGTTGCTTGCAGCTGCTCGGTGGTTCTCTCTGGGTATTCCGGCTTCCTCTACACATAAAACTGATCGACACGAGGTGACCAGGGCTGTCGAAAGTGTCGTTAAAACCCCCATAAGTAAATAAAGTATTGCAGATGGCGCTTTGTTGCATACAATAACAACACGTGCCACGGAACGATATAAAATTCGCTTGTTATAAAGCCTTATAGAATTCTGGCAGTTCATGAAATATGTCTAATATCCACTAAAAACCTGCAGCCACCCCCCACCATCTAATAAATAAACGGATGGCGTCAACATTCCAAAGTGGTTAAAAAACGAAAGCAGTGATGAAATACCGCACCGCATACTTGGATACCAGACCGTATCGGACTGCTATTTACTGGACTGGACCACCAACGTCGTTCCGATACGGTCCGCATAACTAACACTTAATCAGAATTTTCATTAGTCTGCGACACTGTTTCCAGGAGTGGCGCTAAGGGGGATGGAGGTCAAGGAGGGGCTACAGGGATAGTTAGTACCCCCCCCCCCCCCACCCCTTCCCGGAAATTGGCCAAATTCGTCGAGGAGATAATATATCACGTGCACAATAGAAATAACCGGATTGACATATAATCACTGGATACTGGTCGACACACACATCTAGTCTAGGTTATGTGTCTTGTCAGACTTATTTTTCCTTTACCTAACATGAAAAGCAGACGACTCTTGCTAAAAAATTCTCGTTTAACTATTTTTTTTCATTTTTAGTCTCAAAAACATAGGTTATGACCCCTCGTTGGAACGAGCTCGACGAGCTCGTTCCAACGAGGGGTCATAACCTATGTTTTTGAGACAAAAAATGAAAAAAATAATGAAAATTTATTGGCGATTTTTGAGAATAGCGCTGGCCGGGTTTGGCCGTTACGTTGGGTAAAGGGTTAATTAACTGACGTGACAGCTGTTACTTATTCCCAGTTCCTTATTCGACTTTCGTTATCAACCGATTTTATCGGCTGATAACGAATGTCGAATAAGGAAGTGAGAATAAGTAATGGTTGTCACGTCCCCGTTTAATTATCACGTAACGTACAGTACATACTCCAAACTGGTCACAATGGACGGCTAACAACTTGGGGAACTAGAGTATAAAAAATAGGTGTCATGGGGAATCGCCATGACACATGTTTTGATACCCAATTTCTATAAGCGACAGTTTTTTTTTCCGTTTCGTTTAACTCTCTGAAAGCTTCTACGGTCACGGATATTGCATTTCTCAATTAACATAAAAATGTCTCCCATCGGACCGAACCATGATCGGCTTTGTGGGTCCGGGTTCTCTCTAGTCTCCCTGTCGAGGATCATAGCCCGCACGTCGCGAAAATCCTGGCGCCACCCCTGAATGCTTCCCTGTTTCTGTGCATGAAATTCAAGATTTGATAAACTGCAATATCATTATTTATCGATCGCCCTGTAGAAAACTACCCGCAAAGTGCAGGTGGTGAATAAAAATGTTTAAGCCGATCAATGAAAAGAGAGAAGAAGAAAAGCGACCCACATATTTCATTGAGATATAATTGTAAAGCATCAAAACAACGATTGTGTTGCTCGAAAATTTATTGCCGTTGGAAAAATGCAGTCTGATAGCATATGCCCATGTCGGTTCAGCTGCACTCACCATAATAAAGAAACTGAACAAATGATTCGAGTAAGTATATAGTGTATTTCAAATTTTGTTATTCTTGTTTTTTAAGGGGGTGACTTCAGCAAGCGGCTAGGTGTGACTATTTTGGCGTTTTCGTAAAGCGCGTGCGACTTTTTTCAGCTCACTCTGTCGCCATTGGGTTATTTGGGTATTTTTCTTCAGTCCGGAAAGCTGGGGATCTTCACTTTAGAAGGAGAGTTTTTAAAAATAATCATTAAAAACTGAGCGAATATAGGACAACCGTGGTTTTTTTTTGTGTGTTTTCAACAAAATCCTGCGATTTCATCTTGTTTGTCTGGATTAATTATCCAGTTTCTGCAATCTAAATGTAGCCTTCTGATGAATAACTTAAATTGGGACTGAAAACCTTTAATTTCACTGGGGATCGTTGTTTTTCAGAAGTTCGTATTATTAAAAATTAGTACAACTACTCCAGCCACTCGCTGAACGGCGTGGGAAGACTGAGCTGAACGGCGTGGGAAGACTTTTGGTCTCCACGCAAGCGGTGGTGGCAAGAGTACATAGTTGCATTACTCACCAGGTTCCATTGAAATAAAACCCCAACTTTTCCAGTTTTTTGCTTTTCCACTGGTCTTTGATGCAACGTGGTGGTCACGATCATCAATTGGAGGAAAATACCCCAAACAAACAAACATGTAATAAAATTACCCAAATTGTAAGGAAATAATTGAATAGATATTGCCAGGAAAATGCTTCTCCTAGCGCTTATTTACCTCCCATAACGCCCCCCCCCCCCCCCCCCCCCCACCACACACACACCTTATCGCTTCGTCTTCGGTGCTTGCAGGGCCTGCTCTGCACATTGCACTGGGGTCGTCCTTACTCTCGGCGGCCCTGACTCCAGCGGTGTAGCCGGGGCGGGGCTGAGGAGCTCGTCCCCAATCCACAGGCCCCCCAAAAAAATCCTGAGTTCATTGACCAGTGAAATTACAGATGACACTTGGTAAAAACTGACGTTCTTTCGAGCCTCAAAATGTTCCCAAATAGCGCCATTTGACGCATAGTTTTCAGAAGTTGTACAGGTCACTGACGGAAGGAAAACATCACTTCCATGCATACTTTCTCCAATTCAAGACGTCCTGGTATCCGTATGACAAAATTTCGGGCCCTTCAAAAGTACTTGTGCAGAGCACTCTGCCCCCAATATTGATACCTGGCTATGGGTCTCAACTGCGCGCATGCAGTAGCATTGTTATTCGCAAATAGTAAAAACAATCTTTGTTTTCAGGCCTAAAGTTTCCCACCCTACCACAAATGCTTTAACTCAGAATATTTAATTCCATTGAACTTTAGCCCGTCTGACTTGAAAGATCGAATACTGTGTCAGTGCAAAGCCAGCCTAGATATAGGGGCAAGGGGCCTCATATTTAAAGATATTGTAAGTTCAAAATATATTCCGCATCAAGGCGAAAAACCCACGTGAATTTCACTTCTCTGTAAAGCTGGAAAAAACACACGTGGTGTATATCCAGCTTTAGCGCAGGGACCCAGGGGAGAAACGTCATGTTAGATAAGGTCTAATCTCATTTAATTTATACAGTAGTCGCGAGTCTTACGCGACTTTATCGGTTGGTGGCAAGATATCGTCACGACCAATTAAGAAACGAGATTCTAAAACGATAGAAATGTCTATCGTATCGTCACCTGATCATTAGGTAGCAATAATGGCAAGAACGAATCGGTTTTCTCGACAAGTGAAATCACCGTTAAGTCACGCGCGAGATGACTTGTATTGATTCTGTCTCGATATATGTCATCTCCCACCGTTTTGACAGGTGGACAGATGAGCGTCGGTCCACCTGACAGTTTAGGGTAAAAAGTATATATACCTTGAAGAGCAGAGCATTAGACACACACTTGGGGTCACACACACGTTGGTGAAGTCCAGGACAGGCGGACTCTGTTTCCTGGCACATGGGTACCTTCGATCACAGGACCCTGAAACGGCTGGAATCGCCAGAGAGGGCATTCCAGGATTGATTTAGCTTAAGGTCGATAGGCGGCTACAAGTGCCAAATTCGTTGAGAAAGAACACCCAAGGTGGAACGTTAAAGTTTAGATTGTCGAGTAGCAGGTATCAGCCTGCAATAGTCAGAAGTGTAGGTTAATTGTATTGTGCGTATTAACCCTTTGAAGCGTCAGACTGATTGCGTTCTGAGTAGTTTGTTTTGCTGTCGAAGCATCGTAATACCGACCGGAGATCGGTGTGAGTGACAATTTCGCCCTAGCACAAAAAGGGGCATTTGTGAATCGTGAATTCAACCAGGAACGGTGAATATTTCAATAGGACTTTCACGGAGGACTTTCAAAAAGGCACATAAGGTATGAGTAGACAATATCTGACACAAATCAGAAGTACGGTGGCTTTATAGATGACGAACATTGCTGGTCGGAACCCTCCGACAGCCAGAGGTACAGTTACGCGCAGACGTTGACATTTGAGCCTAAGCGGGTGAAGCTCTTATGGCGAGCTCACAGTAATAACATTTCAGATTTGTGAAGCTCTTATGGCGAGCTCATGGTAGTAACGTTTCCAGTGTGTAGACTATAGTGCCAGTACAGGGCTATAGAATGACTATATGATTGTTAAGAATTGTTTAACCCTAGCGACCCATTTTCTGTGAAAAGAATCGAATTGTTGATTGTTGAAATATTGAAACGGATTTATTTTTATGTGTAAATAAAAGAATCGTTGTTACTTTAAATCATTCTTTCCATTATACAGCCTGAAGTGATTAGGAATCACACCTAACGAAATCGAACCTATTTCAGGCCAATTTGGCAGAGAAGGAATCACGGTGTCGGTCTAACTCATCTCCCTGCGCCGAGTTCGCGACACTTGGATTCCGACCCTCCATGTTGGTCTAATTTTCCCGCAACTTCATCAGCGGGACTAAATAACCCCACGTCAGCCTAGGCCTTACGGGGCCTCAGGAGTCCCTGACATTGATTGGCGAGCGCTAACCAGGATATTTCTAAAAGGTAATTTATTTATTTATTGTTGTTTAAGGTCACATACTTATGCACAACGGCTAATCGTGACCGTGACAGTTTTACGGGTGGAGGAAGCCGGAGTACCCGGAGAGAACCACAGAGCAACGACGAGCAGCTGTCAGCTCTCCAACATCGTAACTCTGAACTCTGCACCGCAGCACAGGCAGGGTTAGATTGGTTGAAGACATGCGCACCATCGACGTGCAGTACGCCTCAGTACACAGCGTCATCGTGCCCCCATGTAGGCAATCGGGGTGAAGTGTCTTGCCCAAGGACACAACGTGGTTGCCGCAGGTGGGATTCGAACCGAGGACCTCTCGGCTTGCAGCCTGCACCTCTACCAACTGAGCCACCGCGCCCCCTTCTAAAAGGTAAAAAATGGCTATATGGAAATTTTGTTTTATTTTAACGGCGGTTCTGTTTATGTTTTCACGCGTTTGGTCAGCTGATGCCGTTCAAGGGTTTAATATCGCAATACAGTAGTCCCCAAGAGGATACTTAGTAGCCACTATAACTGCGGTAGGTTTCAGAATATTTGGGGCGTTTAATTACGTTAAATTACACAGGTAAATTAGGATTAATTGCCATATTTTTTTTTCTTTCTTTCTTTTCCTTCTTCATTCTTTCTGACGAGTGTTGAAGATAGAAAGAAAAAATCAAAATGGATGTTGTTACACCCCTCGCCCAACTGGTATCATTAGGCAAGGAAATGGGCCTTGAGGGGGCCGAAATTCATAAGTTCGTTAAAGATGAACAGAAACGTGAGGCTAAGGAGATTGCCTTACGTAATGACGCAAGGGAGAGAGAAGCCCAGTTAGAACGAGAGCGTGAGAAAGACGCAAGAGAGGCAAAAGAGCGAGAGATCCAATTAGAACGTGAGCGTGAGAAAGACGCAAGAGAGGCAAAAGAGCGAGAGATCCAATTAGAACGAGAGCGTGAGAAAGACGCAAGAGAGGCAAAAGAGCGAGAGATTCAGTTAGAAAGGGAGAGAGAGAAAGATGCGAGAGATGCGAGAGAGAGAGCAAGGGAGGCAAGGGAGGCAGAACGAGAGCTCGAACAACAGAGGCACGAGCGAGAATTAGAGCTCCTCAGAGCAAGGGCCGATGTGGAGAATGAAAGTCGGCGCTCAGGGGATGGGAGTGCAGGGGTAGCAATTCATGCCCCACGCCCCACCTCGCTCATTTTAATGAAAACACAGATGACTTGGACTCGTACTTGGAGAGGTTCGAGCGTTTTGCCTCCAGTCAAATGTGGCCAGAAGACACATGGGCTATGTGCTTGAGCCCTTTGTTGTCAGGTAAAGCCCTCGAGGCTTATACCAGTATGCCTCCTGCACTTCTTAACGACTACAGTGAGCTGAAGAATGCCATCCTTCGGAGATACCAGCTCACTGAAGAAGGATTCCGGACCAAGTTCCGAGAAATTAAGCAGGAGAAGGGAGAAACAGTACCTCAGTATTTTGCCCGGGCTAGGCGGTACTTTGACCGCTGGACTGATCTCGCAGAAGTGAATGAGTCATATGGAGCCCTGCGAGATCTATTTCTCCGGGAGCAGTTTTTAACTACATGCTCCAAGGAGTTGGGCCTGTTCATCAAGGAAAGGGGTCCGCCCACCTATGATGAGATGGCACCTGTGGCAGAACGCTACATCGAGGCCCACGGTGGGAGTGTAAACGCACCCAAACCGGCTAGGGTGGGGCAAACGGGTTGGCAATGGCACCCGTAAGGCAACACCACCCCGATCCTCCTGCGTCGCAGACTAGCCGGAAGGGGGGCGCTCCCAAGGACACCACTTGTTTTATCTGCAACAAGCGGAGACATATTGCCAGGGACTGCTGGCAGAAACAGGTTAGGACCACTGGGAACGTTAGACCACCTCAGCAGGGGGTCGGGAACGCAGCACCAAGGGGTTGGAAGCAAGGTGACCGCGTAGATCCAGGGCCCAGTAGACAGACGGCAGCGTTCTGTCAAACTATCGGTTCAGAACACAGTCCCCTCCAGGAATGTATACAAGAGGGAGAATTAAGGCTGGAAGGCGGGAAGGTTGTCCCGATAATAAGTGGCATGTGTGAGAGGCTCACAACTTCGCAGGAGAAGGTTAATATGCCAGTGTATCCAGGATATGTGGGACAAAGGGAGATCCGTCTGCTCCGGGATTCTGGGTGCTCCTCTGCAGCGGTTAGAAGGCAACTGGTTGACGACAAGCAATTGTTGGGGCGCGACCATTTGTGTATTTTGATAGATGGGACCGTTAGAAGGTTCCCCATCGCGAGGATAACGGTAGATACCCCATTTTATTGTGGCGAAGTGGAAGCCATGTGCATTGAATCACCTGTGTATGACGTGGTCATAGGTAATATCCCAGGGGTGAGGGCAAGCCCTGATGAGTTATGGTCCAGGGGTAGGGGGCCAAGTGAGGGCCCAACGAGGGCAAAGGAAGTTCAAGTCGGTGGGCAGGGACCCCCGGCGGTTGCATTCGGTAAAGTACCGAGTGAAGAAGGGAAGGTTCCCGGGGGAACCAATCCGATGGTCCAGGGGATGGCCCCTACACGACGAAATGTCGGAAAGTTTCAGGAGGGACGACTCCTGTCCAATTAGGGAGAAGGGGCCGCAGGCGGTCCAGGCTAAACGCCAAACAGCGAGGGAACCCAATGGGGTCATTGGGGAAAGACCCTCAAGCAAATTTATGTGGGGGAGTTGAGCGCCCCAAGAAGTCGGTGTCACCCGTGTGGAGAGGGGAGGCCAGACCCACGCAAATGGCTGGGCAAACTTCCACAGACTTGAGAGGGCACGGGTCAACACGAGGCGAGGGTGTTAAAGTGGATGGGACCGCTAAGGTGGGCGCCCAGGGGACCGAGGAAAGGGTCCACAAATCAAAGGAGAAGCATCCTAGGTGGCGGAGACCACGTAGAGAGTGCCGGGGGCGCACAGCGCCCATTGTGCGCAAGAAGTCGTCGCAATGGACCGGGGGGTCGACGGCACAAGGGCCAAGGACGGCCAGTGTCGTTCGAACGACGGTAATCGCCGGGACGAGTGAGCCTGGGGGATATAGCGCCAAGGGAAGCTCTTGGGAATGCGACAACGACAGGGTATGGGGACCCTGGTGGAATACCCGTAGAAATGACGGGGCGAGAAGTAGGGGTGTGTCAAGGGTTACCCAAGGGGATACTGGGAACCGGGCCCCTACCAATGGTCGGTGGTTATAAAGAAGCAATAGTTGGGTGGCTGTGGGCCTGGTGTCTGGGACGGGGGCTCCAGTCGCAAATATTTTTGTGGGTGAGGTGATGGGTTTCGTAAACTCGGTGTTAAGGCCCGGAAGGAATTTTCTTATTTTAGTATTATTATTGCTCTGACTGCTGACTAGAGTTGTTTGTGAGTGCGAATGTGAGATACACTGCCCCGTTCGTCGCATGTGCGTGGACGGGGAGCCTGCGTGTCGAGTTTTGTGAGTGTGAGGCACACTAACCCCGTCTGTCGCAAAGGCGCGGTCGGGAAATCTGTGTGTTTAATGTGTGAGTGTGTGAGGCACAATTTTAATCCCCTGGTTGAGCTTTGCGAGGGTGAGGCTCAACATAATGCAGGGGTCGTTTGCCCCTTCACAAGTCATAGGGGAATGGGAGGCGAAGTTACACTCCGTTGGAATTAACCCATCTTACGCAAAGAGAGAGAGTGCTGCAAATCTAATGATAAGGCTACTCTCCATATGTAAACCCGCAAGACGGGAGCATGTGGTGGCGCGTGTGTCGTGGGAATCGACATGGCCGACGCATGAGCCCGGTCATGACCCCCACGACCACTAGGGTACAGTTTTGTAGTCTTGAACATGATGGTAGATCGTAAAAAGGTGTGAGAGGCGAGCGTGCGTGGCTTTGCCCCTTGTGTTTTAAGAGATACACAGGGTGTTTCTCTCGGGAAGGGAGTTGTCAGGGCAAAGCCAGCCTAAATATAGGGGCAAGGGGCCTCATATTTAAAGATATTGTAAGTTCAAAATATATTCCGCATCAAGGCGAAAAACCCACGTGAATTTCACTTCTCTGTAAAGCTGGAAAAAACACACGTGGTGTACATCCAGCTTTAGCGCAGGGACCCAGGGGAGAAACGGTATGTTAGATAAGGTCTAATCTCATTTAATTTATACAGTAGTCGCGAGTCTTACGAGACGTAATCGGTTGGTGGCAAGATATCGTCACGGCCAATTAAGAAACGAGATTCTAAAACGATAGAAATGTCTATCGTATCGTCACCTGATCATTAGGTAGCAATAATGGCAAGAACGAATCGGTTTTCTCGACAAGTGAAATCACCGTTAAGTCACGCGCGAGATGACTTGTATTGATTCTGTTTCGATATATGTCATCTCCCACCGTTTTGACAGGTGGACAGATGAGCGTCGGTCCACCTGACAGTTTAGGGTAAAAAGTATATATACCTTGAAGAGCAGAGCATTAGACACACACTTGGGGTCACACACACGTTGGTGAAGTCCAGGACAGGCGGACTCTGTTTCCTGGCACAGGGGTACCTTCGATCACAGGACCCTGAAACGGCTGGAATCGCCAGAGAGGGCATTCCAGGATTGATTTAGCTTAAGGTCGGTAGGCGGCTACAAGTGCCAAATTCGTTGAGAAAGAACACCCAAGGCGGAACTTTAAAGTTTAGATTGTCGAGTAGCAGGTATCAGCCTGCAATAGTCAGAAGTGTAGGTTAATTGTATTGTGCGTATTAACCCTTTGAAGCGTCAGACTGATTGCGTTCTGAGTAGTTTGTTTTGCTGTCGAAGCATCGTAATACCGACCGGAGATCGGTGTGAGTGACAATTTCGCCCTAGCACAAAAAGGGGCATTTGTGAATCGTGAATTCAACCAGGAACGGTGAATATTTCAATAGGACTTTCACGGAGGACTTTCAAAAAGGCACATAAGGTATGAGTAGACAATATCTGACACAAATCAGAAGTACGGTGGCTTTATAGATGACGAACATTGCTGGTCGGAACCCTCCGACAGCCAGAGGTACAGTTACGCGCAGACGTTGACATTTGAGCCTAAGCGGGTGAAGCGCTTGTGGCGAGCTCACAGAAATAACATTTCAGATTTGTGAAGCTCTTATGGCGAGCTCACGGTAGTAACATTTCCAGTGTGTAGACTATAGTGCCAGTACAGGGCTATAGAATGACTATATGATTGTTGAGAATTGTTTAACCCTAGCGACCCATTTTCTGTGAAAAGAATCGAATTGTTGATTGTTGAAATATTGAAACGGATTTATTTTTATGTGTAAATAAAAGAATCGTTGTTACTTTAAACCATTCTTTCCATTATACAGCCTGAAGTGATTAGGAATCACACCTAACGGAAATCGAACCTATTTCAGGCCAATTTGGCAGAGAAGGAATCACGGTGTCGGTCTAACTCAGCTCCCTGCCCCGAGTTCGCGACACTTGGATTCCGACCCTCCACGTTAGTCTAATTTTCCTGCAACTTCATCAGCGGGACTAAATAACCCCACGTCAGCCTAGGCCTTACGGGGCCTCAGGAGTCCCTGACATACTGTAAACACGGTGAAGGGATTAAAAATGAACAGGAGGGCCAAAGACGAGAAATGTTTAAAAACGAGCCCACAGAAACAACGTACGAGTATCTGATGTTATAACATTTGTTGGAAGCTGCACGAAGTCACACAGAGAAGTGTGCCGTGAGGGTGAAGGGGTAAGAGCAAGGAAAGAAAAGCCAAAGGCATTATTGTTATGTCTTATGCTGATTACTGAGTAGTATATTTTATGTGGATATCAGGTCAAGCACACGGGGCACCAGTCTAATCCTCTTCGGAATTGGGACCTATTTTCGATTGTCTGTTTACCCACTTTTCATGGAGACTGTGCGCAAACGACCGCTGATATGCTGAGATGTCCCTTCACTCACAAAGATATACAGAAATTCTTCTGTGCCCTAATTGTAGATATTACAATCAATCGGATTTAATTCATTACTGTTAATTACAGCTTGACAACGCCTTCTCATGCTCCTAATCAGGTTCCTGGTGGTCCCTTCTGGGACGTTGTTCGATTCTTGGGCCAGCATGGCACCAAGCTCCTGATACTTCTTGGCTGGACTGGACGGGCTGAAATTGCAAGCTGCAACTCATTCCAGACATGTTCGATTGGATTGAGGTCAGGGGATTTTGCTGGCTAGTTCATACGCTCAATCCTCTCCCTCTGTCGGTACTCCCCGACAGCATGGGCAACATGAGGACGGGCATTATCGTCCATCAGAATGAATCTATCACCCACTGCACCTGCATACATAGGATCTCATCAATATACCGCTGTGCAGTCAATGTACCGCGTCCAAGGACACAGAGCTCTGTACGTCCATCCCAGCTGATGCCGCCCCAGACCATGATTGACTCTCCACCACAGCAGTCATGCTCAGCAATGTTGGCTGCAAGGAATCGCTCTCCTGGTCTTCTCCATACCCTAGAATGCCTATCGGTGTGGTCTCGGCAGTACCTGGACTCATCTGTAAAATGGACAGGTCGCCAATCTTCTGTGGTCCATTCAACGTGGTCCATGGCCAATTCATATCGTGCCTGGTGGTGGTTCTGGGACACCGGAATGCGAATACATGGTTTTCTCGATCGGAGACCACATTTGTGCAACTTTGCCCAGATAGTCTGCGTTGAAACATTTACCCCGGATGCATTCTGAAGGTCGCTGCGAAGTTGGGTTCTGTGGCAAAGCGGTTCCTACGGGCCCGAATGATCAAAAAACGGTCTTCAGCTGCAGATGTTGCCCTGTCTCTGCCACCACCATGCCGTCTTACTGGTGTGCCATACTGCTGAAATCTTGCCCAGGCTCTGGTGATCACCGTATGGTGCACACCAAGGGATTCACCAACCTGACGATGGGTAGCCCCTTGCTCCACGATCCCTACAACCCGCCACATTTCTGCTTCAGGCAAATCGTCGCCTGAGTGCTAGAATGTTCTATGTCCCATAGGGGACATAGAACATTCTAGCACTCAGGCGACGAAATGTCTTCTTACATTTGCCATATTCAATCATTAAATCACAAGGGTTTGTGTTGAAATGAAGATTGAATACCCTACACATGTCATGTACATGTAGACAGTACACGAAAACATCATGAAAATCAAGGGGTACATGCCTTCCATGACTGTCACGAAAAGTCTGCCTGTCAAGAAAGCTGATGAAAACAATGGGGACCATCTCAATACATTCCTCAATCATATCCACCAAAAATATCGCAAATATGTCACACGCAAATTTCACAATAATGTGTCAAATATTTGGTGCTTAGCAAACTTTGAGTAGTATAATTATTTATGTACAATTTCTATCTCAGCTTCGCGTTTTGTGAGACCACTAAGATGACTGATACCAAGCGAAATTCCAGTAAAAAGATTCGAAAGAAAACGAATCGGGTAGTCGATTTCGAATCGAACCGAATACCAATTTAAGATTCAAAATTAAATCGAAAATCGAAGCTTCGCAGGGCCCGAATAAATAAAAGTTATTACAACAGTCGATAAGCCTGGGACGTTGCATTCCGTGGAGTTAACACGACCAGATGAGCCAGATGAAACAAGACGTCGAGCGCGTCGTGTTTGATCTGCTCTCGTTAACGAGCCAGAATATTACAATCCAGGAAGGGGGTGGGGAGTGACAACCGTTACTTATTCCCAGTTCCTTATTCGACATTCGTTATCAACCGATACCACAGGTTGATAACGAATGTCGAATAAGGAACTGGGAATAGGTAGCGGTTGACATGTCCATATGAATCGTCATAAGTATATAGTTTACAAACATGTCAAACGGTACTTACTGTGGCTGCCGTGAACGTTTGACAACCAATAACGTTTGATCAAAACTGTACAAATGACTAAACTACTTAACAATAGCATGCTGACCTTTCGCTCCCCACGTCCTACAATCCGCCGTTTTCGTTTTATTGTACATTAAGTCGTAGGCTAATCATCTGCCAAACCTCTCATGTTATGAACAATATGTATGTTATTTTTATGGTAGTTGTCATGATAATTTATTGATGTGCTATAAAAAAAAAATTCAAAAGGGTCTTCTCTCCTTCCAACTTCCGTTAATGGCGTTTTCGTCGTCTGGACTCTGATCGAGAGTATTACCTTACACATGTCACTAAATTATTTATGTTGTTTTGTGTCAGTTCAACTCCTGTAGTGTCGAAAGGCTGTACAAGATACAGTCGTACTTAACCCTTTTCCCAACGCAGACGATATCAAAATTTATGATTTTAAATATTATTTTTTCAAAATATGTCAACAAAACCATATCATGTGACCCCTCATTGGAACGAGCTCGACGGGCTCGTTCCAATGAGGGGTCACATGATATAGTTTTGTTGTAATTTTCTGAAAATTAATATTTTTTCAAGTGGTGAATTTGCATATTACACAGGCGGATGCGGCCGATTCGTTAGGTAAAGGGTTAATGCAGACTTCTGAAATAATGTGTTTCGAGAAAATCAAAAGCAGAGTCATAAATCATCTCAAAACAGAAAATCATTATTCAAGATCACGAGGGAAATGACAGCCGACTTAATCAGATCACGAGAAAATTACAAGCAGTACATTTTAACGTGTCCAGTCTACTACAAAACTTTGTACCCAGAAGCGACAGAACCTGGTGGGGGATGCTACAATGATAACAACAGAGACGATGTCAATGTCAATGGAAATGTGGGGCACTGAGCCTACTTTGGTTTGGCTTGGTAAGGTAAACTTTGAAAAATTGAATCAATTAACTGATCCACGGGAAAGCCATTTCCTTGACTCTCACTTGGTCTGGACAAGTGTAACGGAAGGTGTTAAAAGACTGTGTTGGCGGGGTGGATGGGTCGGTTATGGAGCACGGATTAATGTATTATTCCTTAGTCCTTTCATGTTACGCCATTATGACTTGCTCTGAGCCTCTCCCGGAATTGCCCATTATGAAACTCAGCAGATAAGACTTCAAAGTCGGTTGATATGACGTCTATGTAGGCGAGAGCTGTCCCGTTGGTGAGTTACTTGATGCAACCACTTTGGTTTCATCGAGATCTTTCACTCAATCAGGAAACTTGGTGTGACCTGGAGCAATGGAATGTCTGGAAGCTGAGTTTTTGTGCGATGAAGAATTAAAGATCACACTAAGCAAGGACTGGGTGGATGAAGAGAAGAAGAGAGTTGTACAGGAAATGGTTTCCCTTTCTTGATATGAAGACGTCCACCGTCCGGTTGCCAGAACACCTCTATCCACGTGGGAAGGGCGACAAGGGGTTGTTTAGCCTCGCCATTAAAAGTACTGGGGAACGAGCCAACGAGGAGGGTCGGAATCCGGGCACGGCCCAAACTCGGCTCACAGAGCTAAGTTGGGACCGCACTATGATTTTCTTCCCTGCCGAGTGAACTCGAAATATAGGTTCGTTCTTCGTTAGGTGTGAGTCCTATCACTTCAGACTGCAGAAAGAAAACAATGATTAAAGTAACAATGATTCTTTTATTTACATTTAAAATAAATTCATTCCATATTCAACGAGTTTAACCCTTTACCTAACATGAAAAGCAGACGACACTTGCAAAAAAAAATCTAGAATAACTAATTTTTTTCATTTTTTGTCTCAAAAACATAGGTTATGACCCCTCATTGGAACGAGCTCAACGAGCTCGTTCAAATGAGGAGTCATAACCTATGTTTTTGAGACAAAAAATGAAAAAAATAATGAAAATTAACTGGCGATTTTTGAGAATACCGCTGGCCGGTTTTGGCCGTTACGTTGGGTAAAGGGTTAACAATTTGATTAACACAAATCAAAGACTTATCACAGGGGTTAAATAGTTTTTCATCAATTCAGTCTACCTATAGCCCTGTACTGGCGCTATAGTACACTCTCAAAATGTCACTGTCGCGGGTTTGCAACAGAAGCTTAAAACACCGAGTCTTAATCTTTTGCGTCAGTGCGCGTCTGCAACTCTGACTGCCGGGGAATCCCGACTAGCAATGTTAATTACCATGTGGAGACATAGCTCTGATTTGGATTCGGTTTATCCACACTGTCGGTTAGTTTAGCAAGTCTACGTCAGATACCTTATACATGTGTCCTTTGATAGAACTCTCCTTGCATGTTCCTGTCCTTTGAAATACACACAGTTCATGCAGAACTCACACTTCCTTTAAATATTCCCATGTGTGGTGGGACCCTTAGCATCTTCTGGAGAGCCCCTTAGCCCCCTCCATCTGGAACTATTTCTTGGTCGTGTGTTCCACCAAGGACCCCACTCATCTTAACATCCAACATCCACACGCCTCAGGGTGATGCCTGCCGTACTAGAGTACGCTGTCCCAGATGCAACGCTCTGTTGATTGACTCCTGCTAATCCTTCCTTGGGTGCCCCACTCCAATTCCCAGGCCCCTTCTAACTCTCCCTTTATGATGTCCCTTTGTGACTACCTCGGCCACTTCTCGCGGCCTTCCCTGGCATAATGTACCTCCCCCAGCCAATAGCGTGGGTTTAGTGTCCTTTATATTTTGGCATCTCCGCAAAAACCTTGCGTGTTAATCCATTTCTTCATCTATGCTCACTCGGTAATAACCGTCACCCATTATTCTCATCACAGTGTACGGCCTCTCCCACTGTAACCGCGGTCTACCAGATTTCGTCACTTTTTGACCGACCCAAAAGTTCCTAACCCTTGGCTTATTCCCACACCGACCCTCATTACTCCCCTCCCCTCCAACATACCATGGCTACTTCTTTTCAGCGAGTTCCCTGACTTGCCTTGTTGAAGGGTTGACCTTAGGGGCTTCAATTGTACATTCTACATGTGCCCCCTTACTTGACTCCACGGGCCCCTCCAGTGGTTTCATTAGCCGCTTTATTTTCGTGGCTCGGGCTCGGGTGGCCATCACCGATTTTCTTTTAGGTGCTATCCTCTCCGACCATGTTTTATCGGGTTCTGAACATACCCCAGGTATATTCCCAAGTACGAGGTCATAGATGGGTGCCTCAATACACATTGCATCTACTTCCCCGCTATAGAATGGAGGGAGCTCCTAACCGTGCCATCTATTAGCACGCACTCGTGGTCGTGTCCCGTTAGCTGTCCGTCGGCAACGAGTTCCCTTTTTACTGCAACGCTACTGCACCCGCTGTCACGTAGCATACGGACTGCTCGATCACCCACATACGCCGAGTACACCGACATCTCTTCCTTTTTACCAAGGGTGCGGTATCCCTCTCTGAGTCCACTAATAATAGGCAATACCTCCCCTCCTTCCAGCCTGATTTGCCCCGCTTCGAGAGCTCGGCGCAGTGGACTCTCCTCCGGCCAAACTGTTTGGCAGAATGCCGCCGTCTGTCTCTTTTCTACAGGCTGTATTGCATTACCCCCTCTTCTATTACCAACCGGGGACGAGTGCTCCCTCCAACTTTGGGTGGGTCCCTGCTTTGTCTCCCCGTGACGCCCTTCTCCAACAATCTCTGGCCAGATGCCCCCGCTTGTCGCATATAAAACATGTCTCTTTGGGAGCGCCCCCATTCTGGCTACCTTCCACTTTGGGTAGGTTGGGGTGGATCTGCTTTGCGGGTGCCGTTGCTGACCCGCTTGCCCATCCCCTAGCCGTTTTGGGTAAGCTCACGCTCCCACCATGGGCCTCAATGTAGCGCTCCGCCACTATCGACATTTCATCGAAATTTGGGGGTCGTCTTTCCTTTATGAAGAGACCCGGCTCCGTGGTCATAAACTGCTCCCGGGTAACAGATCTCGCATTGCCTCGTATGAGCCATTCACTTCTGCGAGATCTGTCCAGCGGTCAAAGTACCGCTTCAGACGGGCAACAAACTGAGGTACGGTTTCTCCCTTCTCCTACTTACTTTCTCGGAACTTTGTCCGGAATCCCTCCTCAGTGAGCTGGTATCTATGAAGGACGGCATTTTTCAGCTCACCGTAATGGCATACTGGCATATGCCTCGAGGGCTTTACCCGACAGCAAAGGGCTCAAGCACATAGCCCATGTGTCTTCTGGCCACCTCTGACTGGAGGCGAAACGCTCGAACCTCTCCAAGTAGGAGTCCAGATCGTCGGTGAGCTCATTAAAGGTGGGGAGCTTAGGACGGGGTACACACATTGCCTCCCCGACACTCCGAGTCACTGAGCGCCGACTTTCTGACTCTACATCTGCTCGCGCTCTCAGTAATTCCAACGCTCGCTCATGTCTCTGTCGCTCAATTTCTATTTCCCTGTCACACGCTTCCCTGTCTAACCTGGCCTCTCTCTTTTTCGTTTCCTATGCCAATTGCACATCCCTCTCTTTAGCCTCCCTCGCCTCTTTCTTGCGCTATCTTTCTAGTTGGACCTCTCTCTCCTTAGCCTCCCTTTCTAATTGGACCTCTCTCTCTCTTCAGCTTCCCTTGCCTCTTTCTCGCGCTCTCTTTCTAGTTGGACCTCTCTCTTTTTAGCCTCTCTACGAGAGGCCAGCTCCTTTTGATTCCTCTTTTGTTCCTCTTTAACAAATTTGTGTAGTTCGGCCTCCTCAAAACCCATTTCTTTACCCAAAGATACCAGTTGGGCGAGTGGGGTAACACTATCCATTTTAAAAAAAATTGTTCAACACTTATGAGATAGAATGAAGAAAAACACATAAACCGATGGCAATTAATTCTGAATTTACCTGTATAATTTCATGTAATTAAAGCAACGAATATTTTGAAACTTAACGCGGTTATCGCGGGCTATTCTCAAGGGCGTTATTGTACTGCTGATATTAAACCTTGAAGAGCATCAGATGATCGCTCGCAGCCATATAATTTTAAAAGAATCGTTCCTACGAAATCAATTTCGTGCAGCCGTTTTTACCTTTAAAAGAAATCCTGGTATGCCTCGCCAGTTTTTGTCAGAACGCCTCTATCCACGTGGGATGGGTGACATGGGGTTGTTTAGCCTCGCCATTAAAAATATTGGTGGACGAGCCAACATTGAGGGTCGGAATCCGGGCACGGGCCAAACTCGGCTCACAGTGCTGAGTTAGGACCGCACTGTGATTTTCTTTTCTGCCAAGTGAACTCGAAATATCGGCTCGTTCTTCGTTAGGTGTGAGTCCTATCACTTCAGGCAGCGGAAAAGAAACAACGATTAAAGTAACAACGATTCTTTTATTTATATTTAAAATAAACTCATTCCATATCAAACACACTTAATAATTTGATCAACACAAATAAAAGACTTATCAAAGGGGTTAAATAGTTTTTCATCAATTCAGTCTACCTATAGGCCTGAGCTGACGCTATAGTACACTCTCAAAATGTCACTGTCGCGGGCTCGTAACAGAAGCTTAAAATACCGAGTCTCAATCTTTTGCGTCTGTGCGCGTCTGCAGCTCTGACTGCCGGGGGATCCCGGCTAGCAATGTTAATTACCTTGTGGCAACATAGTTCTGATTTGGATTCGGTTTATCCACTCTGTCGGCTAGTTTAGCAAGTCTACGTCACATACCTTATACATGTGTCCTTCGATAGAACTCTCCTTGAATGTTCCTGACCTTTGAAATACACACAGTTCATGCAGAACTGACAGCTTCAAAATGCGCTTTCGAGCTTGCGCGAATTGTCACTGTCGACCTTGAGTCGATATTCACAGCACTCTGATACTAAAACAGGCTACTACGCGACCAACCTCTGCGTTCCTAAGGGCTAATACCACGATACAATAGCCTATACTTTGAGACAGGTGCGAGTCGATCCTCGCTAATGGCATCTAAACTTAGCCGTTACTTGGGTCCGTAATCTACTCTCTAAATTCGGGCTTGTAGCACTCCCACGTCCATCTAATCTGATAACAGCGGCGTACAACAGAGCTTCGTGGATTGCTCAGCAATTGCACTCACACTAGACCCCCTATATGGCGTCCCCTATTCGGCCGAACCCAAGTCTCACTCCTAAACGGTCGGAACCCAAGTCTCTCTGAAATAGCTTGCATCCCACACTTTATATCTCGTCTTGGGATGGTTAGATAGCAATATGTCAAGATGCCTAAACCTGGCACGCGACATTTTCTGAGGATAAAATCACTTCGCGCCAATGTATATGCTATCAAGCGTATCCCGAGAAATAATATACTTGATAGCCGTGATGATTGGAATTAATTTATAAGTGCCAGTCGATGATAACAGAAAGACATCTTATTCTGACTAGTAATATGCCAAAGAAGTATCTAATTAAAACATGTGTGCTTACTACATAGAGAGAAGAAATATATACATATAGCTGAATTTGAAAGCAGGGGGAGGGTGGGCCTCCTCCGTTTTAGACTGACTTTGCCCTGACACCGGTCAATCTTCGTTATATTTTTTGAATTTCAACCATCTTCCATCCTGAAGGCTAGCATTCTAGTTAGGTGATGGATGGAGCACACGAATTTAAACTCTCAGGTCACTAATCTAATTGTGTTAGGAATTCGACGCTCTGGGCCATTTGTTTTACCCACTTGAAGTTTACGTGCAGACTATTTCAATGTACTGTGATATCATTTCACTCATAAAGATATACAAATATTCTTTCTTGCTCCAATTATAGATAAATAAGTATTCAATTCACCTTGCAAACATCAAGATATTAACAAAATTAGTAGAACTTCGAGACGTAACCATAAAACTACTGCTGTGACGAGTCTGCATTCATAATTTGAAAATGAATCCGATTAATCAGTAAATGCGAAAAACTTTATAGAATGCAATCTCCTTTATCCCTTTACTCAGCGTAACAGCCAAAACCGATCAGCGCTATTCTCAAAAATCGCCAGTTAATTTTCATTGTTTTTTTAACCTTAAGCTAAATCAATCGTGGAATGCCCTCTCTGGCGATTCCAGCCGTTTCAGGGTCCTGTGATCGAAGGTACCCCTATGCCAGGAAACAGAGTCCGCCTGCCCTGGACTTCACCAACGTGTGTGTGACCCCAAGTGTGTGTCTAATGCTTTGCTCTTCAAGGTATATATACTTTTTACCCTAAAGTGTCAGGTGGATAGACGCTCATCTGTCAAAACGGTGGGAGATGACGTATATGGAGGCAGAATCAATACGAATCATCTCGCGCGTGACTTAACGGTGATTTCACTTGTCGAGAAAACCGATTCGTTCCTGCCATCTCATTGCAAAACTAATGATCAGGTGACAACATGACAGACATTTATATCGTTTAGAATCTCGTTTCTCAATTGGCCGTGACGATATCCTGCCACCAACCGATTACGTCTCGTAAGACTCGCGACTACTGTATAACTTAAATGAGATTAGACCTTATCTAACATACCGTTTCTCCCCTGGGTCCCTGCGCTGAAGCTGGATATACACCACGAGTGTTTTTTTCCATGTCCAGCTTCACAGAGAAGTGAAATGCACGTAGGGTTTTTCGCCTTGATGCGCAATATCTTTTGAACTTACAATATCTTTATATATGAGGCCCCTTGCCCCTATATTTAGGCTGGCTTTGCCCTGACAGAACTTGTGTTGAGGATGTGCGTAAATATGATTTTACGGCAGCCTATATACCCAATCGTAAAAGCTTTTAATTCCCGAATTCACCCTTTACCTAACACAATGTCAAAATTCAGCTCTATTCTCAAAAATCGCCATGGAAATATTTTTTTAATTTTTTGGCTCCAAAACATAACCTATGACCTCTTATTGGACTGAGCATAACGAGCTCGTTCCAATGGGGGTGGGGGTGGGGGGGGGCATAAGCTATGTTTTTGTGACTATGTGTGAAAAAATAATAAATTTGAAAGGCGATTTTGGAGAATTACAGTGCTGGCTAATTTTGACAGTTATGTTGTGTAAGGGGTTAAACGAAATTCAGTTGAGGGTGTGCGTATATATGATTTTTACGGCAGCCTAAGCCATAAATTATAAAAGCTATAAATTCCCATATTTACCCTTCACCTAACAAATCGTCTATATTCAGCGCTGTTCCCCAATATCGCCATTCAAACTGCAGTTATTTTTTTCAACTTTCTTTTGTCTCCGACACATCGCTTATGACATGCTCGTCATAAGATTTTTAAGCAAAAAATAAAAAAAATTCATTTAGTCTAAATACAATTAATCTTTTGATTCTCAGGCAGTGGCGCAGTCGTTTATCCAGCCCGCGTTCGTCATATTTATTTCGGAGGCAAAATTCAAAATGTATAAAACTATCATTGGGTGTGATTTTAGAGGTATCACATCGCGATTTGCGATCCAATATGTCGTATACACTGATACCGTATTGTTATTCTCTTCGTAAAATTCGACACGATTCTCATATTTTTGTACAAAATATTATTGAACTGGTTGAGGGCTAGATTATTTTTGGTGGCCTGAATTTCTTCATTAAAAATTGCCAAAAAATATTTTATTACAAATCATTGGAGAGTGCCAACAGGCACTCTCCAATAATTTGTAATGGAACAAATTTGTATAAATAAACTGTCATTTACGCTTGAATGAATACGAAACATGGGCAAGGGAAATGTTGACTTTAAACACTGGTACCCTCATTTTTTGAAAGGCCTGATTGTGGCTTCTAGCTCTCAGCCAGTTAAAAAAACTCCTTATTATTTTTGATCTCCATTTTAGTTGTTCTATATTGATTTTGTGTCGTTTGATCACTGTTACACACAAACTATCAGTGAAATCAACATGGATTCTGTAGAATTTAATTTTAGGCCCTCGCAACTGGATTGTAGGCATCGGCGACCGGTGCGCGGACATTTCCCCAAATATGTGACCTTAAACACCAGTAAATAAATAAATAAATTATAGAGTTGTTTGATAAAGATAAACACTGATGCATTCATTGACATTTCCTTTAATGAAGACACCACTGTTTATCAATCAACTCGACAACATCTTTGAACAAAAGAAGCTTCTCAGAGAGAACAAATAAAAATATATAAATACTGTTAAATCCTGATTAGGTTTAATCCCGTCAATTATAGTGATAAAAGCACATTAATCGAACAATTCAAACAACATTACCCATGTCAGCTAAATGAAAAAGGAATGATGCACAACAAATCAACAGGAAAAATTCAAACAGACGAACCCACAAAAAATTAAGAAATGGATGGTGAAAAGTCCGCATGGGGAATTGTCCGTTTTTCTATTAAGCAGAATGGGGTAATGTCCGATGGGGAAATGTCCGGCCTAAATGGGATGGGGTAATGCCCGGATGTGGAAATGTCCGATGGGGAAATGTCCGGCGACCTCGGCGACCATTCCATCACGAATCAAAAATAAAAACCGCCCTCCCTCATTCGTTTAAAAAAAAAATGCCTGAGAATCAATTATTTAGTTTTGTTTGGCCTCATTCAAGAAATGTTTTTTGCAAATGTTTGTTTGTATTATTTGATAAACTTATGGTGAAATCCTTATACAAATACAGCTGGGGCCCCTGTAAGTTGTAACTGGTAACTAAATCAGTTGGGTTAAAAATTAATCAGTTGGGTTCATATTAACTATACCCAGTCGATTTGGGCTCATTTTTGACGCAACTGATTTTAGAGTGCATACTATGTTTTGGAGGCAAACACTCAAAAGTTTTTAGTTAAGCCTATTTAGTTATTTGTCAAACTGTTTTGCCGTCTTCTATTCTGACGTGTTTAGCAGGTGTTAAAACTGAGCAGACGATTTCATCAGAATGATTTATGAAACAATGGACTTGAATGGAGTACTTTTGCATTTCGAACTGATCGGTTGTTTCAGAAATTTCAGAACAATCAAAATCGAATATTTCGGCAAATCGTCCCTTTAAGCGTAATTTAATTGAACATGAGTTAATATCTTATCCACTTACATTTCTTCGTCGGTTATTTGTATTGTCATGTTAACCCTTTACCCAACGTTACGGTTAAAACGACCACCGCCTTTCCGTGCTATTCAGAAAAAAATTCCATTACCATTTAGTTTTCATTATTTTTTCATATTTTTATCTCAGAAACCTAGCTTATGAGGCCTCATTGGAACGAGCTCGTTCCAATGCGGGTCATAAGCTATGTTTTTGACGCAAAAATGAAAATATTTAGTTATTCAAGAATTTTGTTTGCAAATGTCGTCTATCTTTCGCTTAAGGGAAAGGGTTTACAGCCCATCCTGGCGATAAGACGCAAATGAATTTATTTTGGTATCTGTATTCTTTCAGGTGACAATCATTATGTATGATCACGAGTTGGTAACGCGGTGTTTGGATATGCATGGCAGTCTGGAGGTATAAATAATGTTTTAATTGTGAAAACACACACACACACAATCACTTCCCATGGAAATGGACTCTGATAATCTCGAGCCACTTATAGACTCCGACTGCGATAGAGATGAAGATGGTGTCACCGAACACCCCGTTGTTGTTATACAGCGTGGTTGTACAGGACCATGCACCTGGCACAAGAAATATGCTCCAATCGAAATTGTTGTGTTTCTCTTCGTGTTCGCGAGTGCAATAGCTCAGCCTGCAGTACAGTTCTATACTATCGACTACATAAATGGACAACATTCAAATCACAGTAAAAGAACGGGTGAGTCATCTGCTTGTGAACACGTCAACTCAAGCAACTTGACTGGAAGCTTTGGCGGACAGGATGATGCGGAAAAGGAGAAGGCGAACTGGCTTATGTACTTTTCACTTGTGACGTCATTCTGTGCAATAGTGCCCACATTGTTTTGTGGATCCCTATCTGATACTTATGGCAGAAAACTATTCTTAGCAATACTATTAACCGCGGGTGTTTTCCAATACCTTTCATGGATATGTGTAATGTATTTTAAACTGTCCGTGGGTTATTTCATGATTGGTTGTGCCATTGAGGGTATCTCTGGATCCTACGGACTGGCTTTCATGACTTTGATGAGTGTTGTTGCAGACGTTACTGTGCCTGGAAAGCAGCGCGCCTTCAGAATGATGGTCGCCGATGCCTCGGCAGCTGTTGGATTTGGAATAGCTGGATTTGCAGGCGGATACTGGATCAAAGATAAAACAAATTATATCTACCCCGTCATAGTATCCGTGGCAGCAAGTGTTTGTGCCCTTTTATACCTTTTGGCACTCATTCCCGAAACACTACACAAGCAGACTGGACAGGGACACTCATTCCGATTTAAAAACTGTTTTAAGTTTTTGAAGGTATTCTCCGACAACAGCGAGCCAAACAGAAGGAGCATCCTGATTATTTCTCTTGTCTGCATTTTACTGACAGCCATGTACTTCAAGGCACCACTAGTTTTATATCTTCAAAACACCCCTTTCTGTTGGGGATCTCTTGGAATAACATCCCTCGTAGCATTGGCACTTTTCGTGCAGATTCTGATATCCATGCCTAGTGTTAAAATAATGCAGACGTTTCTCAAAGTTGATGAAGTGACAATTTCTGTTATTGGTTGTATAAGCGCAGTCGCAAGTAACACAGCAGTCGGCTTTGCGGGTTATCTTCAATGGCTTATCTATTTAAGTAAGTTTTTTTCTATCTTATTGACAGTACACGTCATAGCAGGGTCGTAACAGAGGCGGACTGACCATACCTGGAAAATTCTCTGTGGGGCCCCTATTTGGTTCCCTCGGGGATCCAAAACTGATGCAGCCCAACACCTGTTGGTGCGTGCAATTTCGTGAAAATGACAAAAAGACGAACTGGGTCGGATTGCATAGACTTCCGGTATATCGAAATGTTCTTTATGTGGACTGCCAATGGCAGTCCACATTGAGGACATTTCGATATACCAGCAGTCTAGTCTGCCATTGATCGCTCAGATGAAAGGAAACAGAGTTCCTTCAATTTCAAAAATCAAAATTTTCTTCGATTGGGCCAAAGTATAGTCTTATAGTCTTCCCGATGCCCCCCCCCCCCCCCCCCCGGTAGAATCATTTTTGTCGAATGATCGATGAAAATGATACAAAAATGCCATCGAGATGTTTTCAATGTGGGCTGCAATTGGTCGCTCAGAAGCCGCGTTCGTCCAGTTCGCAAAATCAAAATTTTCTCCGGGTCTTGACCCCCCTTGGTGCATTCCCCGGTAACTTTTCTTGGCCCAGCCCGTCCCTGGGTCGTAGGCCTGTGTGTGGGGTTATGGGGTGTGACCCCTCCTCCAATAATTTTCCATTCGGGACATTTTCGTCAGGATTGGTGTCAAAGAATATCAGTTCTCTCTTGCTAAGAATATACTTTCGTAAAAGACTAGAATTGATACTGGATGGGACGTGACAACCGCTACTTATTACCAGTTCCTTATTCGACATTCGTTATCAACCGACAAAATCGGTTGATAGCGAATGTCAAATAAGGAACTGGGAATAAGTAACGGTTGACACGTCATTATACTTGGACTTGTTTGACACATTCAGTCGAGCATGGAAACAGAGGTCTGCAGTACCCGATTCGGACTGCTGGGAGCCAAGCATGACTAATTTGAAGTACCGCTACTTTAGGCGGCGCAAGCCTACGCGTCAATTGAATAAGAAGTTGCGTCTCGACTACTGCACGTATATTTTATTAATTAATTAATTTATTTCTTTGGGTTTGACGACACTTTCGATAACCAGTATCACCTCGTGTCGGACAGTTTTACGGGTGGAGGAAGACCGGTGTACAAGTAGAGAACCACCGAGTTTTTTAATGAATCCCAACTGATTAATATTCCAACTGCATTATCAAGACATGCCTTCAATGAAGGAATTCGAAGGCGAGGTAGATGAGTATGAGTCAGACGAGACTTGAGCCACAACGGTCGGGACAAACCAGGTTTACACCCACCCCACCCCAATTGTTCTTCTTTGCGACGGCCCTGCGTTCTAGATTGTGATTCTGTGTCCATATCGTCTTCAATTGATTCATTTCTTGGACAGTTCTTAGTGACGCTTCCCAAACAGTGATGTCAAAGCTGTTGTTATAAGCAGAAATAAATGGTCAAATCAGGAGTGTCGCGGTTGATAATGTGTGACACCCCCCCCCCCCCCCCCCTCCATATTTCGTTTCCAGTCGAGACATTTTCATGTGGATTGAAATCTTAGATATCAATTTGCTCTTGCTGGTAATCGTGCACTTTCTTACGAGATTAGATTTGATACGTGGTTATGTGACAATAATTGCTGACAGTCGGTCATGTAAATGGAAGTCTGGGGCATCCAGTTCGGGTTGTTAGGCGTCCAGTGTGACCAGTTTGGAGTACGGACTGTACGTTACGTGTTAATTAAACGGGGACGTGACAACCGTTACTTATTCTCCTTATTCGACATTCGTTATCAACCGATAAAATCGGTTGATAACGAAAGTCGAATAAGGAGAATAAGTAACGGCTGTCACGTCAGTTAATTAACCCTTTACCCAACGTAACGATCAAAACCGGCCAGCGCTATTCTCAAAAATTGCCAATTAATTTTCATTATTTTTTTCATTTTTTGTCTCAAAAACATAGGTTATGACCCTTCATTCAAACGAGCTCGACGAGCTCGTTCAAATGAGGGGTCATAACCTATGTTTTTGAGATAAAATATGAAAACAACTAGTTATTCAAAAATTTTCTTTGCAAGTGTCGTCTGCTTTTCAGGTTAGGTGAAGGGTTAAACAACATGCTTGGAAGTCCGTGTGTCTACGACAACTACATGTATTTATCCACAAATAAATTCCCAAGGACATGAACTCTGAGGTTTCTTTTTTACTATAATCCCAACTGACTAACATTCCAACTATATCAACAAGAATGCCTTATAAGTCGGGATTTGAAACATCGGATATACGGTGCAAATTATGTTTAAAAGACACCCCCCCCCCCCCCCCCCCCAAGAATTGTTTCTTATGCTTATGGAACGGCTTATGTCAGCAGCTGCTACTGTATATTCAGCTCGAAGCAAAATATATATTTCTAATTCGGATTATGTCCTAATTGATTGGATAGGCGCTCACCAATAAATTGTGAGAGAGCACTTACTGACAAGTAAATTTTGAAAATAACCTAGCGCTCTACAAAGTCGGAAACGCGCTTTCGTGCGGGGTTGCGGCAGGTGCTGGACAAGTTTTCTTGAAATGTGTATTTTGCAGTTGATGTTTACTGATTCCCACTCTATTGTCGAGTGGCTGCCGAGCTGAATGAGCTACGTTTCACAGTACAGGTGGAGGCTCTTTCAGATCACCATGCCCCCCCCCCCCCCCCCCCCGCAATGTCAACCCTTTATCTTGAGTTATTTCCCGGAATGCAAGTTTCGTAAAACATAATTTAAAAGTAACAGTTGGCTGACTTTAGAGCCTCCACTTACCAACTCCAAGTTGATTGTAATTTCCAGCTTTAATCTATATTGTCAGTGGTCATGCGTCAATGAGAACTAAAGTTATGGTATAAATGAAAACAGTTTTTAACAAAGTTCAAAATGCATAGTTCTATATGCTAAGTTCTCTGCTAGCACCGGTTAGAGATACCAATATCGACATATATGGCAAGGGAAATAACTCTGTATGCTCAAATGTGCAGTTGCCAGGGATTTGTTTCTTTTTAAACGTACACGTATTTTCAATATAAACCTCATAATCTGCAATATCAGTGCCAATGTTTTGTATCTCATGCATTTAGAATCGATGCCCGTATATATCACAGGTATATTTGTTGATACTAACTGCTTTCTTGGCAGTTACAGGAGCAAAGTGCAGTGCATGACAATCCTGTGCGGTAGCATTTGCAATTTCAAGTACATGTTGAACGCTTGCAGCAGCACTTCTGTAGTTCTTGACAGCATTCTGCTATAGCAGAGAGTGTAGTCCAGTGTGGCTCCCATAAATTGTTGTGTTTAAGCCAACCCCAGCTGATAGGATCTGGTAACTGTTGCACTGGAGAAGAAGCCTGGCCCCAAACATGACGCGCTTGGAAAACTGCCCTTTTAACATGCTCATATAGGGATTCCCTAGTTGGTGGTATGCCATTGTATGGTCGTTGCTTTCGAGCGAACAAATCAAGGCGACATTCGTCTACTCTGTATGTTGTGCTTGAACGGTCGTACATGACAACAACAAAATGTTCCAAGATATCCATGTCTGCCTCTGTAACTTCATTCTGTGGTGAACTGAGTCGACAGAAAACCTCTGTTGCAGCCTCATACACATTCCATGCCCGCCAAGCAGATTTCTTTCCTTTTCCCACAAAGGCAGACACTGTATCACACCATGTAAAAGCATGAAAGAAAGGTAAAGCACTTGACCGAGGTCCAATTGATTTGGTAATGTCGTGTACTGGGAGCCAGCGGAAGTGTTGTCCCTTCCCAAAAGCTAACCACGCTGAATTAATCTGAAGGTCAGTAAACACGAAGGAAGGCTATAACAGCAACATCTGTATCGGAAGTAACAACAGTCATGCTATTAAAACCTGCAACAACAGTCGCATGTTTGACATGAACAAACATACGGGTGTCTGCCTCTTCATGGGTACAGGGTGACAACATATCTGTGTTCAGTTCCTTATTACAGACAACATCACCCCCTTTAGTGACAACTATAAGGCTGTTTGTCTGAGCATTTACAATTCTATCTGCCAAAAATCCAAACAGTTCAGTTTTGTTTTCATCATACCTCAGGAAATTGCTCCACGACTTTGGTACGTTATTACTCTTACCGACAACTTTTCTTCAAAACCCAGCTCCCCTTTTCTGTCGAGTTCCTGCTTTGAGGCTACTTTCGAGGTATACATCAAAAACAACATCTACTCTTGTACATTTTTGTGCACATCTTACAATGTATGGTATAATAACCTCAGCAGCATAGTCATCAAATGTTTTAGCAGTTCCAGGTGGTTTTGCATTGACCATAGCCGCACCATCTATAATCGTAACTTCAGTATGAGGCTCTTCTACTCGAGCAGCTATCCCTGTCTCTAAAATGTCCATCAGCTGTGATTTGACTCCAGAGTTGAGCATACCATTGTGTGATAGTGATGGTGGGTACTGTTGGTTTCATGTTGAAAAAAGTTTTGAAAGTTAAACTGTCGATTTTGGCACGATATAAAAAGTCGTGAAAAAAGTTGACAGTCATTTTTCAAACTCTCTATTTTCAGATTCCCCACCGTAGTATGAGGCTTGATTTTTTTGCTGAAAAGGGAAAGCTTCTTTTTTGCCAAGAGTTCATGAAAACTTTCTTGTTCATTAGTTGTCGATTTTTTCAGGAATTTATCATACTGTTTTCTGCCAACAGGTAAAAGCTGATCCATCGACTCGTTTACCTTTTTATCCGCAACTTCTTTGACATCGAGGGAATAAAGGCCTTGTGAATATTCTTCAAATGGACTGACATACTCAGATATTGTTCAAATTAGTCTACATACAGACTTTATCATGAAAGTCCTTCTGAGCAGCAGGGGTATCGTCATGGTGTCTTCTGTTTCGTTTCAACTCTGATTGGCCAGCTGCATCTGCAAATTCATCGATAACCCTGCTTATTTCCGGCCCCGCTATCATCCATCGCCTCAGTGCTGCTGGGTCGTCTGTTAACCCAATAGCTCCACCGTCACCCTTAACTATGGCATTATTTTGCTCGTGAGCTTGATCGATTGCGATACCAGAGAAGACTCGTTCAGTTTTGTGGACAGCAAAATGCCCCTTGCAAAATTCTGTATATATATCATGATGTAAAGTCTCAAGCCCGACCATATCATGAAGGTGAACTGGGAGCCACCGGGCATAATTTATATGGTCCAGGCAAAGAAGTAGGGAATAAGTTCAGCTAGTGATTCTTTGTATAGTAGGAAATCACTTTCAATGAGCGGACAAAAACAAAGTATCAACACCTCTAGTTTTAGAATTGTGGACCAGAACTGAAACTGTGGGATCTTTTCTTGATCACCACATCACTGCATAAAAACTTTGAACTCCTCTGCTTTATCAAGAAATGGACCTTCACTCTTATTAAAAGGAGTTTTCATGAGACTGAACAGAGCAACAGCTGTAACCTGATGTGCGTGCCTAGTTTTCAACACATTTGAAGCTGACAAAAAAGAGTCAGCAGTTCCGGAAGCAGCAATATCTGCACCTGTCAATGCGGCTGTCCAGCCACTACCTTTCAGTAGATCACCTGGGAGTCTGAATGCTGCCATTTCAACATGCAAGCCACCAAACATTATGGTGATTTTATCCTCACCATATGCATCTGGCCACTGCCACTGAATATGTTTGGCTAAAGCAAATAGTGGTTGATCAGCTGCCATGACAGGTGTTTGCCCAGGATTTAAAAACTGCGGTACTTCCTTTATTTTTTTCATTGAGTGCTTTATGGTTGCTACTGAATGTGCTGGTTCTTGCAAAAGAGGCATTAAGGAAGAAACACTTACACACACGATTGGACCTCGGTTGCGTGAGGAGTGATAGAATGACCAAGAAACAGCATCAGAATTTACAACATCATCCGTCAAATGGATAAATCTTAACCATTCGTACTCCATGTCAATGTGTTTATACAGATATGATTGATCTGAAATAGTTGGATATAGATTGTGAGCAGTTGGCTCGGGCTTACTCTTGAAATATGCCGGCTTAACATTTGTATACGATTCAGGAAGCTCAGAAAAAGTTTTTGACTTTGGTCTTTCTGAATCTACATTAAATTTTCGCTCCCCACCATCTGAATCGGTATTTGGGTGCTGGAAGATAGAGATACTTGTGCCATGAAACTATGACATAGCTGTTGTAGCCAGTGGATTGTGATCTATGTTATCACAGGCTGATGTAGTAAATACACCCTTGCGCAATGCAGGAGGGCAGACAAGCCCTTCATCTAAATATTGGTTAACAACCGCTTCACCTAGCTGTGTTGAAATTGCGAGAGTTCTGTCATATGAAATACTTATTCCGTACTGAAATAAAGTATCAATAAGCTGTCGCTTTCTTGTTTTTGCAAAAAGAAGAAGACCAACGTAACTGGCGAATGGGGTCTCGCGTTCAGTTGAATGTCTCTGGCCTCTAATACCTTCTTTTACCACCTTTTTATGACAGTTGAACTGCAGTAGTTGTGCTATTGCTAGATCAGACTTTGTTGCCCCCTGCTCAATTTTGGATTCAATATCGGGCCCATGCTCAATCATAGACATTAGTTCTAGCAAGCTTTGTGGTACGGAACTTTGTATGTCGCCTTCCTCAAACGACCCTTTAAACGCTGATTTATGTTGTAGCGTACGACAATACGAACAATTTCAGCTGTTCTTGCTAGCTGTATTGCATCTGTATCGGAGCAAGCTGAAGCTAGAACAGGTCCAACATCTTTCTCAAACGCAAGGAGAACCTCTCTTCCCTTACTAAACGTATTCATTTTTGGAACTTTGCCAAATATCTTTTCTTTCAGCCGTGTTTTATTGACCGTAATATGTTCGGTTTGAAATTGCTTTAAATGGCTTTCATACAGACTACTGAGGTCGGCAAGCTTAAAAACACATCCTGCGGGACTATTTCGTTGAGTTTCCATGATGTGAGTAATAAGCTCAGCAAGAACTAAATCTTCAGCGCTATTGATTTCAACATCAACATTCTCCTTACTTTTGGCTGTTTTATTTAAAACAGACCTCTCTCTGTTACACAATGCCGTAAGGCAGGCTGGGTGGTACTTAAATTCCTGTGCTATAACATCACCAGCACCAAGCTTTGCAAGAAGTTTATCATCTTGAAGAACTTGTGCACACTGATTAAGTCTCTCATTCAGTTGCATGGTCATTGCTTCCCTAACTTTTGAGCGAGTGGCCTGTTTGTCACAAATAAAACAAACAACTGGGGATTCGTCAGTATCTTCTACTGAACTTCTTGTAAATTTAAAAGGTTCGCTGACCATAGAGGATTGTGAATCTTCAAAACCTCTTCGTTTTTTGTTTTTTTTTTTTTTGCTCTTGATATCTTTGTATTGTTAAATCTAAGCCTTCATGATTCGTGATACTTTGCATCATTTTTAACAAATGTGCTCTCTATTCCACTACAATCATCCAAACGACGGAAATCAATTGCCATTGGCATTTCGTTCAGCTTATGAAACTGAGGAATATTAGTGGCAAGTGTTGCATACCCACTAGCCTGATAAGTCTTTGGTGGAGACCTTAATGGTTCATCTGTATCTGCTTGACACAAGGTACATTTTGACCAATCTGTATTCCACAACCCGGTGTGGCTAGTTGAGAGTCGAATTCTTTTCGACATATTGAATTATAGATGAACAGAATATAAAGAAACAAATTAGATGACGCTTCCCGTGACCATTAAAACATCAAATATACAAAATACATGAAATCTCTGATTTGCAAGTAAACAATATTATGGGTAGTTTATTGTTTCCAAAGGGATAACCTCACCAATGAAAATAACACACAACTCTCGTTCCCTGCGTCGTTGTCACCGTTAGGTATCAACGGGGTACAAGCGTGCGATTAAAGAGAGAACTGATTAACGTAGGAGAAAGGCAAACTGGACTCCACAGAGTTTGAAACGAAGTGGCATCAACGCTCTTTATTTCGTGCGATTAAAGAGAGAACTGATTACTAATGTAGCAGAAAGGCAAACTGGTATGGACTCCACAGAGTTTGAAACGAAGTGGCACCAACGCTCTTTATTTCTGTATTTACGGCGTGAAGATAAAACTGAGTATTGACGAAGCAATAACGCGAGCGTCCCAATGTGTGAAACAGAGACGCACTAACACCTTATTAATACCGCACTTTAACCGGGCTTCAATTGATTTTATTTATAGGAGTTAGAATTTTAAGAAATTCATTCGCCTTCAGCCGGTTGTGATTAAACAGTCATCAAATTAAAGAACTATCGTAACTGGGAAATGTTAGCATACGGAATAAATTTGCTATGAGCGTTAACATCAGTATCATTTGGACGAATCTACGTCGAAAACTCAATTAGAATTTCTTATTTTCGATAAAAATGGCAGTTTGCTTCAATGCGCTGTAGAAACCCCCACCTCACCCCACCCCAATGCGAATTTTAGCAGGGGAGAAATCTCTCTTTAAAATGACACCTTTGTTGCAACTTTCCCTCAAGTAGAGCCTGATATCAAGTCACCACGGCCAGACGAAAAAGCCCTGACAAAACTTCATTGACAAAAACATTATGGCCGCCCATCTATTTTTAGAAATGTCGGCCATCTTGAAAATGGCCTAATTTTCAGTGGTCAACTATCTCAGGTTTTTCTACTATATCTAAAGAACACATGGTGAAAATTTCATGCTGGTATCATCAAGTGAACTATTTTTATAAAAAATCGCACTAATCCGCTCCACTATTTGTAATTTATTTGGTTTTGCTTTATTATTCCGTGCATTGTTTTTAAACTATACAAGCAACGCAATCTGTATTACATAGATTATATTATATTATAGACTGGAAATCCAAAAGCATTTTTAGTTAGTAACCTTGACGGCAAAAATTCTAAAAATCAACATTGTTCTTCAGCTTCCATGTGAGTATGTTCCCCATAATTTTAGTGGGAACACAATGAATGGAACTACAGTTAACACCCGCAAACCACTTGTTTGTACACGCAGAGCCAACAAGCGGCTGACAAACTATAAATTAACTTTGACTTCGTCAAAACTCGGCTAATTACATCCACTCAGAGTCTGTTGTTTCATATGAATTTCAGATATGAACTTCAACATTTTTGGACTGTGGGTGATATGAGAAACAGTTTAGAGAATGTCTGCTTACAAATTGTAAATCCAGCTCTTCTCGTTCTAACCCCTTTGAAACCGAAAGGCCAGTTTCCGGTCCCAGATCGTGGTACGACTCGAATACATATAGTACTAGTAGACACTTACTCGGTGAATTTGTGTGGTAGACCAATCAAGATTTTCAACCCGTAGCCCCAGGGCTGTACGTTAAAAATAATGATCGATCTTTCCCCAAGTAACGAATACAGACTCTACCTGTTGATGTTTCTAAATCGGCATGGAATATACTATCAGGGTCCAGAGTTATCTCTCCTGCTTATAACGATGCACCTTTGATTCTTAAAACCGAAAGATAACTGAGCTGCAACAGGCATTTCTCGAATGGCCCGAATCTGGCAAATAAGCTATCGAGTAGTGACTAGAACATGCATTGCTCGGACGACTCGAATCTTACCGAGCAAATAAGCCATCGAGTAATTCGGTTTCAAAAGGGTTGAAACGAGAAGAGTTTGATTTACGATTTTTGAGTAGACGTTCTCTAAACGGTTTCTCATATCACGCACAGCCTTAGACTTTGTGGCCAAAAATGATATGTCATCCCTAAATACTAACCAAAATCCAACAACATTCATCATTTCAAAAATGATGAAGTTCATATCTAAAATATATACCACATAGGGGGGCATAGGAAGGGAAACGTGGAGGGAGAAGACAAGTAGTAGGAGAGAGACAGATTGCCCCAGATTGGCCGGAGGGAAAGGTGAAGGGAAGTAGTAGGAGATATGGCGACTGGGCCTCTTTTGGGTGGGCCCCGCATGGGATCTAGGAAGGGAAAAGTGGTGGGAGAAGTGAAGTAGTAGGAGAGGGACGGATCGTCTCAGATTGGCCGGAGGGAAAGGAGAAGGGAAGTAGTGGGGGTGTGGAGATTGAACCTTTTGGGGTGCACCCCGCATGGGATCTAGGAAGGGAAAGATGGAGGGAGAAGGGAAGTAGTAGATGTGGAGATCGGGTCCTTTAGGATGGACCACGCAGGGGACCTAGGAAGGGAAAGGTGGGGGAGAAGGGAAATAGTGGGAGAGGGACAGATGGTCCCAGATTGGCCGGATGGAAAGGTCTCTCATCTCCTACTACTTCTATTCTCCCTCCACCTTTCTCTTCCTTGGTCCACTGCCGGGTCACTCATGAGATCCATCCAATGGGAGCCCTTCGGGTACATCTCCTACTACTTCCCGTCCTCGGTCCCCTGCGCACCCCCCCCCCCCCCCAATGTGGGTTGATCTCTACACCTCATACTACTTCCCTTCTCCCTCCACCTGTCCCTTCCTAAGTCCTCTGCGGGGTCCATCCTATCATATGTGAACATATCCATCGCTCTCCTACTACTTACAGTCTCGCGCATAAAGAAAAACAATATTTGAATAGTGTCCCTGTGGCCGTCATCGTCAAAACATCGAAAGCTTAAAACACGAACATAGATCTGACCGCCAAGAAAAATGATAATTATAAGGTATGCAGTTGATTTAATTTGGCAATAAAATTTATGTTCCCCTCACCACTCACAGTTGTGGGGGAAAAGCGTGTTTGCAATTTTAACAATCTTATTTCTTCACTGTAACGTAAGGTTCGCCGAACATCTAGACCCTGCTCGCGCTAGGGCAAGATGCTACACATTCACCAGAAAATGGATAAAACTCTGAAAATCAGTTTCCGATTGGGTAGAAAAACGTACCTGTATTTGACTAAATCCCACCCGTAATGTCAGAAACAAAGGTTAAATGGAGATAATGCGTAGGGGTCTTGGTTAAAGAAACTGTCACATTTTGCCCAACGTATATTCCAAACGTTTGTCACGATAATAATGGTTGAAGTTTAAAAAATTGAAAGGAAACTGTGTTTCTGAGAGTTTATGGACCACCTCAGCTTTGTTTATCCCCATTTTGTCGGACACAGCGGTACATGACCGGGGGTTTCACTTCAAACAAACACAGGCGCTTGCCAGACGTCAATAACGTGATTCACGCGGTCAGTGCCAGGTCATTCACATGTATGCATTGGCAGGGAGGCACAGGGGACACGTGCCCCTCCACTTTTTCAACAGACATGTTACGCGGTTACACAAGCAGTTAAAATGGACGCATGCAAACGTGCCAATATACAGGCATTCCTGTAATAGTATTTGCAAATCAAAACAACATGTGGTCAATGAATCCCACCTTCGGTCGCTTCGGTTATTTTCTTCTACTTCGACCATCTTCCAACCCGAAGGCCAGCCTTCGGGTTGGAAGATGATTAAAGTAGAAGTGGATAAGACAGTGACCACACCTCGGCATGCTCATCTAAACGAGACACAATATTGTGTCACGGTACATTTACCGATATACGATTGTAACTTTTTCTCCCATTGGGCTAAACCACGGTAACCTTGAAAATGTGCGCCCCTCCATTTTGATCGAGCTTTCGCCGCCTCTCCTTACTTGTCTGACATGTTAGAATTTGTGGGAGAGTGTCAAGAGACATTGTGACAATGGAAATCCACACAGACTTAATAATCTCACTTTAAAGATAATATGAAGCACATCCACAAAATATGAAGCCTTTAAGTTGCAGCAACTGTATTTTAGAATAAAAACCAAGTATGGGCTTCCAGCACCCAATAAGTTAATGAACACAAAATAAAATGCCCCATATTTTGCTTTGTTCAGTTGACGAGTACCGAGTACATTGTGATGTGTCCACCACCAACCCATATCAACCTTCATTGTCCAAGTATATAACATAACAGGTCTGATGTATAAGTTGGGTCTTCAAAATACACCAACATTTTGCAAGTGAAAACATGATCCCTTAAATTGACAGCAATTACTGAGAAGCAATAAATTAAAAAAAAAAAAACAAAAAAAAAAACAAAAAAAAACAACAACATACAAAGAGAACAACAACCAACTGTCCAAATAGGTTTATGATAGATTTGTTTCAAACTCTAATTTGAACGGAGTGATTTTAGATCAGCAAGAAAAGGTTATCCTAGAAAATTTTGGATAATCGATAGAGGAACTTAAATAAGGGTTTTCGACTCGGGGTAATCAGTTGGAAGAAGTTGGTATTGGCTGAATAGTTGTCAATCTATAGTCTATGTTTAGCCTGTGGTTAGTGTAAGGGAAAACCCATGGACTAACCTGGGGAAATACATTTTTCTCATAGATAAAATGACTAGATTTAAGCCAGAGCCCAGGGAGGCCCGAGAATCAATCTCAGGGGTTCAAAAATTAAAAAAATTTCCCCGAGGCAGGCCCCCCCCTCCCCCATCGAGAGGGGATATCCCTTGGAGATAGGGACAACGGCATGCTGAGCTGGGACCCAAGCCCCCAGTTAGAAATCTAACTGATCACCCCCCCCCCCTCCCCCACACACACACCATTAAGACCCTCTAGCTACGTCCCTGACTACTGATTCAACCAGTTATAATCAGGGCGTGACCTTAAACCTTAATAAGGATAAACAAAGCATTCCTACTAAAACCAGTTATGTATTTTACAATAGCCGTGGGTTATAAATGCTCGAGAGACTGTCGCATTGAAAAATTGCTCGAAGAAAATGTTCCAATTACACATTTCCTTATTTTGTTTCAGTGATTCCTCTGGGGTGCATGCAGTACGTTATAATACCAATGATCAGATCCATAACGTCTACACAAGTATCAAAAAATGATCAAGGTGAGTGAGAAGTAATTTCTGGTACGTATACATAGATTGGTTTAGGCTGGTAACAAGAGGTTTTTCAGTGGGGGAGTGATCAGTTAGATTTCTGAGATTGGGTGTTCCGAGGGCCGCAGACCCGTGTTAGGGAGAGTCTGAGATGGGATACCCCTCTTCGAGGGTTGGTGTCTGATGGCTTCCTCCGGGGAAAAGGTTTAATGTTTGAACCCCTGGGGTGGTTTCTGGAGCCTCCCTCTAGCTTGAATATAACCATTTTATCCACAATAAAAATGCATTGCCCCAAGTAGCTCTATGTGTTTTCTCTTACACTGACCAGACTACACAAGGGCAATAGCCTGCCAGCTATTCAGCCAATGCATACTCCTTCCAACTGACTTTCATGAATAGCTGTCAGTCTATAGTACATTACGTGTACATTCCATTTAAAACCCGTCTTCGTCACACCCGGTGATCACTGTATAATATATGGGTCCACCACCCACCTATCGAGGCTAATTATAAATGTGTGGGAAAACCAGACTTCCAAGGAGAACGCCGACGACATGCATCAACTGCCAGCAGCGAGTGATGCAGCGATATAATATAGTAACGCAAATAACCACCTGATCGCAAATTCGATCGATAAACAAGAAGAAATGTTGGAAAACACAGCTTTATTCCATTATGATGACGATACTACGTTCATTTGTATTTTAATTACAAGAAAAAACACATAAAACTAGCATTTAAGAGAGTCTTTGCAAGAAACCGCTTACCAAGAAGATTACCCAGGCACAGACCTTTGGCTTTCGTAGCCAACACGCATCCGGACCACAGAGAAGGGGAGCATTGGTGGCCTTCTTTTTCAGTCATCAGGACATAGAATATTTTGATTCGTATGGAATACCACCACAGCACAGATCATTCAAGAATGCTTTGAACTAGCGCAAATGGAAGTACAATACAAAACGCATTCAAGGACCGTTACCCATGTGTGGACATTATTGTTTGTTCTATCTTTTACATCGCTCTCGTGGCATCCCAATGCATGCGATTGTAAACATGTTTTCTGCGGATTTATTGGACGACATTTTAGTTAGAGACTTTATTTCTGGTGACGTCATAGATGAAACCTACTACTTGATGTCGCTGTTTTAAAGAAAAAAACTATAAAAGGGACGTTTTCAGCGAAAATCGGCATGTGGGTCGAAAGGGGCTTGCCCCACAGCGTCCCTTCGGCGCGCAAAACCATTTCATTACGTCATTTGTGTGCCGACATCGTCATTTGTGTGCCGACAGCCGAAGAGTGAAGATGTCTTCGGAAGTGACTGTGTTCAAATTCAATGATCAATTGCCAATTTACCTATTTAAGAACGATGTTGGAATGAAGTTTGTGAATAGGAGCAAATGACTCAATCTGTTGAAACGGCGAAAAAAAGAAATATGGAACAATCTAAATCTAAAAAAAGAAAGACAATTAAAGAAGAATGAAGATAAAAAAGGTTTAAAGAATGTTCACTATTCCATCTTTGATACAGATGGCGTTGAACGAAAGAGAATCAAGAAACCAAAAATCCAGAAATCCATTTCCAAAAGACTTTGCAGAGAGAATGAGTGTTTCATTCGAAACGCATTTCCGTGATGATCCACCACCTGTACTGGAATAGCTTCTACGTGGACATAGTAGGTTAATAGTAGCTCAAAGGACAATGCAAAGACCACCAAAAACACATCAAGTATGTATTGGAGAAAACTCATCTCAAGACTTTTGAATCGATGCTACCAAGTGAATGTGCGAAAACCCCCAAAGAACCAGCAAGAGCCGGATTCATTTATCTTGGTAGCGAAGATAGAACTGAATGTTTTCATTGTGGCATTATTGTGCGTTTCTGGGATAATGAAGATGATGTTATGGAAGAACACAGAAAATATGCTCCAGACTGTTATTACATTCAGAATTTACCACCTGAATTCATGGACATCGAAGAAGTTCAAAACAAAGACGAATTACTAGAAAAAGTTCAAACGGATTCACAGAAACTGAAATGCTGTGTGTGCTTAACGGCAGAAGCCAATGTCGCACATCATTTGTGCCTGTGCAAGGACTGTTGTAAACAACTGAAAAGATGTCCAATATGGAGTATGTAGAAAGACTTTATGAATATATGACAATATATGTTCCATGATGTTTAGTAATAAAAGAAATTTTAAATTTATATTCAGTGTTGTTATTTGTTTTGGGGGAAGAAATATGTGTTTGTCGGGTCTTTTGGGGTAATTATCTAGGGAAACCATTGATTCACCTGCCGCGTAACACTCAAATAGTACTCCGCTTCAATCGAACACGACCTTTTAAGGGTCAAGAGCACTACGTGCCACTCTAAACAGGTCCGTTTCGGTTAAAAAGGTACTTTCCGGTGATTTACGGCCATTCTCGGGCTCATTTGGGTAAATCGACCTGCTCCCATTCAATCGCACATACCCTCCAAACATACCCCCTGACTTGTTGTAGGCCTTTCAGTCTCATAACAACCATGTACCACCATAGAAACAAAGATGGCGGCCTAGTGCATACAAAATGGACAATGGAAACACGTGTCACCCTAACACGAGCTGCGCATTCACATCATCCATCTCCATAACAATGACGTCGCAACATGGCCGCCCACGCGGGTTACCATGATAACCAGTGATACCCATAATACATTGCAGTATGACTTCACTTCCGGGTCCCCCAAATGGGGGTCGAAAACAACAACTCCCACTACTCCCATAGTTAAACTCCTTTCCTGGTTTTCCTGGTTAACCCCTAGCACACTGGTAGTTCAACATAATTTTCTCCAATCACTGTTTTCTCTCTTGTTTAACTATGAATTTAACTAATTATATCTTGTTGGACAGAGCTCATCGAGCTCTGTCAAACAAGGTATATTTGGTTAAATATCCAACTGCATTATGGGAAATAATTGCTGCTGAAAACTTTGCTATTTTGACATCAGAGTGCAGAGGGTTAATGAGTTAACAAAAGTCTTTTGCCACCGGAATGGAGTTTCTGCACTATAAAGTTAGGAATACAGAAACTAAGACAAAAAATACAGAAGACAACCATTGGTGTTGTCGGAGGCCCAGCATGACCAATTTGGAGTACAGTGTGTGTTAAGTTAACAAGAAATTGGGATGCCCATGCGTCATTGCTACTACATATATTTTTACCAAAAAAAAACATATTCAAAGAAACATGTATTTTGAAAAAGAAGACAGCTGACTAATATTTCATCTTCGCCTACATCATCAAGGCATGTCTACTGAATAACATTCCATCCAGGGACCGACCTCAGCACTTAAAAATAAGAGCCAGACTTGGAGCCTACTTTTAAAATCTAGAAACCAGATTTACTTCTGAACTGGTAGAGTGCTAAATTATTGTTGGTTGTCAAAATTAGTCTTGCCTGTAAGCACTCTCCCATCAACTTTAACAAGAAAAATCCAAACAGATAATATAATTTAACTTCAAAGACACTGTGAAGTACATTTATAGAACATTAAGCCTTTACGTTGCAGCACCTTCACATCAGCATAAAACCCAAATATGGGCTTCATGCACTCAACCAGTTAACTGTAGTTATATTATTTTTTGATAACGATCTTCTTGTTGAAAGCTTTCAGATGTGTAGAACATACATTTGTGCAGTAAAGTACATTCTTTTTTGGCATATTTAAAGTTGTTTCTCAAATGACAGAAAGAAATATTTTTATTACTTCACAATAACATCCCTTTTCACACTAGTTCCAAGTCAAGTGACCAATGGAGAAAATGGGGTCTTATGGTTGCAAGCCAACTGAGAAGCCTATATTTAAAATTACGGAGCCAAGTCAGAATTTTAGGGGTCAAATTCCATCTACATCATCAAGGTATGCCAAGAGATGGGCAGGACAGGGATTTTTAGCTCGGTGTATGTATTTTAGGTGTGTATGTCCCTTGAAAGTATAAAGGTGCCATTTAAATATATACAAGAAATCATTTAAAAACAAGAGGCCCCCAAGTAGCCTTAATCGCTCATCGGCCAAAGTGGTTCAAAGAAGTATTTGGGGGTCACATTCAGTTAGACCTGGTTCATCAACACTTCAAAGGAATGAAGTCATGAGAGACAAATTTTACGGAACTAGGGCAATGGCTTGAACAAACTTGAATCTTACCCTCTAAGGATGTAGCATACCAAAAATTCCTCATTTTGAACAAAGTTATCATTCGGGCTCCCACAGTGAGCCCAAATATGAACCCAGGGACTTGGCTTGAACAAACTTGAATCTCACCCCTTTAGGATACTGCACGCCAAATATCAAAACATTCCGACAGCTGAATCTGAAGAAGATTTTTAAAGAAAAATTCCTCATATTGACCAAGTTATAATTCGGGCTCCCACAGGGAGCCCAAATATGGACCCAGGGACTTGGCTTTAACAAACTTGAATCTCACCCCCCCCCCCCCCCCCTCCCCCAAGGATGCTACACACCACATATCAAAACATTCCAACTGCTAGATCTGAAGAAGAAGGTTTTTAAGAAAATTCCTCATTTCGAACTACGTTACAATTCAAGCTCCCACACTGAGCCCAAATATGGACCTAGGGACATGGCTTGAACAAACTTGAATCTCACCCCCAAAGGATGCTGCATACCAAATATCAAAACATTCCGACTGCTGGATCTGAAGAAGAAGATTTTTAAAGAAAATTCCTCATTTTGAACTAAGTTATCATTCGGGCTCCCACAGTGAGCCCAAATATGGATCTAGGGACATGGCTTGAACAAACTTGAATCTCACCCCCCTAAGGATGCTGCATACCAAATATCAAAACATTCCGACTGCTGGATCTGAAGAAGATTTTTAAAGAAAATTCCTCATTTTGAACTAAGTTATAATTCGGGCTACCACAGTGAGCCCAAATATGAATCCAGGGACTTGGCTTGAACAAACTTGAATCCCCCCTCCCCCTCCTAAGCATGCTGCATACCCAATATCAAAAGATTCTGCCTGCTGGATCTTGAGAAGAAGATTTTTAAAGACATTTGCCTGAAATGCACTAAGTTCAAATTGGGCTCCTATACTGAGCCCAAATATGAACCCAGGGAGCCGATTTGAACAAACTTGAATCAGATCCACCCCCACAATGTTGCATACCAAATATCAAAAGATTCTGCCTGCTGGATCTGGAGAAGATTTTTTAAGAAATTTGCCTGTAATGCACTAAGTTTGAATTCGAGCTTTTATAGTGAGCCCAAATATGAATCCAGGAGCCGATTTGAACAAACTTGAATAAGATCCACCCCACAATGTTGCATACCAAATATCAAAAGATTCTGCCTGCTGGATCTTGAGAAGATTTTTTAAGAAATTTGCCTGAAAGGCACTAAGTTCGAATTCGGGCTTCTATACTGAGCCCAAATATGAATCCAGGGGGCCGATTTGAACAAATTTGAATCAGATCCACCCCACAATGTTGCATACCAAATATCAAAAGATTCTGCCTGCTGGATCTGGAGAAGAAATTTTTTTTAAGAAATTTGCCTGAAATGCACTAACATCGAATTTGGGCTTCTATAGTGAGCCCAAATATGAATCCGGGGGGGGGGGGGGGGGGCGATTTGAACAAACTTGAATCAGACCCATACCAAGATGCTGCATACCAAGTATCAAAAGATTCTGCCCACTGGTTCTGGAGAAGATTTTTTAATAATTGTTCTATAATTCATACGGTGCTATCAGAGTTATGACCCATACAGAGCCCCCAAGGGACGTGGCCATTTCATTTGAACAAACATGAATTACCATATAATATATAATAATGAACATCCACTTGAAGTTTCGTGAAAATTGGACCAGTGGTTTCAGAGGAGAAGTCGTTTGAAAAATGTTCACGACGACGGACGGCAAGTGATAAGTTGAGCTCCCTTCGGTGAGCTAAAAACTGTCAATGAGATCATTAGAACATCTTTTAAAATAATAACGCTTTAACCTAACAACCTATACTTTTTGTGAAATTCCTGGTGAATATTAGGCGCTAAGAATTCTGTTTCTCAGGTTATTCCGCGCCGAAAGAGTTAAATAAATAAATCTTCCGTTGATTTGTCGCGGTCCAAGGCAACCAAGACTAGACTACAAATCACTGCTACATGTAAGCAAATGGACATGTACAGGTTGTAGTCTGGTGGGTATTCTAGACATTTGCACAGGCCCTCGGGGATTAACAGTATAGAAAAGAAAACAACCAGTCACGTCTTTATGAAAATGAACTCTTCAACTGCTGACAAACGTCTCGGTTGAACATACGCTCCGAGCCGCAAACCTCAGACCATGTTACCGTCAACTCATTACAATAACGTATATGTTCCAATATAACACTACCCATAGCCCAATACCTACATTGTGAAACACGAGAGGTTTTAAACCTGTGATCGTTGAAAGTCGCCTTCTGCAAGGCATCTTTTAACGATCACAGGTTTAGTAAATAAATCTCTCGTGTACCCACGACGGCACTGGATATATAATCAATAAACCAGATAAACTCATTCCATCTTAGTTCAAATCGTGAATCCGTTTGTAATTTAAACAACACTTTATCCAGAACACCTCTGCTGCACGTGTGACAAATCCAGAAAACATGAAGCGGTTTGCTAGTCACTCCGTTGATGAAGCAGTTACGAAACACGTCATTTCAAATATTTGGCGTTGTGACGTCAGACGGTAACATTTGCTATTGGAGCCGTAAACATAAAAGGAACTACGCCAGCTCTCATGCAATCAGAGAGAGAGGATTTTACTCTTATCGGAACATTGTCTTATAAGTAGCAACTGTACGAAAATATAAAAATGCAGACAGCTGCGATATTCATTCAATGATGGGTTCGGTTTTTGGTATCCCCGTGATATCGGTTCGGTTTCTCAGTATATTGCCCAATTGCTTTCATTAACCAGGATTTGAGCCATCGAGGTCAAGCCAAAAAGGTTTAATCCACCCCCATCGTATTTGTGGTGCCCCTAATCATGACTATACCTTGACCAAAACAATCATTGCGATGTGACGTCACTTAAGAGATCCACAAGATATGGCTTGTTTGGATCCGCTCCTATTGGTGACGCTTTGACTTTTCGGACCTCCTTTTGTATCCTCCTTCACACAAAAAATGCAGCATTCTTATGAGTGAAATTTGTTAAATAAAATTACAGTTTGAAATTTATTTTGTCTTCGTTTCTTGTTACTTTTTTATTAGGTGCCTTGTTTGCTGGTATTGCGTGCGCAGAAACGGTGACGGGAGTGATTGCCACCATAGTCTGTAATGGAGTATACACTCTCACTTTATCAGCTTACGACGGATTGATTTTTTTTATTCTTGCTGGCTGTGAAGTGCTCGTAGTGATCCTACTGTTGTAAGTAGTAAATAACAATATCCTTATGCTCAGTCACATTGAAGTGGGAGAAATGCGATTTGATTGTGGGTCCTTACGTAAAATACAAATTCAGAAGTTGGGAAAAAGTTATTTTTAAAAAATTTTCAATAAAACCATATCATGTGACCTCTCACTGGAACGATCTCGTCACGCTGGTTCCAAAGAGGGTCACATGATATGGGTTTCTTGACATTGTTTGGAAAATTTGAAGAAAAAAATAATTTAACCCTTTACCTAACGTAACGACCAAAAACGGCCAGCGCTATTCTAAAAAATCGTCAATTAGTTTTCATCTTTTGTCTCTAAAACATAGGATATGACCCCTAATTGGAACGAGCTCGTTCCAATGAGGGGCCATAACTTATGTTTTTGAGACAAAAAATGAAAATAATAGTTATCCAAGAATTGTTTTTGCAAGTGTCGTCTGCTTTTCATGTTAGGTAAATGGTTAAATAATACCTTTTTATATCGTCTGCGTTGGGTAAAGGGTTTTTGCATAACTCCCCAATGTAAAACATACACCACATAGACACATAGGTGTCGCAGCATCAGGATACTTTCATTTAATAATTTGTTTCTACAGATTAGTAACCTGTTTTTACAGATTACATTAGAGGAGTACATTTTACAACTTTTTTGGAGATTATTGGAAAACTGTTTTTACAAATAGGTAATATGAAGAAAAAAAAACCCAAAACAGTTTACTAAACTGTATTTGCACACTATTACTGTTTTTACAAATTATTTCCTTGGGTCTACATATACTACTCAAAAGAAGTTTCGAACAAATATTTTAGCATAAATCTGTGTAAATAACAAAAATTGAAACGATAATGAAAAGCATTTTCCCACGTGAAAGCTAATTCATTAATCCACAACTGAATGGTCGTTTCGGACAAATTCATTAATCCTTTATCTAACACGAAAGGAACACTACATCTGCGAACAAAATTATCGAATAACTGATTTTGTTTGGCGTCAAAAGCATAGCTTATGACCCCTCATTGGAACGAGCTCGAGTTCGTTCCAATGGAGGTCATAAGCTGTGTTTTTGAAACAAAAAATGTAAAAATAAAAGTTGAATGGATGGACTAGCGCTGGCCGGCTTTTGCCGTTGCGTTGGGTAAAGGGTTAAAGAATGTTCGTGGGATCACCCGTCATGTGCATGAAGGGTCGGTATCCTAAAACCACATTTTCACTTGTCAGTGACTCAGTGTCGGGTATGTACACCTCAGATTTGTAAGCCCGCTGGGCACCTCTGTCTCCAGTTCAGCGATCTGAACGTAGTGGCTACCCCTCTACGTTCAGATTCCTCCCATTCAATTCTGCAGAAAAATTCCCCATCAAGTTTTTATGGGAACTCAAAACTCAAAGAAAATAGGAATATATTCCAAGCTTTCGCTCTTATCACCGGCTGCATTCGATAGACGACAGTACACGTATTTCCTTACATTTGTGCAGAGTAAATTGATCCAAACTATAAGTTATCCTTTATTTTCGACATTTTAAAACGTTTGAAGCGTCAACAATCGCTTCGATGTCGTCCATGTTACTTTTCGCTTGTATCGGCTATAAAATAATAACCCGGAGTTGCGCCTAAATAAATATCGATGCGGAAACGGAAATACGATCGCATTCGCGCAGAGGAGGTCGATTATAATCATTGCGTGGCATTTTATTAGGAGTTGCCGTTTCCGCATCGATATTCGTTTCGGCAGCAACTCCGGGTTGCGCAAAAAAAACATGGGCGACATCGAAGTGCTTGTTGACGCCTCAAGCGTTTTAAAATATCGATAAATAAAGGATAACATATAGTTTGGATCAATTTACTCTGCACAAATGTAAGGAAATACGTGTACTATCGAATGCAGCCGGTGATAATGGCGAAAGCTTGATATATATTCCTATTTTCGAGTTTTGTGTTCCCACGAAAACTTGATGGGGAATTTGCAGAATTGAATGGGAGGAATCTGAACGTAGATGGGTAGTCACTACGTTCAGATCGCTGATCAACTCTGTGCCCTGTTCCCAATGAGAGTACGGAGCTGATCCTACCAATTTCAGCCTATTCCTAACTGCTCTGCGATGGTTGCCAAAGACCCTGGTTCAAACCTCGTCGATGCCGACTTCTGAAAACTTTCCAATTTTCAAGCCACTTTCGACAATGGGCCCAGCACACACCTTGTTGGAATTGGATAATTGCTTGATCCAGACGAGCTACAATTACATTTGAGCAAATGCACTCCATAGATATCCCATAAATTAAGATTTCTATGTTAAAACTGGGATCACGGACCAATAGAAACCAACTAATATTGTGTTTTTGGAGAATCAAAGGTGGACAAATTCGCACAGCCTAGATTTCATGTGATTCAATCTTCGTGTAATTCGTATTTTGTGGAGAGAGTGCTCCCCCTTGATTTGTTTAAAAAAAACGAAAGAAAAAAGGATTGAAAGCATCCAAGAATACTTTGAATTTGATTGTTATTTGTCTGATGTAGGACCGTCTCCAGTCGCAACACGGAACTGCATGTGCAGCTCAAATGTAATGCTCGTGGTTCACAAAACATCAGTCTCCACTTGACCCCATTGTGTTATCACAAAAGAATATATCTGCACTTCATGGGTGTGCCCATATGTTGTGCACTAACAAAAAGTTTATCTCGGGCCCACTGTCTCAAGTCCCTCACGTTCTCTTCTGTGACCAGTGTCTGGAATTTGTATTTTTTTTTTCCTAAAATGGGGAGATGGGAGGCCAAAGTAATTTTGCCACCGACGTCCAACCAAAAACCCCTCAAAACGCTTCCACTGGGTGAGCTCGCGAGTTGAAGCACCGCACGCAGTACACATTCGAATAGTCGAGATGCGCTTGTATTATAGCACACGATATATGTGCAACACGAGTGGGGCATCTGGAATTTGGGTACCACCATAGACCACAGTGGGGGCTATCCGAGATCCACTGGAAACTAGCGACGATTACTAATTCTGAAAAGCACTGAAAGGTTTTAGAACATTTCTCTGTAACTCGATGCGTTAGCCAGGTATTTAAAAAAAAGATTAAGTAATTAATGAATTCCTTCTAATCTTCAGTATAGCCTACTATAATAACCAGTCATTACTCAGTTTCAAATTTGTCATTAAGCAGATCTGTTTCTGTTGAATGTTTAAATAGTTGTTGTATAAATTATCATCAGCGTGTATAACTCAAAAATCCATGTACACCGATTTTCCAGTGAATATCAACTTTCTAAATATAGCTTTTGGAAATCCCCTCTCTTGTTCTATTTCAATCGACGAAATCCCTGTAACATTGTTTATTTTTATGTTCTGCAGATGATAACTATTTTATTGTTAAATAAAAGTATTTCTGGTTGATATAATTGAACTTGTAAAGTTGTAAATGACAAATAGATTGTTTGCTTTTTTGAGGATGGTGTATATAAAAAACAGTTATGGACTTTTGTGGTGGTCAGTAAATATGATGTGATATGAAACTAAAAAAAACTTATATTGACCTCGGCTAATGCTTCAGTCAATGTAAGTTTTTTAGGTTCATATCACATCATATTCACCACCACAAAAGTCCATAACTATATAATTGAATACGGTGAATTTGGAAATATAGGCCGGGCGCGTAGTCAGGATTCCACAATAGGGGTGCCCTAGCCTTTTTTTTTTTTTTTTTTTTGGGGGGGGGGGGCAAAGATGATATATGAAAGGTCATTATATGGAAGTATGGTGGCTTCCCCTAGTCAGAACTAGGAGCTACCCCCTTCCCCGGTCCTCACCCCACCTCCTAGAGGTGAGGTCAACAAGCCGATTATTCTAGTTAGAACTAGCGCCCCCACCACAACACCGAGAATATTTTCCAAACTTTAGCGCCCTGAGAGTGAATCTGAGGCATTTGTAGTGTGTGCAGCCCCTATGTTGGATACCATTTTGAAGCTCTATGCCACAGCCCCTTCCCCCGCAGCTAAATTAGTCTGTAGTGCGAGTCTTGCTCTCAGTATGGATATATCCTACTTGAGGCGAGTCGACTGGCATGCAATGTTATATGAATAAATTGTTTTTAAATGTAAGAAAAAACTAATTCGTAGTTTAAAGTTTGATCCAGGTGGGAAAGGAATTAAATGACCAACAACCCCAGTCACAGCAAACCAAGAATATAAATCCGAAATTGTAAAATGAGAAGGGAATTCGTTATATATATTTCTTTATCACAATGCTCACACAAATTGCATCCAATACATAAAGTCTTTTATTTTCCAATATACAAGCATCGTTCGTATACCATTTTGTTGTGTATTTAGTATGCAACTTACAGTAACATGAAGGTCAGGATTGTTATAAAAACTTTGTGGAATATTAACTGTTTTCGGTGCCAAATTGCAAATGCCCCCCACCCCCCCCCCCCCCCCCTCCAAAAAGGCAAATAAATTGCCCTGAGACTCCACCATTTCTCTCTCAAGTCAACGACCTACTCTGAGAGGCTGTTCAAGTTATGATTATATTTTTAGAGTTTAGTGTCACTCTCAGCATTCTATGACGATATCGCCACACCGCATACACGAAGTCAAGTTGAGCCAGTCGTTTTCAATCCTGTTTCCCTCTTTAGATGCCTATCTATCCAGGTGTTGGTAACAGGGTCCAACTATTACACGAAAAGCAAATGTGGTCTATCTCACTACAGTGACAGACAAGCCGATCGGGAGATTTCCCGATTGAGCGACTTAAGTCTTGTTAACGTCAATAAATATAATTTTTCTCCTAGTATCTAGCACAGGCACTCGCCACGTGTTTTTTAGTATTGATAATATAATATATATTTTATTAAAATAGATAAAATCAGATAATACGTCGCTTGCCTGTGGTGTCTAGTATCTTTCAACTGCATTTGCAGGTGTGATGTTTGTACGTGGCCATTTGATAGTGAATACGTTTAGAATTTAATGAGCCAGTCAGGAATGTATTCAGAGACTGTCATCGTCCCATGTGTAACAATGTTATCAAACTCACACATTACACTTTATAAGGGACGGCCCGCGTTGTGTCCTTGGGCAAGGCACTTTATCCCGGTTGCCTACATGGGGGCACGATGACGCGGTGTACTAAGGCGTACTGCACGTCAATGGTGCACATGTCTTCAACCGCTGTAACCCTGCTTGAGCGGAGCTTGAACAGAGTTACAATGTTGAGGAGCTGACAGTTGCTCATCGATGCTCGGTGGTTCTCTTCCTCCACCCGTAAAACTGTCACGGTCACGATTAGCCATTGTGCACAAGTATGTGACCTTAAACACCAATAAGTAAATAAATAAATAAATAAATAATACGCTTTCTAAACATAATAAACAAAGGCAGAAAGATTACATGTCCCATACCTTTTCATTATTTTTCCTTTTAGCTCACCTGACTTGAAAGTCAGTGAGAGTTGTCTTGATTGCCATCACGTGGCATCCGTTAGCTTTGCATATTAGTCTTCTTATTCAGAACCGCTGACCAAAATTGAACCAAACATGGCACAAATTATCCTTCCAAGTTTGTTCGATAGAAGCTGCTTTGCCCAGTGGGCTAGAGTCGGTGCCTAAAAAGCCCAAAATTCTTTAAAAAAAATCTTCTCAGAAACCATGATACACCATTTTTAAAATTTGGTAGGTCATTTCCTCACATGCTGAGATTCAAGTTTATTCAAAGAACGTTCAGTAACTTCACACCACCGCCCCCTCCCCCAGATTTAAGTGTTAAAAGAACATTTTTCAGATGCCTCCGGCATAATTAAATTTTGGGCTTGTGTTTGGAGGATAAATTCACAATCCCACCCCCATTTTTCACTTTCTGGAACTGATTGGCTGATTCAATCCAAATGTGATATGCAGTATTATTGGGAGACATGCACTTGTAACATGCAAAAAAAAAAAAAAATAAAACACACCCTTTACTAGAAACACCTGCTAGGCTACTAGTGTTGAGCAGTACGTCATATTCACTCTTATTTCCAAGGCACATACGAGTTAACAATAAGAGGTAACCTGTATACTTGTCAATATATTTGCAGAATGATGGCAGGAAGAATTCGGAAAAAGAGATCTGTTACATTCACACAAATCCAGTAGGAATTCATACACTTAACTGGTCGAGTGCTAGAAGCCACTGTCATGGCTCTCTTGAAAAGTGTTGAAAGCCACCTTAGTGGCTTTACACTGTATGAAGTAGCTTTTCGTTTGTTGGGAGTAGCAAGAAAAATATTTTCTAAATTGTTTTGTTACAATGTATCGGAGAGTGCCTCTTGGCTCTCTCCAATACATTGTAACAAAGCAATTATTTATGAACAAAATCTTGCTACACTAAGCCTTCAAATGCTGGTGGCACAGTATCTTTGAAAAAAATACTCATTTTACAAATCGCCATTGAAAAATTTAGCACTCCACCAGTTATGTTTCTGGAAACAGTGGAACGGAGAGGAGAACACCACAGAAATAAATATGAATCGCAACAGCTATAGGAAGTGAACATGAAAGTTGATGACAGTCGGTGCAATCCGTGAAGGCCAACCGTCACCGGTTATATAAACAGATAAATTATACCGACTACTATCACTCCATTGTACAAGTTGGATTTCATTTTATCACATCATCAGACCCCTTTCTAAACCATTAACCCTTTACCCAACACAAACGATATGAAAATTTATTTTAATGATTTTTTTTTTTTTATATATTTCTAACATAATTTCCATAAAATCACATCATGTTGTTAATTTATTCTGAAGGACACAATTTGTGTCTCAACGTACACACCTTTTCTCCCCACCCCCACTGCATGTGTAACATACGTGTGTCCCGGGTGAGATAGCATGGAGAGACAGATGTATCCCACCCACCCACGTGACGTTATACATTTATAACGATATGCATATCGTACAGTCATTTTACCGATATCGAACCACTTTCAGACCATATCCGATTTGGTTTTGAAAATGTTCTCCACCAATAACTTTTCTATGCTGTTTCAATTCAGAAAAGTATCCCAAATCATGTGATACAAAATAGAAATTATTCTGCATGTTATATTTTATGGATAAGGGAATCGTTGGACCCACCCATTTTCGAACCAATTTATTATAATCGAATCACCACAAATCTTTTCGTAAATTGAACTTAATTGCTGGAATTTTTTGTTTTAAATGCCATAGTTTGAAACACGGTTATGTTCTTTCACATACTGAGTGAAATCGTTGGCCAGTTTTCTCTTTCGTGCGTTGGATAACATGGATTTCAACTTGGGGGTGTTTTAAAACGAAATTAGGCGACAACAATGAGCGTTACTGACGTTCCAAGGGTAAATATTCGTGTAACCAGTACTAACCACTGGGAACGGATTAGCACATTAAATATTTCGTTTCTGGTGCAACAGGAGACACATCTGCTTGCTTATTCTGAATATTTTGTGTCGATGAGCCCTGGTGACCCGTGGGGGAGGGGGGGGGCAGATGCATCCTCGACTTTCATCCATGATTATCTAGTTGAAATAATAGGTAACAAGTAAATAAACATTTACAAATACCGTGCACACTTTAGCTATGAAAAAATATATCTAATATTGTAATATTGCTACAAATTCCTGGAGAATGCCAGAAGGCATTCTGCAGGAATTTGGACCAATATAGGCATACTGTTAATCAATAAAAGGCTCTTCCAAGTCGAATAGGCTTCTACGACCTGCTGGTCCAACTTGGCAATGGGAACATTTGCATGGGCTGTGCTAGGAAGGATGAATATGGTTTACCCATGCATAGACATGGTGTGTGTAAAAGAGAATTTGGGCCTCTGATCAACTTGACTTGCCTTCCAGGGGCGTAGGAAGCATATTGGACTTGGGAGGGCATTAGCACATACCAATACAGCTGGAATTCACCACAATAGTGTTTTTTCCCTCCAATACTACATACATACTGCTAACGTATTGGCAAAAGCCGGGGGTAGAGCTCTCGGAGCTATGATCTCAAAAATATATGGCTATAAAGATATAGGTTTTCAAACATATAAAAAGTTATTTGATAACTGTGTGACTCCTATACTTGACTATGGCTCTGCGGTATGGGGGTTTAAAAAATACTCATGTATAGATTCTGTACACAATAAAGTAGCACGCTTCTATTTAGGGGTTCATCGGTATACGCCCACATTGGCTGTAAATGGGGAAATTGGTTTTACTCCATCGATAGATAGGAGATGGGTTAACATGCTTCGACTGTGGAACAAATTAATCAACCTCGACGAGAACCGTCTGTTGTATAAAATATTTTTATGGGATTATGAACACTGCCATAATGGGTGGTGCTCAGAAATGAAATGTATCTTTCAAAATCTGGATCAAATGAATAAGTATGAACAAAAACTTCCTTGCGATATTGACAACTGTCAAAATATTTTTATGTCTCACAACAATGTAAAATGGTTGAATAGCATTGGGTTTGTCCCTAAACTTAGAACATATAAACTTTTTAAGAAATCATATGGTGTTGAGGAATATGTGCAAATGGGGTTGAGCCGATACCAGAGATCAGTAATGGCGCAGCTAAGATGTGGGGTTCTGCCATTAAGGATCGAATCGGGAAGATATAAAAATGAAGTGCCGTCCGATAGGTTATGCGCTTTATGTGATAAAAACGAAATTGAGGATGAAACTCATTTTCTTTTAGTATGCCCATTTTATTTGGATTTGAGAGAAAAACTTCTCGCCTGCATGTCTGAAGAACATAAGGCAGAAATACTTTCACTCGGTAATAATAGCTAAGCTATTTTATTTGAAAACTATACACGACAATGTGCCTCATATCTGGCTAATGCCTATGATAAACGTAAAAACTATTTTTATAATAAGTAAAACAGTTAACGAATGAACGATACAGATATGAATTTAAGTAGATACTTGCATATATACGCATGTATAACCTTTTAAGCTAAATCGTCACTGACAATGCCATGGTTAGAACCACAATATTTACTCTTTTATCCCGATATTGCATTCTACTGTGCCTATGCCACTGACCTGGATTCAGCTGCATCCAGGGGTCTGTCTGTTATCCAATAAGCAATTCCATTGAAACGGGCGATGTATGAGGGGGAGAGAGGGAGGGAGGGAGGGAGAGAGAGAGAGAGAGAGAGAGGGGGAGAGAGGGGGTGGAGGTTGGTCGTGGGGGGGGGGGGTAAATGGAATTAGTGAACGAGAGAGAGAGAGAGGGTGGTGGTGGGTCGTGGAGGGGGGGGGGGGGGGACTGGGTCAAATGGAATCATCGAACGAGCGTGCGCAAAGAGTAAAAGGATATATATCGTGACATATAGGCCAAACTGGCCGGGTGCTTATGTTATAAATTTACTGTTGTGTTGTTATATTGTCATTAGATGCACATGTTACGTGAAATAAAGAATATCTAACTAACTAACTAACTAACTAACTAACTACATACGTTATACGTGGTTAAAACCCACAACTTTGTTCATAAATATTATATTATTACAATTTTAATGTAATTATGTCTCCTTGGTGCCTCACTTAACTCCTTGGAGCCTCAGCTAAGGCGAGGGCTGGGGGGGGGGGGGGGGGCTCTACAAGTACATTTTTGAAATCCTAAACCTCAAAATTATCTATATAGCTGTAGATGAGTTGGCAATGGTTCTACATCATTGCTGGCTGCCTGAACAGGCAGGCAGCAAAGATGTAGAACCATTGCCAACTCATCTACAACAGTGTGAACAAATAAAATTATGCAGTAAATTGAATTTAGGGGAATGATGCCCTAAAAGGGTCCCCCTGCCCCGCTGATGGAATCCCTGGGTCAGGAGACATGTAATTTAATGTTTGTACCATGGCCGGTCTCCCATAGCTCTCTCTCTCTCTCTCTCTGTGGAGTGGGGGGGGGGGGGGGGGGGGCAAAATTGCAGGAAACAATGTTATTCCTCCAGACACCACCCAAAAAGAAAAAATGACAAAAAGTCCCCACAAACTGCTTCCACCGCCCTGACGGCAGTGATCTGGACGACTTAAGAGCATCCCAGTCTGGCGCGTGTGTGTGGTGTGTGTGTGGGTGTGTGTGTGTGTGTGTGATGCCCAGGTCACGCTACCACTAATTTTACGTGTGACCATATAATATTGACCAAGATAACTGGCGTTTTGCCTATGACCTCCCAACTCTTCCCTTGATCACAAGTGGAGAGGTGGTGGCACAGGTAATAGCAGGGTAACTTGATCAGGTTCAAAAAAGTTTGGGGTAGTGCGGCCTGGGAATCACTCAAATCACCACCCTATCCTCCCACTCCACCATTTACACAATCATTCTTTACCTTATGGAATTCTGCCATTGCAACCAACCCCCACCCCACCCCACCCCCACCTCACGTAATTTGTCAGTTTGACAGAGCTGTTGCAAACACTGACACAACATACTCCAAAAGAGTCACCCAGATACAGTTCACGTCTCTTTGATTTACGCAGTTGTTCTAGTTGACCGAGAAAAGTTCGGAAAAAACAATCAATCTCGAGTTATTTCTTATTGATCAAGTGTGGATTTTGCCGATTCGAAATAGGTAAAAATACACGCAAGCAAAACTAAATTCATCGTGAAAAATAGAATGCAGATAAATATGTAATTTTCCTCCTGCTAAAAGGTGAATGAAATGGCGATGCTTTCAGCCGAAAAGTTATTTATTTATTTATTTAGTGGTGTTTAAGGTCACATACTTATGCACAATGGCTAATCGTGACCGTGACAGTTTTACGGGTGGAGGAAGCCGGAGTACCCGGAGAGAACCACCGAGCAACGACGAGCAGCTGTCAGCTCTCCAACATCGTAACTCTGAACTCTGCACCGCAGCACAGGCAGGGTTAGATTGGTTGAAGACATGCGCACCAGCGACGTGCAGTACGCCTCAGTACACAGCGTCATCGTGCCCCCATGTAGGCAATCGGGGTGAAGTGTCTTGCCCAAGGACACAACGCGGTTGCCGCAGGTGGGATTCGAACCGAGGACCTCTCGGCTTGCAGCCTGCACCTCTACCAACTGAGCCACCGCGCCCCCCAGCCGAAAAGTAAGTCTCGGTCCGATGGAATGACCTTGTTGTCGAAGATGAAGAGTGAAAAAAATAGAACGGGGAATTCCCATACACGAAATTTGGAAACTAGACAGGGTGCTAATGATTTCCAACTAAATAACATAATATGTAGATGCCAGATAACACTGTAACTTTATCATTTAAAGAGTAAAATATTAATGAAACTTTTGATTCAAAGTTTTGTTACTTTGTGTTACCTTTCGATTTTTGCGACGTGATTAAAGTTGAAGTGACCCGCTTTTGGTACAGATTCGATATCGTAAAATGACTGTATAAGTTTCTTGCTACCGACTAATTCATATTGACGTCATCGGAATTAATTAAAGTTTGATGCTCTAAAACTCTTCAACCGTCAAGCTGCCAACCGTTCCTAATCGATTTCGTGATATATACCTTTCGTATATACATAACTTGTGCATGCTCTTTCCGATGGTGTAATCAGTTTTTCAAACCAACGAATACCAAATCACAGGGTATAAACCGTATAAACCTTTAGCCGGAAGTGGAGATAAGATTTCTATTTTTATCTCAAAGTTTCAGTCGCAGCGTATCCAAGATCACCGAAAACAAGATTTTTTTAATAAAAGTAATGACCGAAGAAAGCAAAATCAGTAAGTATGTTATATAAAACAATATTTAACAATGAAACGACACAACTTAATGGAAAAATCCACTCTTGTAGTATGAAAAAAACATCTGCTGATCATCTCGGAAAATGAATTTCTCGGGAAAATTTCTCCTTCAAATATCGTTTTTCACATGTTCGCACAAATGTAACATGTTAAAATCATAGATCGACAGATTCGGCGTTCAATTCCACACCAGAAACTATCAACCATAACAACGAAGGAGGTTCGGTGCTACTAAAACTGTTCAAAATATAACGTCACCTTATCGATTTTTTTATACGTCCAGTTGTATACGCTCGTATCTTCAGTTGATGAGTCGTATTCATTTTTTATGCTTGTCGGGTGACCCTTTCGATGTGAGAATCTGGTAAATTTGGAGCCTGTAAGTTCCGAAAGCAAGATAGGCATATACGCGCACAAGCCGGGTTGAATGCAACATTGCATTGCGTTGAAAAAGCGAACCACAGGTTACCTTTTTCAACGCAGAGAAATAGCCCATTTTACTGCATTACAGAATCTAACGATAGGCGGTGAACTATATGAAGATGAGACTGGTTTTATGGCAAAGCGTAACAATGTCAGATCAAGTTGGACCGCATTATTTACTGTAAGTTGACTCTTTCAGACACAATTTGTTCCCAAACACGTTTTGGGGGTGAAATAATTTTTTGGGGGGCAGTCATGATTTTTTCGGGCACTCAGGATTCTTTCGGATGAAGTGGACCTCAGCTCCACATCCTCCCCCACTCCACCCAGAAAATAAAAATTCCCGTACGCATATGGCAGTATTGATAACACGTAATTATAATTTTATGAATTTTTAGGCTCAAGCACCAATTTGTTAAGTTCTTAAATCATCGGGTCTGTAAATTTCAGTGAACAACAAAAGGTATAACATAAACTCACGGCTATATTTAAATAGCCTCTTGTGCTTTGCTTCTTTACATGATAACAATTTGTTGGGTTCTTAACTTTTGTGGGTCCCTAAATTTCAATGGACTGCAACAGGCAGACCAAATATCTAGCAGACTCCAAAGAAACATTCATGCTGAATTTATTCACTGTAGTTTAAGGGTACCTTTCTGCAACTATAGCTAACTTAACCAATTTTTAGTTGTGTTCCCGCTAATGTTTAGTAAGTGAGTATAATTATAAGTGACTGATGAGGCCTAATTCAATTCTATTTTTCGTTCAACAAAAATGATGTGGCTCAGTTCCAGATTAACTTTGTTACCCAGCTTCAGCCCCCCCCCCCCCCCCCCCCACACACACACACTTCACATGAAAAGTGTTAATGTTTTGAATCAATACTTGTATGAAGGAGTTTATCAGCCTGGCTCATTCCATTCACTGAGATACCATTTTTTCTGAATATTGTCACGTAAAATGCCCCCCCCCCCCCCCCACCAAAAAAAAAAAAAAAAAAAAACTGACAAGAAATTGTCGCCGAAGGGCTAGAACTTTCTATGCCTCTGAACAACATAGAACATTCTTGCACCCAGGGGATGAAATATTGAGACAAGCAACATGCGTTTGTATAGCAGAAATTTAAACTTCAAGGCGTTATCCAAAACTATAGGTGAAGTGCCCGTCCACCTGCAGACGGGATGGTATAAAAACATGAATACAGAAGAAGAAAAAAAAACATTGGGACGGCGCATTTTTCGACTCAGCCCACCTAGAAGGCGGGTCACTCCGGACATTCGATCCTCATTTATTAGTATAGAGAAACAAAAACAAAAAAACAAAAAAAACGAAAAAAAATGAAAAAAAACAACATTAAGAACGGCGCATTTCCGAGCCCACTAATAACCTTCCCACTGATCCAAGGAACACTGATGACGAATTTCATCTGAATTCATGCAACGGTTGCTTGCATATATAAACAGACAAATAGACAGACACACTCTTTTATATATAGTAATAATAATAACTCTTTGGCCAGCCACTGATTTGTCGCGGTTCTCGTAAGAGATGAATCTATAAAGCCGTGGTCCACAGGCCTGCAACCAGGGTCGATCTTCGGAGTGGGGGTGGGAAAGGCAGCGAAGAGCCGTGTGTGGGGGGGGGGAGACAACCCGCACATAATCCCCCACGTAAAAGCAGACGTTACATGCCCCGCCCCCCCCCCCCCCCCCACCATTTTTTAAACTAAATACGCTCTGGAAGGGGCAGGCATGTAGCTAAATAGCAGACCCACAAATTCGCAAAGAGGGTGGCTATTGTTGATCTTTTATGGGGTGAAGCAGGGCCTTCGCTACTAATGGCTGACCATAGATGGGCCCGGGATAGGAAAATTGTGAATTCCAGGGTCCCCAAACCCTCGTTTCCTTGCACCTGAGAGGATATTTTGAAGTTTTTAATGAAGAAATATTGGTAAGATTTCACACTTCCAGAGCCGGTAAATGCCGGCGTGGAGTACAAATGACAGAACGAAGAAGATAATACTCAGTATTGAACTGAGAATTTGCTTCGAGATATTTAAAAAAAAAAAAAAAAAACTCCCAAAACTATGAATGAGATACAAACAGGATACTAAATATGTGGGAATATATATTAAACCTACTGTGTATAACTTGAAAACCCCAAGCTTTTGCAGGCGCCGGGGAGCAATTTGAAAGTGTGTGAGGGGAAGGGGGAGGGGCAATGTATCTAAGGTTTCTGCATTACCTCCCCCCCCCCCCACCCACCCACCCACCCACCCATCCAGACACACGCGTGCGCACTTTTACAGAGTGTTGGGCATGCTAGTGTGATCTAGAGGGAATACATGCTCCCAAAGAAAGAAAAAAAAAACACACACAAACGAATGGGTAAACCAATCGAATGAATTTAGAAGCGAATCTAATAATGAAAGGAGCAGAGAATTCGAATTTGCAGCGTTCAACAGTCCTCATCTGAGGAGTCAGTTACAGCAGCTTCAGAATCACTGAGCATGTGAGTTTTGGCCCTCATTTTTAAAAATATCCCAGAGAAAGCCCGCAGACCCTCACAACCGAGAATGGGATACAGCGATATCGCCTCTTGTGCTACCCACCCCCCCCCCCCCCTCCCCCACACACACCACCTAACCGCTGTGCGGCTCGGATGCTGCTGCACATCACACGGTGAGCATACATGGTGGTCCCCTTGGGATTAGCTCTGAAAGCCCCACCCCCACCTCACCCCCAATATTTTTACCTTCCTTCGCTCCTGAATAATCAACTATACTCTATTTTAAAAATAAATATGTGGAACTGATTCAAATGAACGCCTTTCCAGTGTGTTATCGTATTACTATAAACAAAGAAAAAATATGGTATACATGTAAACTACATTTTTAAAATTGCATGTTAGAGGTCAGTGTAAAACAAATCGCAAACGAAGAAAATAACCAAACGGATAAATTTAGAAGCGAGTCTGATAACGAAAGGAGCAGAGAATTCCAATTTGTTGTGTTCCACGACTGGATCTTTAGCCTGTGTGGAGTCTGTCTCTCTCCGTACAGAGGACAGCCATTTTACTTCCCCACCCAATAGGACGACACGCCGTGACATCATCAACCCCGCAACTGATGCTGCCAGAGAGGGTTCAGATACCTCCATATCTTTTCTCAGCCGGGGATCCGCGATCCCGCGACTTGTGGCACGAGAGACCAGCGAACTTAACCACCACTTTTTTCAACTTGTCACCCACATTTCATCTTGGGGTGGGGGGGGTGCCCCCCCCCCCCCCCCCCCGATTACGTTCTTGAATGAGAGTAAATAATTTCAGTTTATTTACAGGCACGACAAACTGGAAAAATATATCAGTAAAATATATTAGTTGCAGGTGTATTTTATAGAATAATGTAATGGCCGGTCTGGGTTTGAATGAAATTGCTGAGTCGAGAGGCCGGTTTGGGTGTATCAAGATATGACCAGGACACATGGCGAACAAAATTATTTTTTCCAAAAGGGTTAAGAAAGAAACTGGAGAGCAGTTTGGATAACTTTGTTGGCGGCCTGTTTGGGTGTAATTCTCAGAAACCGGCAAGATCGGTTCTTGTCACTCTGAAGCCGATTTGGCTATAGTGACGCGTGCCAGGTGTGAGTTCCCTTTGGCTGTGCTATTAAAGTGCGGGATGACCTCTTCGCCTAGTCTCCTGTGCATCCCACTACCTTTCTCCTAGATGAAAGCAAATGGGATGCGCAAGAGACTACTCTTCGCCAGCAAAGACGAAGAGCACTTAGGGACGTTCCGACGCCCCCCCCCCCCCCCCCCCCCAATGAGGACCCTGATTTTTGAAAGTTGGAAATTTTATGGTTCAAATTTCAAAAGTTGGAAACATTTAGTTCTAAGCAAATATAGAACTAGTGATTCTTGGTTGAAATACATTTATTCTTTATAGTATGACCCACTAGTTCTTTTTCGCGCAGAACTAAAATGTTGATAATGTTCCAAGTTTGTAACTGCGTAAGCTAGCAATACATCGAGATTGCGCTTTCGTAAATGCACACAAATAGTGTCAATTTGGAACACCGGGGCCCGCCGATTTTCTCAAATTGCCTTAAGGCAGGATTCTCTTACGTGAGAGTCCTTCACTGCTCGTCTAAATGTGACGTGCAGTGAAGGGGCCGCACGCACGAGTATCCCGCCTTCAGGAAATTACGGGAATCGGCGGGCCCCCAATAACGCCGGGCCCCGGGGTTACTACCCCCCCCCCCCTCCCTCTCGACGGCCCCGCACAATATAGCAGTATCATGTACCACAAGAAGTCTTTTGTTAGGCCAATTACAAAGTCTACTCATAATTATGGAGAAAAGGCCAAATATCAAGCGAATATAATGTAATTTGTACATAAATCTATAAAGAAAATTCCTTCTCAAAACCGATCATCAAATGTCGGAAACTTTTTTATGGTATCAATTTGAAATGAAAGTTTGGAAATTTGAGGATCTCACTGTGACGCACACCGAGTCTGAACTACCCAGAAACGTCCCTGGGAGCATTTGGATCCGAGAGGTGTTTTGTTCTTCAGCAGGAGTGAAATGGAAATGAGAATGTGAATAGTATTGAAGGCTATCGTCGGACAATAAATGTGATCGATTAATTTGAAAGAAATGATCGCTTTGTATATTTGACAACTCGACCCTGCTCTGAACTGCTATTGACAACAACGTAATTTAATTTCAGCTACTGTTGACCTAACTGTGCTTATCCTACATCATGTAGAATCTTGTTTGGCATTCAAGTTTCAAAAAGAAAACTGGTAACCGAAGTCTTGTTTCGAAACTGTTTCGGTGAAGTCGTATGTAAATTAAGTGAAAATAAGATGAAAATTTATAAAATACTTATGTAAGGCGCGAATTTTTCTATTTATTTCATCTTTTTGCCTTTGTCACACGGTAGGGTTCGCTTGGTGAGTATAAAGCTTGTTTTCGACCCTGGATCTGTTTGGTTTCAACACGACATTGGCGAGATATCGAGGGAATCCCATGTGACGTCACGCCTTATCTAAAAATACTTTAGTTTAAACAGTGTTTATTTCAGATAAATAAGATAAGTTCTCAAAGAACATCATTGAATATTTACAAAAGTATAGGTATGGTATACTTCATGTAGGATTCCATAGTGTTTCGCTAATTTCTCTAAAAATGGAATCGTTAAAAGCCAGATACTTATTGATGCAGTTGCTTCGAAGAGAATACTAAAAAGTTGCCCATTTGATGTTTGTTCGACAGTTATTGGACACAAATACTGTTGCCAAAATGAGAGTGAAAATGAGACAGCGCGAGAGGGTGAGGTGGGGGTCGGGTTAGGGATTATTGTCGAATAAACTGCAAGCTCAGCATGCTGTCAGGCAAACTGGTTTCAATTAACAGAGGATTGGCGTATTGTTATAACCCGCCGTTATCTTAAATGAAAACATTTTCTTCCCATTCGACTGCCCCCCCCCCCCCCCCCACACACGTCAACAACATAAAATAAAATAAATAAAAAATAATAATTAAGAAAGCCAGGCAAAACCGCAAAACATAGACACTAAATGATCGTTATGAAGTAAAAACGACCACGGTCAAAAACGGTAAACAAATTTTGTTTAAAAAGGTCATTAAAAAGAATAAAACAAACCCCAAATACCCCCAATTGGAAAAATAATTCCCGACAAAACTGTGTGAATGTATGCGTGATGAATAAACAGCTCACAAATAACAATGGGATTACCTTCATAGACAAGTGATTATGGATATGTTAATTAATTTACCCTAATGCATAGGTAAATTAAAAAAATGAATGCCGATTGAAAAACATGGTCTGAAATCTGTCGGGTGGGGGGCGAAACTTCTTCGGGGGGAGGAGCGGTCCTCCCCCCCCCCCCCCCCCCCCCCCCCCGTGGTTGCAGGTTCGGTGGTGGTTCAGTCAGTAGTGTTTCAGTTGAAAGGTGTGACGTCAACGTTGTGCATTCGAGTCTGTTCATATGGTCTGTTAACTGATTAGACCTTCGTACATGCACAAATATGGGCATTGGAACGATCATATGGGAAATCGAATAATCTCAACTGGACGTATAATTATCACCAACTCCCGATCAACGATTTTACCAACTGGGCGTATAAAAAAATCGATAAGGTGACATTATATTTTGAAAAGTTTCAGTAGCACCACACCTCCTTCGTCGTTATGGTTGATAGTTTCTGGTGTAGAATTGAACGCCGAATCTGTCGATCTATGATTTTAACATGTTACATTTGTGCGAACATGTGAAAAACGATATTTGAAGGAGAAATTTGCCCAAGAAATTCATTTTCTGAGATGATCAGCAGGTGTTTTTTCATACTACAAGAGTCGATTTTTCCATTAAGTTGTGTCGTTTCATTGTTAAATATTGTTTTATATAACATACTTACTGATTTTGCATTCTTCGGTCATTCCTTTTATTCAAAAAATCTTGTTTTCGGTGATCTTTGATACGCTGCGACTGAAACTTTGAGATAAAAATAGAAATCTCTCGCCTCGCTTATCTCCACTTCCGGCTAAAGGTTTATACGGTTTATACCCTGTGCAAATGAGTTGATTGAATCGGCATGTGACTCCCGATTACCTCTGGCTAACGTAATCGCTGCATGGTGGGGGTAGAAAAATCATCCTCGATGAGTCTAAAGGTGGGAATGGGGAAATCTCACCCTCGGTGCAAGATATTTGAACCAGACCCTCGGCTAGTTCAAATATCTTGCCCCTCGGGTGAGATTTCCCATCCCAGCTCCAGACTCATCGGGGATCATAATAATGGGTCCGGGTCTTTTCGGCCTCGGGAACATTCGGCTCCAGGTATTTTTCCGGGAACATTCGGCCTCGGTCGAGGCCGAATGTTCCCACTTTTGAGGCCGAATGTTCCCACTTTTGGTAAAGCATTTCCGAGTTTGGGAGTTGAAAAATAACTTTAAAATATATTTTTTTAGTTCATTTTGTCGTGTTTTTATTTTATATTAGGTGTTTTTCCAGAATATTTTTTTAAAGAATAATATATATGACCTACCTTTATTCCTAAAGTCGAAATATATTAAGCACGAGACCGATCCATAATGAATAATGAAATATAAAATCCATTGTGTAAAATCCATTGTACTGAATAACAGAATGACAATATGTGTGCTCCAATGCCGAGAAGAATGAAAGAAGAATGAAGAATGAAAGGTTTTAGCGCGCCGAAGGCGCGCAGGGACGATGTGGGATTTACAAATCCCTTGCGACCCGGTTAACCTTATTTTTTTTCCTTGGATCACACAGGACTAGCTTTCCTATTGCCCAAAATGGAGTCTGAGGGGGTTATGCACGCTCCAATGCCGACATGCAAAACCGAAATGATATACTTCTTCTTGGGTGTTGTTTGGCACAACTCAACTGTAAAGGTTTATTTTTATAAGTTCTTGTGAAGTAGTGATCAAAGTTCTGGCCTCTGATGAGAAACTTACACAGTGTTTTTACAGTACGATTGAAGCTTGATTGATTTAATCGCACTTGATTAGGCGATCATACTGTTTTTACAGTTTCTTTGAACACTTAAACCTTTTTATGTAGACTGTAACTATATCCCCCTCCCTTATAGGTTGATGGATGACTTCCAGCTTCAAAAAAAGACTCTCGTGGATTCGTAAGCAAATAAAGTTATAAAGAAAATAAAGTTGTTCAGGTCTCACGGGATTTAAATCCCACATCGTCCCTGTGCGCCTTCATTTCATTAAATGCTTCAGCTTTCAGAAACACATATCGGTGGATTTTTTCGTTTTTGTAACCGTTATGGATAACATGCTGGAACTACTCCCAAACCAGCGACTGTTTGGGTTTTTTTTTTCTGTTTTTCTAAAACAACCAACAAACTGCGATTTCAGTATTCACAGGGAAATAAAATTATAAAGCAAAGTTAGAGGAAGCATCGGAGAAATATAAAGAGAATGACATCTCTCTTAGTCTCCCTTGTTGAAAACGGAGGCCGAATGTTCCCGGGGCCGAATGTTCCCGAGGCCGAATGTTCCCGAGGCCGAAAAGATCCGCTCCCGTAATAATCACAGGTGCATGTCATTTATTCGGGAATATATCACTGGTATCTAATGGAACAGACCCACCAATTGTTGACAGGAAGTGATGATTTGAATATTGAAGTGAGTGTGATGAGCCTGATACTGACCATACTTGTGGCTAGAGGTTATGAACGCCTAAATAAATCCCATTGACCAGTGTTAACCTTTCACTCTCTGTACAAAAAAAAGTTGTTTTGAAAAAAAATACCTATACATCTACAAAGTACATCATCTCTTGAAAAAATTAAACTGGAAAAAAATATATGTTGCCACATGAAATTTCAGTTTAAATTTCAAATTTTCACAACTACCTATGGTCTTGCACTGAATGACCTTCACACTTTTTCCCCATGCCTCATGTTTTTAAGAGATTCTCACACATTCCGGTACTAAATTACAAGCTTATTAATCCTTTCTAAAGTGGACGAATCAAAATTTTAATTAATGGTTTCAAAGTCAAAATATATTCAACCAATCAGCTGATCAGCCCTATTTAATCCCACTCACAACAAATGCTTAAAGTCACGTGTTCACTCATTTAGTTGTTCATAATCTCGAGCTGCAGTGATTTACACGCAAGTTCTACTTATCTTTAACATATATGACTCCCTCATTTAAACATTGTCAACAAGCTCACTCCAATAAGGGGTCACATAATGTTAGGACCCTGCGAAGCTTCGAGATTCAAATAGATTTTGAATCTTTAAGTTGATATTCGGTTCAATCTGAAATCGGCTGCCCTATTTGTTTCCTCTCTAAACTTTTTTATAGGAATACATCTTGGTATAAGTCATCTTCAACGTCTCACAAAACGCATAGTTCCGATGGAAATCGAACATAAATAATGTTGAAATAAAAGACTGAGTGTAAGTTCCGCTACATTAGGATAAATTTACACCTTCACACCTGCCACCAGCCATGCTAATTTCATTGTCACTAGTCCCTACCACTGTTAAATGCAAGGTTTAAGGTTAGCACGCAATGTTGACAAGGAATTATAATCCTTACAGGGTAATATTCCAACTACATCATCAAGGAAGTAAGTATGTTGTTGGATTATTTTATCAGTCGGGACTTGAGCCATGATGGATTTTTGTGGCGAGTGGTGTTGTACAAACTACAGCATTTTTTAACCAATGTAACGGTCAAAACCGCCCTGTGCTATTCACAAAAATCACCTATTAATTTTTATTATTTTGTAATTTTTTGTCTCAAAAACATAGGTTATGACCCTCTTTAGAATGAGCTCATTGAGCTTGTTCCAATGAGGGGTCATAACCTATGTTTTTGAGGCAAAAAATGAAAAACAAATTTATTCAAGAATTTTGTTTGCAAGTGTCGTCTGCTTTTCATCTTAGGCAAAGGATGAAGGAATCTGAAGTGTTGTTTACTATATGTTCTTAACACAAAGAAAAAATAAACTGAAACCGAGGTTTTTTCCTGAAATCAAACAGAAACCGAATCTGAAAAATCAAAACATCACATATCTATCTACCAGTGACATTTGTTGAGTTTGGAACTACAGTTCAGTAACATTTATATTACTGAATACTTCTAGTATCTTCATCATTTGGGTACTCTCTTCTTTTTACCTCTGCCAAACAATGCATTTGCTTTTATCAATGCAATTCAGTGCCTCATAAAAAGTGCTGTTTATTTCGCAAGCTGTTTAGGTATCTTTCAGCATATTTTGGATGAAGTAATAAACAAAATCTTAACTCTTCCCCAGTTTATAGTGAAACTTATTTAAAACGTCCAGAAAAACAGGTCTGTACCTCAGCAAAGGTACAGACCTTATTTACCAACCTCATTTTGTAAATTTCCCTATAAACTGTGGGGACCCTGAGACGTTATATTCTTTCTATCGGATAGCTAAACATCTTTACACACCAATTCCTTTGTCTTCTCCGGGTTGGTAAGAGACGTGAAATACCCGATTGAACACTTGTACTCACTTACCATACCTGGGTCCGTGAGTTTTGTGAACAGGGATGTGGCGACAGGGGGGTGGGGGTGGAGGGTGGCGGGTTGCCCCCCCCCCCCCCCCCCCCAGCTAGGAGTATTTTTTTTCAATAGTTGGAAATTCTGAAGTCAAAAATCAAATAGTTGGAAATTCAATAAATTAACATTGTTCATGAGAAATATTAAAATTCCAACTAATGATGAGAAATTTTTATCTTTTATTTCCAACTGGAAACTTGAGTTTCAAATTTCCTACTCCAAAATTGACATGGCCTCAAAATTTCGACTCTGACATCAATCCGGAAAATTTTCTGACCCAGATACATTATAAATGATGCTTTTTCCGTTTCAGGACCAGTGAATATTTTCAGAAGGGTTCAAAACCCTTTACCCAACGCAGACGATTTCAAAATTCATTATTTCAAATATCATTTTTTAAAAATTAAAAAAAAAATTTCAACAAAACCACATCATGTTACCCTTCTTTGGAACGATCTCATCGAGCTCGTTCCAAAGAGGGGTCACATGTTATGGTTTTGTTGAAATTTTTCGAAAAATAATATTTTTTCAGTAGCTGTATTTGCATATTACGCGGGCGGATGCGGGCGATTTGTTGGGTAAAGGGTTAAAAGATATATCACCCAGCGCTGCAGTACAATCACCTATAGAAACCACTCACAGTTGGAATTTACACTGGTGGCACCCCCCCCCCCCTCCCCCAGCTGAAACCCTCTAGCCACATCCCTGTCTGTGAATTGGCGTGTAAGTAAGTTACTAACCTCGCTGTCGGTATTCATGAATTTGAACAACCTGCCAACGTGCTGTAACACCTCGCCACTTCGCGGCTCAGCATCACATACCTCACGTTGGCAGGTTGTTCAAATTCATGAATACCTCCAGCTCAGTAACTATTACGTTACTGTTCATTATGATTCAATATGTGCAGTACTGTAATCATAAAAGTGTTTTTTTTTTCAATAATACTGCGAAATCAAGACCGCATCCCCAAAAACAAATAAGGCTCCACAAATTAGATCTTCTGTTTCTCAGCCCATTTTTTTTGTAAAAATGCTAGTGGGTAGGTATTTTTTTATTTCAATTTTGTAATTATTTCTTTGTCATCAAAAGTTCACGTTCTTGTTTTTTTATGTTTTAGGTCTCATAATCTACAGAATAGCATGGGCGGTGGTGTATTTCGTCCCTTGAGTGCAATAAGGCTTTGCAATGCTAAAGCATTGCAAAGTCTTGTTGCACTCAAGGGACAAATTTATCAATTTTATTAACTTGGGTAAAATATCAGGCATAAACCATTTAATTTTTACTTTTTTTTAATGTTTGAATTGGTTATAAAAAGAGAGCATGGGGTAGCCAAAAGGACCATGTGGAAGGACCTGAGAAATGGATTCTTAACTTTTTTAGGCCTAAAAATAGCACCTTAGATTCAAAGTTCTCACAATTCTATTTCAATTGTTGAGATTCAATAGTGTAGCATGGGGAGAAGCAGAGAATTTCGACCAGATCATGACCCCGTCAAAATTCTCTGTTCACTTTTGTGGTCACAGTACTGTACCTTGTGGATCGATGCTCATAAGAGTTTATTCAGGGTTTCAGAACTAGAATGCATTCTTTTTTCAAATAATTCTCAAATTTGATCAGCACTAAATTAGATAAGTTAAGGAAGCCAAAAGTTCATCAGCTGCTGTGCTTTATGACATCAGTGGAAAGAAATCAAAAATAAATTTCACTCTACATTTGCCATCATTTGATAATCTTTTCATTGATTTTAACCCTATGCCCAATGCACACAATACAAAATTTTTATTTTTTTTCAACACAACTACATCAGGTAACCCCTCATTGGAATGAGCTCCAGGAGCTCATTCCACTGAGGGGTCACATGATATGATTTTGTAGAAATTTTTTGTTTTCAAGAAATATTTTTACAACGGCCCAATTTGTACATTACAAGGTGGATACTGTGCTTCATAGGTATAGGGTTAAGTTTATTTAGAATGTAGTGTTTATTTATTCATCAGTAATAGTTGTCTCCTATACCATTTCTCGAAAGGTACTCAAGGAGAGCTTTCTAAAAGATGATTTAATAGTTGTATTTTTACTGAAGGAAAAAGGTAAACATTTCTCTGGCTGCTTACAAAGGGGCCAAAAAAAAAACATTCCAGCTTTGAAAACTGAAAATTTAAACTTAACCCTTTACCCAACGCAGACGATATCAAAATTTATTATTTTAAATATAGTTTTTTCAATTTTTTCACCAAAACCATATCACGTGACCCCTCGTTGGAACGAGCTCGTTCCAACGAGGGGTCACATGATATGGTTTTGGTGAAAAAATTGAAAAATAATATTTTTTCAACTGCTGAATTTGCATATTACGCGGGCGAATGCGGGGGATTCGTTGGGTAAAAGGTTAAAGCATTCTCATCGATTCCAAGACCCTGTTGAATTTTGAACACTTTATCGAAATTTGTTCAAGATATATCAGAATTTGTTCATTTAAAAAACTGTTCATTATGGATCCTCATTATAAATCACAATTTATTCATTATGTATCAAACTTTGTTCATTATAAATCACAAGGTGTTCATTATGAACTGAAACTCATTCTTCATGTTATCAAACTTCGAACATTATAAATAAAAAAATGTTTATTATGGATTGAAATTTAGCCATTATGGGTTAGAATTTTGTATATTATAGTCCACAGTCTTTCAGGGGATAGACCAGTTGAATCAGCAACTTGTGTCATTTGAAGAAAGTGAACAACTTTGTTGTCTATGAACTAATTTTGCTTTAGGGGTACTTAAAGCATCCAATAATACATGTATTCACCCCTTACCTCAGTCTTTCGATTTTAGGGCGAGCTGTCATTCTTTCATGTCATCATATCTGCAATTTTTACTTTTTGCAAATACACAACAGCATGCTTCAATTACACTTCATGAGCAAAACATCCTTACCTAACAAATCAGCTCATGCGCCGAGTAATATACCGCAAAATGGGCAGTAGACATTATTTTCACATATTTCAACCATCCTATATCAAGCGGACCCTCATTGGAACAAGCTCATTCCAGTGAGGGAGTCACATGATATGGTTAACCTAGAATTGTTTTGTTTGATTACTGTTGTGAAAAGCTTATTAAAATGAAAGTGTCAATGACACTGTAGCTTAACTTGTGTGTTGTGTTTGATGAAAGGATAATGTTCAATGTTTATGAAAGGATTATGAAATAAGACAAGAATTATGATAATTGGGAATATGTTCATTTCTGTTCCCTGTATGCTATGTTTTTGATAAAATAATATGAGGTGTACACACTGTACTAAAGAGATGAGGGGTGGGTTAATATGACCTCACAGTTAATGTATGTAGCCCTCACAGTTAACGTACATCAATGAAAGTTACCAAGTTACAGTGAAATTATTCCAAAACTAGTCATCCTATCAAGTTACATTGAAATCCCTTCATAAATATGGCCTGTAGACTGTGCTAAAGGTTTTCGGGCTTCGGGCCCCTGTAGCCGTCAGTTTTCCAATTGCGTCCAAAGGGGACGTTCTCATCAAGACATTATATGAAGTCAACCTACCAAGTTACAATGAAATCCCTTCATAAATATGACCTGTAGACTGTGCTAAAGGTTTTGGGGTTTTGGGCTTGGGCAGCCATCATGGTTGAATAATCGTGACCAAAAGGGGACATTCTCATCTAAACATTATTTGGAGTCATCCTACCAAGGTACAATGAAATCCCTTCATAAATATACCTATCGACTGTGCTAAAGGTTTTCGGGCTTCAGGCCCCTGTAGCCGTCACAGTTGCCTAATGGTGTCCAAAAGGGGCTGTTCTCATCTCGACATTATATGAAGTCAAATCTACCAAGTTACAATGAAATCCCTTCATAAATATGAACTGAAGACTGTGCTAAAGTTTTTCGGGCTTTGGGCTCAGTCAGCCATCATGGTTGAATGATCTCAACCAAAAGGGGACATTCTCATCTGGGCATCATCTTGAGTGATCCTACGAAGTTACAATGAAATCTCTTCATAAATATGACCTGTAGACTGTGCTCAAGATTTTCGGGCTTCGGGCACCTGTTGCCATCACAGTTCACCAATCACGACCAAAAGGGGATGTCATCATCAAGGCATTATATGGAGTCAACCTAACAAGTTACAATGAAATTCTTCCATAAATACAACCTATAGACGATGCTAAAGGTTTTTGGGCTCGGGCAGCCATCAAGGCTGAATGATCGTGACCAAAAGGGGATGTACTCATCTAGACATTATTTGGAGTCATCCTACCAAGCTACAATGAAATCCCTTCATAATTATGACCTGCAGACTGTTCTAAAGGTTTTCAGGCTTCGGGCCCCTGTAGCTGTCACAGTTGCCCAATCCTGTCCAAAAGGAGACGTTCTCATCTAGACATTATATGAAGTCAAACCTACCAAGTTACAATGAAATCCCTTCATAAATATGACCTGTAGACTGTGCTAAAGGTATTCAGACTCGGGCAGCCATAATGGTTGAAAGATCGCAACCAAAAGGGGACATTCTCATCTGGGCATCATCTGGAGTGATCCTACAAAGTTACAATGAAATCCCTTCATAAATATGACCTGTAGACTGTGCTCAAGATTTTCGGGCACCTGTAGCCATCACAGTTGACCGATCACGGCCAAAAGGGGATGTCATCATCTAGGCATTATATGGAGTCAACCTAACAAGTTACAATGAAATCCTTCCATAAATACGACCTATAGACTATGCTAGAGGTCTTTGGGCTCGGGCAGCCATAAAGGCTGAATGATCGCGACCAAAAGGGTATGTTCTCATCTAGACATTATTTGGAGTCATCCTACCAAGCTACAATGAAATCCCTTCATAATTATGATATGTAGACCATTTTAAAGGTTTTCGAGCTTTGGGCCCCTGTAGCCGTCACAGTTGCCCAGTCGTGTCCAAAAGGGGACGTTCTTATCTAGACATTATATGAAGTCAACCTACCAAGTTACAATGAAATCCCTTCATAAATATGACCTGTAGACTGTGCTAAAGGTTTTTGGGCTTCGGGCTCGGGCAGCCATCATGGTTGAATGATTGCAACCAAAGGGGACAATCTCATCTGGGCATCATCTGGAGTGATCCTACGAAGTTACACTGAAATCCCTTTATAAATATGACCTGTAGACTGTGCTCAAGGTTTTTGGGCTTTGGGCACCTGTAGCCATCACAGTTGACCAATTACGACCAAAAGGTGATGTCATCATCTAGGCATCATATGGAGTCAACCTAACAGGTTACAATGAAATCCTTCCATAAATATGACCTTTTGCCTATGCTAAAGGTTTTTGGGCTCGGGCACCCATCAAGGCTGAATGATCGCGATCAAAATGAGATGTTCTCATCTAGACATTATTTGGAGTCATCCTACCAAGTTACAATGAAATCCCTTCATAAATATGACCTGTAGACTGTGCTAAAGGCTTTCAGGCTTCGGGCCCCTGTTGCCGTCGCAGTTGCCCAATCAGGACCAAAAGGGGACTTTCTCATCTAGACATTATATGAAGTCAATCCACCAAGTTACAATGAAATTCCTCAATAAATATGGCCTGTAGAATGTGCTAAAGGTTTTCGGGCTTCAGGCCCCTGTAGCCGTCACAGTTGCCTAATGGTGTCCAAAAGGGGCTGTTCTCATCTCGACATTGTATGAAGTCAAACCTACCAAGTTACAATGAAATCCCTTCATAAATATGAACTGAAGACTGTGCTAAAGGTTTTCGGGCTTTGCTCAGACAGCCATCATGGTTGAATGATCTCAACCAAGAGGGGACATTCTCATCTGGGCATCATCTTGAGTGATCCTACGGAGTTACAATGAAATCTCTTCATAAATATGACCTGTAGACTGTGCTCAAGATTTTCGGGCTTCGGACACCTGTTGCCATCACAGTTGACCAATCACGACCAAAAGCGGATGTCATCATCAAGGCATTACATGGAGGCAACTTAACAAGTTACAATGAAATCCTTCCATAAATACAACCTATAGACTGTGCTAAAGGTTTTTGGGCTCGGGCAGCCATCAAGGCTGAATGATCGTGACCAAAAGGGAACGTTCTCATCTAGACATTATTTGGAGTCATCCTACCAAGCTACAATGAAATCCCTTCATAATTATGACCTGTAGACTGTTCTAAAGGTTTTCAGGCTTCCGGCCCCTGTAGCTGTCACAGTTGCCCAATCCTGTCCAAAATGGGACGTTCTCATCTCGACATTATATGAAGTCAAATCTACCAAGTTACAATGAAATCCCTTCATAAATATGAACTGAAGACTGTGCTAAAGGTTTTCGGGCTTTGGGCTCAGTCAGCCATCATGGTTGAATGATCTCAACCAAAAGGGGACATTCTCATCTGGGCATCATCTTGAGTGATCCTACGAAGTTACAATGAAATCTCTTCATAAATATGACCTGTAGACTGTGCTCAAGATTTTCGGGCTTCGGGCACCTGTTGCCATCACAGTTCACCAATCACGACCAAAAGGGGATGTCATCATCAAGGTATTATATGGAGTCAACCTAATAAGTTACAATGAAATCCTTCCATAAGTACAACCTATAGACTATGCTAAAGGTTTTTGGGCTCGGGCAGCCATCAAGGCTGAATGATCGTGACTAAAAGGGGATGTACTCATCTAGACATTATTTGGAGTCATCCTACCAAGCTACAATGAAATCCCTTCATAATTATGACCTACAGACTGTTCTAAAGGTTTTCAGGCTTCGGGCCCCTGTAGCTGTCACAGTTGCCCAATCCTGTCCAAAAGGAGACGTTCTCATCTAGACATTATATGAAGTCAAACCTACCAAGTTACAATGAAATCCCTTCATAAATATGACCTGTAGACTGTGCTAAAGGTATTCAGACTCGGGCAGCCATAATGGTTGAAAGATCGCAACCAAAAGGGGACATTCTCATCTGGGCATCATCTGGAGTGATCCTACAAAGTTACAATGAAATCCCTTCATAAATATGACCTGTAGACTGTGCTCAAGATTTTCGGGCACCTGTAGCCATCACAGTTGACCGATCACGGCCAAAAGGGGATGTCATCATCTAGGCATTATATGGAGTCAACCTAACAAGTTACAATGAAATCCTTCCATAAATACGACCTATAGACTATGCTAGAGGTCTTTGGGCTCGAGCAGCCATAAAGGCTGAATGATCGCGACCAAAAGGGTATGTTCTCGTCTAGACATTATTTGGAGTCATCCTACCAAGCTACAATGAAATCCCTTCATAATTATGATATGTAGACCATTTTAAAGGTTTTCGAGCTTTGGGCCCCTGTAGCCGTCACAGTTGCCCAGTCGTGTCCAAAAGGGGACGTTCTTATCTAGACATTATATGAAGTCAACCTACCAAGTTACAATGAAATCCCTTCATAAATATGACCTGTAGACTGTGCTAAAGGTTTTTGGGCTTCGGGCTCGGGCAGCCATCATGTTGAATGATTGCAACCAAAGGGGACAATCTCATCTGGGCATCATCTGGAGTGATCCTACGAAGTTACACTGAAATCCCTTTATAAATATGACCTGTAGACTGTGCTCAAGGTTTTTGGGCTTTGGGCACCTGTAGCCATCACAGTTGACCAATTACGACCAAAAGGTGATGTCATCATCTAGGCATCATATGGAGTCAACCTAACAGGTTACAATGAAATCCTTCCATAAATATGACCTTTTGCCTATGCTAAAGGTTTTTGGGCTCGGGCACCCATCAAGGCTGAATGATCGCGATCAAAATGAGATGTTCTCATCTAGACATTATTTGGAGTCATCCTACCAAGTTACAATGAAATCCCTTCATAAATATGACCTGTAGACTGTGCTAAAGGTTTTCAGGCTTCGGGCCCCTGTTGCCGTCGCAGTTGCCCAATCAGGACCAAAAGGGGACTTTCTCATCTAGACATTATATGAAGTCAATCCACCAAGTTACAATGAAATTCCTCAATAAATATGGCCTGTAGAATGTGCTAAAGGTTTTCGGGCTTCAGGCCCCTGTAGCCGTCACAGTTGCCTAATGGTGTCCAAAAGGGGCTGTTCTCATCTCGACATTGTATGAAGTCAAACCTACCAAGTTACAATGAAATCCCTTCATAAATATGAACTGAAGACTGTGCTAAAGGTTTTCGGGCTTTGCTCAGACAGCCATCATGGTTGAATGATCTCAACCAAAAGGGGACATTCTCATCTGGGCATCATCTTGAGTGATCCTACGGAGTTACAATGAAATCTCTTCATAAATATGACCTGTAGACTGTGCTCAAGATTTTCGGGCTTCGGGCACCTGTTGCCATCACAGTTGACCAATCACGACCAAAAGCGGATGTCATCATCAAGGCATTACATGGAGGCAACTTAACAAGTTACAATGAAATCCTTCCATAAATACAACCTATAGACTGTGCTAAAGGTTTTTGGGCTCGGGCAGCCATCAAGGCTGAATGATCGTGACCAAAAGGGGACGTTCTCATCTAGACATTATTTGGAGTCATCCTACCAAGCTACAATGAAATCCCTTCATAATTATGACCTGTAGACTGTTCTAAAGGTTTTCAGGCTTCGGGCCCCTGTAGCTGTCACAGTTGCCCAATCCTGTCCAAAATGGGACGTTCTCATCTAGACATTATATGAAGTCAAACCTACCAAGTTACATTGAAATCCCTTCATAAATATGACCTGTAGACTGTGCTAAAGGTATTCAGGCTCGGGCAGCCATAATGGTTGAATGATGGCAACCAAAAGGGGACATTCTCATCTGGGCATCATCTGGAGTGATCCTACAAAGTTACAATGAAATCCCTTCATAAATATGACCTGTAGACTGTGCTCAAGATTTTCGGGCACCTGTAGCCATCACAGTTGACCGATCACGACCAAAAGGGGATGTCATCATCTAGGCATTATATGGAGTCAACCTAACAAGTTACAATGAAATCCTTCCATAAATACGAGCTATAGACTATGATAAAGGTCTTTGGGCTCTGGCAGCCATAAAGGCTGAATGATCGCGACCAAAAGGGTATGTTCTCATCTAGACATTATTTGGAGTCATCCTACCAAGCTACAATGAAATCCCTTCATAATTATGATATGTAGACCATTTTAAAGGTTTTCGAGCTTTGGGCCCCTGTAGCCGTCACAGTTGCCCAGTCGTGTCCAAAAGGGGACGTTCTTATCTAGACATTATATGAAGTCAACCTACCAAGTTACAATGAAATCCCTTCATAAATATGACCTGTAGACTGTGCTAAAGGTTTTTGGGCTTCGGGCTCGGGCAGCCATCATGGTTGAATGATTGCAACCAAAGGGGACAATCTCATCTGGGCATCATCTGGAGTGATCCTACGAAGTTACACTGAAATCCCTTTATAAATATGACCTGTAGACTGTGCTCAAGGTTTTTGGGCTTTGGGCACCTGTAGCCATCACAGTAGACCAATTACGACCAAAAGGTGATGTCATCATCTAGGCATCATATGCAGTCAACCTAACAGGTTACAATGAAATCCTTCCATAAATATGACCTTTTGCCTATGCTAAAGGTTTTTGGGCTCGGGCACCCATCAAGGCTGAATGATCGCGATCAAAATGAGATGTTCTCATCTAGACATTATTTGGAGTCATCCTACCAAGTTACAATGAAATCCCTTCATAAATATGACCTGTAGACTGTGCTAAAGGTTTTCAGGCTTCGGGCCCCTGTTGCCGTCGCAGTTGCCCAATCAGGACCAAAAGGGGACTTTCTCATCTAGACATTATATGAAGTCAATCCACCAAGTTACAATGAAATTCCTCAATAAATATGGCCTGTAGAATGTGCTAAAGGTTTTCGGGCTTCAGGCCCCTGTAGCCGTCACAGTTGCCTAATGGTGTCCAAAAGGGGCTGTTCTCATCTCGACATTGTATGAAGTCAAACCTACCAAGTTACAATGAAATCCCTTCATAAATATGAACTGAAGACTGTGCTAAAGGTTTTCGGGCTTTGCTCAGACAGCCATCATGGTTGAATGATCTCAACCAAAAGGGGACACTCTCATCTGGGCATCATCTTGAGTGATCCTACGGAGTTACAATGAAATCTCTTCATAAATATGACCTGTAGACTGTGCTCAAGATTTTCGGGCTTCGGGCACCTGTTGCCATCACAGTTGACCAATCACGACCAAAAGCGGATGTCATCATCAAGGCATTACATGGAGGCAACTTAACAAGTTACAATGAAATCCTTCCATAAATACAACCTATAGACTGCGCTAAAGGTTTTTGGGCTCGGGCAGCCATCAAGGCTGAATGATCGTGACCAAAAGGGGACGTTCTCATCTAGACATTATTTGGAGTCATCCTACCAAGCTACAATGAAATCCCTTCATAATTATGACCTGTAGACTGTTCTAAAGGTTTTCAGGCTTCGGGCCCCTGTAGCTGTCACAGTTGCCCAATCCTGTCCAAAATGGGACGTTCTCATCTAGACATTATATGAAGTCAAACCTACCAAGTTACAATGAAATCCCTTCATAAATATGACCTGTAGACTGTGCTAAAGGTATTCAGGCTCGGGCAGCCATAATGGTTGAATGATGGCAACCAAAAGGGGACATTCTCATCTGGGCATCATCTGGAGTGATCCTACAAGGTTACAATGAAATCCCTTCATAAATATGACCTGTAGACTGTGCTCAAGATTTTCGGGCACCTGTAGCCATCACAGTTGACCGATCACGACCAAAAGGGGATGTCATCATCTAGGCATTATATGGAGTCAACCTAACAAGTTACAATGAAATCCTTCCTTAAATACGAGCTATAGACTATGCTAAAGGTCTTTGGGCTCTGGCAGCTATAAAGGCTGAATGATCGCGACCAAAAGGGTATGTTCTCATCTAGACATTATTTGGAGTCATCCTACCAAGCTACAATGAAATCCATTCATAATTATGATCTGTAGACTATTTTAAAGGTTTTCGGGCTTTGGGCCCCTGTAGCCGTCACAGTTGCCCAATCGTATCCAAAAGGGGACGTTCTCATCTAGACATTATATGAAGTCAACCTACCAAGCTACAATGAAATCCCTTCATAAATATGACCTGTAGACTGTGCTAAAGGTTTTTGGGCTTCGGGCTCGGGCAGCCATCATGGTTGAATGATCGCAACCAAAGGGGACAATCTCATCTGGGCATCATCTGGAGTGATCCTACGAAGTTACACTGAAATCCCTTTATAAATATGACCTGTAGACTGTGATCAAGGTTTTTGGGCTTTGGGCACCTGTAGCCATCACAGTTGACCAATTACGACCAAAAGGTGATATCATCATCTAGGCATCATATGGAGTCAACCTAACAGGTTACAATGAAATCCTTCCATAAATATGACCTTTTGCCTATGCTAAAGGTTTTTGGGCTCGGGCACCCATCAAGGCTGAATGATCGCGATCAAAATGAGACGTTCTCATCTAGACATTATTTGGAGTCATCCTACCAAGTTACAATGAAATCACTTCATAAATATGACCTGTAGACTGTGCTAAAGGTTTACAGGCTTCGGGCCCCTATAGCCGTCGCAGTTGCCCAATCAGGACCAAAAGGGGACTTTCTCATCTAGACATTATATGAAGTCAACCCACCAAGTTACAATGAAAGTCCTCAATAAATATGACCTGTAGACTGTGCTAAAGGTTTTTGGGCTCGGGCAGTCATCACGGTTGGCAGATCACGCCCAAATGGGGAAATTCTCATCTAGACATCATAAGGAGTCATCCTACCAAGTTACGATGAAATCCCTCCATATTAAACATGACCTGCAGACTGTGCTAAAAGTTTTTGGGTTTCGGGCTTAATAGAATTTTCCTTTTTGAAAAAGAAATGTAACAACAATGAATATCAGATTGTATTTTATTTTGTTTTCCATCTGCAAGACGTGAATTCACACTTTTATTCATGAAATGTGGACCCACTGATGAACATGTGTTGTGACCAGATTGCGATATGTTCAAGAAATTGACCTCTCTTGTGATCACAGTACAGTGATTAAAAAAGGTTAAAAGAATAGTGGAGTTAACACTTTACCTACATGACATCCCTATCTGTCCATATAATTTACAAATGGAGCAGTTAACCCTTTGAGACTTTAATTATCATGACGTTCAAAGGCCACTGGGAATCCAGTTTCAACGTTTTTCAAAAGTCGACGTCAAACGTCGGAAAGTACAAATAAAAAGATATTTTGCACATTAGTGATTATATGGTTGAGGTCTAGATTATTTTTGGTGGTATGAATTTGTTATTCAAAACTTGTTTTATTACAAATTATTGGAGTGGGCCCAGAGACACTCTCCAATAATTTGTAATAAAACAAATTTATATAAACAAACTATTATTTGTGTTTGACTGAATATGAAATATAAGCAAGGAATGTGTTGGCTTTTGCTCTGGTATCCTCATTTTTTGAAAGCCCTGATAATGGCTTCTAGCACTCAACCAGTTAAGAAGTCTTGACAGCAGGATTATATTAGTATTTTAAGCTGCGATAACATTTGGCTCAACGGTTGTAACTGAGCACTATTCAGAAGAAAATAGGAATTGAGGTTAAAACTTTAAAAAATTGAAAAATAATAACAAAACAAATGACCATAAAGTATCAACGTGCTGTTTGATTTCGTACGTCATAAGACATACAAAAGTGTCAAAGGATTGAATTTTTTTAATTTCAACAAATCCATATCAAGTAACCCTTCATTGGAACAAGCTCGTCAAGCTCGTTTCAATGAAGGCTGACATGATATGCTTTTTAGAATTTTTTGAAAATTTGAAAAACAATAAATGAAATAAATTTTTTTTATATTGTCTGCGTTTTGGTAGAGTTAAACACACACATGTACCATTGTCCAATACTAAACCATTTCTGGTGACTTTAGTGTACATGTAATAAGTTAAATGCCTATGAACAATAGAGTAAATGAGTATAAATTGAATAAATAATATTGTAGCCTTTGGCCTAATAAGAAAAATTTCTTGCTTCTCCGGCAATTTCCCCTCAATTTTTTGATGAGGGAGGGAGGCTTTTTTATTTTGTTTTTTTTATTGATCCTCAAAACAATTGTAACTATTTATTTAACTTCTTACACTATTCTGTGGTAAAATATCACTGTTTTCAGTGAGCTCTGTCAAACAAAATATAGTTGGTTAAATGTTTAGTCCTACAAGTGCAAAATAGTATCAGTGAAGAGGTTTTCATATAAGAGTGACGAGGCAGATTTACAATGATGAGGGACGTTCCTGAGAAACAAGTATTTTTTAATAGCCCATTGGTGCATTTATAAAGATGACCAGATAATTCCACTGAATTGCAGCTCTCAGGGATTCTTCTGCTCTCTTTGGGAAAGGGTCCAGAGCCCATGCAATTGGGAAAATCCACATCATGAAGGCCCCCAATTGTGAATTTATTTGGAAGAAGAAACACATAAAGAATGTTACCTTCATATCGAACTGAGAACATTAATACAGAAGCTAATACATATATAGTACATGTAGTAAGTTATAAAACAAACATTTGCATAAAATAATGATCAGTCTCTGTAATCTCTATCAAATAAATTGTTCTTATACTATTAAATAATGAAGATATTATTTTTGCATATTGCTACCCTTTCACAGTCGACATTCTGTGGCTTAGCAGTTGTGTTTAGGCAAGACTTGGCTGCCTAACTAGGCAGCCAAGACTTGCCTAGAAACAACTGACAAGGCTCTTGGGATGTAACTTGCAAATGCATCTAAAAACTGCCTGTTGGGGTGCCTGTTTTGTTGTAGAAAAAAGTGATGAAAGCCAAAATTAGGTCTTCAAGGGATCAAGAAGGATTGAAATGTTGGATTTGAATTGGGAAAAATCATGCCAAAATGCCATTGGGAATTGATCCCATATTCGGCCCCTGCAGACACCTCAAAAAATCCCTGGCTCTCTACACTTGTGATTCTAACAGTGTACTCTTTTTCAGCTGACATTCCAAGCTTTGAACCTGGATCAAAGACCTGTAGCCAATGCCACAATTAGAAGATGAAACAAGTCTATTATTGTATATATAGTATCACTATTGGCACCTATGCAGGGTTCGTACAGATATCAGAGAATCAACTTCAAGCACTATTTTATCACTTTTCAAGGATTGTGTTAATGATTTTCAAGGACTACTATTGCATGCCATTTTTACATGCGTATTACAATGGCCTGTCACATCAAGTCGATTTTGTATCGTATTTAATATGACATGAAATTAAGAAATGCTAAAAGTGAACTTTTAAAAAAATTATTTCACCAAATGCAAAATTTTTTTCACATCCTTCCTTATAAAATGGCAAATCCAAATTTTTTCCAGTACCCAATGAGAAATTTCCAGTGTTGCAAATAATAGGCTGGTTCAGTCCCACAAGATCTAATTTCTCACCTTGACCCTCCTACAATAATCCGATTATAAGTAATTAAGCTTCGTCCCACATGGTCTAATTTTCATTTTAAGTGGACTGCAACAACTGTCTGGGTGACACTATTTTATTTTTGCAGGGGTGTTTTATTGTTCTGCTTTGGGATGTTGAAATGAATCATGATTGGTTTTTTTTTTATCAGATAGTGAGGTAGAAAATTCAAAGAAAATACAAAAACAACACAGTGTTATGATAACATAGTTGTTTTCCCTATAAATAGTTATCACTGATTGTTCATTGATTGGTTTTTACACTACATCTATTGAAAACAACATCTATTAAAATTTTAATCAAATGGTAATATTTCAAAGTGAATTGTTTTCACAATTGATAGAAGCCACGTTTGTTTGAATTTGACCTAGCAGTTCTATATAAGTCGTACAGAAATTTCGGAAAATCATCAAAATGGCAAACGTACTTGTTGCAGTATCATTCATTCCAACATCACGAGGAGGTCGTCTTTTATACCACGGCTGGTTTAGGTTCAAAGTTAACAGAGAGAAAAGTGGAGTAACTTATTGGAGATGTACAGAAAAAAACTTGCAAAGGTACCTTGCAGACGAGTGGCGACATGCTGCTAAAAACTGGAACAGTTGATCACAACCATCCGTCCTCGCCATTTATTTATGATATTGACGTATTCAAAGGTAGACTTTTTGAAAGATGCAGAACAGAGACAACCACAATAACACGAATCTACGATGATGAACTTTCAACTATCAGACAAAACCATCAGTTGTTACCAGGGGATTTTATTGAACATCTTCCAACTTTTGCATGTATGAGATCAGCCATGTATAGAGAGCGCCAAAAGACAATTCCAAAAATACCAAGAAGTAGGATGTCAGTGCAACTTGATGGTGAATGGTGCCAAACTGATGCTGGTGAACCATTTCAAATCATTAATCATGGAGACACAGATAAAATAATGGCTTTTGCAACAAGAGAGAACCTGGAGCATCTTTGCAATGCAGATACTATTTATGCAGATGGGACATTCTATTCATCGCCAAAGTTTTTCCTTCAGATTTACACTTTGCATGCAGAAATTCAAAACATAATGTATCCACTAGTTTACTTTATACTACCAAACAAGAAACAAGCTACATATACGACTGCTTTTGAAATGCTTAAAGATAAAATAGAAAACTACAACATGAATCTACAACCCGAGACATTTCAGACTGATTTTGAAAAAGCTGCTGCAAATGCAGCCACGTCGGCTTTTGATGGTGTACATATTCGTGGCTGTTTTTTCCACTATGCACAGTCTCTTTGGAGGAAAATCCAGAACCTTGGTCTAACCAGCAAATATAAAGAGGACTGTGAGTTTCACCGCCTAGCCGCTAGGACCAAAACCCTCCCATTAGTACCAGCTGACGAGGTTGAGGAAGTGTGGGTTAATGCAATTGCCGAGAGTCCTGATAGTCCACCAGTAACTGATTTCATGGACTATATGACAACAACATGGATAGATGATGGACAATGGGATAAACGAACATGGAAACATTTTTGCAATAACGGACATCGAACGAATAACAATTTAGAAGGGTGGCACAGTAGGCTCAATGCATTGACAACATGTTACCCAAACATCTTCGAATTCTTGAGACTTATAAAGAGAGAGCAGTCGAGGACTGAAGTGAGAATAGCTCAACAGCGTGGCCACCCAAAGGAACCGAGTAGAAAAAGGAAATACGTCTTAGTTGACCAGAGACTGAGAGCTGCTAAGGAAAGTTTTCAAAATGGCACTTTGCGGTTGATGGACTATGTAGATAAAGTCAGCCATTTATTAGGGGATTGGGAGTAAAAAAACTTGATTCTTAATGTTAACCAATATACATTCATTTTTATTGTCATATTCATTCATTAATTTATCCATTCATTCATTTATTGTCAGATTTATTCATTCACTCATTTATTCATTCATTTTTTTATATTTTTTTTTCATTGTCAATTTTTTCGTTATCATGTTACATTTTTCGATCATTAAAGTAAGAACCATTAATTGTTTCATTATTGCTTACACCCACCAACCATTGAAATGTTAGACTAATCCAAGTTTCACACCAGCAAGTCCTTTGATCATTCATTCTTGAAAATCCCACTTAATCTATTTTTTTACCTACCTGTAGTTCAGAAAATTAGATCAAGTGGGACGACAACTACCTAATATGTGAAACTGATACAATGTGCATGTATGGATGCCATTTCTCAGTCTGATTCAGCAAAACATATCTCAAAAACTCTGAAACAATATTTATAAATCAAAAGGCCTTGTTCCTTTGGCATAGCTTTTAACTGCATATTCACACATGTTTCCAATATTGAAGGGTTTTGAACACACGTTGCACTTAGCTTGTTTTTTGTTGTTGATAACTTGAGCCGACCATGCTCAATAGTCACCTTTCTGCAACCACGATTCATTGAAAGAACAGTCTCCTTGCATTTTCACATCGTCATGTAGAAATAACGATTTCAGAAAATGCAAAAATGTTTTTCAAATTTTCGATTTATAAAAAGAAGCAGTCGAGCTAAAGGTACCCAGTGCTCATAAATAACAACCAAACTTTAAAATTCACCTAACCTGACACCAGTTGTGTAAAGGCCGTATTCCGCATCATCTACTCCCGACAACCCTAACTTATCATGCCAGTGACAGTTGTTTGGAGGGATATGGAAAATGGGGACAGAGAAAATTAAAATTCCTGCATATTTCCAGTATTTACTGACTGGGAATAGTTTCTGCAGTAATTTTCCAGGACTGGAAACTGCAAAACCCATTTTCCAGTATTTTTATGTTTCCAATATGGGTGAGCGAACCCTGTATGCATCACCACAACTCATTTAAATCATTAATCTATAAATCATATTTCAATGGAACTCGAAAAAAACACTTGACTCATTTTTAAGTAAAGTTGAGATGCTCCACCCTTATTTTAATATCAGCCTGTCGATTTGAGACGAATGGTCGTTTAGATCGTGTGCAGGTTACCCAAAATGAAAAGCATGTGAACAAAAAAATGGGTCGCACCAAATTGTCGACGGATCATGCAAAATTTTGTCCCAAGTTGAATTATCTAATACAAGAATGCTGATGATTGGTTGATGCTCTACAATTCAACATCATTTAAACTGTTGATCATCTTAAGATGAACATAGGTACAAAATTAGGAAATGGCAATAATTCAGGTTTATGCAACAAAGTGATTATCGATGCCATACTCTTCCGCAGCATGTTAGCTAGCGACTGTTGGAAAGAGAATGCAGGAGAGTGAATACTCACTCTCCTCATTTTGATTTTGTGAGAGTGAAAAATTCAGGAGAGTGATTTTAACCCCTTACCAACTATGACCGATCAAACTGGGCAGCAGTATAAACGAAAATGACCACACACATTTTGTTATGTTTTCCTCTAAAAACATAGCTGATGACCCCTCATTGGAACGAGCACATTGAGCTCGTTCCAATGAGGTGTCATTAGCTATGGTTGAAGCAAATGAAAGTGTCAATGACACTGTAGCTTAACTTGTCTGTGTGTCGTGTTTGATGAAAAAGATAATGTTCAATGTTTATGAAAGGATTATGAAACAAGACAAGAATTGTGATAATTGGGAATATGTTAATTTCTGTTCCCTGTATGCTATGTTTTTAATAAAAATAATATGAGGTGTAGACTGTATTAAAGAACTGAGGGGTGGATTAATGTGGCCTTCACAGTTAATGTATGTGGCCCTCACAGTTAATGTATGTCAACGAAAGTTACCAAGTTACAGTGAAATTATTCCAAAATGAGTCATCCTATCAAGTTACAATGAAACCCCTTCATAAATATGGCCTGTAGACTGTGCTAAAGGCTTTCGGGCTTCAGGCCTGTGTAGCCATCACAGTTGACCGATTGCAACTAAAAGGGGACGTCCGCATCTCGACATTATACTGAGTCATTCTACCAAGTTACAATGAAATCCCTTCACAAATACGACCTGTAGTCTATACTAAAGTTTTTCTGGTTTTGGGCTTGGGCAGCCATCATGTTGAATGATCGCAACCAAAAGGGGTCGTTCTCATCTGGGCATTATCTGGAGTGATCTCACGAAGTTACAATGAAATCCCTTCATAAATATGACCTGTAGACTGTGCTAAAGGTTTTCGGGCTTCGGGTCCCTGTAGCCATCACAGTTGACAAACCGCGTCCGAAAGGGGAAATTCTCATGTAGACATTATATGAAGTCAACCTACCAAGTTACAATGAAATCCCTCCATAAATGTGACCTGTAGACTGTGCTAAAGGTTTTCGGGTTTTGGGCTCGGGCAGTCGTCACGGTTGACAGATCGCGACCAAATGGGCAAGTTCTCATCTCGACAACATGCGGAGTCATCCTACCAAGTTACATTGAAATCTCTCCATATTAAATATGACCTGCAGACTGTGCTAAAATCTTTTGGGTTTCAGGCTTGGGCAGCTATCACGGTTGACAGATCATGACCAAAATGGGACGTTCTCATCTAAACATTATACAGAGGCATCCTACCAAATTACAATGAAATCCCTTCATAAATACGACCTGTAGACTGTGCTAATGGTTTTCGGGTTTTGGGCTCGGGCAGCCATACAAGTCGAACGATCACGACCAAAAGGGGATGTTCTCATCTAGACATGACCCCAAACCTGCATATGACATTTTGTGACGATCAGACAAGAACTACAGGGTGTAGCCTGTGCTAAAGGAAAATGTGAACAGACTCGCAGACTAACATACTTCCGCACGCGTGATGGCAATAGCTTATCTTGACTTTGTCAAGTTAAGCTAAAAATGAAAGATTTCAGTTAGGTGAGATAATGTTTTGCAAGTATTGTCTCAGAGTTAGGTCACATAACGGGTGATTGAAATAAAACATATAACTTAATGTTCAGACATAATTTCTACATACATATACATCATGAAAGCGAATGATTAATTGCTCCCCCAGTGAAAAGTTTAGGAGAGTGATGGTGAGTGAGAATGATCACTCTCCTATCCCGTCAGTCCCTGGTTAGCCCAGGCTAATATTAGGCTATAATTGCATCTAATTTGTATCTGAATTGCTACAACCCAGCCTCATTATTGTTCCAATAGATTAATTCATAAGAATATTGCTATTGCTCCTAGAAGCAAAAACTTGGTTATGATACAACAGTACATAGTTGTGATACATATATATTTAGGTTACCTAATGGGTTATCTGAATCAAGAACTGGGGAACGAATGAGAGGTTACCAATGTTCAAACCAGGTGAATGATAAATGTGTTACACAAAATTTTGAAATCTGCAGGTCTGAATATCAATAACAAGAGGGGCAATGAAGAGCGTGTGCCAATGCCCCCGACCCGCCAAAATTTTTCGAAGTCGAAAGTGAAAAAGGGTCATAACTCTGGAAAAAATGCGTGGAAGTCACTCATGCTACACAGGTAATGTTCTGCCATGATGCTCTATCGCAACACCAAATACCATTCAAATCAGAGTAGAAGTGCTAAGACACAAGAGAAAATGTTGGTATGCACGGACAGATGGAGGTCTCCACTAGATACCCCTTCAACTCTTCAAGTCGGGGCATAATAATTGTCAGGGACACCTGAGGCCCCGTAAGGCCTGGGCTGACGTGGGGTTATTTAGTCCCGCTGATGAAGTTGCGGGAAAATTAGACCAACGTGGAGGGTCGGAATCCAAGTGTCGCGAACTCGGCGCAGAGAGCTGAGTTAGACCGACGCCGTGATTCCTTCTCTGCCAAATTGGCCTGAAATAGGTTCGATTTCCGTTAGGTGTGATTCCTAATCACTTCAGGCTGTATAATGGAAAGAATGATTTAAAGTAAGTTATTTACACATAAAAATAAATCCGTTTCAATATTTCAACAATCAACAATTCGATTCTTTTCACAGAAAATGGGTCGCTACGGTTAAATAATTCTAAACAATCATATAGTCATTCTATAGCCCTGTACTGGCACTATAGTCTACACGCTGGAAATGTTACTACCGTGAGCTCGCCATAAAAGCTTCACAAATCTGAAATGTTATTACTGTGAGCTCGCCATAAGAGCTTCACCCGCTAAGGCTCAAATGTCAACGTCTGCGCGTAACTGTACCTCTGGCTGTCGGAGGGTTCCGACCAGCAATGTTCGTCATCTATAAAGACACCGTACTTCTGATGTGGGTCAGATATTGTCTACTCATACCTTATGTACCTTTTGAAAGTCCTCCGTGAAAGTCCTATTGAAATATTCACCGTTCCTGGTTGAATTCACGATTCACAGATGCCCTTTTTGTGCTAGGGCGAAATTGTCACTCACACCGATCTCCAGTCGGTATTACGATGCTTCCACAGCAAAACAAACTACTCAGAACGCAATCAGTCTGACGCTTCAAAGGGTTAATACGCACAATACAATTAACCTACACTTCTGACTATTGCAGGCCGATACCTGCTACTCGACAATCTAAACTTTATCGTAACACCTGGGGTGTTCCTTCTCAACGAAGTTCGGCCCCGTAGCCGCCTATCAACGTTAAGCTAAATCAATCATGGAATGCCCTCTCTGGCGATTCCAGCCGTGTCAGGGTCCTGTGATCGAAAGTACCCTTATGCCAGGAAACAGAGTCCGCCTGTCCTGGACTTCACCAACGCGTGTGTGACCCCAAGTGTGTGTCTAATGCTCTGCTCTTCCAGGTATATATACTTTTTACCCTAAACTGTCAGGTGGACCGACGCTCATCTGTCCACCTGTCAAAACGGTGGGAGATGACGTATATCGAGGCAGAATCAATACAAGTCATCTCGCGCGTGACTTAACACTTGTCGAGAAAACCGATTCGTTCCTGACACGCATCGCTATTACTAATGATGACACGACATTTCTATCTTTTAAAATCTCGTTTCTCAATTGGCCGTGACGAAAACCGATTACGTCTCGTAAGATTCGCGACTACTGTAAAAAATTAAATGAGATTAAACCTTATCTAACATACTGTTTCTCCCCTGGGTCCCTGCGCTAAAGCTGGATATACACCACGTGTGTTTTTTTCTATGTCCAGCTTTACAGAGAAGTGAAATTCACGTGGGTTTTCGCCTTGATGCGGAATATATTTTGAACTTACAATATCTTTAAATATGAGGCCCCTTGCCCCTATATTTAGGCTGGCTTTGCCCTGACAATAATATTTCTGGCTGTCGGCACATGACAGCATATAATGGCTGTCATGTTTCATTGTCCAGACACTTTATATACTCCTCATATTGGCAATGTTTATCAACCAACATAATAAACAATGTGGCCATTTAATGGGAGATTGTATCAATGAAATTAGAGCTGAAACGGTTAACCAATTAATCGATGATCAACAGCTTGACCGATCCAAAAAGTATTTTATCAATTAACCGTTACTTTTGAACTGCTGTATTATATGGGTTAACAAAGGAACAAACTTGCGCCAAAACAGGCAAACATTGTCACACTGACTCACATCAATTATATGAGACAGAGTAAAGCATGCGAGTTACTTGCTGACATACTTGTTTACTTGCATGATCATCATACTGTATCAGTGGCTGGAAATGGTCATTCTTAACTCTACCCATTGCGAGTAGCAGACGATACTTGCAAAATAAATTCATGAATTACTAAAAATTTTCAATTTTTGTCTCAAAAACATAGCTTATGACGCCTCATTGGAACGAGGTCGTTCCAATGAGGGGTCATAAGTTATGTTTTTGAGACAAAAATTGAAAACACAATAAACTTGAATGGAGATTTTTGTACACAGGCCTAGTCAGTTTTGTTTATTACTTTGGGTGAAGGGTTCATATTGTAAATCATCAACAGTATGGCAAGATATCTATTTGGACAAGTGATTAATCGGTTAACCAAGGTTAATCAACGTGATTAATCGATCAAGAAAACCCCTTAACCGTTTCAGCTCTAAATGAAACTAATCTTTACACACAGTAACCAGCTTCGGTATAAAATGATTGAGAAGCCACTTCACCCTCTAAAGATTTTTAGAAGTCAAATGAAAATCAGGAAGTACAGGAAATCAGGACAGGCATAAGGTTACATCATGATATAATTTTCTCACATGTAAACAACTCACCAAAGCTGAGAAAATACATTTTTATACATGTAATTAATTTGGAAAGAAAAAATTCTGCAACAAAAATTTAAGTAGGTATATAATTTTTTTCAAGAACGGATCACTTTTCAAAGTGAAGAGTTCCATGTTTATTTACCTTTTTGTCACCCATTCACTATTTTCTGGAGCAAGTACACTTTTAAACTGTTCCAGGGTGCCCATATGTCAACAACACATCCATTTTTGATTGCCCACTTCACACCTCGCATGACAATTAAAGTAGAGTTTTCAGCCAAAAAGTATTGTTTTTTTTTTTTGAGAAAAATGATCTCAAAAGTACGGAAGCGTATTGCTGCCACGTGGAAAAAAAAATAAATTGTTTCGTTTAAACGAAAACTTTTTCGTTTAAACGAAACCACTTTCGTTTAAACGAAAACTTTTTCGTTTAAACGATAACTTTTTCGTTTAAACGAAAACCTTTTCGTTTAAACGAAACCACTTTCGTTTAAACGAAAACTTTTTCGTTTAAACGAAAACTTTTTCGTTTAAACGAAACCACTTTCGTTTAAACGAAAACCTTTTCGTTTAAACGAAAACTTTTTCGTTTAAACGAAAGTGGTTTCGTTTAAACGAAAACTTTTTCGTTTAAACGAAAACTTTTTCGTTTAAACGAAATCACTTTCGTTTAAACGAAAACTTTGTCGTTTAAACGAAACCATTTTCGTTTAAACGAAAACTTTTTCGTTTAAACGAAAACTTTTTCGTTTAAACGAAACCACTTTCGTTTAAACGAAAACTTTTTCGTTTAAACGAAAACTTTTTCGTATATACGAAACCACTTGTTAGGGCCGTCTTCTGCTTTTTAACATGCAATACCATTACATTCTTTAGGCACGAGTGATCCTATGGGAGGTTTGCTGGAGGGTGATGGAGGTGGGGGTGGGGGCTCATTTTTTTTATCCGGGAGGAGAAGCTTGCCCTGCCTTCCCACCCGTTCGGAGTGCTTTTAGGGTAAATTCCACATATTTGGACCTATGGGGATACAAAAGAGACAGTGCGTGCATGCGAGGGGAGAGGGTGGATGGATGCGTGTGTGAGGGACATAATGTATAGACAGTGACAAGACACCATTAGGAGTTAAGCTTCCGCACACCTGTATCACATCCTATAACTTTGTCGGACATTATTATGTCCCTTGCCATCGTGGGAGGGGATATACGAAAGGGTTCCGTCAGGCCTTCTTTCTTCCAAATATGGGTTCTTCTTCACTACGGGGGCACCCTCTAATTTCCAATGCAATCGAACATGCCCTTTATAGGCCCCTAACACTCCGCGCTAGAATGAACAGGAGTCCTGTTCGATTATTTTCTGTCATTGTCGGGTTTACAATGCACCGCAGTATGACACCACTCCCTCCCCCCCCCCCCCCCCCGGCTAGCCCTTCGGGATATTCCCACGGCATAGTGCCCCCCCCCCCCCCACATACACACACACTCAATTGGAATTCTCCCCTCGACTGGGCCGGATTCTCATACATGGTGTTGGTAAGTAGGTCTAGCGGACCTGTCTGTTGGGAGGTCAAGACCATATCTCACAAAAAATAATCCGTGCGCATGAAAGAATAATCCGTGCAAACAAATTAACAATCCGCGAGCGCGGATTATTATATCGTGCGCACGGATCATTTTGGGTAAAAAAAAACATATGGTCCTCTCGACACCCCCCCCCCCCCCCCCCCCCGCCCACTGTCCGAACATTCAGACCCTCAAGGCAAACTTACCAACGCCATGCAAGGGAATCTGGTCCAATGGCGGAATTAGAATCTCTACTTGTGGGGGGGGGGGGAGATTGCAATTGGGGGCGGGGCGGGGCTGGGCGGGGCTGGGCGGGGCTGGGCGGGGAGATGGGTCGATATGCCGCAGGTGGGGACGATTGCAAGTGGGAATGGGGGTCCATATGCCACAGGTATATCCCGAAGGCCGGAGAGGAAAGGTATAGGCCGGTGTATCACCCCTTCCATTGGGAGACCCGGGCAGAGGAGGCTCCGGAGATTTTTTCCGCAATGGGGTGGAGGAGGGGTTGTGCAAGTAGGGCACATGCTTTCCATTAATGGGGGGGGGGCATAAAGTATTATATCATTACATTCTTGAAGCAAGAGCAAACGTAGGAGGTTTGCTGGAGGTTTTTTTTCGGGATGGGGGATTCAATTTCTAATAAATCGGGGAGAGGCCCACCCCACGGGAGGAGGGGGGGATTCTACTCCCAGATAAAAAAATCAGATGAAATCTTCTGGTGCTTTTAGGATAAATCTTCACATTTTCGGACGTCGAAAATCGAGATACGCTTCCCATATTTAAAAAAAAATACGTTTATGAACGTACATGGCTCAAAAGTATCTGCATCCGAACTTGCAAATGGATATGTTCATCAGCTGAGTTTTGTATAGAAATAAAGAAAAGAGAATCGGTGTGTGTGTGTGTGTGTTAGAGAGGTGTGTGGATCTGTCACTGATGGACAGGTGGAAAATGGGGGAGGGGCAAAGTCAATGTTTTGGGGCAAATGCCCTCCCATACCCCCCCCCCCCCCCCCTACACACACACACTGTAGCGGCGCTACTGGATCCGAGGCCCCTTCCTTGAAATATAATTATTTAACTCTGTCGGCGATTCTCATTCTGATGCCTCCTGAGGGGAAGGTGAAACCATTGATAGGTGTCCGGATGCCCTCCCTTGGTAAAATTTTCAAGCAGTGAAGCGTTGAGAGCAATTCTGAAGCCTCCTGAAGAATAATGAGGCCATTGGACCGGTGGGAGTCTGGGTCTATCCAAAATGTTCTAAAATTCCGAAGCACCATCAAGGGTTTTGGAGTCTCCTAAGGAAAGACGGGGGCTGGAAATCCTTAGTAGCTGTTTGAAATTTATTTAGCGGTGGGTGGGTGGGGGCGGGATGGGGGCAATGTAGGCCTAATTATTTGGGGCGGGTGGGGTGCGTTTCTCCAGACCACAGCCACTGACCCCATCCTACCCAGGTCTTTCCACCTTGGAGTCCAAGATTGTGCCTGTAGCGGATAAGCATAGGCCTATATTGCCGCCCGACCAAGCTCAAGTGACGCCCCATCCTCAATCTCCATGCATTGTTAAACATTTTTTATGGCTGGCTTTATAGGCTCAAAAGACATCTGAATTTCATGTCTTTACTAACATCTTTATGCCCCCCCCCCCCCCCCGAGATGCCTCCCATCCCATCCCCGCCACGCACATACACCTGCTGACAGCAACAGGTGTGAGGTCTTGCGCAGTGATGTGGGGCCTTGCGCATATTTCACTTCGTCCTAGGTTATCAGCCATCTTTGGTGGCACGTAGGTGTATTGCATGTTAAAAAGCAGAAGATGGGCCTAACAAGTGGTTTCGTATATACGAAAAAGTTTTCGTTTAAACGAAAAAGTTTTCGTTTAAACGAAAGTGGTTTCGTTTAAACGAAAAAGTTTTCGTTTAAACGAAAAAGTTTTCGTTTAAACGAAAAAGTTTTCGTTTAAACGAAAAAGTTTTCGTTTAAACGAAAGTGGTTTCGTTTAAACGAAAAAGTTTTCGTTTAAACGAAAGTGGTTTCGTTTAAACGAAAAAGTTTTCGTTTAAACGAAAAAGTTTTCGTTTAAACGAAAGTGGTTTCGTTTAAACGAAAAAGTTTTCGTTTAAACGAAAGTGGTTTCGTTTAAACGAAAAAGTTTTCGTTTAAACGAAAAAGTTTTCGTTTAAACGAAAGTGGTTTCGTTTAAACGAAAAAGTTTTCGTTTAAACGAAAGTGGTTTCGTTTAAACGAAAAAGTTTTCGTTTAAACGAAAAAGTTTTCGTTTAAACGAAAAAGTTTTCGTTTAAACGAAACAATTTATTTTTTTTTTTCCACGTGGCAGCAATACGCTTCCGTACCAAAAGGATTCTCAGTTTGAAAAAGAATGTTTGAACACAACATTACGTGTACAGTCCATTTAAAATATTCTCTCCTCTCCACTGGTCGATTGCATAATAGGGTGTCTAAAAATAGGATAGGCTAATTGGCTTTGAGGGGAACTTTTTAGTATCCATGGTAATTACTTCAATAATAACAAGTGCAGTTGTCAATGATGATCTTATGGACAGTCATCTGTGTTGACTGATTTTTGGGACAAATGATTTTAACAAACAATACTTTATTAAGCAATTTTTTTTATTAATGATACCTGACTTTAATGCTTTATCTACAAACATTTGCACACACAAATAACAGAACATATTATATTTTTAAAAAATATATACGCATGCACTCTTTCAATGCAATATAACATCGATCGGGTTTTGTGATTAATGATATCTGACTTTAATTCTTTACAGGTATCTATAAACATTTGCACACATGAATGACAGAATATATTATCTTTTAAAAATATATATACACAAGCACTCTTTCAAAGCACTATGATATCGATCGGGTTTTGTTTGCAGTTTTGAACAGAAAATCTCTACTAGTATTCCATGGAGTTAGCACTCAACTACTAATGGGTAAAAATACACAGTACGTGACAGGTGGACTACTACCAAATCACTTGTCAAGTGAATGTTTTACAGAACTCATATTTTTTTACACAAACTGATTTTTTAAGGGCCACCAGATTTATCTGCACATCCATCAAGAGACAATTTGCTTGCTTGTCTGCTGTTTATCGGCGCCTGTAAGTTGAAGTTGAGTGGATAATTCACTCTGTGTGATTTAGTTGTAATCCACCCTGCACTTATCTACACACACGAAATAAATTGTGTGAACAAACTAGACACCTTGCAAGAAGCATTAGCTATTTATTTATCTATTTATTGGTGTTTAGGGTCACTTTTCATCAGCTATGGCTAATTGTGCCCATCGGTCGCAATTGGCCATAGTTGCAGAAAAGTGACATTAAACACCAATAAATAAACAAATTGTGACTACAACAAATGTCTAAAGTCAAGTTTAGCCGATCGTTTACCCCTTTGGTGCCCATTTTAGTGGACATCCATCCCAGGCACTGGTGACTGGGTCCTATTTCACCAGTAAAGCGGAACTTTCTTACCATAGTAAATAAGCACTGCTTCACTTCCCGTTGTCACGGGGAAGGAAGCACTATTAAATATTATCACAGTGTACATTATTGCCTAAGAAATTCTGTGGAAATGCAATGAACCCCCTCCCCCCCCCCCCCCCCAAATATTTCAGACAGCACACCTCTTGAGGGAGGTAGTGATCCATTCAACATGTGTTTGTTTAAACACACGAGAATAATTTAACTGGGGTTTTTTTAACATTTTTTTGTGGTTGGGAGACGTGATTTGGTTATATTCACGAGTCTCTTTAAAATTTAATCGGGGTCCTTTTTTAGAATTTCATTTCTTTTTTTGAAAACAAAGTACAAAGAACTGTTTCGACCAGGGGAGATAAGTTTGACCGGTGTTTTTATTTTTTTCTTCTTCATTTTTTTTCATGTCACTGATCATGTTGCGTGTCCTGCCAAAATTTTTTTTTTCAAGGGTGGTATCTTTTAAAATGGACACATTTTTCGGTAAATTTAACTGATAATTTTCTGTTAGTAAACAAGTTTTACTGTCAATGCAGTCCAGGATGTGATGGAAGGACATGACGGGGAAACCCCTTCGAAGTGCTTGTCTTATCAGAATGGTAATTTTTTTCCCTTTCAGTGCTCCATCGCAGGTCAAAACAGCATAAACCTTGGTTGACATTCCCTTACCGCGATCATCGAGATAGTTCCAATGAAAGGTCATAAGCTATGTTTTTTTAACAAAAATTTAAAACATAATAAAATTTGAATGGAGATTTTTGTGTATAGTGCTGGTCGAATTTGGCTGTTGACGTTGGGTAAAAACAGAAAGCTTGCTGGCGGTTTTCATGCTTTTTCCCGCATGTTGGACGATTAATTTTTTTAATGAATAATACATTCTCATTTTAGTTCATCTAAACTATTTCGGTAAAATGCTAATGCTATAATAAAAAATTAAATCACCAGGTTTTAACTTTGAAATGTTCGGGACTCGGCACAGTATGGAATCCATAATCCCGTATCGGAAAAGCTATTGTCGCAGCGAAACGCCAGGATGTTTCGCCAAGACTGTCACATTGTTGTTTCAAAAACACCGTACACCAAGAACACATTTTATTCACTGAAATACAGTCTACTCGGCAGTATCGAGTCACTTTTTTTTAATTTTCTGCCATCTCCGTCGTTAAACCAAGAATCGATGTGTTTGTCTTGGCAATGTATCATGTAGAACCAGGTACTGATTACCGCGACTGCGCGATGAAAAATAACGCTTACATGTCCGTGTACGAAATCATTTTATCGTTCGCATAATAGCGGCAGTAAAGAGTCAATGCAGGTAGAAAGGAATCACACATTTTGCGCCAGTTCAAATGTGTGTTGTATAACTAAATTGGGTAATTGGTAGTTGTCGAACTCTCTAAGACACATTTCTGTAAGAACAGATACAAATTAGAATTTATCTCGGAGTGATTATTATACATTCCCAGGGATCTGTCAAGTTAGACCTGAACCAAGAGTAAACGGGTGCCGCCATTTGCAATCGGGTTAAAAAACTTCCCTTTGCTCAAACTCAAAGCTGACAGGAAATTCACAAAGCATACGGCATCAATTCATGATTACCATGTTCGTGTTTTTTTCCTTTCACCGTAAACTGAGCCGTTGGTATTCACGACTTTACGAATAAGCAGAGGCGACCTGGGCGATCAGGAGGTTTCCCAAATAAATGACTGATACACATCGAAATTATCTGACTAAAATCACAACTTTTTATCGCTACTGCGGTGGGGTGGGGGGGGGGGGGGAGTATGCATGGGTGGACCGGTAAATTTGTAGAGGACCCGCCACTGTTGCCATATGGTGCTGAATGCTTAGCCGTTCCGCCTCTGCGGATAAGGGTCATTTTGTGCCAGTTGTATAATAAAATCATGCACGTACCGTCACTCTCATAGTTTTTAATGGCCTTAGGGTGGAGCGCAGTGGCTCAGCGATTGACTGTTGGACTTCTATGCTAGAGGTCCCGAGATCGATTCCTGTCTGGGACGACCCGCGATGCGTCCTTAGGCAAGGCACCTTATCCCGGTTGCCTACATGGAGGCACGATGACGCCGTGTATTAAGGCGTACTGCGCGTCATTGGAGCACATGCCTTCAACTGCTGTAACCCTGCTTTAGCGGAGCTTGAACAGAATTGAAACGTTGAGCTGACTGCTCGTCGTTCCTCGGGGGGGGGGGTCTCTTTTGCTTCCTCCACCCGTACAACTGTCACGATTAGCTATTGCACATACGTATGTGACCTTAAACACCAATAAATAAATAAATGGCCTCAGGGTGAGTGACCGAGTTGTCTCATGTTCTGAACGTTATTTATATACCAGGCGTACTGACTGATTAAAAGGCAGTAAAGCATGAGAAAGGCAGTGGTGGAAATTTCTGAAAGGGAGGGGGGGGGGGGGGCGGAGGTTGACGTGCAACAGGCATATCTGGAAGGGCGAAAATATGATTTGTAATGTTGGGAATAATAAAACAAACAACATACTCCAAGAAATGAGATATGTATTAAATAGAAAGCATTCAAAGCAAACTGCTTCTCAAAGAGAGATTATGATGATGACGATGATGATGAGATGATGGTAATGAGTTGATGATGATGATTGATGATGAGTTGATGGCGTGATGGTGATGATGAGTTGAATTGTTGAGTTGATGAGTTCAGGTGATGAGTTCAGTTGTTGAGTTGATGGATGAAGTACCAGTTGAAATAAGTTGTAGGGTAACCATTAGAAACTTTACCTCACAGTTTAGCTCTGTTATCCCCGTAGGAACGACGGGAAGTGGAGTAGTACCTGTTCCCAGTGGTAAACAAGTCCTGCTTTACTGGTAAAATAGGATCCAGTAATCAATGCCTGTGGAGGAAGTCCTCTGATGTTGGCAATGGGTATAAACGGTTGGTTAGTCTTGTATTTTTATTTGTTGTATCCGTTGTATTGTCACGATACAGCCTTAGATGTTGATTTGACACTAAGCACCAATAAATAAATAAAATTTACCTTTGATGATAATTCCAAGACTTGACATATTTCTTGGGAAGGGCTTCCTAGGAAATGATGTCAAGTGTTGGAATTATCGACACATGGGCAAAAAAAACCCCGAAAGTGTCAATGACACTGCAGCTCAAATTGTTCAAGAAGGGATTGGACTAAATAGAAAGATCCACTAATGGCAATGCCAATTCATTTACTCATGTTTCTCAGTGAAAAATATTGGGGAGGGGTGTGGCTAGTAGGCTGAACTAGTGGAATTGTTGACAATTTATATGCCAAATCCTAGATGGCCACTGACGGCCATGTTTTTTTTCAAAGAAATTCAGAAACTCCCATTTAGTCCTCGTCCCCCTGACAAGTTTTGGGCAAAAATATTCAATTTGGGCCTTCGCCCATGTCTAGTTAAGATACACTTCATACCCCACCCCACCACCTCCCACCTAACGCAAATAGAGACGAGAATGCTTTGGTCGAAACACCTCGGTCGATCCCACTCTCATCGCCGAAATCATACAAGGCCGAAAGTGAATTAGGCCGCAACGACACCCCCCCCCCCCCCCCCCCCACCAAAAAAAAAGAAAAAATTCAACAATTCATTAGAGGCAAAAATTGGAATTTAAACTTGGCCTCCATGTAGATGTGGATACCGGAAACAAACAAAATCATATTCCAACCCCTCTCCGCCACCCTCGCACAGCCCGTCGGTGTCACCCTTGAAAAATGTGCAGCCCGGTATACACGTGCATATAGGCCCCCGCGTGCAATTTGGAAATCAGTGCGAACATCAATAACACACGTGTGAAAATTGCAATAAAACGAATGATTTGTTCACTAAAATGGGTAAATTATAGTAATATAAGTAACTTATTGTTTTAGACATGCAATTGCGAGATAAGACAACACCTTCTTACCATTTTAACACGCGCTGAATCTTGACAGGCCAATATTTACATCGAGTTTCTAAAAATATATCTTTCACGGGGAATAATATCACGTGAGGCACTGCAGCCTGTACTGGTTCGATAATGCCGAGTACATGACCTCCATCAACTTTACTATTTCCATTAGAATGGTAAGGAATTTACTCTCAAAGTTTTTATTAGTTAAAGAATAATGGTGGGGTAACAATTTAAACAACTTAGCTTCAGCGTTATTTGGGCCGTTTCTTTTTCTTGAAGTAAAATTAAAAAAGCAAGTGGGTGAACAAGTTACATTTTCGTCGCGGTGGGTTCCGGTAATAACAAAAACACCGCCACACGGACTTCATATATTGCGAAAGCATATTTCTTTTTCATGATATCTGGAAAATATATATTTTCTATCAGTAAGCAGAAAGAAAAAATAAAAATATTTCGGTTGTTTAAACGTAACATGGCAATCAGTAAATTTTGAATCGATACTGCCGACGACTAGATACTGCCGAGTTGACTGCACTCGTTCTATTCCAGGGAATCCAAATCATATATCAACGAAAATTTTATTTTAATATGAAAACAAATCGAAAATCTCACGAATTAACAAACGGATTTTTTCAATTCCTATATTAAACCGCAGTAGAGAGTTCTGGAAATGAAAGATATTGCATTTGTATCTGAATATTTTATTAAATGTAGGGTTTAGAAATGTTCTGACTGAACAATATAATTGCTAATCAGGGACAGTCTCTGAAAGATTTTTCTCGCCAAACATTAATTGGTTATGTAATCCTTCTCACATGACCGCACTAAAACAGCTTTTCATTTTCCCTGTCGTTTCTACACAAACGACGGGGTAATTAACAAGTGCGGTTTTGTATGCAATGTACACATAATGCTAAGATGAGGGCGTTCTTGTTATCAATGTGCTTGAAATTAATTCGCATTCACGACAAACTTGTTGTCCATCATTTATGCTGTATTTTTTGTTTAAATAAATAGTTGATTCCTATTGGGGGACAAATAATGAATTAGTCTACATTCATTTTTATTATGTTTGAAAATGAATCGATGTATTAATTGCATAAACACAGAATGTTTTTCATATGCGACTGGATATCAGTAATTCGGTTTCATCAAGAAACGAACCGCCTTTGATGTCTGGATTTTCCCGTCGTCTTTAATTAGCCTCGCAAAGGGGTTGTGGACCCGTGAATACAATGTGTTCACCGGGTGTGACGAAAGGGGGTTTTAAATGGAGCCTACACGTAATGAAAATCACATTGTTTTACCAGTTAATGTAGTTCTTTCAAGCCTCGACTCGTCTAGTAGTGCACAGTATTACAATTGGAATCGGCATCAGAATCGGCTGAGTGTGAGCTTAAATAATCAGTAATCGGTCATCAGTGGCCACTTTTTGGTAATCGATTGAACACTATTATGTATATCAGCACTTTATGTTGATCATGTCCTCCCAATTGCCTAATAATCATTCACGTATGATTCGTTAGTTTTGAACATAATTCCCGCCTGAACAATACTTATTTGGCCCTGTATAATTATTAATATTTAGTGGTCGAGTGTGCAGAACTGCCTATGATTGCCAACATGAATATCTCAAGAAATTTGTTCATTCAGGTCGGCTATCGAATCGTTCACTTACGGTATGTACAATGAATCGGAAGTTGATTAAAAACATACAAGTTCAAGTTAGGTATAAGAGGATGCAATGGAATTGTCAAAAAGCAGCAGATTTCTGCATAAAAAGAGGTCTCTGAGCATATGCTTGCGTTCTAAATAATCATACCCGTACTATGATGATTTTCTTGGATTTTTTCACCCCATATGATTCGTGTTTGGGTGCCTATGCTTATTTATTTGCACCAGGTTGGATTGTCAACCCATCATTGGGATGCTTTATTGTGGACTAAATTTTTCCCTAACTGTACAATTTGAGAATATTGAGGTGCAGTAGAACCTGATTTGAGAGATGACCTTTTTTGCCGGGCAAAGGTCATCTCTCAAAACAGGTGGTCTCCCATGACAAGTCAAGACAGAATAACACAACAAAACGGTACAAGGTCATGACGGTCTCTCAAGACAAGTGGTCTCTCAAAACAGGTTTAACTGTAATATATCCAGGATGTGGCACATTGAAATGTTGGGAAATCATTTTGAAACCTCAGTATCAGGATATACTATTCCATCCTTTACTATTATTCCATCCCATACTATTATTTCATTTCACCACATTTTTCACCCTGCACTATTTTGTACTATCATTCCACCCTGTAGTATTATTTAATTTTCAAACATTTTCCACCCGGTACTCTTTTTAGGCACTCAAGAGTCTATGTATACCAAGTTTCAAACAATTATCTTTAGAAATGAATGGTTTGTGCCACGAATCAACTGCTGGCCACACCAGGGGATCTTTTGTTTGGTTTCGCATCGCCGTTTGCGAACCAATATCTAAAAATGATTCGCACACTGCAATACAAAATCTTTCTAAGATTTCTGCCAGTATGACTGTCAGACATGCCCTTTAATCGCTAAGATTGGTATTATGGAATCACCAACACAGGGACAACTGACAACGGGTTATCCCAGCAAGGCATGTTGCACTTTCTGGGTCACCATGTCCAGTCACTGACTCAATCATTCATTATATCAATGTCATTGGTTTTTCATACTCTAAATCCTCTAGAAACAATTTGCGCCATACACATGTGCAGCTGTTGTATTTGTGTTGGATTTTCCTGAACGTGAGCACATTCAGAAATATCCAACGTAAATACAACAACTGCAAATGCGTACGGTGCAAACTGTGTTCTGAAACAAAACTTCAAAGTTTCAGTCGCAAACGAGACAGAGTGATTCGAGGAAATAAGTAAATAGAGGTAAACAAACGTAGTGTGTCAGTGATGCGAACCCATAAAAAACAAGAGCGCACATATCGCTGAAGCAATACAATGTCCCCTACCGGACTAATGAGCATTAATAATTATACAAATGTTATAACCTATATGTGATCAGCATGAATTCCGTTGAAGCATTTCCCCCAAAAAGTCCAGAAAACTGATATTTTGGCACTTTTCCATATTTCCAAGGGCCATAACTCACACAAGAATAATGCAATCAGCATGAAACTCAAACTTGAACTGTAAGTCATTGTTCTATAGTAGGTTACCAAGAATGAAATCATTCAGTTGAAGCATTTCCAAAAAAAGTCTGGAAAACTAAAGTATGACTGATAGACTGACTGACAAGACTGACGGACGGACAGAGTGCAAATGAAACTTGATGTGTAAGTCATCGTTCTATAGTAGGTTACCAAAAATAAAATCAATCCGTTGAAGCGTTTCCAAAAAAAAAAGTCCGAAAAATTAAAGTATGACCGACAGACTGACTGACAGACTGACGGATGAATGGACAGAGTGTAAATATGAAACTTGATCTGTAAGTCATCGTTCTATAGTAGGTTACCAAAAATAAAATCCTTCCGTTGAAGCGTTTCCAGAAAAAGTCTGGAAAACTGACATTTTGGCGCTTTTCCATATTTCCAAGGGCCATAACTCACACAAGAATAAAGCAATCAGCATGAAACTCAATCTTGATCTGTAAGTCATCGTTCTATAGTAGTTTACCAAAAATGAAATCATTCTGTTGAAGCATTTCCAAAAAAACTCCGGAAAACTGATATTTTGGTGCTTGTCCATGTTTCCAAGGGCCGTAACTCACACAAGAATAATGCAATCAGCATGAAATTCAAACTTGATCTGTAAGTCATTGTTCTATAGTAGTTTACCAAAAATGAAATCATTCCGTTGAAACGTTTCCCAAAAAACTCCGGAAAACTAAAGTGTGACTGAGACTGACAGACTGATGGATGGACGGAGTGCAAACCTATAGTCCCCTCCGGCGATGCCGGTAGGGGACTAACAAGCATAGGATCTCTTCCCCCATGTTGAGGTACAAGCATGGCAAAAACTATTTCAATCCAACGTACGATGACAGAGCCAGAGCCAGAGCAGCAAATATGTTGGACGGACACATTTTTAGCTCACCTGGCCTAAAAGGCCATGTGAGCTTTTCTCATCACTTGGCGTCCGTAAACTTTTCACAATTTCATCTTCTCCTCTGTAACCGCTGAGCCGGTGTGAAACGAACTTGGCAGGAATGGTCTATAGGAGGTCCTCTACAAACGATCCTCAGTTTGTTCCCGTTGGATGAAAAACATGGCTTCCAGAGGCAGTGGCGGTGCCATGAGGGGGGGGGGGGGGGGGGGGTACTTACCCCTCCACTTTTTTCGCCAAGCGTAGTAAAAAATACTATCATTTCAATTTTTGTATTGAACGTTGCGGTGTAATGGTGGGTATGCTTAATTCCATATTCCCAAGTGCACTGAATCAGTGAAGTTTTTAAATTATGTTTGTGCGTGCCCCCCCACCCCCCCACACATTAGCTGCAAACAACAAAAACAAGAGTCGCGGGCCCAAATTGCAACAAGGTGTGCCACGTTCAAACGGTCTGAAACATACCGCTTAAGAGTATTCGAGGAATGCTAGAATCGAGAACGTGCAACGCATCCGTTTGGAATGCAGCCTACTTTCATTTTCGATTTGAGTGTCGTTTGGTGCTTTGTGCTCGCACTTTACAACAGCGTTCTGCCATTAAAATGTCACCATGTACGACGTTTTCTATAACTGAAGGACCTAACCAATAAGTTTCAAAAGGATAAAACTGTTATAATTTAATTATCTGAGAATGCTCTAGAGAACATCATTTACAACGTAAGTTTTAAAAATTTTCTCAACTTCGGGAGGGGACACCCAACTGTACCCCCTCACTTCTGTAACTCTGGCGCCGCCACTGTGCAGAGGCATTCTTTGATTCTGGTTGGTTGATTTTCAAAAATCTTCTCCTCTGAAACTGCCAGGCCAAATGTTTTGAAACTTCACATAAATGATAACTGGGACTCCCTCTACCAACGATCCTCATTTAATGCTGATTGGGTCACAAACATGACCATAATTGCAGCTTATAGTTACTGTAGAAACCCTATGGGAAATCACATTTTCATCTTCTTCTCTGGAAAAACCGAGGCGACGTGAAAACAAACCTGGCAGGGATAGTCTAGGGGAGGTCCTCTACAAACGATCCTCATTTTGTTCCTGTGGGTTGAAAAACATGGCTGCCAGAGGCATTCTTTGATTCTGATAGGTGAATTTTCAAAAATCTTCTCTGAAACTGCCAGGCCAAATGTTTTGATACTTCACATCGGTGATAACTGGGACCCTCTCTACCAACGATCCTCATTAAATGTTGATCGGGTTGTAAACATGGCCATATTTGCGGCTTATAGTTACTATAGAAACCATATGGGAAATCACATTTTCATCTTCTCTGAAACTACTGAGCCGACATGAGCCAAACTTCGCAGGAATGGTCTATGAGAGGATGGAAAAAATGTGGCCACCAGAGACTATAGTCTAATGCTTAACCCAATGCCTCTCCTGTCTGCATGAATATCGGTACTGTCAGGAAAAAACCTTGTTTTTGAGAATCTGGTAAGGGTTGGTTCCAGTTTTCTCCACTGAGACTGGGTGAAAAAAACCCAAAATATTGTGTATACAGTACAAGTCAAAATAAGCTGTAGCATAACTGCAATAAACTAAGTAAACTGCTGCTCCTGCAATGACAAGATCAGAATCTGACATTTTCTGGAAAGCTATCGGTGAGAGCTTTCCAGAAAATGATGTCAGCTTCTGGTCTTATCAGTGTAGGAAGTGAAAAAAGATACACAGTTTATAGTTTATGCTACAACTTATTTTGACTTAACTGTAAACCATTGCAACTGTACATGGATGCTGATATATGCTCATTACCCATGTTACTAATCAGAAAATCTTGATTGTTGACAGGTGCTTGGAGAAACAGGAGAAGTTTTTGCTAACATTCTTGCCATCATGTCAGCTTAGATGACAGTAATTATTGTATATCTTTTAAGATTTGACAAAAATTGGAGTAATGTGTTTCCTGTAACCCTTTTACCAATTCAAAGCTATTTTGAAAAAAGAATACTGTCTGAAAAAAGTTGTAATTTTTCAAAAATATTTAACCTTCTTTTACTGATTTTTTTGTTAGAATTCATAAATGTGTGCATTTTCAAGAAAATTTTCTTTGAAACTACAAGGCCAAATGGTTTGAAAACTTAGTGTGGCTTATAGTTACTATAAAACCCCCCTCTACCAGTGATCCTCATTTTAATTTTCATCGGGTTGCAATTATGGCTACAATTGTGGCTTATAGTTACTATAAAAACCCTATAGGAAATCACATTTTCATCATCTTCACTGAAAGTACTAAGCCAGTGTGAACCAGATTGGCAGGCATTGTCTATGAGAGGTTCGCTACAACTGTTACTCATTTATTCCTGTTGGATGAAAGAACGTGGCCGCCAGAAGCATTCTTTGATTCTGATTGGTCAATTTTGAAAACTCTTCTCCTCTGAAACCACAGGGCCAAATGTTTTGAAACTTTGCATGGTTGATAACTGGGACACCCTTCCCAACGTTCCTCATTTTAATGTTGATCGTATCGCAAACATGGCCACAATCGCGGTTTATAGTTACTATAGAAAAAAAACTATAGGAAATCACATTTTCATCTTCTCTCTGGAACTATTGAGCTGACGTGAACCAAAACTTGGCAAGAATGGTCTATAGGAGGCCCTCTCCAAACGATCCTCTTTTTGTTTCCGCTGGCTGGAAAGTTACAAAATTTATAGTAATTTATACATTTTTTTATACTTACCAATGACCCAGACTTAGCTGAATAGTAAAAATGTTGGAGGGCCTAGGGCATAAAGGAAAATCCAATAGACTCAATTACATATAACAGAACTATCCCCTGAAGGAGAAAATGAGAGAAAGGCTTTACATGTATCTTTCTTATTTGTATCAATAAGAAAGACACAACACCATTCTGTAATTGAGCGCAATAACATCAATGATCTCTATTAACATTCAGTATAACCCTTTATACTAATATTTTTTAAAGGAAAGCCAATAAATAAGGAAGTCCCGCAAAATGAGACTCTATATACTCATATAAAAGTGTCCGAGGATTGTATATTAACGCCCGATTAATACGTGATATATACAAGTGTCTCACACCGAGCAACACTTAAAAAATATTACATAGATGAGTAAACATTAGCTTTACTTTAAAACCATCCCGGTACCGACTCGGAATTACTGACTCCAAGGGAGGTATTCCCTTGTTTTACACTATAAAGCAGGTGACCTAAGGGAACCCCCCCCCCTTCCCCTGGATCAAATACTCCAGAGCGAAGAGGGCAGCAGGACAGAGTCACTGCCGGATCCGAAAGCCTACATATATATAGTTGCCACTGTTTAGTGGACGACATTCTGAGTAAAAAGTAAGGGACCTAAACAATGCAGATCTGCAGAAAAGGACTCAATATTTCTCAGATACAAATTCGAGAAAGTGGAGGGCTAAGAACAATATGCAGCCCTCATTAGATCTGTAATAGCAACATTATTAGTGTAAGCCCATGATCTAGAAGGAACTCTTACTTCATGAGCTTAAAACTAAAGCACAGACTGCTGATTGAAGATATTATCATAAGCAGTACTGATAGTAAATTGAATCCATCTGACCATAGAATGGACCGAAATGTGGAGGAAGCTTCCACAGCATGTCCCACAACAGACGCCTGAGAAAATTAATCCACGGTATTTGTGGAGCAAGAAATGCTACCAATAGAATTTTGCATTGAGATATATAACTTGAGCAATATCTGCTGAATCAATGGCGCTGGAAGATACGCATATCCTATTATTCCGTCTCACGAGATCGATAGAGCGTCTACTGCAAACGCTCGAAGATCCAAACATTGTGACATACTTCTGCAACTGATTGTTGAGATGCGTCACGAAAAAGTCGATCATATGCCACTCTCTCATGAGATCTCTCGCTGAGACCTTGTCTGAGCGAAGAAAATAGTGAGCATAACAACTGATTAATTTCACTCTGGGTAACAGCAGACGAACAAGAATGTTGTGCGTTTCGAAGCTCATCCCCCGGTAGGTGAATGACTTGGAGGATATCAGATCCGACTTCTCCTCGTTTACTTATGAAACCGAGATGTCGGAGCAATAGAAGCAGATTCTGCACATCGTTCAGAAGCGTTAACTCATTGCCGTACCTCTAAAGAATGTCGTCCAGGTAGGCCGACGTTATCGCAGATGAATGAGCTCGGAGATGAGTCATTACCGAGTTTGTTATTCAAGTGAAAGCCCAGGGGGGGGCTAGATTCAGACCGAAGCACATTGCTCGGAACTGATACACGACTCCTATGATGAAGAAGGAAGATACTTTCTGAACGCCTGATGTACCATGACGTGAAAGTACGCATCTTGAGATCTATGCATGTAGCATAGTGGTACACCCGAATACTCGCTCTGACCGATCGGATGGACTCCATATATAAACTTGGAGCCACGATCAGCTTGTTTATCCAGCTCATAATTATGAGTGGACGGAACGAGCCGTCTGGTTTTGGAACCAGAAAAGGATGGTTGTAGAAACCTGGAAATTCCCGGATTTCTACGATCTCTATCACGATCATTCCAGAAGAGACTGAACTTTTGATGGAAGCGAGCCTCTTTCCTGCGGCCTTGATGGAAGCTGAGTCCATCTTGGACTTCGAGTTAATGGAGGTTTTCGTTTGAAGGACAATTTAGTCCTTCCGAAATCACCCCTCGAATCCAAGGGACGTCCGTAATCTACTCCCAATTAATTGAGAAACTTGACAGTCTTCCGCTCACTAGTACACGATAGAGGTTAATACCATTACCTCCTGGTCCTGCGAGGCTTGCGAAAGGAGAAGCCATGTCCTCCATGGCCCGCACCTCACCCCGTCGATCTAGAGGCGTCTGACCGGATGTCTCGGCCAGAATTACGGCCCCTACCTGAGTCGCAACCCTGACGGTCTCTAGAGTAAGACCTAGAGGATGCATAGGAATCTCTATAGGAATTTCCCTTGGATGTATTTGACCCAGAAGTGCCTGTCCTACTATTCTCTGCTGAATCCGACTATTTGGAAGCGGATTTGAATAGCAGAGAGTCTGAAGCTTTCTTAGTTATCTGATCATAGACTGCGGAAAGCTTGCCGTCGAAGAAAACTCTCCGGAGGAGAGAGTTTTTCACCTTACTAACCACGCGCGTGGATGTAACCAGGGCCGTGTCACGTCTAACCAACTCCATATTGCCACTAAAAGAGTTTTACGTGAGGCCCTTGAAAGAACTCTTAAGGAGGTTGTACATCCTAGAATTCTTTTTCCTTTGAGACGTAATGATAACGCTCTGGTAAGGTGATCTGCGTACGATGATGCGTCTAAGCTGACCCTGCAAGACGATATTGTCATTTCCAACATCGTGGTTGGAATTGACATTGACGACGGTATAAACAATACTAGGACCTGACCTGGTCGTCTAGACACAGAGAACTCTCAGAATGCTCTGTCCTGCCATTTCAAAATATTCCTTAAATTGATGAAAGGCAGATGTAGAGAATTTCTGATAGGAAACCTGACCTGCCCATTTAGGTAGCAAGTTATATAAATATAGCGTCATTCAACAGATCAAATGTACGTGAGACATATCTGAGGGATGATGCCCCTAAACCGATAAGAATTCTGAGTCCAGTGGTGCTATCAGTCTCTTATCCGGCAACGCAACAATTTTTGGTCTGGAGGAACAACGTCAAAAGATAATGCCAGATGCACTCTACAGCAATTATCATGTTCCGAAAGGGAAAATACAACTCATCCGTATCCCTTTCACCATCCTGTCGGACCACTTGTAATTCTTGGTCGTCCGTGCCTGAAGCTGCAGCGGAACGTACCAACCCAGCTTCCTCGGATAATTCTTAATCCAACAGAGTTACTGCTGGGTGCTGGGATGCTGCGATAATTTGTGCTATCTGCGATAGCACGTCCGTAACGAAGGCCTATGGAGCTGCGGTCTTACAGAATTTAGCCGCAAGAAGCTCCTTGGACGTTGATTCCTGCATACTTCTTATGTGCGAACGTCCGCAGTATGAAGGCCACGTATCCTTGGCTACCAGATGGCGTGACCTGGTCGCTGTAGAATCCCTGGTCGGTGATGTTGGTTGAATATGACTGGTCACGTAGCCAAGGTGCAGTGGCGTGTGCTGCCGTGAGGATGAGAAAGCCAAAAGAGCAGTCTCTCTGGACTGTCTATATAACGGAGGGACCTCACTCGCTCGCAGCCCGGATGGACCTGGATGAGCTAGGAACCGGACTAATAGGCTTTCTAGGTACCATCCTCGTATCCGTCATCACTGGGTGTGCACATTGTATTTTATAGTGCTCACATCACCCAAATTTCCTTCCTGGACCGCAACGGACGAAGCCGGGTGCTGAGCCATTTGGTGAATGGTCGCGACACCGGGAGAGCTAGCAGGTGTCATAGCCATCGATCCTACTAGGGAACTCCAGGCAATTGACACATCTACATGAGCACTTTTGCCGCTAACTCTTCATTTGACTGTGACGACTGAAGCACACTTTACAAAGACAACACAGTAACAACACCTTGTTCATGTTACTCTATGAGACCTGTGGAGCCGTGGTCCTATGTGAATTATCTGCTGGAAGCTCCCGGGACGTTCATTCCTGCATTTATATAATATGCGAACGTCCCAACTGGAAAGGTCTCGTATCCCTGGCTAGCAGATGGAGTGACCTGGTCGATGTGTATTCCTTGGTCGGCGAAGCGTGAGCACCAGGGACGTTCAATCCTGCATTTATATAATATGCGAACGTCCCCTGGAAATCTGTGGTCACATAGCCAAGGTGCGGTTGTGTGTGTTGACGAGGATGAGGAAGCCAATATAACAGCCGCGTCGGACTGTCATGTGACGGAGCGTCCCGAGCAGGAGTGAATGTAAGCTCCGAATAAGCAATCAAACATACAACAACATCGCGGTGCAGATGTTGATGCAAACGAGAGGGGGCCTCTCTCGCTCGCAGTCCGGGTGGACCTGGACGAGCTAGTTACTGGACTGACAGGCTTCCTCCGTACTATTCTCGAATCCGTCGTTGCTGGGTGTGCACATCTGATGTTTTATAGTGCTCGCATCACCCAATCTGCTTCCCTGGACTGCGACGGACGAACCCGGGTGCTGAGCCATTCTTTCCTGGTGAATGGTCGCGACACCGGGCAGACTAGCGGGCGATCAATGCCTTTGATCGAACTAGCAAACTCCCGGCAATTGTCGTAATACCTTGAGCACTTCTCGCTAGCCCTAATATTGCAACGACGGAGACACACTGTTGAAGACATCACGGAAACATCACTCTGAATTCTGAAAAAGAAACTGATAATATAGCGTGACCCTATGCAGAGAGGACCGTAATGGACCCCTCACCGCTAACAAAATAACGTGACACACGTCTCCAACGTTGTCATATCAATCAACACACACAGAGCAAGAATTAGTGCGACTACATTGACTACATGTATAAGAAACACAATGAACCTGTGAATTAGAGGATATCCTCGCATTACAATTGAAGAATATTTTTTCAACATGAAAAAATAAACACAGTCATATTACTCGCACTAACACTTGAAATAAATACACATAATATATTATAATCCATTATAACATTTCAAAAGAAAATAATTTAAAAAAAAAAAAATTTTTGAAAAAAATTTCAGAAGAGCCCAAGTTCCCAATGGGAACAATGAGCCCAAATGGATCCCAAAAATTTTAAAATCATTTCAAAAAATTAATGTAACACTTATGGACAATATTAATGTATCTTACTATGAACTGAACTAAGCAGAGGACAAGTAATTACTATAAGAAGTAACTGTTGTCAACATAAACAAAAAGTGTAAACAAACCGGAAACATGACTCCAGGCACTGATAAACATGGCCCAAAATCAGTTACCAATTTAAACACTATCTGATGCAAAACTTCCAGAGAAGAAACTGCAGAACATCAGATGGTAGATGCAGACCAAAATGCCTAACCACCCAAGGGAGAGGACGTAAACATGGGGGAAAACAACAGAAAACAAGTGTTTGACCACCAAGGTGGTATTAGTCCCCTACGGCGCTTTTGTGACATAAGGTGTTTTTGTCACAGAAGACACTAGAGTATATAAGCATCTTGGATTTTGAAAAAAAAAAATTGAGCGTGCATAATCCCCTCACAACCCTTTATCCATGTACCATATATGAAAGGCGTAGCTTGAACCATGTTGGAGGGAGGGGTGGTAACATAAAATAGAGAAAAAAGCTTAAAAAACACAACAAAAATGGCCGCCTTTCCGCCATCTTGGATTTTGAAAAATAAATATTGACTGTGCATCATCCCCTCAGAACCATTTATCCATGTACCAAAGATGAAAGGTGTAGTTTGAAGCATATTAGAGGGAGAGGTGGTAACATAAAAACAGACAGACAGACGGACAGACAGACAGATGATAGATTTTGAAAAAAAATATTGAGCGTGCAACATCCCATTACAACCCTCTATCCATGTGCCAGATATAAAAAGTGTAGCTTGAACCATGTTGGAGTGAGGGGTGGTAACATAAAATAGAGAAAAATGCTTAAAAAAACACAACAAAAATGGCCGCCATGGCGCCATCTTGAATTTTGGAAAAAAAATATTGAACGTGCAACATCCCATTACAACCCTCTATCCATGTGCCAGATATAAAAAGTGTAGCTTGAACAATGTTGGAGTGAGGGGTGGTAACATAAAATAGAGAAAAAAGCTTAAAAAACACAACAAAAATGGCTGCCATGCCGCCATCTTGGATTTTGAAAAAAAAATATTGAACGTGCATCATCCCCTCCCAACCCTCTATCCATGCACCAAATATGCAAAGTGTAGCTTGAACCATGTTGGTGGGAGGGGTGGTAACATGAAAATAGAGAAAAAAAGCTTAAAAAACAACAAAAATGGCCGCCATTCCGCCATCTTGGATTTCGAAAAAAAAATTTTGAGCGTGCATCATCCCCTCAGAACCATTTATCCATTTACCAAATATGAAAGGTGTAGCTTAAAGCATGTTGGAGGGAGAGATGGTAACATAAAACAAGAGGCCCCACAGGGCCTGAAGCGCTCATCTTGTACAGAACACAATTTAAACAGAGTCCAAGAATGAGTCTACATTAAGCAAGCCATCTCCATAGGCTACACTGTCAATCCTTGAGTCCCTCAGGAGTGACAAAAATAATCCGGGCATCATGCCTTTTCTTCAGTTGATCATAAGTAAAATGTAGAGCTCCCCTATGAAGCCCCTTGATATAACCTATGTGGATTAATCTTAGTACCTCTAGAGGGTACTGAATACAAAATTTTAATTCTTCAGCAAAATGGCCAATTCCAGCTCCCATAGAGAGCCCAAATATTAACCCAGGCTCTTGATTTGAACACAGTTAAATCTGACTTCCCTAGAGTTGTTGTGTGCCGAATATGAAAGCATTCTGACTGTTGGATCTGAAGAAGAGAAATTGTAAAGAAATTTCTTCGAACTGCACTAAGTTCAAATTTGGGCTACCATAGCGAGCCCAAATATTGACCTATGGATCCGATTTGAACAAACTTGAATCTGACCCCCCTAGAGATGTTGTATACCAAATGTGAAAGCATTCTGACAAGTGAATCTGAAGAAGAAGATTTTTGAAGAAATTCCCTCATATTGTACTAAGTTAAATTTCATGTTCCCATATGGAGCCCAAATATTAACCTAGGCACTCGAATTGAACAACCTGGAATCTGACCCCCCTAGAGATGTTGTATATCAAATATAAAAGCATTCCGACTGGTGGATTTGAAGAAGAAGATTTTTAAAGAAATTTTCTCATATTGCACCAAGTAAAAATTTGGGCTACCATAGTGAGCCCAAATATATACCTAGGGATCTGATTTGAACAAACTTGAATCTGACCCCCATAGAGATGTTGCATACCAAATATCAAAGCATTCTGACTGATGGATCTGAAGAAGATTTTTTTAAATTACCCTCCATATTGAACAAAGATAAAATTTGGGCTTCCATAGGAAGCCCAAATATTAACCTAGGGACTTGGTTTGAACAATCTAGAATCTGACCCTCATAACGATGATGTATACCAAATATTAAAAGATTCTGACGGGTGGTTCTGAAGAAGAAGATTTTTAAAGAATATTCCCCATATTTCCCTATGTTAAAACTTCGGGCTCCTGTAGAGAGCCCAAATATGAACCAATGAGCTTTATTTCAACAAACTTTTATCTGACCCCCTATGAATGCTGTATACCAAATATCAAAAGATTCTGATGATTGGTTCTGGAGAAAAGATTTTTAAAAATTTTTGCAAATATGCTGACTCAGCATTTTTTCGATGTCCATTACAGAACACCCTAACATAACCGATGGCAATTTTTTTTTACCATTCAATTCTACTGGTCATAAGGATACTTCATACCAAATAAAAGCTCTCTGTTCCGTGGGGTTTGGGAAATATGGGCGTTTGAAAATATTTCTATTTTTAGCTCCCAGGGTTCCCATGGGGATGCGGGAATTTTTTTTTTTGCATGGGTCAAGTACTTATGACCCAATACTACCACAAACCAAATTTGGTTCATACCGGACCATCGGTTCAGAAAATAGAAATTTTGGGCGGGGCCAAAAATCTTACCCCTCCTATTACAAAGCCAAATATTACTTCACGAACTTCGTTTGAACAAACTTGACTCTACATCTCATATGGAAGCTCCATAGCAAATATCAAGTCATTGTACACACTGGTTCTTGAGAAGAAGATTTTTAAAATATTTTGGAGCATTTTCCCCCACTCCCTCCCTATGGGGCTGGGCATGCTGAGTTGAACAAAAATGAAATGCCCCTTTGGGACCATCACTCACACAAACTTTCACTTGAATTGGCTCAGTGGCTTTGGAGGAGAAGACCAAAACATGGTGTTGACGGACGACGGACGGGAAGCGATGAGATTAGCTCAGCTTGACTTTGTCAAGATGAGCTAAAAACAGACAGACAGACAGACAGACAGACAGACAGACAGACAGACGGATGGACGGACAGACAGACAGACAGACAGACGGACGGAGTGCAATGACTGTGCATCATCCCCGCAGAACCATTTATCCATGTACCAAAGATGAAAGGTGTAGCTTGAAGCATATTAGAGGGAGAGGTGGTAACATAAAAACAGACAGACAGACAGACGGACAGACAGACAGATGATAGATTTTGAAAAAAAATATTGAGCATGCAACATCCCATTACAACCCTCTATCCATGTGCCAGATATAAAAAGTGTAGCTTGAACCATGTTGGGGTGAGGGGTGGTAACATATAATAGAGAAAAAAGCTTAAAAAAACACAACAAAAATGGCCGCCATGGTGCCATCTTGAATTTTGGAAAAAAAATATTGAACGTGCAACATCCCATTACAACCCTTTATCCATGTGCCAGATATAAAAAGTGTAGCTTGAACCATGTTGGAGTGAGGGGTGGTAACATCAAATAGAGAAAAAAGCTTAAAAAACACAACAAAAATGGCCGCCATGACGCCATCTTGGATTTTGAAAAAAAAATATTGAACGTGCATCATCCCCTCCCAACCCTCTATCCATGTGCCAAATATGCAAAGTGTAGCTTGAACCATTTTGGTGGGAGGGGTGGTAACATGAAAATAGAGAAAAAAAGCTTAAAAAACACAACAAAAATGGCCGCCATTCTGCCATCTTGGATTCTGAAAAAAATATTTTGAGCGTGCATCATCCCCTCAGAACCATTTATCCATGTACCAAATATGAAAGGTGTAGCTTAAAGCATGTTGGAGGGAGAGATGGTTACATAAAAAAACAGACAGACAGACAGAGACGGACGGATGGACGGACAGACAAACAGACGGATGGAGTGCAATGACTGTGCCTCATCCCCTCAGAACCATTTATCTATGTACCAAAGATGAAAGGTGTAGCTTGAAGCATATTAGAGGGAGAGGTGGTAACATAAAAACAGACAGACAGACAGACGGACAGACAGACAGATGTTAGATTTTGAAAAAAAATATTGAGCGTGCAACATCCCATTACAACCCTCTATCCATGTGCCAGATATAAAAAGTGTAGCTTGAACCATGTTGGAGTGAGGGGTGGTAACATAAAATAGAGAAAAAAGCTTAAAAAAAACACAACAAAAATGGCCGCCATGGCGCCATCTTGAATTTTGGAAAAAAAATATTGAACGTGCAACATCCCATTACAACCCTTTATCCATGTGCCAGATATAAAAAGTGTAGCTTGACCCATGTTGGAGTGAGGGGTGGTAACATAAAATAGAGAAAAAAGCTTAAAAAACACAACAAAAATGGCCGCCATGCCGCCATCTTGGATTTTGAAAAATTATTTGAATCCGACAAATAATGACCGTGCTAGAGCAGCAAATATGTTGGACAGACACATATGCGTTACGTACTAACGTACGCAGCTCTCCACTAGATACCCCCTCCGACCAAGTTGGGGGCATAATAAAAGTTGTATATATTATATACGACCACTTCCAATAACTATTCTGAGTGCCAAAAACAAATGTTTTGATTTTTTAGAAACTTGAATTTGTCCGCTTCAAGTATGTGTTATGCAATGAAATAACAAGAGCACCGCCTAGTGGGCAACATACGCCCATCAAAATTGGAACATGCACAAGTTTCTCTGGGGTATAGTTTGAAATTTTTGTTTGAAAAGTTTGAACGATATAGCATGTAATACTAAACCTTTGCAGGAGTTGGCGACATAAAAATTGTTTACGGACAGACCGACATTAAACGCCATAACATAATACGTCTGTCAAAAAATGACGGGCGTATAAAAAGAAAAAGTCGTGTAAAAGTAGACATAAACTGCAGTTTTTTGTGACGAATGTCAGTCTGCAATGAAGATAACTCTAAGTGGTCAACTTTCCTAGGGAATCCTTCAGAAGAAGAGAGGTCCTTGTGATAAAATTATAATGTAACTGAAATTCTGGGAATTCCAGTTCATGACATTTATGCAGAGATGAGACTGTTGGACTTCTATGCTAGAGGTCCCGGGTTTGATCCCCATCCGGGACGATCCACGATGTGTCCTTGGGCAAGGCACTTCACCCTCGTTGCCAACATGGGGGCACGATAATGCTGTGTACTAAGGTGTACTGCACGTCTTCAATCGCTGTAACCTTGATTGAGCGGAGGTTGAACAGAGTTAGAGGAGCTGACAGTTGTACGTCGATGCTTCTCTCCGGGTACTCTGTCTTCCTGCACCCGTAAAACTGTCACGGTCACGATTAGCCATTGTGCTTAAGTATGTGACCTTAAACACCAATAAATAAATTTATGCAGAGATGAAAGAGATGTGGCTCCCTAGGTGTGTCTCTGACCTATTTTATGTCATCACACATATGCAAGGTGGATTTGCATAAAATTTATAGTCTCAAAGGTTGTAAGTAAGACCACACAAAGTAGATCTTCTGTTTCTCAGGCCAAGTTTTGTAAAATTGCATACGGGTGGGCTGTTTTTTATTTTTGTAATTATTTCTTTGCCATTAGAAGTTGGGTTTGTTTGATGTTTTAGGCCTCATAATCTACAGAATAGCATGGGTGGGGTGTATTTCGTCCCTTGAGTGCCACAAGGCTAAAGCATTGCAAAGCCTTGTGGCACTCAAGGGACAAATTTATCAATTTTATTAACTTGGATAAAATATCAGACATAAACCGTTTAATTTTTATTTTTTCAAGTTCGCATTGGTTATAAAAAGAGAGCATGCTGCAGCCAAAAAGGCCATGCGGGAGGGCCTGAGAAATAGATTTTAACTTTTTTTAGGCCTAAACTGAATTCAAATACTTTTCAAGGAAGGTGGTGGAAAATCAAGTATTTTTCAAGAATAGAACAATTCAAGCACTTTTCAAGGAAATGGTCTAAATTCAAGGACTTTACATTTGCGAATGAATCCTATGACTTGGCTTCTTTGAATTCGATCAAAGAAACCATGACAATTGGGGCTGGTAGAGGGTGTTTTACTGCATTCCACTCCCTTTCATTAGAATTGCACTGGTAATCATAATTGCAGTTTGTGGTCTCAAACAATCAGAAAACGGTACATGGACCTTTCTAATAATAGGTACATCACTACTTTCTTACTTTATGACATGCGAAAACAAAATAGGGAGGAGTTAAAAAGAACTCATTTCATTCAAAATAATTATGCATGAGTGCAGAATAAGGTGAGTGATTTGTTGGAAGCTTACACTCCAAGAATACATCAAGGAGAACACCATTTATCCACACAAGTGTTTTAAACTGGAAAACAATGGTGTTGGTAGATATTCCTGCCCAGGAGACGGGAGTCTCTTGCCAATCAAATAAGTATAATTTTGGCACATTTACCCATTTACCCAACATAATGGCCAAAACCGGCCAGCGCTAGTTACAAAAATTACCATTCAATTTTCATTATTTTTTTCATTTTTTGTCTCAAAAACATAGCTTATGACTTTGCATTGGAACGAGCTCGTTGAGCCTGTTCCAATGAGGGGTCATAAGCTATTTATTGGCGCAAAAACTGAAAAAAAATGAGTTATTCAAGAATTATGTTTGCAAATGTCATCTGCCTTTCATGTCAGGTAGAAGGTTAACCAAATTTCCAACCTGTAAATTCAATGTATTTTTTTACAAAGTTACGAGTAGTTAACCCTTTACCTAACATAACGACCAAAACCAGCCAGTGCTATTCTAAAAAATCGCCAATTAATTTTCATTATTTTTTAATTTTTTGTCTCAAAAACATAGGTTATGACCCCTCGTTGGAATAAGCTCGTTCCAACGAGGGGTCATAACCTACGTTTTTGATTCAAAAAATTAGTTATTCAAACATTTTTTTTGCAAGTGTCGTCTGCTTTTCATATTAGGTAAAGCAGGCATTCCGCCGGGCAGTTTTTCGGTCCGGTAAACGGACCCATTCCCCCAAAATCAAGCAGCAATTTTTCCCCCAGAAGTTGAGTTTTTTCCTCTATACGTTTTTCTTAAATGTATTCAATAATGCCGAAAAACTGCCCGGCGGAATGCCTGAATGTGGTATCAACATATTTAAATCCCTCATATTTCGGAAGTAAATGAACAAATGTCAGGGCCAGTCTGTGACATCCACAGTTTATGTATATTGAAAACGGCGACAGATGCCTGATTCTACGCTGAAGTCCCGTCCTTTCCCCCGACATCGCGTTTGTACCGTCCAAAGCTACAAAACGAACTTGCTCAATATCATTTTGTTTTTCAGTCAAAGCATTGCAAATTACATCCGTCAAAGTCCCAGCGTCCGTTTTCTGCAATTGCTTAACAGCTATTAATCTTTCGACGACTTTGTCACCTGAAATCCAGCGATGTTTTGACCAGCAGAAAGAGAGAAAGAGGGAAATAGACAAATATTCACTTTCAAAACCCACCAGAACGCGCCATTGGAGTCTAGAATTTTAAAATTTTTCTGGGGGAGAACCCCCTCCCGACCCCCATTTAATCCTCGTGCCTTCGGTGCTCGGAACAGAGGCCTGCGGCATCTGTTAGCTATGCCCCCATATATAACTCGCCCCCCCCCCCCCCATTTTTTCCTGGCTATGCGCCTGCCATAACCACAGTCATACAGTGGCTACACCATCCCCACCCTACTCGAGCTGGGCTAATTTCAGTTTAGGGGGGAGGGGGCCCCAGAGAACGAGGAATTCTGCCATTTTCCCACGAACTAGTAGTTCGCGGGAAAATGGCGGAATTCCTTGTTCTCTGGGCCCCCACTAAACTGAAATTATAGATCCGCCACTGGTAAGTGAAAAACATTCCGTTTACAGTTTGGTGGATAGCCGCGGTCTCGCGGGCTACCTATAATGAGTTCTGTTCTATTCTCTCCAGTCTTTCTGTTGAAGTCATCTCCTTGGTGTTAAAGGTTACCATCACTGGGACGTTTCATGGGTGTTTAAAACTAAACTGGAGTATTTTTCTACGTTTGTCGCCCACGGGTGGGGACATACTAGCTAAATTTCTTTTGCTGGGAGCAGGCGGTCTCGCTCACTGCCCAGCGATATGATCTGTTCTCTTAGGAGTCTTTATTTTCAAACTGTTTCGATGATGTTAACTCAGTGGTGTCCATTCTCTTTTCTATCCACAAAGCTTTCAAACGTATCAACAGTGAACTGTTTACTGTTGGTATGTTTGAACGTTTTGTGGATAGAATTGAAAGGAGGAGCAGTAGATTCCGCGTTTATACAAACCAAAAGGTTCATAGATTGAAAATCGCTCTCTAGTGATATGGTTTGTCAACTCGCAATCTGAATTCCGTATGGTCCTAAGCGACATTATTAAAGGATGTCCAACAGGACAATTCGGAATTCGGGTAGCGAACTGTTTGACTGATAACACCCAAACCGTCCCCAAGCCGAACCGTCCCCACCTAAGCAACCCAAACCGTCCCCACCTATTTTACCCAAACCGTCCTCAATCCCCGAAACCCAAACCGTCCCCACGTCATTTTTTTATTATTTGTATTATTATTTTTATACAGATTTATTTTATGCAAAACCACTTACCCAAAAGAGAATTATCAAATCCAACAAATTATAATAATGAATAAAATTATATCCGATTGTGAATTACATTACATTAAATACAGTAACTTCGCCATGTATTCAACGGGTACGGGTCCAGTCGCCATTGGGCCAACTCGCCACCAGTGGCGAGTTGGCCCGATATCTGGTGGCGGCCTGGCCCACTTTGACGACCAAAATTATAGGTTTAGTACTCACGGTTTTTTTTTTTATAAATAATCCGAAAAAAACATTTAAAGAATGAAGAATCCGTTAAAAATCCTCAAAGCTCGAATAGCTTTACACAAAAACTCTAGATACGTCTCACCACTACCTGATCACAGACACAAATGATATTATTCTATTTGCTGTTTCTAGAATTTTAGAGTGAATGTCTTTGAAGTGTGTTTGTTTTTACTGGTTGTTTGTACTGTATATTGTCTCCTGTATAAACAATAAGAACACAAATCAACTCCGTTGTTTTTGTAACACTGTGCACAATACATCAAACAAGGTAGTGTTTTTACTGACTGATGTCTTTTTAATGAGAACGTGTTGGATGTTTAATTTTATACTTTGCTTGGCTTCATTCTTTGTTATACCGGTACTCTCTTTATTTTTTACCCCAATTTGCCATCGCCGCGTGTCCCATCACCGAGTTATATCTCGCCCACATACTTTTTACCCCAATTTGCCATCGCACCGCGTCCCATCACCGACTTATATCTCGCCCACACGCTTACATTTCAATTCAGACGAAACAAATAAACTCACACCAAATCAGAGAGGAGAAATATTCTCCGTTTTGGTGCGGCTTTCTTTGTCAATAATATATCCCGTCCCTAATCCCGGCTAAATCGATTAGTGAAGTAATTATCACCTTGATCACTGCAAGTCATACTATTAAATTCTTGGTGGCGACTGGACCCATTCCCTATTCAACTGGGGACGGTTTGGATAAAATAGTGGGGACGGTTTGGGTAAAATAATGGGGACGGTTTGGGTAAAATAGTGGGGACGGTTCGGTCATGGGGACGGTTCGGGTTACGTCGGCCAACTGGAGTAACTGACCCAGGGGGCGGTTTGGGTGAAATAGTTGGGGACGGTTTGGGTAAAATAGTGTGGGGACGGTTCGGCTTGGGGACGGTTTGGGTGCATCCCATAATGATGAGATGATCATACTGGTCCGAAACGACCACCGATGCTGCAAATCCAGTACCGATGGGGCGAATAGACTGTGGTGCCATACGACCTTGTTGCCAAACGACTTTTCCCCAACAAAGTAGGGTCGATTTAGAAAAAAAAAATGCTCGTTTGACTAAACTTTTAAAACGAAAACAAATTTCGTTTCGTTCTGCATTTTCAATTATATACGTTGGGGCATATTGGGTTGCGTAAAAAAAGAAGTCAAGGTCGCAGTCGCTGTGGCGCCGTCACTGTCAGAATTCGTGGATTCGTGTTGTTTTGCGTTTGTATTTTTATGAAAAATTGGACCAAATGTCGTAGTATTGTATGTTCTGTAAAAATTTTGAGTATTGCAGAGGAAAAAAATACATGTTTTCATCTTCAATTATTCAGCATTTTTGCGAGAAAAATGCTCCCAGAGGCCACCAGAGAGCACCTAGAAATCAAAATTTTCTTGGGGGGAGAACCCCCCCAAACCCCCCTATATTTGCACGTGCCTTCGGCACGTGCAACAGACGCCTTCGGCGTCTGTATTTCATTTTTTTTCCAATACCGGACCCAAAAATTTTCCCCTCGCGGAACCCCTGTAAAGGGTTAAATTTTTTAGCTGCCTTCATTAGATTTGATGAAAAATATCTTGAAAATACTCTGCAGGGTAAGTTGAAGCACATTCAAAATTGAAGCACATTCAGTAAATTAACCCTTTAACGAACGTAATGACGAAAAAAACGTCCAGCGCTATTTACAAAAATCACCATTCAATTTTCATTATTTTTTAAATTTTTTGTCTCAGAAACATAGATTATGACCCCTCATTGCAACGAGCTCAGTGAGCTTGTTCCAATGAGGGGTCATAAGCTATGTTTTTGAGACAAAAAATGAAAATATTTACTTATTTAAGAATTTTGTTTTCAGATGTAGTCTGCTTTTCGTGTTAGATAAAGGGTTAAAAAACAGAAAACATTTGAGTCAGCATTTCATATCTAGTGTTTTTGCCAGAGTAATGATGGCAGGCAATACTCAAGGAATCTCGGGGACCCCATGGAACCCTGTGAATATGTCATTAACCCTCTGCCATACCAATTATAAGAATTTCAAAAGCCAATTTTCTCAGAACTCAACTGGGATTTTAACCACTTCAATCTTAAATGTATGACTGTCAAAAAAAAGATTGAACTGGTTAAATTCTCTGTTGCACGATGGGAAAAATGGCTTTTTGAAATTCTGATATTTCAACATCAGTGGGCAGAGGGTTAAAGAGAAGGGTGAAAGAATTAAATGACAACAATGAACTGAAGTTTTCCACCTCTTTACAAAATAGGCACTTCATATCTTCATGATTAAATATGATTTAATAATGATAATGTAATTGCAAATGGAAGAAAATGAAATAAAAATTGTGTCAGTCATTCTGGAAAGCAAAGCCAGCGAGTTTTGAAGATGTTGTCTCTGATAATGATTTAATGTTTTTTCTATCTGATGCTTTCACTTTGGAACTTTTTCCCACACTAATGTCATTATCATCTTCCCTTTTTCGTTTTTTACTATCACCATCTGAATCATTTGATTTCTCTTTCAGTTCTCTAGCTCTCTGGAGGTATTTCTGAAAAATAATAAAATATGATTCTCACATACAATGTGATAGCACAAGTGTATGACTTAGGATATATATATTTCCATTTGCTCTTTAAAAATCTGAAAATAGATGATGAAAGTTTCCGATTTTTATAATAAAATGAAAGTGTCAATGACACTGTAGCTCAACTTGTCAAGACAAAGACATGTACATGTATAGTATGTGACACAGCAATGACAAACATCTAGGTAATGACCTGATAACAAAGGTACATATAAAGTATTGTAACGGTCTGTACATAAATACTGACCGTTGCCTGTAACAAATGTATAGGTAAAGTATTGTAAAGGTGGGTGACAGTCAGATGCTAAACTAGAAAAAAATCTTTGAGTCCCAGAGTGGGTCTGACTGAACCCCAAAAGATTTGTTCTCATAGCACAGTGATAACAAAGGCACCCCAAAACACACTCGTTCCTGTCCCAAGGTGAAAACAAAAGTACCCAAGAAGTTTTGTGAAGATCAGTTCATAAATACGAGCTATATAGAACTTGTGACAAAAAACTGATTGGACCTAATTTCGGTACAAAATGGCCACTGGCAGCCATCTTGAATTTTAGACCGTACCCAGAAACACTCATTCTCATCCCAAGGTGATAACAAAGGTACCCAAGAAGTTTTGTGAAGATCGGTTCATAAATACAGCCTCTACCCTGAGCCGTATTGACATGTGTGCTTACATTGTATAAGTAGCACTGAATAAATCAAAGTTCATCTAATTTGCATAATTTCTGCACGAAAAAAAACCCCTTACAATATGTGATGTATTCCATGTTACTATTCATTCATACAAAAATTTATTCAAATCAGAACTTTCATACAGAAGTTCTGTACAAAAGACTGATTGCACTAATTTTGGTACAAAATGGCTGCTGGTGGCCATCTTGAATTTCGGACCACACCCAAAAACACTCGCTCTCATCCCACGGTGATAACAAAGGTACCCAAGAAGTTTCGTAAAGATTGGTTCATAAATATGGTCTCTAGTCTGAGCTGTATAGAAGTTGTGTACAAAAAACTGATTAGACCTAATTTTGGTACAAAATGGCCACTGGCAGCCATCTTGAATTTTAGACCGCACCCAGAAACACTCGTTCTCGTCCCAAGGTGATAACAAAGGTACCCAAGACATTTCGTGAAGATCAGTTCATAAATACAGACTCTAGTCTGAGCCGTATTGACATGTGTACTTACTGTGTGTAAGTCGCACTGAAAAAATCAAAGTTCATCTAATTTGCATAATTTCTGCACGAGAAAAAAACCCGTATTATATGTGATGTATCCCATGGTACTAAACAATCACACAAAAAATTATTCAAATCAGCGCTTTCATATGGAAGTTCTGTGCAAAAATCTGATTGCACCTAATTTTGTACAAAATGGCTGCCATCGGCCATCTTGAAATTCGGACCGGACCCCAAAACACTCGTTCTTGTCCCACGGTGATACCAAAGGTACCCAAGAAGTTTCGTAAAGATCGGTTCATAAATACGGCCTCTAGCCCGAGCCGTATTGGCATTTGCACTAACAGTGCTGAAAGTAACTCAAAAAAACATCAAAATTAGTCTAATTTGCACAATTTATGCACGAGAAAAAAACCCGTATTATATGTGATGTATTCCATGGTACTAAACATTCATACAAAAAATTATTCAAATCAGAGCTTTCATATGGAAGTTCTGTACAAAAAACAGATTTCTGCATCGTCGGTACAAAATGGCGGCTGGCAGCCATCTTGAATTTCGGACCGCACCCAAAAACACTCGTTCTCGTCCCACGGTCATAACAAAGGTACCCAAGAAGTTACGTAAAGATCGGTTCATGAACACGGCCTCTAGCCCGAGCCGTATCCAATTGTTGACATATGGACAGACGGACAAAGGGCCATGACAAAAGCTCAAATTTGGCTTCGCCAAAGTTGAGCTAAAAATTAAATTCTGACATTTCAACCAAAATTCAAGAATACTGATACCAGTCAGCAAGCCTGGAAATGAGCAATCTGTCATTTGCAGATAGAAGTCCCCAGAGGATGAATTTGCTGATGCTATCCCATTCAGAGGGCTGGAATCCCCAAATATATCCTCCACATTCGTCTTTCGTTTTTTGGCCGAGACCTTGATTCAGATTGAGGTTCACAGAGGGCAAATCTAGTGATGCTACCCTGCAGTGCAGGGTAGCATCACCAAATTCACCTTCTGGGGACCTCATTCTGCAGATGACTTCCTGGTTTGCGCTGCCAGTAAAATGATAACAACCTAGACAACTCTTGATATCAACAAGTGGATTCATCCCTTTCCTAGAGTTTTTCTATTGTTATTAAATCTAGTCAGCTGCTGAAAAGTGGTGCCAACTTGGTCTGAGCACACATCAAAAGGAAAAAAAAAAATGAAAATTATAATAGTTTCCAGAGAAAACAGTGTGCATTCAGGGTTTTTTTTTATAAGCTACTGTATATATAGTGGAGACCACAAAATTGATATCTGTTAATTGATTATAACTTCCAAAAACAAAAAAACCCATTTCCCATACCTTCAGTGCAAATTTGACTTGTTAACTACATATGAGTTATAGAATAATCTCCTATTAACTGAATAAAAGGTCTTGTAATATGTGGAGAAATTACCCTGATAATCACTGATTTCCACTTGTTTATAAACCTATTTGGCTTAACTACATTCAATATAGGCATATAGTCTAATATATCTTGTTTGATAGAATAAATGTCCAGTTTGTCTCCAGAACACAGAAAAGAGACCAAATCCCTGTTAACTGAATACTCCTGTTAATTAAATAATTTTCACTGGCAAAGTGGCTATATCCCCAATGTACAGGATATCAAAATTAATTATTTTAATTGTCTCAAATTTTTTAAAAATATTCCGATAAAAGCATATCAGGTGACCCCCTCATTGGAACTAGGGTGAGCTCATTCCAATGAGGGGGTCACATGATATGGTTTGGTTGAAATTTTTTGAAAAGTTAAAAAATTTATAGTAATTTATATATTTTTTATACTTACCAATGACCCAGACATAGCTGGTGCTAACTCTTAAAATATAGGGCCAAACACAAATTTTGCCCCCCAATCCCCAAAATTTGCATCTAAAACCAAACAAAACATGTCCTGAATGGCCCTCCACACTTCACCTCTACTGCGCATGCGCAGTGTCTAGGACGTTCCGAAATTGGCGCCATTAATCGTTCTTATAACCAGTGCCTGGTAAGCGCTATGTACTCAGCGGGGAGGTATGAGTTCCCAACTCTTGGGAGGGCCATCCCCGTCTGGGTCATTGGTAAGTATAAAAAATATATAAATTACTATAAATTTTTTAACATTTTTATACTGTACCAATGACCCAGACATAGCTGAATAGTAAAAAGGCTGGAGGGCCAAGGACATAGAGCAAGTTGGAATACGCTCAATTATATAAAATAGAGTCATCCCCTCTAGGGAAAAAGAAGTATTAGGCCTTACATGTATCTTTCTTATTTATGATAAATTAGAAAGATACAACACCTTCCAAAATTGAGCATCATACATCCATGTACTCTATTAATATCTAGTATAATCCTTATACTAATAATTTTTAAAGTAAGCCAATAAATAAAGTAAGTCTAGAGAATAGAGACTCTTTATACTCCTTAAAAGTGTCTGAGGATTGTATAATAACGTCCGTTGACACGTGCTATATTCAAAAGCTATACTTTAAAAACTAAGACCTGAATGAATTTTTAAAACATAAACTTCTCACTAAAAAACCATCCCAATAACAGCTCAGAATTACTAACTCCGGAGGAGGTATCCCCTTGTTTTCATAGTAAAACAGGTGACCCAAGGGAACACCCTCCCCCCCCCCCCCCCCCCCCCTTTTTTCTTGCCCTGGGTCAAATAGCCCAGAGCGAAGAGGGCAGCAGAACGGAGTCACTGCCGAAACAGACAGCCTACCTAGCTATAGTAGCAACTGTTAAGTGAATGACATTCTGAGCAGTAGATAATAGACCTAACAATAGAGACCTCCAGAAATGGACTCGATATTTCTGAGATAAAAATTCATGAATGTGGATGGCTAAGCGCAATGAGCAGCCTTCAAAAATCTATAATAGCGACACTATTAATGTAAGCTCAAGATGTAGAAGAACTCTTACTTCATGAGCCGAAATCTTAAGCACAACTGCTGAGTCAATGATATACCATAAGCAGTATCGATAGTTAATTGAATCCATTAGCAATAGAATGGAGCGTAACGTCCTTCTATTAGGCATCAAAGACAGAAGAAGCTTACTGTTTATAAATACGTAAACTCTAACCGGACAGAGTAAAGGCCTATGCCCGTACGAAGACGGAAGGACCTTAATAACAATAGGTTCCGGATATTTATTAGGAGCCTGACTCTTATGCAAAAATTCAACCTAAATAGTAAAGGAAGTAGTGATTCCGAAACTACGAAAGTGAGAATCATCCACCGATAGTGCATGAAGCTCACTGACTCTTCAGTAAAAGAGAAGCCAACAGAATTACTGTCTAAAAGGTCAGAATTTGAAAACTACTGTTTCCAGAGGCTCAAATGATTACTTAGCTAAATAAGAACCGAAGTTAAATTCCGTATAGAAATTTAATCTAATGATTCTAAGTCTATTTATCGAAAAGTTACTAACTGACTTAGATAAAGAGACATAAGACTCAATTGTAAACTATCATAGAGTGCATAGGTATGAGATAACATAAACCTATAACCTTAATAGTAACAGGCTGCAGTAGATCTTGTCAAACAAGTATACTAGAAAGTTGCAATGACTAGTATGGAGGGATCAACAATATCAACATAGTGATCCCTACACCAACGACGGAAGAGACTCCACTTTAGCCGCATAGTATAGCGAAGAAGAGGTTCTCCTACAGTAAGAAATCGCGTCCAAAGCTCGTCCAGTACAGTGCTTACAATGCAATAAGGACCACACAACGGAATACGTGAAGGTTGAGACCTTGCGGGTTGTGATGAAGATGACACGATTTTTCCGAGCGAAAAAAGATCCTCTCATGGAGGAAGTTTTCGCGTTAAGTCCCACAGTAGACATCTGAGTAAATTTACCCACGGTCTCTGTGAAGACAGAGATGCTATCAACAGAAATGTATTGTGGTTGTTTATCTTAGCAATACTTGCTGAAACAACAGCGCAGAAGGATACGCATATCCTATCATTCCGTCCTATTAGATCAATAGAGCGTTAACAACATAAGCTCAGAGATCCGGACATGTAAACACATACGTCTGCAATTGATTAGCAAGTTGTGTCGTAAATAAATTATCATTGGGCACTCCCATTGATAGCAAATCTGATTGAATACTTGTTTGTTGAGAGTCCATTCTGACGGCAACAAGCGACCCATAAGTGAAAGGGAGTCCGATAATACAATCAGACGACCCGGAATATGACGGACCGAAGCAGAACTTGGTGTACTATAACAAACAGAAGGATTCTTTCCATTAAATTGAATAATGGAAACGAATGAGTGCCTCCTTGTTTCCGGAGATACGCCACTACTGTCGTATTATCGGACAGGATTTGGACATGCGTTTCTGAATAATGTTCATCCAATGACATAAAGCAAGCCTAAAAAAACATTATTCCGTGGAAGATAAGTGCTTGCCTAGAAACTGCGGAACCCAAAGATCCTGGCACTTCGAATCCGTTGGGATCAATATTGTATCCCAACCTGTTTGACTGGCAACCGTCATAATTATAAAACTCGGATCCGGCAACTGCAGTGGCACTCTCTGAGTCAACCACCGAATGTTTGCCCCAGTCTGAATCTCTTGCTACAGTAGATAGACAAGAGAACGTGTAAATCGAGCAATTCATGGATTGCTGAAAAGTTGCCGTCGAAGAGAAGCTTCTCCGAGACCGAAGCGACTCTGAGAGAGTTCTTCACCTTACTATCCACGCGCGTGGATGTAGCTAGGGCTGCGTCACATCTAACCAACTCCAGGAAGCCACTGAAGGGCGGAGTTATACGTGGAAAAACTACTGCCCTTGAAAGAAATCACATTGAGGATCATATCCCGGAATTCTTTCTCTTGAAGACATAATGAAAACGCCTCAGTAAGGTGGATTACGTATGATAAAGCGTCTAAGTCTATTAGACATCATTGTCGTTTCCAACATTGTGGTTGGAAAAGACATAGACGGCGAAAAAGATAATTTCAAGTCTTTAACCACGCCGTCTAGACACATATGAACTCTCGGTATGCCCTGTTCTGCCAAAATAAATTATTCCTATAAATGATAAAAGGCAGAATTGAGCATTGCGGACAAGAAACTAAACTATCATGCTTGGTAGCAGGCTTATATATATATATATAGCGTCGATAAATAATACACATGTTCTAATGACATTATTGGACTGTGTCGGTAAGTCAGGGACAATGTCCCTGAACCGATCCAAAATTCCGTGTCCAATGACGCTATAAGTCTCTTATCCAACATCGCAGCAATGTAGTCCGAAGGAACAACCACTGGAAGATAATGCTGGAAGAAATGTATGGCAGCTTCCGATGTTCCAAAAGGGAAAACTCGAAATCGTCCGAATCCCTTTCGCCATCCTGTCGGACCCTATAAAGCGTTCGGTCGTCCGAACCTGATGCAACCACGGACCGCACCGACCCAGCGCCGTCGGATAATTCCTGATCCGACCGAGAAACTGTCGATTGCTGGGATGCTGCGAAAAACTGTGCTAACTTGGATAGCACGTCCGTCACTGAGGCCTGTGGAGAAGCGGTCTTACGATGCATTGCCGCTGGAAGCTCCGTGATCGTTACCCCGTGCATACTACTATTATGCGAGCGAACGGAGTGTATAGGCCTCGTGTCCCTTGGCTACCGGATGGCGTGACCTGTTCGCCGTGGAATCACTGAATGACGAAACTGGTCGGATACTCGAGGTCACGTAGCCAATGTGCGGTCGTGTGCGCTGCTGTGAGGATGAGGAAGCATTATCGACAGTCTCTCGGACTGTCAATATAATGGAGCGTCCCGAGCGGCGGACATATGCTCCGAATGCAAAATATCTGAACCACAACATGCGGTCCCCTATGTTATTGGACGAGAGAGGGACCTTTCTCGCTCACAGCCCGGAAGGACCTGGACGAGCCAGGAACCGGACTAACAGGCTTCCTCCGATCTGTCCTCAATCCTTCGTCACTGGGTGAGGACTAAAGTTATTATAGAGCTCGCATCACCCAAATCTCCTTCCTAGACCACAACGGACGAACCCGGCAGCCGAACCATTCGATGAATGTACGCTACACCGGGTGAGCTAGCGAATGTCACTCCGTCGATCCTACAAGGGACCTCTTAGGCGATAGACATATTCCATGAGCACTTATTGCCGCTAGCTCTTCATTAACTATGACGACAGAGGCACACTTTGAAAGACATCTCCGTAACTTTGCGAACAAGAAACCAGAAATGCTTGGTAATAGCAAGCATATAATAATATATATAGCGTTGTTCAATAATTCAAAAGTTTGTGTGACATTATTGGACTATGTCGGAACTGAGGGACGATGTACCTGAACCGAACCAAACATTTCTAAGTCCACCGACGCTATCAGTTTCTTATCCGGCATCGCAGCATTCTGGTCCGATGAAAGAACCTGTAGAAGATCAAGTCAGATGACATACACAACAGCATATGTTGTTCCGAAAGGGAAAGCTCGAAATCCTCCGAATCCCTTTCGGTATCCCGTCGGACCGGATGAAATTTTTGGACGTCCGTACCTGCTTCCGCGGAGCGTCCCGACCCAGCATCGTCGGATAATACATTATGCGACAGATTCAGTTGTTGCTGGGATGCTGCGATAAGCTGTGCTATTTGGGATAGCACGTCCGTCTCCGAGGCCTGTGCAGTAGCGGTCTTACGATGCATTGCCGCCGGAAGCTCCGTGTACGTTGACTCCCGCACACTTTCTTATGCGAACGTCCGGAGTCTGCAGGCCTCGTGTCCCTGGCTACCGGATGGTGTGACCTGGTCACCGATGATTCTCTGATTGGCGAAGCTGACTGGATATCCGAGGTCACGTAGCCAAGAGCGGTCGTGTGCGCTACCATGAGAATGAGGAAGCCTTATTGACAGTCTCTCCGGACTGACTATATGTCGGAGCGTCCCGAGCGGCGGACGTATGCTCCGAATGCGAAACATTTTGTACCACAACATCTGGGGCCAGATGTTGTTGTACGAGAGAGGGGTCTCTCTCGCTCGCCGTCCGGATGGACCTGAACGAGCTAGGAACCGGACTAAAAGGCTTCCTCCGTTCTCCCTCTAATCCGCCGTCACTGGGTGTGCATTTGGTTGATTTATAGTGCTCGCATCACCCCAAAACTCCTTCTAGACCGCAACGGACGAACCCGGCTGCCGAACCATTCGATGAATGGACGCTACACCGGGCGAGCTAGCGGACGTCAAAGGCCGTCGAACTAGGGTCCTCTTAGGCAATTGGCGTATTTACATGAGCACTTTTCCGCTAGCCCTTCATTAATTGTGACGACGGAGGCACACTGTTGGAAGACATCACGGATACATAACCCTAATCTTGATCGTCTGAAATAGAAATTGATAAAGTAGAGTGACCCTGCGGGGAAAGGACCGGAATGTCCAATTCCCCACTAACATACCGTGACACACGCTTCCCATGTTGTCATCGAAATCATTACATACAGAACAGGAGTTAGTGCGAGTACACTGACTACATATAGAATGATTATAAAAGTCAGAGGAAGATTTCCTCTTATTACAATTGACCAAAATCCTTTCAATGTGAAAAGAAAACAAAGTCCTAGTACTCGCACCAACCCCTGACAATCAAAATACATAATAATATGATCCATTAACATAGAAAAAATAATTGAAATCAAAATATTTTGAAAAAATATTTTTTCAGAACAGCCCAAGTTTCTGAAAAGTAACGTTGAGCCCCAATGGATCCCAAGCCTAAGTGTGGACAAAAATTTTAAAAATATTTTAAACAATTTATGCAACACTTACGAACAATAATAATGTATCTAGCTATGATTAAATTAACATCAAGATATTATTTTCAAGAAATCCCCCCTCACACAGAGGGCTGTTGTAAATGTAAACAATAAGTGTAAAAACACTAAAATAAGACTCCAGGCACCCAGGCCCGAAATCAGTTACCAATAATACACTATCTGATGCAAAACAGAGACTTCCAGGGAAGAAACTGCAGAACATCAGATGGTAGATGCAGAACACAACGCCTAACCACCCATAGGTGAAGACGTAAACATGGGGAAAAGAACAGAATTCATTCTGTTATTCAGCTAAAACTCCCAAGAAATTTTAGTAATAAATATGCCAAAAGCATGGGAGAATAGCAAGAGGGGACTTAAAGGAAAGGGAGAGAGGAAAACACTGAACAATCAGTGTAGCTTGATAACAAGAATGACAACAAAATGGCTGCTGCCTCAAAAATAGGTAACTTAACATAATTTCATTAAAAAATTTTAAGTTACAGCCCTGATAATTTTCTGTCACACATTTTTCCTCTCCTCCTTCTATATCCTCCTTAGAATCACCATTTCACTAATATTTATGTGCCTGGCATCATTTAAACTGAGATTTACAAGCACAAAGATCAGTCAGATGTTAACTGATGAAGGGCCAAACTAAGAATGATTAATGGCGCCAATTTCGGAACGTCCTTGACACTGCGCATGCACAGTAGAGGTGAAGTGTGGAGGGCCATTCAGGACATGTTTTCTTTGGTTTTAGATGCAAATTTTAGGGATTGGGGGGCAAAATTTGTGTTTGGCCCTATATTTTAAGAGTTAGCACCAGCTATGTCTGGGTCATTGGTACAGTATAAAAATATAATTTTTTTTCAACTCAATTTGTAAATTATGCATGCGAATGTGGCTAATTTGTTAGGTAAAGGGTTAGAAGGATCTCTTTTAAAACCATGAAAGCTTTCCTGAATGTTTTTTTTAGTTTTTCTTAAATGCTTCTAGTTAGTTTAGCATAGGAAAAATATAATTACATCCTCTTGAAAACAAAGAATGAGAAATATTACTTGTCTTTCTTCCTTCGGGATACTTCTGAATCTTTCTGTTGCCAACCTCACCAACTCATCATCATCAGCATCGGGACTCTCTGCTTTAAGCTCATCTGTGTGCTCTGACATCCAAATATCAAATGCATTTGTTGCTGGTCTGTAACAATATAAAATAACAGATTAGATTAGATTCTTTATTTTGCAGTATACATTATACAGTTTATATATACATATTAGATTACAATCATGTGAAAGTTGAAGTATACTACAGGGAGATGACACAGCCAGATTGGCTGTCTTCCTGTCATCTCCCATATAATTATCATTATGTATCCAATATAACATTGTCTTCAGCCTGTGCAAGTTTATCAAACAGTTACTGGGAATGATTTCATTGAGAAGTTCCATGACAGAAAATGATAAATTTAAAGTAATAATTTGTATATTTTTTATACTTACCAATGGCCCAGACTTAGCTGGTGCAAACTCAATAATATCAAGGGCCAAACGCAAATTTCGAGCCACCCCAAAATCCCCAAAATTTGCATACAATACCGAAAATTAAAAGTCCTATCTGGCCCTCCATACTTTTAGTGCAATCGAGAAGGACATACCACCGAAATAAGGAGCAATATCCAAGTGATTCCTTATTACTTAGCATAAATGATTACGCTAATTGGGTGTAACGAGCCCCCCAATTTTAAGGCTAGTCCGGAATAAGACACTTAAAATTATGAAAAGCATGTCCAAGAGTTGGTGACTAAGGCCCACAGACACATGCCATATATAATGCAACAAGCTGTACATAAGATCAGTATAATCTATAGGTAATAACAGCTTCACTCATAGATACACACTTATTATATGGCCAGAAGAGGTAAAGAGAAATCAACCCCCCCCCCCCCCACCCCTTCCCTCTTTTTTGAAGGAATTAATCTTCAAAACAAAGAGGAAAGCGGCCTGAAATCAGTGAAAAAGCGGTAATGAATAATATATAGTCGGCTAAAAGGCTCCTGGTTACTAAAATTGCAAGCTTCTAAATGTATGCCGCATCCGGAATACGTAGATAGGTCGATAACCGGTGATATTAATATGTCCAACCTTAAACTTGTCCAACTGAATCGCAATGGAAAGTTAACTGATAGAACTTATACGCTTCTGAGCCAAGCAACCACGTTCAGGTGTACAAGTAAATTCCAATAATGAACTTCCAAATTGTAACCGTTCAATCTACGAGAATGAGAGAGTAGGATTCCCCTTTGTGTACCACTTCCGGTTGAAGACTGGATTCCGAACCTGGAACAGGATATGAATAAAAAACCCGTCAAGGATCGACCTCAAATAAACCATTGTTCCCTAGGTACGTTAAAACCAATGACTGTTCAGAGAAAGAATATACCACTCCGAATAATGAAGCCAAAAATAAAGAATGTACGCAGACGGCCTGTAGGAAACTCCATAACTGATCCAACTAGCCCAAAATTCTCATAAGCTCTTATACTAAGACTGAGCAAGAATTTAAGAGAATATTTTCAAGAAATATGTCTGCCTAATGATTAATACATATTAGGCACGCAATCAACAGAATCCTGCCTGTACCCTCGCCTGAATACAGCCTGTGTCGAAGGGGTGACCGAGCGATATAAAAACTAACCAGGAAACTGAAGGAATAAAACGACGTTAATGCGATTAACCTGAGTAATAGACTCATAAGTCGTAAGAAAAGCAGACAGCTCTGAGCATAACTACTCAATTGCCACATTTGGAGAATGTCGCCCAGATAATCCACATGCCTACCACACAGGAACATGAAAGTAGCAATATCAACCGAATGTATTCATGAAAGAATTTGGAATCCAAAAACAGTTACTGTAAAGGAATCATATGCTCATATATAACTTATGAACGATCAATCACAGGAAGCAAACCAACTGGAGTGGCTGGGCCTCCGATGTCGCCGTTAGACCACAACCCACCCGCCAATCGAAGAGCAATGAAAGACATGCATATAATTGAATGCATAGGAGGCTTACAGGAAGAGCACTATGTCCTGCCCTGTTATCGACTCTTAACATATTGGTGGGGGGGTCTTGTAGTTAGCCAAAGCAAGCATAATGACACTAACCCGGCACGACTTGTAATGCTTTAGTGTTAGTTATCTAGAATAGTATAGAAACCATAAGGCTCCCTCACATCTGACCGACTCCATAATACCACTAAGGATGGGGGGGGGGGGGGGGGGGGGGGGGGATGTGATGAACAAGGCACTATTGCAAGGAATATACCCGCTGAAAAGGCATCAACATATCCCTTAAAATCAAGACAGTAAGCCATGTCGTCAAATAATACACCATATAGACTTATTATCCAATCCATTGAGTGGAAATATAATCCACAACAATAGATTTGATAAAAATGAAGTGGGAGACTAAAACTATGTTCCGGCACCCGATCATAAGAAACCTAGATGAACTACTTGCGTCTCGTACCGGTTATAGCAGGAATATAATCCTGAAAAGGATTTAACTATAGGCATTTGAAAGAACGCTCATTAATCACACCAGATTAATATGGCATTATCAATAGGGCTAAAAGTCTCAGACAACTAACACAAAAACAACAGCGCTAAGGAGAGAACAAACTCTTCTCATGTAACGGTACCTTGTCCTATAGGACAGTGGTCTCAGCCTGGCTGAAGCAGCTAAAGGTCTTCCTGTTCATGAAGACAATTAAATGACTGATAACTGCGGCCCTAGAAGCTCACTAAAGGAGACTTACAACGCTAGCCGCTAATGATAGAGATAAAACACCGCTCATACTTCTGGCTAGGCTACTAAGGTGTCAACAATAAGACTAAAGTCTATGACACTAAAGAAAACAACACCGAGAAGGAAGAAAGCACTCTTTTCATTTAGCGGTTCTATTCCCAAAAGACAGAGGGCTCAGCCTAGCTACTGAAGCTTAGAAGACTTCATCTCTGTGAGAGATGAAGACAGATATCTCGGTGTAATTTTTGCGACTTTAGACAGCTCACTAGACGGAGATTTACAACGTTAGTCACTCAAGTTAAGGGAAAAAAGGGCTGCACTTGATTCTTATAAGGCATCAACAAAAGGACTAAAAGCCCCAGATGCCTAAGAATACAAAAGGACTACAAGCCCCAGATGCCTAAGAATACAACACCGAGAAGGAAACAACGTACTCTTTCCTTTCAACGGCCCTAAATCCAAAGAGACAGCAGTCTCCTATTAGATAACATAGCTAATCCTGTGAAGACAGATATCTCGGTGAAACTGTGACCTTGAAAGCTCACTAAACGGAGACTTAGAACATTAATTGCTCAAGGTAAGGAATAAGGATGGCTCTAACGACCGAAATTCCAAAGAGACAGTAGTCTCAGGTAGCTAACGTAGTTTATTAGTCTTCATCTCCATGAAGACAAATATCTGTTTCACCTGCAGTCTTGGAAAGCTCACTAAAAGGAGACTTACAACGTTAGCCGCAATGTATAAGAAAAAGACAGCTGTAACAATATATAAGGCCACTATGACGTTAGACGCCAATGATATACAGACACAGACCGCTCTTAATTCACATAAGCCAAACTAAGGCGACAACAATAGGACTAATTGCCTGTGACGCCTAGGAATATTACACCGAGAAGGAAAACGTAATCTTTCCTTCTAACGCCATTTTTCCAAAAAGCTAGCAGTCTCAGCGTAGCTAACACAGCCTAGAAGTCATATATCGGTGAAAACAGATATCTATGTGTTACCCTGCGGCCTTAGACAGCTCACTAAATGGAGACTTACGACATTAGCCGCTAATGTATAAGAAAAGACTGCTCTAACTGTACATAAGGCTACTGTGGCGTCCACAATAGCACTAAATGCCTCTAATGCCTAGGAATACAACACAGAGAAGGAAAAGACATATTTATTCCTTCTAACAGCTCTATTCCCAACAAGACAGCTGTCTCAGCCAATCTATGAGCTATCGATCTGCTATTCGTAAGGAATAGATCATTGCCTTTCTTATACTATTGCTAAGCCAAGGGAGGCATCGTTAATTGGACCAAAAGCCTTCAACACCTGGGCCGAAAGATCCGGGAAGGAAAGATCTTCGTCTTTCCTTCGCCCGTTACCTTGAGCTGCTTTTGCCTAGCAAACGCAGACTTTTGTTCAGATGGAACAAGATTCAAAGAGCTTATGAATAGAAATTCATAGTCTTAATGTGCCATTCCGTGAGGGATGGCGAATCAACCTCTGTAGCCCTCTCACCATCTGAATGTTCCATATGAAACATTGTCAACACCATCCGAATGTACAGATGACTGGACCAACCCAGCACTGTCCGACAGCTCACTACCGGAGACTGTTGATGGTAGAACCTGCGACTACTGGGATGCTGCGATACGCTGCACAATCTGTGGTATCAGGTCTGTGAACGAGGCTTGCAGAGCAGCGATTATCCGCTTCCTCACCATATGCTGCTCACAGGCCGGAGATCTATCCCCAGATCTTTTCATGCATGTCCCGTATAAAAATTATAAATTCATAGTAATTTGTATATTTGTTATACTTACCAATGGCCCAGACTAGCTGGTGCTAACTCAAAAATGAAAAAAATTATAGTAATTTATATATTTTTTATACTTGCCAATGGCCCAGACTAGCTGGTGCCAAAAAATATCTAGGGCCAAACACAAATTTTGCCCCCAATCCCCCAAATTTGCATGCAAAACCGAAAATTAGAAGTCCTATCTGGCCCTCCATACATTTACCCTCCGCGCATGCGCAGACGCCAGGAAGTCACCGAATCTGGCACCAACATCATTCTTTGTAACAAGATTATAATATAATAATTCAGTGGGGAGGTATGAGTGCCCAGTACTGCCCACTCATGGGAGGGCCATTCCCGTCTGGGCCATTGGTAAGTATAAACAAGCCAAGACCAATACCGGGTCTGGACCTGCGTCGCTGCATGCAATTGAATCAGCAAACAGGAAGTGGCTGCACGGGAGATCTGAAAATTGCATACACGATACAACTGATCATTATCAGGCTCCAGATGAAATATAAAATCAATCCCTTGCATAGAAGCCGAGAAAAGTTTGACGAAAAATTTCAATGTTCAGTGGGTACAGTAAAACTTCAAAGTATCGGCAAATAGGAAGTGGCTGCACGGCAGATCTGAAAATTGCTTACACGATACAACTCATCATTATGAAGCCGATGGCGACGCAGGTAAAAATATATAAATTACTATAAATTTTTTCATATTTTTATACTGTATACCAATGGCCCAGACTAGCTGAATCGTAAAAAGGTGGAGGGCCAAGAACTTCCAAAATAGTAGATCAACATAGATCAAATCCTTCAATCCATGATGAAGAAAATTAGAATAATTAGAATTTACATGTATGTCTCTTTATACCATAATAGAAGAGACATATCCTAATATGGATCCCAATTATGTAAATCCTAAATCCAAGTCATGTTAATTAGGATGTAACAAACAAACAATTTTTAAGACTAGTCTGGACTAAGCCCTAAAAATTAGAATGGCATATTGAGAATGAGAGAAAATTGCCCATAAACCTGCGCCAAACAATAATACTACAGCTGATCCCCGAATATAGTACGGACAAAACAGCTTCCTTAATAGTTACATACCCAATAAGCCAGAGAAGTGGACAAAATAACCCCCCTTTTTTTAACATATCTTCAAAAGAAAGAGGGGAGAGCTCTGGAATCAATAAGCAGAACCCGGAAACGATATAAATAAATATCGATCAGGCACTCAAAAATTAATTCATGAATATTAAATGGTGCTTAAAGCCACTTCACAAGCCAAGGCTATAGCGATGATTTTGGTAAATAACATTAACTGCTACAAAATATGCACTGCAGACGGAGTATACAGGTACGACGAAATCAGTGAAATAATAATATAACATACACATACAAAAGCGAGATACAATGAACAATCTCTGCAGAGAAAACACGCTTCAAGATCATTCACAGGAGGCCTCTGTAATATTAAATCCAGTAAGAACACTCTCCAACGTGTACTATTTGGTATCTACAACTATAAACACGTGAGAATATGCGATTTGAGAACCGACAAAATAGAGACCAGGATCTAGAAATGGAGGTAGGTATGATTAAGCGGCTCCAACACAGACCGCCCCCTTAATATATAATAATTTTAAGGTCCACCAAAGAGATAGCGTAATCACATATTGCACGAGTGCATAAAAATCCAGCCTGTAATCATCTAAAAGCCACTAAATGGTTATGCAGTCACCTATGAACTCAAATAGCAGCCATTATGATGATTAAATAAGTGCCTGTATATTAGAGATCAGAAAATAAACACTGGAAACTAATGCAACAGAACTGCATATATGCCTATGAGGGCGCCATCCAACACGACCCAAACGCAAAGTATGTATGTATTAAAATATATATACGCAACAGTGTGGGGGCGGGGGGGAATTCGAATATATGCCGAAACCTCCTCACCCACATTAATAATCACTGCTGGTCCAGACAGCAATAATATAGTGATCACAAAGCTCTTTCACATCTGACATACTCCGTAATGCCACTGAGAGAGGAGAATGACGTGAAGAACAAAACTTCCCTTGAAGAAGAAAACCCTCTCGTGGGGAAGCTTCTGGCAAATGTTCAATAACAGACACCATAACCTCAATGAAATCAATAGAAACAAATGAATTGAAGGATACACATGTCCTATCATTCATTCCCATGAAAACGGCTGAGTGTCAAATGTATGCGCTCGAATGCCTAATACTGGCGACACAAATAATGGAAACTATAAACATCCCTTCTATTGGAAATTAATGACAAAAGAAGCGTTCTCTTCTGATAATCTCTGATCTGCATCTATAAATACATGAACAGTAATAATTCAATGATGTAGCGTAAACAATGAAACATCATTTCTGAATATGTGGTTTCCAAGAACCGAGGGTCCCAAGATCCCTGCATAGAGAGACCATCGGACTCAGGATTGTAACGCAATATATGAACTCACGTCCGTAATAATTGAGAAAAACGTTAAATATATGCCCAAACTTAACCTTATGTTAAAAGATTCTCTAAAACAAAACAGGTCTAGAATGAAAAACATCTACCAATCCAGTTAAGAATAACTGGAGGGGACGTGTGTGTAAGCAACCCATCAAAATAACATTCATAGCCACTCCGCACAACCCCATCCGGCACATAAAATTTTCCGCTGTTAATGCGTCAGATAACAGATAAAAGCGAGCCAAACAGCTGGCTAATTTGCTCTGTGAAACAACAGATGAACCAGCCAGATGAAAAAGAATAGTGGGATGCGTGTATCCTATCATTAATCCCATGAGACATTATCTAGTTCACAAAACAAGTGATCTAAAGAACTATACTCGCTACATTGCCGAACGCTTGCTTTTCGACTGAAAGATAATCATAAATAACCTAATTATCCAGTTCCAGTCAAAATCGGTCAGACCAAGCTCTATAAGAGCCTCGAGCCACTGGCTCAGGGGTGTCTGATCAATAACTCAAACAGACGTAAACCCCCTATCCAAGTGGCTGTATAGACAATCCTAAAGAAATATATAGGAGAGATACCTATACCTTCGCTATGAGTCCTTATAGATGAACTGAGTCTAGGACAACCTCTCCTACTCTTTCTGTTGGTGTGGTCGATTAGACCCCAACTTAAAGAGTTGAGTATTGATGCTTTCTTGTAGCTTAATCCTACAATAATGAAAGCTTACCATCAAAGACTTAGGTATACCTATACCTTCGCTATGAGTCCTTATCGACGATATGAGTCTAGGACAACCTCTCCTACTCTTTCAGCTGGTGTTGGTCAATTAGACTGCAACTTAAAGAGTCCAGTATTGATGCTTTCTCGTAGCTTAATCCTATATTAATGAAAGCTTACCATCAAAGACTAGAGACTGGAAAACTAAAGCGGCCTGTAGCAAGTTTTCCACCAATCAAATGTTAAAGATGAAGACGCAAGGCATCGTCACATCAGAATAACTCCCACTTAACATTTGTTAAGACAGAGAGATATATATATAATAGGTCTGGAAAGAATTTTTAAAAGGTACAAACAACCACAAAATTCGTTTCCATATAGACGTTGCGTCCACAGTACTTAAAATTGAAGTACATTACACCATGAGTCTAAATCTGCTCTGAATAAGAAATTATCTTCTCAATTGTGTCCGAGCAAACAGCTAAATGATGAAGGTAAGGCTACAACTAAGATCTTAGCCTGCTCATTCAATGCAGAGAAACTCTCAACACATCTTCCCCTGTTGTTTTTAAAAGAATGTGAACAAACACAAACGGTTAAAAATACAGAAGATGATAAGAAACCTTATTACTTTTTCCCGCAGGAAGTTAAATATGGTGTTGTCTACACAATCGAAGACCTGTGACACTCGTGTAGACTTAACCGGAAAGAGATCTTATTATCCTGCTCTTTGTCCGGATGAAGTCAGCGTCTAACAATGCTAGCGGTATCTCATAATTACTTGCAGCATTATGATTCACTGGAACAAGTTCAAGGAAAACGATAATGTATAGTATCCATAACATCCATTAGTTGTTCCGAAAGGGAAAGTTATCCTCTTCCGTATCCCTTTCATCATTTGTCTAAATCAGTTAGAATCACGGTCACCGGCATCTGAACAGGCAGATGACTGGACCGATCAAGCACCATTCAACAGCTCAAGTTTTGAGACTGACATTGAGTGCTTCTGCCTTAGCAGGAATACTGCGATTAGCTGCGCAATTTGCGACAGCAAGTCCGTTACGTAGGCCTGAGAAGCAGTGGTCATGAACTGCTTGTCCGCCGGCTGCTCCTGGAACAATGTGTCCCAGATGGCTATTACTGCGGACGTCCTGATGAATGAAGCCTCATCTCCTTGGCTACTCGATGGTGCGACTTTCTTCACAAAAGATGGACCCTTTGATGGTATTTTTAGGACTAGATATCCTAAGTCACTTATCCAAGGTGCCGTCGGGAGTGCTTGGTAAATGCTAAAGAAGTCAAACTGTAGCCGTCCATGGCCAAGAATTGAACTAAGCGTACCGGACAATAGCTATGTAAGTAAGCTCTGACTGACGCAAGTTCTTACCAACCATACCTGGCCCCAGATGTTGTTAAAAGAGACAGAGGGGTCTCCCTCTTGCTCGCGGTCCGGTGAGACCTAACTGAGCGTACCTCAGAACTTGCCGGCTTCTTCCTTCCATCAACGCAGAGTGAGCATGATAGGATTAGATAGTGCTCGCTACACCCTTATTCTCTCTCGACTGTTACAGACATACCCGGAGTCACACCACTAGTCTACGTGATAGATCTGCCGGTTGAGCTAGCTGGAGACAAGGGACGGAAACCTTAGTTCAAAAGCCTAGCCCTTGTCCAATATCATTGAGCACTCTTCCGCTAGCTCTGAATACAATGCACATGTGACACATCTGGTGTCCCGGTCCTCATATTCAATCTTAACCGCTTCACCGGCGTCAGGGAACTGAAACCACTCATCGCGGTTTATAGCCCTGTGCAATATAAGAGCACTTTGTCCATTATATAAAGGAAACTGTAAGACTAACTGACCCCGGCTGTCTACTAGATGGGACGTCCCGGACAGGAGGCATGAATGTATACTCCGACTGATGCAAGTTCCTACCAACAACATCTGTCCCCAGATGATGCTGTAAGAGAGAGAGGCCTCTCTCTTGCTCACGGTCCTGGGTGACCTGGACGAGCTAACCTCAGAACTTGCCGGCTTCCTCCTTCCGTCGTCACTGGGTGAGCATGGTTGTAAATTATAGTGCTCACTCCAACCCATATCATCTCCTAGTCCGGAGTGGATACACCCGGCATCACAGTTCTCAGAGGCCTGAGTAACCACTTCACCGGTCGAGCTAGCTGGCGACAACGGACTTTGTGCGGTCGTGTGTGCTTTTCGAACGTAGAGGAAGCTATAAGACCAGCCGACCCCGGCAGCCTATTAGAAGGAGTGTCCCGAACAAGAAGGCATGGACGTAAGCTCCAACAGACACAAGTTCCTACCAACAACCTCTGACCCCAGATGTTGTTATAAGAGAGAGGGGACTCTCTTTTGTTCGTGATCACTGAAGACCTGGACGAGCATACTTCAGAACTTGTCTGCTTCCTCCTTCCCGTGCTTCCTCCTTTCTGTCGTCGCAGGGTTAGCATGTTCGTAATTTTATAGTGCTCGCTACACCCTTATTCCTCTTCTTGACCACTACGGACAAACCCGGCTTCACACCACTTGTCTATGTGATAGATCTGCCGGTTGAGCTAGCTGGAGACAAGGGACGTAAACCTCAGTTCAAAAGCCTAGCCCTTGTCTAATATCATTGAGCACTTTTCCGCTAGCTCTAATAGTACAATGCGACGACAGAAGCACACTTCCTGATGGCGTCACAAAACAACACCATGTTCTTGTTCCTCTGTAAATAGAAACTAAAAAACTATAGTAACATTTTGGACGAGAGGACCAGCAGTGTCCCCTCGCCGCGACATGACCTCGCCTAACACAAACCATGACATCCATATCAACATTGTCAAACCTAACACAAACCATGAGACCCGTCATCAACATTGTCTGATACTCAGGATAACGACCATGCAAATAGAGGAAAGGCTTCCTCTATTTGCCCTACTATTAGATAAATATTATTACCTAAAATCTAACATATGTCATTGTACCACCACCAAATCTACATAAATATAAGATAACATTAAAATACAATCGATGAAATAAATACATCCAAAAGAAAAATTCCTTCAAAAAAAAAAATTTTTTTAAATTTTTTTCTTGTATAAGAGCCCAAGTTCCCAAAGGGAACGATGAGCCCAAAAAAGCTTAAGTGTGGACAAAATTATAAAAATATGCTATAAAATTAACTACCACACTATCAGAATATTTAATGTTACTTACAACTGTCGTTCCTAAAAATAATAGGAAACTACCTAGAGCAATGTCAATGTAAACAAAAACCGGAAACAAGACCCAAGGCAACAAGGCCCAAAGTCAGTAACAGAAACAAGACTATCTGATGTAAAGCAAGATCTTCATCAGAAGAAAAAAAGATACATCGGATGAATGATGCATGACCAAAATACCCAAACACCCCAAGGGTGAGAACGTAACCCTGGGGATGTATAGAATAAACTTCTGTATAACACGTTAAACTCCCAAGAAATTTTATAAAAAAAATTCAATAAAACAAGCCAAAAAGTTTGGGAGCTTAATTGGGGGGATCAAGGAAAGGTAGGGAAGGAATACTAAATAAACAGTGGACAGATCATTATCAATCAATGATGACATCAGGCCCATGTCCCGAAATTAGGGAACATGAACTAATTTTTATAAATATTATAAAATTACAGCCCTGAATGTTTTAAACCACCGTTTCTTCCTTCCTTCATCCAGTTGTGTCCTTGGATCCACCAATTTAACCATTGATTAGTGTCTGGCATCATTATTAATTGAGATTTAAAAAGCACAAATATCAGTTTGTTGTTATCTGACACGGGCCAAACAAAGAATGATGTTGGCACCAGATTCGATGACTTTCAGGCGTCTGCGCATGCGTGGAGGGTAAATATATGGAAGGCCAGATAGGACGTCTAATTTTCGGTTTTGTATGCAAATTTTGGGGATTGGGGGGCAAAATTTGTGCTTGGCCCTAGATATTTTTGGGTTAACACCAGCTAGTCTGGGCCACTGGTATACAGTATAAAAATATATCTAGGACCAAATACAAATTTTGCCCCCCCCCAATCCCCAAAATTTGCAAGCGAAATTAAAAGTCCTATCTGGCCCTCCATACATTTACTCTCTGCACATGCACTGACGTCAGGAAGTGACCAGAATTGGCGCCAACATCATTCTTTGTAGAAGAGAGTACAACATAATAATTCAGCGGGGAGGTATGAGTGCCCACTAATGGAAGGGCCATCTCCGTCTGAGCCATTGGTAAGTATAAGAAATATACAAATTACTATGAATTTATAATATTTTTATAATATAACCCAATGGCCCAGACTTAGCAGAATCGTAAAAAGGTGGAGGGCCTAGCACTTCCGAATTAGTAGATCAACATAGTTCCAATCCTGTAATCCAAGATGAAAGGAAATTAAAATTATTAGTACATGTATGTCTCTCTGTACAGTAATAGCGGAGACATGTCCAAAATAAGGAGCCTAATTTAAGTAATTTCTTATTTTAAGCATGAAGACTATGCTAATTATGGTGTAACGAGTTCCTAATTTTTAAGGCTAGTTTGGACTAAGCCCCAAATATTAGGATGGCGTATCTGAGAATGAGAGGAAATCCCCCACAAACATACAATAACACTCCAGCTGTATGCAGGATATAATTATGGACAAAACAGGTTCCTTCATAGTTACATACCTATCAAGCCAGAGGAGAGGTAAAAATCCTCCACACCCCCCTTTCTTTTGAAGGAATTTTCAAAACAAAGAGGGAAGTGCTCTGGAATCAGTAAGAGTGGTACCAAAAAACAATATAAATACTCTGCGAACAGGCACTCAGGTATTAATCTACGATTAAAAAATGGTGCTTAACGCCACTTCAGAAGTTAAGGCTATAGCAATGATCCCAGTAATTAATATAGCCCGCTATATAACGTACACCGCAGACGCCGTACACAGATACATCGAAATCTGGTGATATCAAATATAACATCGACATGTCCAATCGAACCACACTGAACGATGTCTGGAGAGAAAACACACTTCCGAGGTAACCCACAGGCGACCTCATTCAAGTGTACAATAAATTCCAGTAACAACACTCTCCAACATGTATTATCTGATATCTATGACCGAATATGCGATTTGAGTACTGACATAATAGAAACCTGGATCTAGAAATGGAAGTAGGTATGATTAACAGGCTCCGACATGAATCGCCCCTAAAATAATTCATAATTTCAAGGTCCATAATATACAATATACATAATATACAATAAAGCGTCAGCCTAATAATTATAATGCACGAGAGCATTAAAATCTAGCATGTAATCATCTGAATACCAGTAAACTGGTTATGCAGCCTCTGAAGTATCCAAAAACTAGCAAATTAATTATGATGAAATATGCGCTCGTATATAACAAATAATCAAACTAATCCAACTAAAAAGCGGTTGTGCCCATGAAGTCGCCATAGAACACGACCCAGCCGCCAATCGAAAAGTGAAGAAATACATAAATACATAGTATGTATGTATTAAACTATACAAGGCTTGCGGGAAGAACACTATGTCTTGCCCAGGAATTGCCTCTAAACACATTATTGGCAGTGTGTGTGTGTGTGTGTGTGGGGGGGGGGATTTGAAGTCCTATCGAAATCTCACCCGCATTACTAAATCGCTCCTGTGTTAGTCATCAAATAATATAGGAAGCACAATGGTTCCCTCATGTCTAACCGACTCTATTAGGCCACTATGCGTGGAGAAGGACGTGAAGAACAAAAACTTCCCATGATAAAGAAGGTCCTCTCCTGGAGGAAGCTTCTGGGGAGCATCCCATAACAGACACTTGAGAAAACTGATCCAAGGTTTCTGTGACGACAGAGGTGCTACTATTAGGATTCACGAGACTGTTTGATCTTAAACATAATCTTCTGAATCAAATGAATTGGAGGATACGAGTATCCTATCATCTATCCCCATGAGATCGGCAGAGCGTCTACAGCATGCGCTCAATGGTCTGGACATGTCAACACAAATGACGGTAACTGATTGTTCCGGTGCGTCGCAAACTGATCTATCATGGGACAATCCCACTGGTAGCAAGACTGTCCTAATATTCACTTGCTGAATGTCCATTCCAATTGCAACAGGCGACCCTTCCGAGGAGCGAGTCTGCTAGTACGTTCAGACGACCCAGTATATGACGGATAGAAAGATGAACATGATGATACATGACGTAATAGGAAAATCTTCTCCGTTAGTTGGCATAACGGAAATGAATGAGTGCCGCCCTGGTTCCTGATGTATGCTACCACTGTCGAGTTGTACGACAATATCTGAACATGCGCGTCCGCAATAATGAAAACTTTGATGTAGCGCTAACCAAACTGACATCATTTCTTTGATGTTTATGTGTTTCTCCAGGAACCAAGGGGCCCAAAGACCCTGGCATTTCGAGTTTGTTGGGCTCAGGGTCGCGCCCCAACCTGTTGACTCGCATCCGTTATAATCGTGAAAGCCGTATCCGGCAACTGCAGCGGAACTCCCTGAGTTAACCACTGAATATCTGCCCAAATCTTGACCTTTTGTTTACTAGATCCGTTAAAGCAATACTGGTCTCCAGCGAATGCGTCTTCACACTCCTGTTCTGGGTAAAGAATATCTGGAGGGGACGTGTGCGTAAGCGACCCATCGGAATAAGATCCACTGCCGCTCCGCACAACCCCATCAGTTGCATAAATTCCCTCGCTGTTAATGCGTTCTGAGTGTAGACAAAAGTGAGCATAACAACTGACTAATTTCGCTCTGGGTAACGGCAGATGAACTAGATTGTTGTGAGTCTTGAAGCTCATTCCCAAGTGAATGAACGACTTGGACGGAGTTAGATCCAATTTCTTCTCCTTACGATGAAGCTGAGACGTCGGGGCAAGAGAAGTAGACTCTAAACATCGCTCTGAAGAGTAGTTGATGCCGTATCTCTGAAGAATGCCGTCCTAGTAAGCCGATGTTACCACAGATGAATGAGCTCAGAAGTGAGACATTACCGAGTTCATTATTCGAGTGAACGCCCAGAGTGCTAGATTCAGACCAAAGCACTTCGCTCGGAACTGATATACTATCCCTTGAACGGCGAACTGCATGTACTTTCTAAATGCCGGATATACCAGGTCATGAAAGTACGGATCCTTAGATCTATGCTTGCCACATAGTCGATCACTCGAACGCTCACTTTAACCTACTGAACGATTACCATAAATAAACTTTTAGACTATTTTTTCTCATTGCGGACATTATGTTAGTGGTGGTTTCGCTCGGAAAGATAGCCGTAGGCCGTTCGAGACCACACTTCTCGCCTACTGGTCATCCGTAATAGTTATCCAGTTTGATTCGAATCTTGATAACCTTCCGCCAACTGCCAAGTAATAGAGGTCCTGGCCATCACCTGTAGTACCTGCGAGGCTTACGGGAGGAGAAACCACATCCCCCTCGCGAAGAGCCTCAACCCACCTGCTTAGGGGCGTGTGACCGGTAGTCTCGATCAGACCAACGCCCCCTTCCTGGGTCGCTGTATTGACGATCCCTAGAGTAATTATAGGAGGGTTTCCTATGCCCTCATGAGGAGTCTCCTTTAGACGATTTCTGTCTAGGACGTCCTCCCTTACTCTTTTCTGCTGCAGCGGGTCGATTAGACGCCAACTTAAGGAGCAGAGTATTGATGCTTTCTTTGTAGCTTGGTCATAAACCAATGAAAGCTTATCGTCAAAAACTTAGTGTGCGGATACCGTAGCGACCCGTAAAGAGTTTTTCACCTTGTCATCTATTAAAGATGATGACGCAAGGGCTCTGTCATGTCTGATTAACTCCAAATTAGCCACTGTTAAGGCAGAGTTATATGTGGTAAAGATAATAGCCCTGGAAAGGACTCTTAAAGAGGTACGAACGTCCTGAAATTCCAGCTCTTGAAGGTGATGTGCGTAAGACAATGCATCTAAATTCGCTCCAATTGAAGAAATTGCAGTCTCAATTGTGTCCGAGCAAAGTGAATGACGAAGGTAAGGACATGACTAGGTCCTCAGCTTGCTCATCCAAACGTATTCCAACAAACGGTAAAATTATGGAAGATGATGACAAGAAACCACCTTTCTTCTTCCCACTGGAAAGTTTGAATATGGCGTCGTCTAAATGGCTGAAGGCCTGCGACACGTGTCTAGACTGAACTGGAAAAGACAGGACCTCCTCCTTTATCCGGATAAAGTCAGTGTCCAACGACGCCAGCGGTTTCTTCCTAGTAGTCGCAGCATTCTGATTCGCTGGAACAAATTCAGGGTAGTGTTGATGGATTAAATCCATCGCAAACATGTGTTGTTCCGAAAGGGAAGGGTAATCCTCCTCCGTATCCATTTCACCATCCGACTGAATCAGTTGAAATTCATGGTCAGCGGCATCTGAACTTGCAGATGACTGGCTGCGCAATCTGCGACAGCTAGTCCATTACGGAGGCCTGAGGAGCAGCAGTCTTCTGTTTCCTGGACGTCCCGATAAATGAGGCCTCGTCTCCTTAGCTACCAGATGGTCCGACTTCCTGACGATGAGTGGTCCCTTCTCGGCGATGTAGGCTGGATATCTGAAGTTGTGTAGCTAAGGTGCGGTCGTGTGTGCTTGGAAGATGCCGATGCAGAGGCCAAGACTGTAGCTGACGCCAGCTGTGAACAGAACGGAGCGTCCGGGACGGGAGGCGCGGATGTATGCTCCGACTGATGCAAGTTCCTAATCACCACATCTGGACCCAGATGTTGTTGGGAAAGAGAGGGGGCTCTCTCGCTCGCGGTCCTTTCAGACCTCGCCAAGCTTCCCAATGAACTTGCCGGTTTCTTCTTCGGTTCCGTCATCGCTGGGTGAGCCTGTTTATATTATAAGGTGCCCGCTCTACCCAATCCACCTCTTAGATCGCAATGAACACACCCGGTGTCACGGTACCCACGGACGGAGTAACGCTTCACCGGTCGAGCTAGCTGGCGACAGGGAACTGAAACCACTGGTTTGTGGTTTATAGCCCTATCCAGTGTTCATGAGCATCTTTGCCGCTAGCTCTATTTGTTCACCTGAATGTGACGACGGCAGAACACTGTCTCTAGGCATCACATAAACATCACCATGTTCTTGTTCCTCTGAAATAGAAACTAAGATACAAGAATGAGTCTTTGGCGAGAGGACCGGCAGTGGCCTCTCGTCGCTAACAACGTACTGTGACACCCGTCTCCAATGTTTGTCATCCCATCCGACACATGTTGAGCAAGAATTTGTGGGAGTACATCGACTACAAGCAAGGCAACCAACATCTAAATCAGAGGAAAGGCTTCCTCGCCTTGCATTTTGAGCAATATGTTTTCATAATGAAGCAAAATAAAGTTGATCATACTCCTACCAACTCCACATTAAATATTAGAAAAAGATACATAATAAATAACATTCAAAATATAAATTGAAAAATATTGACACAAAAAAAATTTTCAAAAATTTTTGAAAAGAGCCCAACGATGAGCCTAAATGTATCCCGATAGAGACTTAGTGTGGACAAAAATTATTTTATTATCCAAAACATTAATTGCTACACTACCGGAATATTTAATGTACCTTACAACAGTCCTACCACAATAATAAATAGGAAACAACATATGTAAATAAAGCGTTCGTTGTCAATGTAAATAACATAGTAGAAAAACCGGAAACAAGACTCAAGCGTTCTTGAGTTATCGTACGATATGTGACCAGATGGACAGACGGACGGACGGACAGGGGTATACCATAATACGATCCGTTTTTTTTCAAAACGGGCAGATTTTGAACTATCCGATGTAAAGTAAGATCTTCATCAGAAGAAAAAATGATACATCGGATACATGATGGATGACCAAAAACGCCTAAACACCCCCAGGGTGAGGACATAACCATGGGGATATACAGAATAAACATTCTGTGTAACACGTCAAACTCCCAAGAAATTTATAAAAAAAATTCATTAAAACAAGCCAAAAAGCTTGGGAGTGTAACTGGGGGGCTTCAAGGAAGGATAGGGAAGGAACACTTACAAACAGTGGAAAAATCATTAGCAAGAATGATGGCGTCAGGCCCATGTCCCGAAAATGGGGAACATGAAATAATTTTTATAAAAATTATAAAATTACAGCCCTGAACGTTTCAAACCACCGTTTCTTCCTTCCTTCATCTAGTTGTGTCCTTGGATCCACCAAATTAACCATTGATTTGTGTCTGGCAACATTAGAACTGAGATTTAAAAGCACAGATGTCAGTTTGCTGTTATCTGACTGAGGGCCAAACAAAGAAATGATGTTGGCGCCAATTCCAGTCACTTCCTGACGTCTGCGCAGGCACAGAGAGTAAATGTATGGAGGGCCAGAAAGGACTTTTAATTTTCAGTTTTGCATGCAAATTTTGGGGATGGGTGGGGGGGCAAAATTTGTGTTTGGCCCTAGATATTTTTGAGTTAGCACCAGCTAGTCTGGGCCATTGGGTTATAGTATAAAAATATGCCTCGAACGACTAGCTACAGGTTAATCCCGACTTAGGTGGTGAAGACTGGGAACATATCCGTGGAACAGCATGAACATGTGAAGTTGGATAGCTAGTTTGCAGTCTAACGTGCTTCATCGATGAAGCAGAGGAGTTTGCACCAGCTAAGTCTGGGCCATTGGTTCTAGTATAAAAATATGAAAAATTTAAAGTAATTTGTATATTTTTTATACTTACCAATGGCCCAGACTTAGCTGGTGCAAACTTAATAATATCCAGGGCCAAACACAAATTTTGAACCCCCAACCCCCCAAATTTGTATACAAATCCAAAAATTCAAAGTCCTATCTGGTCCTCCATACTTTTTGTACCATGCATGCACAGTAACCAAGAAGGTACCGAAACTGGCACCAAACATCATTCTTTCTAGTTGTGCCTCCTAAATGTTATAAATCAGTGGGGAGATATGAGTGCCCACTCATGGGAGGGCCATCCCACGTATGTGCCATTGGTAAGTATAAGAAATATACAATTTACTTTCAATGTTTCATATTTGTATACTAGAATCAATGGCCCAGACTTATAGTAAATAGTAAAAAGGCTGGAGGGCCTAGGACTTAAAAGGAAATACAATAACTCTATCACTCCAACTGAAAGGATAACTCCAACAGGAGAATAGAAGATGAATCAGGATTTACATATGTCTTTCTCTTATAAGAAAAAGAGAAAGAAATAACACCAACAATATAAAGGAGTAATATATAATAAATTCTCCATTTAATTCCAGCATAACCCGTTATGCTAATTCGGTGAAGGAAACCAATTATAAAGCTAGTCCAGAGAATGAGACACTTTATACAGAGTTAAAAGTGTCCGAGGATTGTGTATAAACGCTTGTATGACATGTGACATATACATAATGCTTCACAATGAGCTACACTTTAAAAGCACAATATGTATGCCCACAATACTGTTGATTCACACTGAGCTGCACATTAAAACCACACAGCACCGACGCCACACTACTGTCCATGGGGGAGGCATTCCCTTGCTTTTCACTATAAAGCCAGATGATACTAAGGGAAAAACCATCCCCCCCCCCCCCCCCTCCCCTTGTTCTGAAGGAAGAATCCTCAGAACAAAGAGGGCAGCGGAATGGCATCAGTGCTCGAGCAGACTGCCTAAGACATTTAAGAGATGTTATATTAATGGATGACATTCTGTGCGACAGAAAGAGGACCCAAAGATCTAAGGTCACCGGGGATAGACTCTAAGTTTCTAAGGTAAAACTTAGTAAAAATAGACAGTTGCGTCCAGTAAGCTGCTTCATTAAATCAGTAATGGCAATACTATTGGAATAAGTCCAAGAAGAAGACAACACTCTAACCTCATGCGCTGAAATCTTATTTACAGAACGTTGATCTGAAGAAAGATTCTCATAAGCAATACGTATTGCTGATTGAATCCACCTAGCAACCGAATGTACAGAAATATCTCTTCTGTTACGAATAAGGGAAAGAAAGAATCTCTCTTCCTTTTCTAATAAAGCTGGAACGATGTTTATAAAGACACATCACTCTTACTGAAACCCGGCACTGGTCTGCAGTTGTCCGAAGACAGAAAAGCCTTAATAATAATAGGCTCTGGCTGCCTATCTGGAATCTGGTTCTTAGCCAAAAATCCCACTTCCCTAGTAAGAGTAATAGTATTACCCACACAACGGAAATGGGAATCTTGTACTGATAATGCATGAAGCTCACTAACTCTTCTAGCAGAAGCAAAGGCTAAGAGAAAGGCCGTTTTATAAGTAAGATATTGAAATTCTACTTCATCTAACGGCTCAAAAGGAGCTTCCTGTAACTTGAGGAGAACATAAGCCAAATTCCATTTAGGAATTAATCTGAGGGTTCTAGGTCTATCGATAGAGAAATTTCTAACTAGCTTGGCTAAAGAAAGATCTTATCCAATAGCCAAGTTATCATGATGAGCATTTGTGTGTGATAACATAGACCTATAACCCTTAATAGTAACAGGCTGCAGTTTTAATACGCCAAAAATGTAGACCAAAAAATTGGCAATTTGAGGTATCGATGGATTATAAATATCCACCGACTGATCCGCACACCAATGGAAGAAGACTCTCAACTTAGCCGCACAATTTCCCGAAGAGGAGGTCCTCCTACAATTAGAAAGTGCGTCACTGCTCATCCTGTAAAATGTTTTCCGTGCAGGAAGGACCGCACAACGGAAATACGTGAAGGTTGAGACATTCCGGGTTGTGATGCAGTGCGTGGGACTTACCCTGATACAGAAGATCCTTGGGTGGAGGAAGCTTCCAAGGAATGTCCCACAACAGACACCTGACTAGAAGATTGATCCAAGTTGGCAGAGATGATAAAAGTAGAATCTTGCTATGAGACTGTTTGATTTTCAACAGAACCTGCTGAATAAGAGGAGTTGGAGGTAATGCATATCCTACTATTCTGTTCCATGAGATGGATAGAGCGTCTACCGCATACAACCAAGGATACGGACATGGCGACACGAATGTCTGAGCTGATTGTTCAGGTTTGTGGCAAAAAGAACTATCATGGGACGATCTCACTGGTAGCAAATCTGTCTGAAGACACGTCTGTTGAGAGTCCACTCTGAGGGCAACAGGCGACCTTTCCTTGAGAGCGAGTCTGCTACTACTTTCAGACGACCTGGAATGTGATGGACTGAGATAGGAACGTGATGATTCAGAGAAAATAGGAGAATTTTCTCCATCAATTCGAATAGAGGAATTGAATGAGTGCCGCCCTGGTTCCTGAGATAAGCCACTACTGTGGAATTGTCTGATAAAATCTGAACATGGACGTTCGTTACGTGAACAATCCAATGTTTTAGTGCTAGCCAAATAGACATCATCTCTTTGATGTTTATGTGTTTCTTCAGGTACCAAGGGTCCCAAAGACCCTGACACTTCAGGTCTGCGGGAATCACAATGTTATTTTTTTTTAAATCTGCCGATGATATATTCATATGGCTTTTCCCACCATAAGTATAAAACTTGTGCCAGGCAATCAAACAGTAATCGCAATGGAATGTGGTAATAAATAAGAGATTTGAAGTCGTTACACCATATAAGGTTTATAAGGTCAGTATCAACCTGTTGGTGCATTTATTTTTAGAGATGAGATGATTAATTGGTGTAGCATCGGTGCCCATCGGTTCACCATTGTCACTTCATGGTTCAATATCGGCCCTCGTCGATTGTCTGAAACTCAGTGAAAGTGCAAGTGTAATGGATGATCTATAATGAACTTTCTTCCCCTTTGTGGGACAGCCAGTGGCAAGCAATCGGTACGTCACACGTCTGTTACTGATATCAGATAAGTGATGGTTCGTGAAAGAAAAGGCAGAATATTATATTACAGATTTTGATTGTGTAACTGTGTACCAAGTTATTTTTATACATCATGTGAATACAGACGCTCTTCACTGCCCAAACTGTACTGCATTCTGCAAAATGTCGCAATATTTCTTTCAACCACACTCATCATCTCATTAAATATATAATGGCATTCTTTATTCCCATATTGGACAGATAATTCCTCCATATTAGTAATCAGTGTTAACTGTGAGAGGTTTGGGTGCAATAAGTTAAATATCGAGCCATTCTGGGTGGGATTTATCAACACAAAGCCACTGAATTTTTCTCATGTTGAAATGTGTGGAGCACGTGATAAAAATAGATAATGCAGTGTAACGTCATAACTCGTGTGACACAATCCCATATATGGGTTGACCAAAAAGATACTCCCACTTTAAAACGTGTGGTTCCAACGACAGCTTTTGATAACTTCTCGACTCAGTTGTTAGCTGTTTATTTTAAATCGAAAATATACTGCACTGATGGTGCTTCATCGACATAAAATTAACCCTTTGATGTCTGATATTTAACTTATTTAAGTGAGTATTAAAAATGTGTTATCTTTAGGGTTGATGGGGATTAATGGCAGGTAAATTAAATTCTGATTACTGTAAATCTGCCACCTTCTGCAGTAAGATTGAATAATAATGAAACCATCTGACATTGGTATTTGGTATTGGCCGATTGTTGTTTAAAATAATCGGCATTCGTCTGTTGGGGCATTTTACAAATCGGGTCATCTCTATTTATTTTCGCCATACCCACCCCTCTCATTTTCTACACTCATCTGCGATCGTCTTTTAGTACATCCCCTGCAGAAGTACACGAATAAGCCCAGAATCGCCCGATTGATTAGTCCCATTGCCAGAAGTTATTTTGTTTTACAAAATCGCTCGTCGCTTGATTTGCTGAGATTGGGAAAACAATAGATTGATGACGGGGCTGATTGATCGGCCTCATCAGATTTTTGCAGCCGATTACAAGGCCGGGGCCCGATAGGCCTGGTCAAAATGCAAGACCTGTGACACCCGCTTCCAACGTTTGGCATCCCAAACTTCACAAGTAGCACAAGTATCAGAAGGAGTGCAGAGACTACAGGCAAGAAAACAAGCATGTAAATCCGCGGATGACTTCCTGGACTTACACTTGGAACAAAAAGTTTTCATTTTAAAATTTCAAGCCAAAAATCAAACTCTGCTGCACTGCTTAAGACATAACATATAATTTATACATAACAAGGATACATGAAATAGATAATCAAAAACATTTCGAAAAAAAAATTCGAATTTTTTTTTTTAATAAAGCCTAAGTACCCAAAGCCAGGGAATCTATAAATAACGGGAAGGTCTACTCCAATCAAATAGTGTAATTTGGCGGCCATGTTTGTGGTGGGATTTCTTCAACTTTCGATTTTGTTTGCAAATAAAAAAGCATACGATTTTTTTTCTCCTTCATCATTTCAGTTGCCACGACATATTATTGACATTAATTATTACAAGCAGTGTGTACCGACTTGAAGAGTATAACCTTTGAAATGTTTATTGGGATTGGAGGAAAATATTTCTTGACAATTAAATAGGATTTAGGCCCAATGGCAATGAGTTGAATTAGCGTATTTGCGTTTGACTTTGATGGGGTTCGGCCTTTGGCCGATTGTCACCATGATTCACAAAACCCGCAAACAGCCCAATTGTTTTCTTTATTTTTCGGAGCCTGTCAGAGGAACTTGAGAAAATGGCATTTTACCATTCTGTTTAATAAAAATGAGCCCCGAGATTGGCGAGAATGCCGAAGTAGGCCCCAAAAATGGGTCATACTAAATACCGGGATATAACGAGCAGAACCGAGCAGTAGAAAAATAAGGCATATTAGGCAAAATAAAGGGCATAATATGGTATATAGAGGTTATTTAAATGTAAAATATCAATTTGGGGCAAGTTGTGGTAAAATTGGATGATTTATAAACATTAGAGTATAACGCGCCCGTCGAAAACTTCAGCTCGGTATTTACTTGGTTGAACACGGAAATCAATTTGTGTTGCGTATCTAAAGTAATTTAAGTATAGTTACTAATAGTAACACTATTATTATAATACTTTATTAAAAGTATTTGTAATGTTATGGTGGGCCTTGACATTTTATAATCGTTCGTGGGTGGTTTCACGGCTCAACAGGTCTACGAATATTTCCAATCGAGCTATTTTAGCTCGATCGAGTTAATTTTGCTCAATCGAGCTGTAAAAAATAAGGCGAAATAATAGTTTTTGTCGAGCGGGACTTCGGCCTACAGGCCACCACAAACCACCATCGAGAGTTGCAACTTGAATGTTAATTTAAATGAGAGTTGAATGAAATGTAACATGTTTTACCATGGCATTAACTGCACAACGCTAAACAAGTTAATAATTAGCCAATATGACATTAATTATTCATGGCAAATCAACCTGCAAATTTTCTGTTCGAACCTGTCGAGTGGGAGTTGCTGCAGACAATAAATAATATCTTAATAGTTATTATTATTATTAGTAATAATAACGTTTTTTCCTTTATTCTCGATGGCGGTTTGTGATGGGCCAAAGTCCTGTATGATAAAAACACTTTTTCTGAGTTCCCCTTATTTTTATGTACAGCTCGATCGAGTTAAACTTAAAGTAACCCACCCGGAACGAGCTGAAATAGCTCGACTGGAATATTTCCCCGACCTGCTCATTGCTCAAGACAAGTGTTGAAGTTGAACTCACCTTTGTCCTGTCCCGTCATTTGAAATTTTGAGAAATATCTCTCCAAATTAAATCCTCAGAATGAAAAAAAGTTCAGCTTCTGCAGCGTCCCATCTATTCTTTCAAAGTTGATTAGTCGTAGTACACAAAAAAGTAGGTCGGGTTAGACGAGTTAGGTACTTTTAATTTCATGAGCAGACTCGGCAAGTCTTGTGAGCTAAGTTTAGGCCTTCATTGTCAATAGACTTGTGTAGGTGTCACTAACCACTCTGCGTACCACTGGCAGTGGCATTACAATTCTAGCAAGAAATAACGTTTATTATCCAACACTAATGGCAATGCGTGGCTGCATGGTCACAAAGTCAGCAGTTCCATGAATGTTTACCACAGAATCTCATCACAGAAGACAACTGCAATTGGTGTAACAATAAACAAAACTGCACACAACACAAACTCCAACTTCCAAGGCGATGAGCCTCGGTGAAAATGTAAATCTTTCAACTTCAGCATCAATGTCTCTTGCAACAGTTACTTGGTCAGCAGGCCCTTAAAAGAGGTCCACTGCAGGCAATAGTTACTGCTGAAAGGCACACCTGCTGACCCTTCGGAATTTCGCGATACAACAGAAAAAACCTACACACAACCATTGTCAGTTCCACAATGGCAAAATGTAAAATTGATGGTCAGAAAGTTATTAAATTAGCCCCCCCCCCCCCCCCCCCCCCCCCCCCCCACCAGAAGTTTTGTCGGAAATTTTGGGGACCATTTTTAGGCGAATTTATGCCTAATAACATTAAAATGCTGGCTTTGGGGATAAAAACGTGCCATTTTGGGTAAAAAGGCCCAATTTTCAGTACCTTTGCAGTAAACAACAGATTCTTTCTGTTTGTTTGGGTTTTTGTTGTTGTTACACTGTCGGAAAATGTTCGGTGTGTCGGAAAATTTTGGGCTTGCCCCCGCCAGCGAAAAGCTATCTACGCCACTGAAGATATAAATGAGTTTGTGTTGGTTGGAATGTGTGGTCTTTGGGGTGGGAGTCTGGATATCGTCCCCTCTCACCCACCTCAACATCACAAAAAAAATGTCCCACATTTGACAGTATTTGATAATGAAATGGCGAGGAAAATGTTTTGCGCCAAAAGACTTTCCGAATATGAACACTTAGTTATGGTTGGTTGGAATGGAGAGGGGGTGCGGGCGGAGAAATCCAGGCCTTGATACCACCCATCCTTCCACTACCACGAATTTATTTATTTATTGGTGTTTAGGGCCACATATTTATGCCAAATGGCTAACCATCACCACAACATGGAAATAAAGTCAAGTTTATTCAATCGTTTATACCCATGCTGCACATTTTAGAGGACTTCCACCCCAAGCATTCGTGACTGGGTCCTATTTTACCAGTGAAACAGAACTTACTGCGGGGGGCACTACCATGCGGGGAAAAAATCCACTCATTTTACACATTTTGAAAATAAAATGTCAAGAAAAATGTGTTCTTGACAGGAAAACTTGTTCCAGATATAAACACTGAGTTAGGGTTGGTTGGAATGGGAGGTTAGAGATATGCCTGTCATGACACAACAAAAAAGATTTTTCTCACATTTAAGAATATTTGACCACGATATGGTGAGAAAACGGTTTTCGGTAGAAAAATGTGTTTCAACTTTCAACATATCTGGAGTTGGTGATTGGAATAGGACCTGGAAGATATCCAGGCCTGGAAAAGTGCTCTTGGCAGAAAAAATTGGTTTCAGATATGAATACTGGGTTAGGGTGGATTCGAGTGGGGTGAGAGGTGATATGCCTACCATGACAAAGACAAAACATTTTTACACATATGGCATTATTTGATAATGATATGGTGAGAAAAATGTTTTGAGCAGAAAAGTTTGATTTTCCCAAAAAATTTAATAAAAAATTTCAATAAAAAACAGCCAAAAAACTTAGGAGTTTAACAGGAGGGGTTCGTGGAAGGATAGGGAAGGAATACTTAAACAGTGGATTAATCATTAGCAAAAATGATGACGTCAGGCGCATGTCCCGAAAGTTAAAAAATTTATAGTAATTTATATATTTTTTATACTTACCAATGACCCAGACTTAGCTGGTGCTAACTCTAAAAAATCCAGGTCCAAACACAAATTTTGCCCCCCAATCCCCAAAATTTGCATCTAAAACCAAAAGAAATCATGTCCTATAGGACCTTCATACTTTGCCCTTACTGCGCATCGCGCAGTGTCAAGGACATTCCGAAATTGGCGTCAATTATCATTCTTACTGGCAGTGCCTGGTCAGCGCTATGTACTCAGTGGGGAGGTAAGAGTTCCCAACTCCTGGGAGGGCCATCCCCGTCTGGGTCATTGGTAAGTATAAAAAATATATAAATTACTATAAATTTTTTAACATTTTTATACTGTACCAATGACCCAGGCTTAGCTGAATAGAAAAAAGGCTGGAGGGCCTAGGACATAGAGGAAAATCCAATAAGCTCAACTATATAATATAGAGGCAACCCCTCAAGGAGAAAAGGAGTATTAGGCTTTACATGTATCTTTCTTATTTTATGTTAAATTAGAAAGATACAATACCCTTCATAATTGAGCACAATAACATTCATGTTCTCTATTAACATCCAGTATAACCCTTTATACTAATTATTTTTAAAGTAAGCCAATAAATAAAGTTAGTCCAGAGAATTGAGACTCTTTATATTCTTTTAAAAGTGTCCGAGGATTGTATATTAACGCCGTTTGACACTTGACATATACAAATGCTTCACACCGAGCTACACTTTAAAAATATGACATGAATGAATTTTAACATTAATATTACACTTTAAAACCATCCCGGAAACGACTCAGAAATACTGACTTCGGAGGAGGCATTCCCTTGCTTTTCACTATAAAGCAGGTGACCTAAGGGAACACCCTCCCCCCCCCCTTCCCCTTGCCCTGGGTCAAATAGCCCAGAGCGAAGAGGGCAGCCGGACGGAGTCACTGCCGGAACAGAAAGCCTGCATAACTATAGTTGCAACTGTTTAGTGGACGACATTCTGAGCAACAGATAACGGACCTAAACAATGCAGGTCTCCAGAAATGGACTCAATATTTCTGAGATAAAAATTCGTGAATGTGGATGGCTGAGACCAATAAGCAGCCTTCATTAAATCTGTAATAGCAATACTATTAGCGTAAGCCCAAGAAGTAGCAAGAGCTCTTACTTCATGAGCCGAAATCTTAAGCACAGACTGCTGAGAAGAAGATAAACTCTCATAAGCAGTACGGATAGTTAATTGAATCCATCTAGCAATAGAACGGACTGAAATGTCCCTTCTATTAGGCATCAGAGGCAGAAAGAAACGTTTTCGTCCCTTTCTGATAAACTGAGATCTCTGTTTATAGATACGTAACGCTCTAACAGGACAGAGTAAAGGCCTACGCCCGTCTGAAGACGGAAGAGCCTTAATAACAATAGGTTCCGGATATTTATTAGGAGCCTGATTCTTAGCTAAAAAACCAACATTAGTAGTGAAGGTGATAGTGTTCCCGACACTACGATAGTGAGAATCATCCACCGACAGTGCATGAAGCTCACCGACTCTTCTAGCAGAAGAGAAAGCTAAGAGAAAAGCTGTCTTATAAGATAAGAATTTGAAATCTACTGTCCCAAGAGGTTCAAATGGCTTTTCCTCCAGTTTAAGAAGAACCCAAGCTAAATTCCATTTAGGAATTAACCTAAGAGTTCTGGGTCTATTTATCGAGAAGTTTCTAACCAACTTAGATAAAGAGACATTAGATCCAATTTGTAAACTATCATGATGTGCATAGGTATCAGATAACATAGACCTATAACCCTTAATAGTAACAGGCTGCAGTTTGATTTCGTCAAACAAGTATACTAGAAAGTTTGCAATGTCTGGTATAGAGGGATCAAAAATATCCACAGAATGATCCCTACACCAACGACGAAAAACCTTCCACTTAGCCGCATAGTTTAGCGAAGAGGAGGTCCTCCTACAGTTAGAAATCGCGTCCACTGCTCGTCCTGTAAAGTGATTGCCATGCAAGAAGGACCGCACAACGGAAAAACGTGAAGGTTGAGACCTTGCGGGTTGTGATGGAGTTGACGCGATTTCCCCTGCGAAAGAAGATCCTCCCGTGGAGGAAGCTTTCGCGGTAGGTCCCACAACAGACACCTGAGTAGATTTATCCACGGTCTCTGTGGAGACAGAGATGCTACCAACAGAATCTTGCATTGAGATTGTTTTATCTTTAGCAATACTTGCTGAATTAACGGCGCTGGAGGATACGCATATCCTATCATTCCGTCCCAAGGGATCGACAGAGCGTCTATTGCAAATGCTCTTGGATCCGGACACGGAGACACATACGTCTGCAACTGATTGTTGAGATGTGTCGCAAATAAGTCTATCATTGGCCGTTCCCATTGGTAGCAAATCTGATTGAATACTTGTTTGTTGAGAGTCCACTCCGACGGCAACAAGTGACCCTTTCGTGAAAGGGAGTCTGCTAGTACATTCAGACGACCCGGTATATATGACGGACCGAAAGAAGAACCTGATGCTCTAGAGCAAACAGAAGGATTCTTTCCGTTAGATTGAACAACGGAACTGAATGAGTGCCTCCCTGATTCCGTATATACGCCACTACTGTCGTATTGTCGGACAGGATTTGGACATGAGCATTGTGAATAATGTCCATCCAATGACATAACGCAAGCCAAATTGACATCATTTCCTTGATATTTATGTGCTTGCCCAGGAATTGCGGATCCCAAAGACCCTGGCATCTCGAATCCATTGGGATCAATGATGCACCCCAACCTGTTTGACTGGCATCCGTTATAATGGTAAAACTCGGATCCGGCAACTGCAGCGGAACTCCCTGAGTTAACCACTGAATGTTTGCCCAAGTCTGAATCTCTCGTTTCACTTGATCTGACAAGAGAACGTCTATGTCGAGCGAATGAATTTTCACACTCCAATTCTGAGTCAAGAAAATTTGGAGAGGACGCGTGCGTAACCGCCCCATCGGAATGAGATCCGCAGCGGCTCCGCACAGACCTATCAGTCTCATAAATTCTCTCACTGTGACTTTGTCTGCGTGCAGACAATAGCGAGCGTAACAACTGACTAATTTCGCTCTGGTTAATGGCAGACGAACGAGATTGTTGTGCGTCTCGAAGCTCATTCCCAGATGTGTGAATGACTTGGACGGCACCAGATCCGACTTCTCCTCGTTTACTATAAAACCGAGACGTCGGAGCAATAGAAGTAGATTCTGCACATCGTTCTGAAGCGTTAACTCGTTGCCGTACCTCTGAAGAATGTCGTCCAGGTAGGCCGACGTTACCGCAGACGAATGAGCTCGGAAATACATCATTACCGAGTTCATTACCCGAGTGAAAGCCCAGGGTGCTAGATTCAATCCGAAGCACATCGCCCGGAATTGATACACCACTCCTAGGACTGCGAAGCGTAGATACTTTCGGAATGTCGGATGTACCATGACGTGAAAGTACGCATCTTTGAGATCTATGCTCGTTGCATAATCGTTCCCCCGAATACTCGCTCTGACCGACCGAATCGTCTCCATATAAAACTTCGGAGCGACGATCAGCTTGTTTATCCAGCTCAAATCTATGACTGGACGGAACGAGCCGTCTGGTTTCGGAACCAGAAACAGATGGCTGTAGAATCCCGGAGTCTCCTGGTTTTCTACGACCTCTACCGCGTTCTTCATTAAAAGAGACTGCACCTCTGATAATAGAGCGTCTCTTTTCTGGGGATTTGACGGAAGTTGAGTCCATTTGGACTTCGAGTTAATGGAGGCTTTCGTTTGAAGGATATCTTTAGACCTTCCGAAGTCACCCCTCTCACCCAAGGGTCGTCCGTAATCGACGCCCACTCTTGTGAAAAACTTGACAACCTTCCGCCAACCGGTACGCGATAGAGGTTGAAGCCATCACCTCCTGGACCTGCGAGGCCTGCGGTAGGAGAAACCACGTCCTCCACGACCCGCACCTCGTCCCGTCGACCTCGGGGCGTCCGACCGGTTGTCCCGGCCCGAAGGACGTCCCGAACGAGAGTCGCTACCTTGACGGTCTCTTGAATAAGACCAAGAGGACGTACCGGAACCTCTATAGGAACCTATCTTAGGCGCATTAGACCCAGAAGTGCCTGTCTTACTCTTATCTGCCGTGTCCGACTTCTTAGAAGCAGATTTGAACAGCAGAGAATCCGAAGCTTTCTTTGTAATTTTATCGTAAATTGCAGAAAGCTTGCCGTCAAAGAGAAGTTCTCCGGAGACCGAAGCGACTCTGAGAGAGTTCTTCACCTTAGTATCCACGAGTGTGGATGTAGCTAGGGCTGCGTCACGTCTAACCAACTCCAGGTTTGCCACTGAAAGGGTGGAGTTACACGTGGAATAAGCTACTGCCCTTGAAAGAAGTCTTAAAGAGGATTGAATATCCTGAAATTCTTTCCCTTGAAGGCGCAGTGATAACGCCTTAGTAAGGTGATCTGCGTAAGATAAGGCATCTAAACTGGCTCTGTTAGACGAAATAGTTGTTTCCAACACCGCGGTTGGAATAGACGCCGACGACGGTAATGATAACTCTAAGTCTTCCGCCTCGTCGTTCATATGCAGAGGAACTCTCGGGATACCCTGTCCTGCCGTGTCGAATTTATTCCTTGCATTAATGAAAGGCAGGTTGAGAGTATTGGCGGACAAGAAACCTGCTTTTCCCGTTTTGGAAGCAAGTTTGAATATAGCGTCGTTCAATAATTCAAATGTTCTTGCAACATTATTGGACTGAGACGGAAACTCGGGAGCGATGTCCCTGAACCGCTCAAAGAAATCAGAGTCCAATGACGCTATAATTCTCTTGTCCGGAACCGCAGCAGTCTGGCCCGACGGAACAACTTGAGGGAGAAAGTGCCGGATGAAGTCCACGGCAGCTTTATGTTGTTCCGAAAGGGATAGCTCCAAGCCATCCGTATCCCTTTCACCATCCGGTCGGACCTCATGATGCTCCCGGTCGTCCGCCCCCGATGCTTCGGCGGAGCGTACCGACCCAGCGCCGTCGGATAATTCCCGATCCGACACCGTTTCTGTCGGTTGCTGGGATGCTGCGATAAGTTGTGCTATCTGCACAAGTACGTCCGACATCGAGGCCTGCGGAGGCGCAGTCTTTCGCTGCTTCGCCGAGGGCAGCTCCGCATCTGATGACTCCCGCATACTCTTCCTATGCGAACGTCCGGAGTCCATCGGCCTCGTGTCCCTGGCTACCGGATGGTGTGACCTGGTCGCCGAAGAATCCCTGATCGGCGAAGCTGGTAAAATATTGGCGGTCACGTAGCCAAGGTGCGGTCGTGTGCTCTGATGAGAGGAAGAAGCCTGAGCAGTCTTCGCGGACTGCCTATACAACGGAGCGTCCCGAGCGACGGACGTGTGCTCCGCTTGCGACACATTTTGTACCACAACATCTGGTCCCAGATGTTGTTGTACGAGAGAGGGGCCTCTCTCACTCGCGGCCCGGCTGGACCTGGACGAGCTAGGAACCGGACTCAAAGGCTTCCTCCGATCTCGCCTATTATCCGCCGTCACTGGGTGTGCACGTTGAATGTTTATAGTGCTCGCATCACCCAACATTTCCTTCTGGACCGCATCGGACGAACCCGGCTGCCGAACCATTCGGTGAATGGATGCTACACCGGGCGAGCTAGTGGACGACATTTGTTTAATCTCCATGAGCACTTTTGCCGCTAGCTCTGTATTCATTTGTGACGACGGAAGCGCACTTGCGGAAGATAACATGGAAACATCACCCTGTTCTTGTTCCTCTGAAATAGAAACTGAGAGAGTAGAGTGACCTTGCGGAGAAAGAGCCGGCATAGCCCTTTCTCCACCAACAACATATCGTGACACACGTTTCCAATGTTTGTCATCCCAATATTGAAATATAGAACAGGGATTAGTGCGAGAACACTGACTACAATTAATGCAATGATCATGAAAGTCAGAGGAAGATTTCTTCCTATTACAATTTGAACATTATCCTTTCATTGTGAAAGGTCAACAACAAGTCCTAGTTACTCGCACAAACCCCTGACACAAAATTACATAATAACATGATCCATTAATAATGAAAAAACAATTGCAAATCAAAGTAATTTTTGAAAAATATTTTTTCAGCGAAGCCCAAGTTTCTGAAAAGTAACGTTGAGCCCCAATGGATCCGATGGCTAAGTGTGGTCAAAAATTTTAAATTTATATTAAATAATGAATGCAACACTTACGGATAATAGAAATGTATCTTATAGTGAGATAAACTACACCAAAGGCAAACAGCCCCCCTCAAAAGAGACTGTTGCCAATGTAAACAAACAGTGTAAAAACACCAGAAAACATGACTCCAGGCACTGACAAAACTGGCCCGAAATCAGTCATCAAAATTACACTCTATCTGATGCAAGACAGAGACTCCCAGGGGAGAATCTGCAGAACATCAGATGGAAGATGCAGAACACAACGTTTATACACCCATGGGTGAAAACGTAACTATGGGGAAAATAACAGAAAACATTCTGTAACCAAGCAATTTAGAAATGATCTTTCTCAAAAATATGCCAAAAGCATGGGAGAATTGCAAGGGGGGACTTAGAAGACCAGGGGAGAGGAAACACTGAATAAGCAGTGCAACTTTTTAGCAAGAATGACAACAAGAGGCCCATGCCTCGAAAATAGGCAACTTAACATAATTTCATAAAAAATTTTAAGTACAGCCCTGATTATTTTTTGTCACTCCTTTTTCCTCTCCTCCTTCTATATCCTCCTTAGAATGACCATTTCTCCAACAATTACGTGTCTGGCATCCTTTAAACTGAGATTTACAAGCACAAAGATCAGTGAGATGTTGACTGATGAAGGGCCAAACAGAGAATGATAATTGGCGCCAATTTTGGAACGTCCTTGACACTGCGCATGCGCAGTAAGGGCAAAGTATGGAGGTCCTATAGGACATGATTTCTTTTGGTTTTAGATGCAAATTTTGGGGATTGGGGGGCAAAATTTGTGTTTGGCCCTGGATTTTTTAGAGTTAGCACCAGCTAAGTCTGGGTCATTGGTACAGTATAAAAATATGGGAAACATGAAATAATTTTTATAATTAATTTAAAGTTACAGCCCTGAACATTTGAAACCACCATTGTTCACTTCCATCACCCATTTACAGCCTTGAATCCACCAATTTTTTCATTGATTTGTGTCTGTCATCCTCAAAAAAAGAGATTTAAAGCACAGATGTCAGATCATTGTTACTGACTTTAAGGCCAAAGAAAGAATAATGGTTGGCGCCAATTTCGGTACCTTCCTGGTTGCATGTGCAGATAACAAAAGTATGGAGGACCAGATAGGACTAAAAATTTTTGGTTTTGTATGCAAATTTTGGGGACTGGGGGATACAAAATTTGTGTTTGGCCCTGAATTATATTGAGCTTGCACCAGCTAGTCTGGGCCATTGGTTGTCATATAAAAATATATAGTATTTGGAAAGAATGGAACAATCCATACAGAACTACTCTCACAGTGCTGTGTATGATTAAAGTTTTTCAACAATGAAATCAAGTTAGAAACCACAGGGCCTATGGAACCCCATGGAACCTGAGGCACTCAAATGAGATTCTGAAGAGCTTCAGTTTACCCATTTGAGTTCTACTTGAAAGTGCTGGTATTCAGGTAAGAAATTCTGATATACCATAAATGTACTCTATATTCTGTTGGAAGCAAAATGATCTTGTTTACATGAACTATCTAGTTTCCATTTATATGAGAGTGCCTAAAAGCACTCTCCAATAAATTGGAAGAAGACATATCCACACGAATGAATTTTAACAACCCCAAAATATCTAGACCTCTACCAGTTAAACAAAATAATTTTATCATGGTTATGTTATCTGTCAGCATTTATGCAGAGCTACAAGAGAGAAGGCAGGTCCCGGGCAATATGCAGAATGGGCATTACAGGCCCTGCAAGCACCGAAGTCAAAAAAACAATAAGCTTGGGTTCTTTTCTCTTTTTTTTTAAACTTTTTTTAAATTAGTACAAGAAGCATTCTCCTGCATTTTTTTGACAATATCTACTCAATTATTTCCTTTTTTCTCCAAAGATAATCATCACCACCATGATGCAGGAAAGACTGGTGGAAAACCAACAAACAAGGGTTTTTTTTTTTATATGAATGGAACCCGGTCAGTAATGCAACTACGTACTCTTGCCACCTTCACTAGTGTTGGAGGCCTGCACCAAAAGCCTTCCCACAACTCTCAGCCTTTTAAATCAGCAAAAATGTTAGGGGGTGCCGCAAGGCAGTGCCCCCCCCCCCCTTTCCCCTCCAGCATTAGTGCATCTAAGGCTTCATCATGACCACAAAAGAGATATAAACTTGAGTAATGGGTCCTCTTTTTACTAATAATTAAACTAAGAACTTGTTTACCACAGCAAATAAACACTACTTCACTTTCTGGAATTCCCACAGGAGTATATGTGAAATATGAATGCATGTATACCACCAGTTTATCAGATTATCTTAATGTTTTGCCATAACAGTAAATGTTAAATTGGGATCAACTTTTCAAACCACTTACCTGGTGGGCAATTTCTTGATAAAAAGTGTTTGTTCAAACTAGAAATCACACATTCAGAAATCTTAAGATTTTTATGGGAATATGTTATTGTCTTTCCACACCTAGGTTTACTTCAAAGCTGTACAAGAGAAAAGCAATTTGTTATATAGGGAGTGCAGTGGCTCAGTAGGGAGAAATGCAGTCTGCAAGCCAAGAGGGCCTCGGTTCGAATCCAACCTGCGGCAACCGCGTTGTGTCCTTGGGCAAGACACTTCATCCCAATTGCCCATGTGGGGGCACGGTGGCACTGTATACTAAGACATCTGCACCTCGACGGTGCACTTGTCTTCAACCAAATCTAACCCTACTTGTGTGGAGTTAGTATGTTGGGGAGTCTGACAGTTGCTCGTCGTTGCTCAGTGATTCTCTCCAGGTACTCTGGCTTTCTTCACCGTAAGGCTGTCCGACACAAGGTGACTCTTGGCTGTTGAAAGTGCCATTAAACCCCAATAAATAAATAAATATTTTATATCTTCCTAAGGCCTATAAAAAAATTTCCTGTTCATCAAGAAATTTTTCCTGAATGTTATGATGAGGGAGGGAGACTTTTTATTTTTTGGGGGTTTTGTTCATTCATAACGGTTCTGAAAATAGTTGAAATTAGAAATTTAACTGCTGGCACTTTTATGTGGCAAACCAATGTTTTCAGCAGTGAACATAATGTAGTTGAAAATATCACCAACTATATTTTGTTTGACAGAGCTCTAGGTGCTCTGTCAAACAAGGTGCAGTTGGTTAAATATTTGTCCTACAAGTGCAAAATAGTGTCATAGAAGAGATTTCCAGGTGAAAAAAGGTGATGAGGCAGATTTTCTATGATGAGGGAGGGGCCTGAGAAACAAGAATTTTTTTTTTATTAGACTAATTTTTAAGATTGATTTCATGCAGCCCTGTCAATTAGGAAAATCTGCCTCAAGCCTGTCGGTGCAATGTACATTCTCAAATAGCACAGTGCAAACTCAACTTTCACTGTGTTCTGCAACTGATGAAAACCAGTCAGTTCCAGAATAGCACTGTTCTCAGTAAGCATTTCTACAATAGGCTCATGTGCAGTTGTTAGACATTGTGATTCATGTGGTGTGATCTGTGGACGTATTCACACTGTTGTCAAGAAAATAAATTGAGAAGCTTTCATCATACTTCACGAATTTTCAGCAACAGGTAGCAAATCCCTAAATATAGAATAGGAAATATTAGAAAGAATAAACATTCCGTGAGCAAAAGCACTCGAGGGGTAGAAGAATTTTTATTATTTCAAAACAAAAACAAGGAGAAAATCTTTTAATAAAAAACAAGTGCCTGTGTCATTGCTATCATTCTCAATTGCTATTCATCTCAGAAGAGAATTTTCTTAATTTTTTTCGGCAAAATCTGTTTGCCACGAAAAATAAGGTTTCCTTAGCACTGCTGATTGCCGATGTGAATTGACAGGGCTGTTTATGTTATTTTGGGATTTCAGCTGTACATTTTCATTAGGTATCTTATCCTTTAAATTTAGCAGAAATCAAATAAGTGAGGGAGTTTAATGAAAATATTTCATGAACTGGAAACTGGTTAACAAATAAGAACTTACTTCAGTGAGGAATCTTTATGTTCAGATTTTTCAGCATTACTACTTCTAGTGTTATCAGAGGATTTTGACTGGAAAAGCTTTGTCTGTGTACCAATCTACAAAATCGGTCAAGAAATTAACTTTTCAAGGTCTTTTGCATAAAATCCCGAATATATCTCAATTAATACAATGTAATGTAGAGTTGGGCATTTCTCAAATGAAACCACATTAATTTGATAGAACTCCAAAATACCCCCAAATCATTTACTATATCTTCAGTACAAATTTGTCCTGTTAATTGTGTAACTGTTATAGAGTACACATTGAGTTTAATAAAATATTTTGTGATATATAGAATTACCACTGTATTCCCTGTGTTTACAGAAGACCTAGTCAGCCTAAGACATTCAGTAGAAGATATAGAGGATATGGAATGAGTGTTTTTCTCATATAATATTTATGAAACGAGTCTAAGAATTTTCCGTTTTGGCGAGCCTCTGGCAAGCCCAAACGGAAAATTCGGACGAGTTTTATAAATATTATGAGAAAAACACTCATTTCATATTCTATTTATCATATGACACACATACACACACACAAATTAGCCACTTAGTATGACTTTTTAACCCATCACCTAACTTGAGTTGCATACGGCACTTGGAAAAAATATCCTCGTATAACTAAAAATTTTCATTTTTTGTTTCCAAAACATAGGTTATGACCCCTCATTGGAACGAGCTCGTTCCAATGAGTGGTCATAACCTATGTTTTGGAAGCAAAACGTGAAAACATAAAAAAAAATGAATGGCGTTTTTCTTGTATGTAAAAGATTAATACAATATAACCCACCCTAAATAGGACAGATAACGTAAATTCTCCCTACTGAAATTATGCAAATATCACCCAGTTGTATTTGTTTAGCCAATCAAATTGACCAGTTTTGAAATTGACCAATGAAAGCTCCCAACTCTGATTATGCAAATTATGAAAATGTGGCCCAGTTTTATTTTGTTCAGCCAATCAAATTGTCTAGTTTTGAAATTGACCAATGAAATTGACAGAAGGCTTTATTTATTACTGATTAATATGAAAACAAAATATCAAATGTTTTAAAGTGAACAAAACGGACGAGTCATATGATAAATTAATCTATTGTATGTTGTTTAACAGAGCTCCATGAGATCTACCAAACAAGATGTTAGAGCTGGAAGGTTTTGATTTTTCACATTTGGTTTAGCTTCAGGGAAAAACTTCAGTTTTTCTTTGTGTTAAGAACATATAATAAATAACACTTCGGACTCTTTTACTTGGTAAAAATCTGCAATAGTTTATATCACACAGCTCACCACAAAAAAGCCCTGCCTGTAAGCATCATGATTGTGTTCGGCCTAACTTAGCTTTATCAATCTATGTTCAGGGAGATCAGTTACCTATTCAATCAGAAGAAAACATAAATTAGGGAAACAAATGAATAAAGTTCATCTTATCTATATTGTGTTCTCATGGTCACATTTTATCCCTTAATGATTCATCCGGTGGACGGGTCAATAGTGGAGAAAATGTGACAATGCGAACACGGCGTATTTGCACTTTTGTCGGGTAGACCAAATGACAAAAGTCCATAGGTGCCACAAGTCCAGTTCCCTCCTTGTAAGATAGGTCAATAAGTTTATGCACAGAGTAAAACTTTCTGGCAGTTTTTGCTGGGTCTTGCAGTTTATTTGCCACAAAAACTGGAACCGAACCAGAAAACAAACAAAAAAACACCCAGCTCTTCAAGATGTCATTGAATAAAAGCTCAGTTTATCACTAGCACACAGAAAATTGCCTGTTAATTGTATACTAATGTTAACTAATTGAGCGCTAAATTATTTTTCAGAAGTGAATTGAAACATGGGTACCATCAATAGCTGACTTAGTTTGGCAAGATTTTGTTCATAAAAAATTGTTTTGTTACAATTTACTGGAGAGTGCCAATAGACACTCTCCAGTAAATTGCAACCAAACATTTATATAAAAAAATTCTACTAATGAGCAGACATCAAGCTAATGCATACAGTCTAAAGCTGCTAAAGTGGCTTTTAACACTTTTCAATAGAGCCATGAAAGTGGCTTCTAGCGCTCAACCAGTTAATTGAATATGTCTCACTGGCAGAGTAGGTCTTCAAGTAATCTGCAATGGTCGAAACCAGCCAGTCATATTCACAAAAATCGTCATTTAAATTTCAGTTTTTTAATTTTCTATTTTAAAAATAAAGCTTATGATCCCTCAATGGAATAAGGGGTAATAAGCTACGTTTTTGAGGGAAATAAGGAAACCTTTTAGTTTTTCGTTAAACTGTTTTGCAAGTGTTGTATTCTAATGTGTTAGGTATAGGGTTAAAATGCTCAGGCAAATTTTGAAAATTACAAGATTTTCCTTCAGTCTTATGGGTTGACAGTACTTCTGGTCAAGACAAACAGCAGCCAAACCTGGATTTGAAACACTTGCAAAGATAATTTGATTTCAGTCTGAAAGATTCCCCTCATGCTTACTTCTCAACACACCCACCCTGAAGCCACAATATAGTTAAAACTTGGAATTAGGTCTTGGATCAACTGAAAGGTTGACTACCTTCTTCAGAAGATGAATTTTTCATTGAGAGAACTAAGCCTACCTTTTTTCCTGAAGATTTTGAAATATTGGTTTTACTTGACACAAATATACTCTGAGATGGTGTTACTGTTTTGCTTTTACTTTTCTGCATGCTATCAAATACTTCTGTTCCTTTCACACTTGAACTTTTCTTCTGTGAACTGGAAACCTGAAATGACGTTTCAACATTTTGCATATGGCCAATCCAAAGCACTGACATAATAAAATAAATGAATACAAAGTAGTTTAATGAGTCCAAACTGAGATAATCTGACATATTTTGATCTGTAAGCAGACACTTTCAAATACATTTTCAACTTACAAAGGTTTTTCAAGGATTCTAAAGATTCTAATTCAACATTTCTTCTACAGGGGCATTCTTATTAAGTTGTGCACACTGTGTGTGTTATACATATGAATGGTTGGTTCCTACACAAAATCATCAGCCCAGTTTTGCACGTTTTGATGCATGATCGATCTCCTACATCTCAAGATTTTAGCAAGAAACAATCCCCTGAATGTACTAAATCGGGAAAAAAAAATCGAAACTACATATGAAGTGGTGTGTGTCGGGAATCATATTCTAGATATCCTTAAGGATTACCTCGTGCCATTTCTGACTTGTCAAATGACTTCATTACTTTCTGTAAAGTGTTTAAGATTAACTTTGGCATCCATTGATAACCAAGTTTACTTATGACGGAACAGATTTCTGTGAAGAATTTATGGCAACCTTTGATATCAAAACTCAATAAAGCAGATCTGCTGTGACAAGTATTGCTGTTCAGCCTTGATAAGCCAAGATGAAACTATTTTATTCCATAATAGCAAAAGGCAGAAAAGTTTACTCATATTTTGGAAAAGGAACCTCAAACAGGATTTCAAGTAGCTTTTATGACAGTGTTGCTTTAAGTGGCGAATTAAAAAGTGCTAATCCATTTCACCCAGGCTGAAAAAAGCTGTTAAAAATATTCAGAACAAAAAACCCTGTGCCGGAAGCAACATATATAATGAAATAACAAGAGGCCCCACAGAGCCTTAATCGCTCACCTGACAAAGTTGTTCAAAGAAGTATTTGGGGTCACATTCAGTTAGACATGGTTCATAAACACTACAAAGGAATGAAGTCTAACCTAACCTCCTTCTCTCCATAGAGAGCCCAACTATTAAGCTAGGGACTCAAATTGAACAAACTTGAATCTGATCCCCCTTGAGATCTTATATACCAGATATAAAGAATTCTAACTAGTGGATCTGAAGAAGAAGGTTTTTAAAGAAATGTCCTCACATTGTACTAAGTTAAACTTTGGGCTCCAATAGAGAGCCAAAATATTAACCCAGACCACGATTTGAACAAACTTGAATCTGACCCACTTAGAGATGTTGCATACCAAATTTTAACCCAGGGACCCGATATGAACAAACTTGAATCTGACCATCCTAGAGATGTTGTATACCGAATACGAAAGTATTCTGACTGCTGGATCTGAACAAGAAGATTTTCAAAGACATTTCCTCATATTGCACTAAGTTAATCTTTGGGTTCCAATAGAGAGCCAAAATATTAACCCAGACCCTGATTTGAACAAACTCGTTTCAGACCCACTTAGAGATGTTGTATACCAAATATGAAAGGATTCTGACTGGTGGATTTGAAGAAGAAGATTTTTTAAAAAATTCTCTCATATTGCACCAAGTTAAAATCCAGGCTCCCATAGGTAGCCAAATTAATAATCCTGGGGCTCGAATTGAATAAATTTGAACCTTACTCCCCTACAGATGTTGTATACCAAATATGAAAGGATTCTGACCCGTGGATCTGAAGAAGAAGATTTTTAAAGAAATTCTCTCATATTGCACTAAGTTAAAATTCGGGCTCCCACAGGGAGCCTAAATATCAACCCAAGGACCCGATTTGAACAAACTTGAATCTGACCCCTCTAGAGATGTTGTCGACCAAATACCAGAAGATTCTAACTGATGGTTCTGGAGAAGAAGATTTTTAAAGAAATTTCCTCATATTGCACTAAGTTAACATTCACACTCCAATAGAGAGCCCAAATATCAACCCAGGGACCAGATGTGAACAAACTTGAATTGGAGCCTCCTAGAGATGTTGTATATCAAATATGAAAGCATTCTGACTGCAGGGTCGGAAGAAGAAGATTTTTTAAAAAATTCCTCATATTGCACTAAGCTGATATTCGGGCTCACACAGGGAGCCCAAATATTTACCCAGGTAACCGATTTGAACAAACCTGAAACTGCCCCATCTTGAGATGTTGTATACCAAAAATGAAAGGATTCTGGCTGGTGGATCGTAAGGAGATTTTTAAAGAAATTCCCTCATATTGCACTAAGTTAAAATTTGGGCTCTCATAGCAGGGGTTCCGGTAGGTTATAATAAATGGGTCCGTTTCCAGACTTGGGGGAAATTTCGATCATTGCAGCAGACGCCAGAGGCCTCTGCAGAATGTGCCGAATGCACATGTCTTTGAAGGGGGGAGGGGGGTCTTGGGGGGGTTTCTCCCCCCAGGAAAATTTTGAATTCTAGGTGCTCTGAGGTTGCTTCTGGGGGCACTCGGGCCTAAACATTGTACGAAAAATTATCCAAAAAACTTTTGTCTTTTTCCTTGTAAAACTGAAAAAAGTCATCACCACGACTGGAAAATTATTCATAGAGCAGGCACGTAAATTTTCGGACCGCCATTATGATAATATGTGAAGAACAATTCCTGACAGCTCACAAAATGTGCATTTTGACTTCAACATTTCAACAAAATGCCGATGTTTGATCCGAAACCCTTTTAACGTATAGTGTAAACAATTGTGCCTTTTATAAATCGCAAGTCCACAGTTTGGAAATTCAGTGGGTCGTGCATCAAGGGAGAGCATTCCAAATTGAAGAGCTCTAAGCAACGCCACCTAGTGAATGATGATGCAACATCCATGTCAGACTCAGTCTTAGTATTGTTAGACTGTGTTGGTCGTTAGTAAGAAAAAATACTAGAAGTTCCACAATAACTTGTGTGAAAAAAGTTACTGAACTTCAACAGAAACACATTCCCACACCTAAACGGACATCATGCATACATGTTATTTTTACAATGTAGAAGTTTGTGTGGGAATGGCGCCTGATTCCAAACTTCTTAAAATGGAAATGGGCATCATTTCTTCTCAAATGTCTACAATGTAAACTAGCTTTGAATGGAAGGATGCGAGCTATATTTTGAAATTGAAGGCTCATGTTATCAAAGTCTGAGATCACTTATATTATTTAGAATCAGCTGTGGAATACAGCAAATTCTATTTTATGCGACATATTATCATTGGGCGTCACGTACAGACACGTAAAACATGAGCACTGTCGTTAATTTCCATTGAATGGAAAAGAGATCAGGAACAAAGGCTATGACCCCATAGACAGCTTCTAGCTGCCCGATATTGAGGCAATTGTCATTTAATCATCATATTTCCGACAGGTTTTCAAAATTAGTGTTAATCACATCAGGCAGATACACACCGTTACAAATTTCCTGAATATCAAAGCATGTGGATGTCATTGGCATCCTCGTGCTTTGATGTTCAGGAAAATTGTATGGGCTATTTTGTGGGTCTGCCCTCCAAACCCGCATTTAGTTGACTTAGGGTAAACAATTGGTGGGGTTGGCCAGGAAAAGTCCTACTAGGATGCTGCACTCGGTAAATGACATTCGAGTTATAGGCCGGCCCTGTAATTCGAATGCTGGTTACCCGAGTGTACCATCCCAGTAGATCTTGACGAATAAGGCCAACACTGAACAGCTTACATGGACAATGACATGGTGTTAAAATTTACTATAGAGGTAGAGGTTTGAATGAGCATCAGTCTGAATGAAGTGGGGCATCAGCAACAGACTGAACAGATCGCCTCCGGCCACATTCGCATCTGGACATTGAGAATAAGCTGTTGAGCTCAGGGACACTGGATAGCTTTTCAAGGACTTTCAATAACCCTTCGAGAATTTTCAATGATCACAGCATGGGAATACCAAAAGTAGCTTCATCATTAGACATTTACAGCAATGGACTTCTCCCCACAATTTTAACGGATCAGAATGCCTTCAGAGGTCACCTCAAAGCCTCCAAGAGAGGATTTAAGATGAGCTTTGAAGACATTCAATTAGAGAACGCCGAACAATAAACACCATTCATCCAGACAATTAGACTAAACTGTATTAGTACATCACGTGACAAATCCCCGTATTCTCATTGGCTGTATTGATAGGGACTATGAAAACATAGTGCCCGGAGTCAAGCATAGTGCCCGGAGTTATGCAATAGTGCGCACGCATTGCAAACAGAATCCTGAGAGGATTCCCCTTTTCTTCTGAGCAGACGGCAAATGTGGAGACGAATAGAAATAAAATGAGCGTTTCGAGATTCGCAAACGAGAATGTTAATTCTTTTCTTGAACAACATCAGAGCCGAAAGACTGTTAGTTTAACCAAATATGCTGTCAATATTCTCCGGCAGTTCTGTTCTGACAGAAAAAGGAATGGTGCATTTGAAACGTTAGATGTTGGAAGATTAACGGAACTATTGAAAGACTTTTATACAAACGTTAGAAATCGCGATGGTGATTTGTATTTCAAAAGCAGTATTTGTGCCATTCGTCAAGGAATAAGAAGATATTTGCAAGAACCCCCACATGAGAGACACTTTGATATAATAACAGACCCAGCTTTCAAAGGTGCTAATCGTGTATTCGACAGCATGTTGAAGAAAACAAGAGAAGACGGAAAAGGAACAGTCCGACACAAAAAACCCATTCCGCCAGGTAACTATAAAAAATACATAAAATAAAACACAACAAAACTAGAAAGTGAACAAGTCAGTGTCTGCAATAGACAGTGGTGTTGTAATTATTTGTTCTCGTATAAATACACAGTCTTGTTAATTACATGAAATAGATGAGTGTTGTTTATTACTCAAATCGACAAGAGACACATAAGAACAGTTGTGAGAGAAAGTAAATAAATAACGGGCAGCAATGTTTGCTGAAAGTTATCATAAACATGAATAAATAAATAGATAAATTACGGGGAGCAATGTATGTTGAAAGTTATCATAAACATGAATAAATTGTAGACCTATCAATTAAATAGTTTTGAATAAGAGTGTTAGAGAGGGCACTGAATATTATTTATCTTCGATCACAATAAACAATTGTGATTGACCGTGTAAACGTTTATTCTGCTTTGATGCTTAGTGTTTCATTCTATTTCAGGCGATCTAAGGAAATTATATCAGCACCCAATTGTGTTTAATCCGGACATTCCAAGAGGTCTTTTGAATAAAGTAATGTTTGAGCTTTTATTTTACTTTTGTCAGAGAGGGAGAGAAAACATTCGAGAAATTAAAGCTTGTGATTTTGTAGTTAAAACTGATGACACTGGAAGAAAATACATCCTGAAAACTACTTCTGAGCAAACAAAAAATCACACAGGTGTAACGAATGAGGATGAAGGTGATGGACCTAGAATGTATGAAACTGGCACAAAGATGTGCCCTGTTACTAGTTTTCAACGATATCTTATGAAACGAAACCATGAGTGTGATGAGTTCTTTCAAATTCCCCAAAATTCATACCACGAGAATGACGAATGTTGGTTTGAGTGAAGGGCAATGGGAAAAAATTCCATAGGAGAGTTCATGGTAAAAATGTCTAAACAAGTTGGTCTTTCTGATACATATACCAACCACTGTGTGCGTGCTACGACCATAACAATTCTTAATGAGTGTGGATTCAAAGATCGCGATATTATTTCTTTATCGGGACACAGAAATTAAACATCATTGCCAAGTTACGTTTCGGACACAAGAGCTGATGTCAAACGAGGTATGTCAGAGAGCTTGAGTTCCATGGTCGATAATGCAGATGCTGAACATTCAGAAATGCCTGCAGCGAGGAATGCTGTTGAAAAAAAACAACACAACTCTCTTTCCAGTCAGCAAATTCCACAGTATCAGCACCCGAATTATTAGATACCGATATTGATGACGACGATCTGATAAGTGCATTGGAGGAAATCGAGTGTTCAAAAAACTCAACATCAATTGACATTCGAAAGCAATCCAAAGAAATATGCAACAAAATGCAGTATTGTGCCCCAAAATTCAATTTCAGCAATTGTGTTGTAAATATTTACAATAATTAAAATGTGCTCGTACATCAGAGGAAGTACCTATAACACGTTCAATGGGGTGAACGTTAATAATACTTTAGTGCCATGAATAATGAAATTTCTATAGTGCCTCACAAGCTCTGTTAATACCACCATATGTGAGACGTTGATTCTGTTGTATGATATCTCGTGTTAACCAGTTATGTGCCACATGATTGGTTGATCGGTTTCATGTGTTTATTTACATTATTCTACTTTACCCGTTGAGTTCGAATCCAGTTGATAGTTTAATGTTTTCCTGACATTTTCATGTTATTAATTTCATTGTTTTATTTTGGATAGTAAAGTGTTAGTTATCTCTCCGTTCCTTCTTTAATATGTTGTGGAGATGGTCTGGGTGTGATGTACTAAACCCATTAATGCCTTCCGTTTCGGGCACTATGCTCTCATAGTGTTGCTTCGGGAACCAAATAGTGCCCTCGCTATCGCTCGGGCACTATTGCATCCCTCAGCAACACTATGAGAGCATAGTGCCCTCAACGGAAGGCATTAATAGGTAAATAGGTTTAAAAGTTACAATTTGAAGTCAATAAAATCATGCAAATATTGATCTTGCTGGAGTTGGTCAACATAACCTGCGCCAATAATATCAATATTTGTATGTTTTCATGGGTGGATATGGGGGTGGGGGTGGGGTGAGGGTGGATTCCCCCCCCCCCCCCCCCCCCCCCGACATTAGCTATTTCCCTACTTGTGGTGCCATACCTCAAACCACACCCATCTTGACAAATTAACATACAAATGTAATCAGTGCAAAGGAGAGAGCAGTTCAACATTTAAAGGCCGCCAGATGGCGGTGGACTTCAAATGTTGAACTGTTTCTCCTGAAAGCACACTGCAGGGTTTTTGCCACTCGCTTTTCAACACAGTGTAGTCATTCATGAGCATCTGCGTGATGTCGTGTGGTTGCATTATTACCCAGATGAATATTTGGGGAAGTGTGCAGAAATGATGTGAAAAGTGAATGCTTTAAATTAAGAATAGAATGATTTATTTTGGTCGATCGTCAATCGAAAATTGTTTACATGTTGCCGGAATATGCTCATGTCATTAGTTTAGCATAGGCATAGGTCAGCTCAAAAATCAACTTTCCGTTGAGTCATCTGCCGGAATTTGTCGACAACTCTAATCCAATCATCATCGGTCATAGGTTCGGACATCAATGAGATTCGCATAAGCGATTCAAGTGTCTTGGCTTACAGTGATGTTCTTAATTCAGTTTTCACTAAATTCAGTAAACTGACAGCACGTTCCACTGAAGCGGTTCCAACCGGCAACAGGCAGCTCATTATTACAAGTAACTTGATACAGTTTGGGTGAGATGCATTTAAATTATGAGAAACAGCTTTTTGTAAAAGTTGGTTTGGGTCAAAGCGATTCCTTTCAGAAAGTTTATCTGCCCTGTCGCATTTCTCGCGTTGTGTTCGGCTGGGCATTTGTTGTACATGGTTGTCAATTTCAGCTTGATATTCTTTTAGAAACTTGAATGACTGGTCCTTAAAACCTCGGAATTCTGCTTTTGCTTCAATAGCATCAATTACTGGTTGTGCCGTGGTTAAATGACCCTTGTATTCATCGGTTTTAGGATTCACGTATAACTGGATTAAAGTTTGAAAATCCATCGTCCCATAAAATTTTCTGTCCTCTGTGTCCTCTCGTAGGTTATGAGCATCTAGGACAGAGAATGCCTTCAGTAAGTCATTTGCTTCAAATGCTGTATCTATCTCAAATTCCAAATCTTTTAAAATCACAGTTGCCGATTCAGTTATAAAAGTTTTCACAACAACACACATGTCACGGTCATCAGAACGCTGCCTACCACGCCGAGCTCCATCGCCCCGAACGTTCGCTGTTTTCATTAACTCATGCCATCTGCAGAAAAAGGGAATGGTGTCTGATACCACTTTTGGAATATTATTGACAAAATCAGTGGCTAGAAATTTATCAAGTGCGCCGAGAATGTCATTAAGCTCTATTTTAGCGGAACTGATGTGCTTTGGCACACTGCTAAAATTTAGGGACTGATACTTCAGACTTTTATTCAAATGTCCAGTTACCTTCAAGATATCACATAAAAGTTAAAAAATTTATAGTAATTTATATATTTTTTTATACTTACCAATGACCCAGACTTAGCTGGTGCTAACTCCAACAAAACCAGGGCCAAACACAAATTTTGCCCCCCAATCCCCAAAATTTGCATCCAAAACAAAAAGAAATCATGTCCTAAAGGACCTCCATAGTACGCCTCTACTGCGCATGCGCAGTGACGCAGTCGTCCCGAAATTGGCGCCAATTATCATTCTTACTGGCAGTGCCTGGTCAGCGCTATGTACTCAGCGGGGAGGCAAGAGTTCCCAACTCCAGGGAGGGCCATCCCCGTCTGGGTCATTGGTAAGTATAAAAAATATATAAATTACTATAAATTTTTTAACATTTTTATACTGTACCAATGACCCAGACTTAGCTGAATAGTAAACAGGCTGGAGGGCCTAGGACATAGAGGAAAATCCAATAAGCTCAATTATATAGTAAAGAGGTAACCCCTTAAGGAGAAAAGGAGTATTAGGCTTTACATGTATCTTTCTTATTTAATATTAAATTAGAAAGATACACTACCCTTAATAATTGAGCACAATAACATTCATGTTCTCTATTAACATCCAGTATAACCCTTATACTAATTATTTTTAAAGCAAGCCAATAAATAAAGTAGTCCAGAGAATTGAGACTCTTTATAGTCATTTAAAAGTGTCCGAGTATTGTATATTAAAGCCCGTTTGACACTTGACATATACAAATGCTTCACACCGAGCTACACTTTAAAAATAAGACATGAATGAATTTAAACATTAATATTACACTTTAAAACCATCCCGGAAGCGACTCAGAAATACTGACTTGGAGGAGGCATTCCCTTGCTTTTCACTATAAAGCAGGTGACCTAAGGGAACACCCGCCCCCCCCCCCCCCCTTCCCCTTGCCCTGGGTCAAATAGCCCAGAGCGAAGAGGGCAGCCGGACGGAGTCACTGCCGGAACAGAAAGCCTGCATAACTATAGTTGCAACTGTTTAGTGGACGACATTCTGAGCAACAGATAACGGACCTAAACAATGCAGGTCTCCAGAAATGGACTCAATATTTCTGAGATAAAAATTCGTAAATGTGGATGGCTGAGACCAATAAGCAGCCTTCATTAAATCTGTAATAGCAACACTATTAGCATAAGCCCAGGAAGTAGAAAGAGCTCTTACTTCATGAGCAGAAATCTTAAGCACAGACTGCTGAGAAGAAGATAAATCTTCATAAGCAGTACGGATAGTTAACTGAATCCATCTAGCAATAGAATGGACTGAAATGTCCTTTCTATTAGGCATCAAAGACAGAAAGAAACGTTTCCGTCCCTTTCTGATAAACTGAGATCTCTGTTTATAGATACGTAGTGCTCTAACAGGACAGAGTAAAGGCCTACGCCCGTCTGAAGACGGAAGAGCCTTAATAACAATAGGTTCCGGATATTTATTAGGAGCCTGATTCTTAGCTAAAAAAACCCACATTAGTAGTGAAGGTGATAGTGTTCCCAACACTACGATAATGAGAATCATCCACCGATAGTGCATGAAGCTCACTGACTCTTCTGGCAGAAGAGAAAGCTAAGAGAAAAGCTGTCTTATAAGATAAGAATTTGAAATCTACTGTCCCAAGAGGTTCAAATGGCTTTTCCTTCAATTTAAGGAGAACCCAAGCTAAATTCCACTTAGGAATTAATTTAAGCGTTCTGGGTCTATTTATCGAAAAGTTTCTAACCAATTTCGATAAAGAGACATTAGATCCAATTTGTAAACTATCATGATGTGCATAGGTATCAGATAACATAGATCTATAACCCTTTATAGTAACAGGCTGCAGTTTGATTTCGTCAAACAAGTATACTAGAAAGTTTGCAATGTCTGGTATAGAGGGATCAAATATATCTACAGAATGATCCGTACACCAACGACGAAAAACCTTCCACTTAGCCGCATAGTTTAGCGAAGAGGAGGTCCTCCTACAGTTAGAAATCGCGTCCACTGCTCGTCCTGTAAAGTGCTTGCCATGCAAGAAGGACCGCACAACGGAAAAACGTGAAGGTTGAGACCTTGCGGGTTGTGATGGAGTTGGCGCAATTTCCCCGGCGAAAGAAGATCCTCTCGTGGAGGAAGCTTCCGCGGTAGGTCCCACAACAGACACCTGAGTAGATTTATCCACGGTCTCTGTGGCGACAGAGATGCTACCAACAGAATCTTGCATTGAGATTGTTTTATCTTTAGCAATACTTGTTGAATTAACGGCGCTGGAGGATACGCATATCCTATCATTCCGTCCCAAGGGATCGACAGAGCGTCTACTGCAAATGCTCTTGGATCCGGACACGGAGACACATACGTCTGCAACTGATTGTTGAGATGTGTCGCAAATAAGTCTATCATTGGCCGTTCCCATTGGTAGCAAATCTGATTGAATACTTGTTTGTTGAGAGTCCACTCCGACGGCAACAAGCGACCCTTTCGTGAAAGGGAGTCTGCTAGCACATTCAGACGACCCGGTATGTGACGGACCGAAAGAAGAACGTGATGTTCTAATGCAAACAGAAGGATTCTTTCCGTTAGATTGAACAACGGAACTGAATGAGTGCCTCCCTGATTCCGTATATACGCCACTACTGTCGTATTGTCGGATAGGATTTGGACATGAGCATCGTGAATAATGTCCATCCAGTGACGTAACGCAAGCCAAATTGACATCATTTCCTTGATGTTTATGTGCTTGCACAGGAATTGCGGATCCCAAAGACCCTGGCATCTCGAATCCGTTGGGATTAATGATGCACCCCAACCTGTTTGACTGGCATCCGTCATAACGGTAAAACTCGGATCCGGCAACTGCAGCGGAACTCCTTGAGTTAACCACTGAATGTTTGCCCAAGTCTGAATCTCGTTTCACTTGATCTGACAAGAGAACGTCTACATCGAGCGAATGAATTTTCACACTCCAATTCTGAGTCAGGAAAATTTGAAGAGGACGTGTGCGTAGCCGCCCCATCGGAATGAGATCCGCGGCGGCTCCGCACAGACCTATCAGTCTCATAAATTCTCTCGCCGTGACTTTGTCTGCGTGCAGACAATAGCGAGCGTAACAACTGACTAATTTCGCTCTGGTTAACGGCAGACGAACGAGATTGTTGTGCGTCTCGAAGCTCATTCCCAGATGAGTGAATGACTTGGACGGCACCAGATCCGACTTCTCCTCGTTTACTATAAAACCGAGACGTCGGAGCAATAGAAGAAGATTCTGAACATCGTTCTGAAGCGTTAACTCGTTGCCGTACCTCTGAAGAATGTCGTCCAGGTAGGCCGACGTTACCGCAGACGAATGAGCTCGGAAGTAGATCATTACCGAATTCATTACCCGAGTGAAAGCCCAGGGTGCTAGATTCAATCCGAAGCACATCGCCCGGAATTGATACACCACTCCTAGGACTGCGAAGCGTAGATACTTTCGGAATGTCGGATGTACCATGACGTGAAAGTACGCATCTTTGAGATCTATGCTCGTTGCATAATCGTTCACCCGAATACTCGCTCTGACCGATCGAATCGTCTCCATATAAAACTTCGGAGCGACGATCAGCTTGTTTATCCAGCTCAAATCTATGACTGGACGGAACGAGCCGTCTGGTTTCGGAACCAGAAACAGATGGCTGTAGAATCCCAGAGATTCCTGGTTTTCTACGACCTCTACCGCATTCTTCATTAAAAGAGACTGCACCTCTGATAACAGAGCGTCTCTTTTCTGTGGATTTGACGGAAGATGAGTCCACTTTGGACTTCGAGTTAATGGAGGCTTTCGTTTGAAGGATATCTTTAGACCTTCCGAAGTCACTCCTCTCACCCAAGGGTCGTCCGTAATCGACGCCCACTCTTGTGAAAAACTCGACAACCTTCCGCCAACCGGAACGCGATAGAGGTTTAAGCCATCACCTCCTGGTCCTGCGAGGCCTGCGGTAGGAGAAACCACGTCTTCCACGACCCGCACCTCGCCTCGTCGACCTCGGGGCGTCCGACCGATTGTCCCGGCCTGAAGGACATCCCGAACGAGAGTCGCTATCCTGACGGTCTCTCGAATAAGACCAAGAGGACGCACCGGAACCTCTATAGGAACCTCTCTTGGGCGCATTAGACCCAGAAGTGCCTGTCTTATTCGTGTCTGCTGTATCCGACTTTTTAGGAGCCGATCTGAACAACAGAGAATCATTAGCTTTCTTTTTAATTTTATCATAAATAGCGGAAAGCTTGCCGTCAAAGAGAAGTTCTCCTGAGACCGAAGCGACTCTAAGAGAGTTCTTCACCTTAGAATCCACCAGTGTGGATGTAGCTAGGGCTGCGTCACGTCTAACCAACTCCAGATTTGCCACTGAAAGGGCGGAGTTACACGTGGAATAAGCTACTGCCCGTGAAAGAAGTCTTAAAGAGGATTGTATATCCTGAAACTCTTCCCCTTGAAGGCGCAGTGATAACGCCTTAGTAAGGTGATCTGCGTAAGATAAGGCATCTAAATTGGCTCTGTTAGACGCAATAGCTGTTTCCAACACCGCGGTTGGAATAGAAGCTGACGACGGTAATGATAGCTCTAAGTCTTCCGCCTCGTCGTCCATACGCAGAGGAACTCTTGGTATACCCTGTCCTGCCGTATCGAATTTATTCCTTGCATTAATGAAAGGCAGGTTAAGAGTATTTGCGGACAAGAAACCTGCTTTCCCCGTCCTGGAAGCAAGTTTAAAAATAGCGTCGTTCAATAATTCAAATGTTCTTGCAACATTATTGGACTGCGACGGAAACTCGGGAGCGATGTCCCTGAACCGCTCAAAAAATTCAGAGTCCAATGACGCTATAATTCTCTTGTCCGGAAGCGCAGCAGTCTGGCCCGACGGAACAACTTGAGGGAGAAAGTGCCGGATGAAGTCCACGGCAGCTTTATGTTGTTCCGAAAGGGATAGCTCCAATTCATCCGTATCCCTTTCACCATCCGGTCGGACCTCCCGATGTTCCCGGTCGTCCGCCCCCGATGCTTCGGCGGAGCGTACCGACCCAGCTCCGTCGGATAATTCTCGATCCGACACCGTTCCTGTCGGCTGCTGGGATGCTGCGATAAGCTGTGCTATCTGCACAAGAATGTCCGACGTCGAGACCTGCGGAGGCGCAGTCTTTCGCTGCTTCGCCGAGGGCAGCTCCGCATCAGATGGCTCCCGCATACTTTTCCTATGCGAACGTCCGGAGTCCATCGGTCTCGAATCCCTGGCTGCCGGATGGTGTGACCTGGTCGCCGAAGAATCCTTCAACGGCGAAGCTGGTAAAATATCGGCGGTCACGCAGCCAAGGTGCGGTCGTGTGCGCTGACGAGAAGAGGAAGCCTTAACAGTCTCTGCGGACTGCTTATACAACGGAGCGTCCCGAGCGACGGACGTATGCTCCGCTAAAGACACATTTTGTACCACAACATCTGGTCCCAGATGTTGTTGTACGAGAGAGGGACCTCTCTCGCTCGCGGCCCGGCTGGACCTGGACGAGCTAGGAACCGGACTAAAAGGCTTCCTCCGTTCTCGTTTACTATCCGCCGTCACTGGGTGTGCATCTATTATATTTATAGTGCTCGCATCACCCAAAATTTCCTCTTGGACCGCATCGGACGAACCCGGCTGCCGAACCATTCGGTGAATGGACGCTACACCGGGCGAGCTAGCGGACGACATTTGTCTAATCTCCATGAGCACTTTTGCCGCTAGCTCTGAATTCATTTGTGACGACGGACGCACACTTGAAGAAGATAACATGGAAACATCACCCTGTTCTGGTTCCTCTGAAATAGAAACTGAGAGAGTAGAGTGACCTTGTGGAGAAAGAGCCGGCATCGCTCTTTCTCCAGAAACAACATATCGTGACACACGTTTCCAATGTTTCTCATCCCAATGTTCACATATAGGACAGGGATTAATGCGAGAACACTGACTACAATTAATACAATGATCATGAAAGTCAGAGGAAGATTTCTTCCTATTACAATTTGAACAATGTCCCTTCATTGTGAAAGAACAACAATAAGTCCTAGTTACTCGCAAAAACCCCTGACACAAAGATACATAATAACATGATCCATTAATAAATGAAAAAACAATTGCAAAACAAAATAATTTTGAAAAAATATTTTTTCAGAAAAGCCCAAGTTGCTGAAAAGTAACGTTGAGCCCCGATGGCAAAGTGTGGTCAAAAATTTTAAAATTATATAAAATAATTAATGAGACACTTTCGGATAATATAAATGTATCTTATAATGAGATAAACTACCACAAAGGCAAACAGCCCCCCTCAAAAAAGGCTGTTGCCAATGAAAACAAACAGTGTAAACACACCAGAAAACATGACTCCAGGCACTGAAAAAACTGGCCCGGAATCAGTCATCAATTACACTCTATCTCATGCAAAACAGAGACTCCCAGGGGAGAATCTGTAGAACATCAGATGGAAGATGCAGAACACAAACGTTATACACCCAAGGGTGAAAACGTAACTATGGGGAAAATAACAGAAAACATTCTGTAACCAAGCAACTCTCCCAGGAAATTTTAGAAATGAAACTTCTCAAAAATATGCCAAAAGCATGGGAGAATTGCCAGGGGGGACTTTAGAAGGCTAGGGGAGAGGAAACACTGAATAAGCAGTGCAACAATTAGCAAGAATGACAACAAGAGGCCCATGCCTCGAAAATAGGCAACTTAACATAATTTCATCAAAAAATTTTAAGTACAGCCCTGATTATTTTTTGCCACTTCTTTTTCCTCTCCTCCTTCTATCCTCCTTAGAATCACATTTTCTCCAAAAATTACGTGTCTGGCATCCTTTAAACTGAGATTTACAAGCACAAAGATCAGTGAGATGTTGACTGATGAAGGGCCAAACAGAGAATGAAAATTGGCGCCAATTTCGGGACGACTGCGTCACTGCGCATGCGCAGTAGAGGCGTACTATGGAGGTCCTTTAGGACATGATTTCTTTTTGTTTTGGATGCAAATTTTGGGGATTGGGGGGCAAAATTTGTGTTTGGCCCTGGTTTTGTTGGAGTTAGCACCAGCTAAGTCTGGGTCATTGGTACAGTATAAAAATATAGTAATATGAGAATAAACCTTTTGTCTGTCAAAAGTATTTTTAAACCCAGTGCCTCGGGGTCGCGTTTCTCTGCATGAATTTGATCAAGTGAGTCTATAACAGCTGTGTATCTGTCCACTACTTGAAGGCAGCAATCGCGATGTGAGAGCCACCTGGTTGCAGATGGCATAATCAACTTTAATACCTTTTCATCGCACACTTTTTGAACATTGGCTAAAACATCCAATTTTTTAGGCGAATGTATGAACATTTTCCAAAGCGACTTTAGTATAGCATCAACATTCTTAATTTCACTGTGTTTTTTCATGAGGTGCACAAACGTTAAAGCCAGTCTATGGCAGCGACAATTTATATACTGGGAAAACGAAGAAGCATGACGAAACAACCTTTGTAAGCCTGTCTTCTCTCCGGACATGGAATTTGTTCCATCCAATGCAATAAACAGTACATTTTTAAATTCAATATTCTTTTCAGTTAGCATATCTCCAATTTGGCCCATAACATATTCAGAATTGGTACGGTTTGCTGGAATACAAGCTAGCAGCTTTTCTACAACTTTCCCACCATCAAGCCAACTGCCCAGTATGACAAGTTGTTCAACACGTGCCTCATCAGTGGCTTCGTCAGCAAGCAAAGTAATAAATGGCGATGATTGACATTTACTTATTTCAAGCTCTTCAATATATTCATTCAAACATTGTGTCATTTCATCAATTGACTGGTTACTCAGGTAAGAGGCTATTGATGGATTTAATGTTAAATCAACCCCAATATCCTGAAGAAAATTATTCAAAGATTTCATATTGTAAAAGTGTGCTATTTTATTCTTCACAAGAAATAGCAGAGACTTGAAAATTGTTACTATTTTCTCTCGATTCTCTGCCCTGATATTAACTGTCTGTCATTGAATGGACTGAACAACAGTTCTGGTTGAATCTGTGGCTTGACGACTTGTATACGAGTGGACAGACGCCATATGCACGTGTGACTCGGCATGCCTCATAAATTGTCTCATGGGATGATCTCCGATAACAACTGGCTTTGTCAACCATGGCTGATCAGACTGTTGACTATTGCTCCAGCGTATACACATGTTACATAACCACCCTTTATGCTCGTAGCTATATTTTGCCCAGCTGTAAAGGGCTTGGAGTCTCTCCACAGATGTAGAAACGCTGGCAGACTCGCTAATTTCTGCACTCTGTTCGTCTGCTACTTGCATCCTATCGGGATCTGCAGGTGCAGCTGCATTGCCACTGGTTATATCGGCATCTTGGCCACGGTTTGACGCCTTATTGCTGGGTTGGACATCAGTCGCATCACTTGTGATCGCGGCAGGTGAACTGTCTTGTACTTTTGCTTCGCCGGTAATGCCGGCATTACAAGAGGCATCTGACACTTTTTTCTTCTTTGCATTTAGTCGATGAGAAGAAAGATGTTATTCTTTTAGTACCTTCTGCATCAGACGATTTTAGATTCTTGATGTAGAAGCCCTCTTTGTGGCTCATTTTTCATAACGTTTCGAATTCGCGCTACACAAGCATAGTACTCAATGGGTCACATATCCTCTCTCAGCATGATGTCACATACCACATGCTGACCTGTTCTGGAATTGCGTCATGCAGTTTCAGCGCACTCAGAGACACAATGACAAGATGCGGAGAGCGTCAGTGATGATTAGGCCTACTAATTTTGACTTTGATTAATTGTTTGTCACTTACATTTTGTTTTTGAGAGATTATGATAAATTTATTTGGCCATATTTCGACTGATATTCAAAAAACTACACGTCATGAGGGGAAAATTAGTTTGGGGGAATGGGTCCATTTTACGGAACCCCAAAACAGGGTCATGGAAGCCCTGCATAGGGAGCCCAAATATAAACCCAGGGACTCTATTTGAACAAACTTGAATCTGCCCCCCCCCCCCCCCCCCCCCCCCCCCCCCCCCCCCCCCCCTAGAGATGTTGTATACGAAATATGGAAGGATTCTGACTGGTGGATGGATCTGAACAAGAAGATTTTTAAAGAAATTTCCTCATATTGCACTAAGTTAAACTTTGGGCTCCAAAAGTGAGCCAAAAATATTAACCCATGGACCCGATTTCAACACTTGAATCTGACCCTCCTAGAGATTTTGTATACCAAATATGAAAGGATTCTGACTGCTGGATCTGAAGAAGATTTTTAAAGAAATTCCTTCATATTGCACTAAGTTAAAATTTGGGATCCCTAAATATACACCCAGGGACTCGATATGAACAAAGTTGATTTGAATCTAACTTCCCCCCCCCCCCCCCCCCCCCCCCCCCCCGCCCCCCAGATGTTGTATATCACATATGAAAGGATTCTGAATGGTGGATCTGAAGAAGAGGATTTTTAAAGAAATTTCCTCATATTGCACTGAGTAAAACTTTAAGTTGCAAATGAGATCCCAAATATTAACTCAGGGGCCCGATTTGAACAAACTTGTATCTGACCCCCCTAGAGATGTTATATATCAAATATCAGAATATTCTAATTGATGGTTCTGGAGAAGATGATTTTTTTAATTTTGGAAAACAATTTATGAGTGCTATCAGAGTAATGCCCCTTGTGGTGACCCATGTGGGCATGGCAACGTCATTTGAACAAAGTTGAATTGACATATGATAAGGAACAAGCATATCAAATTTGGTCTAGTGGTTTATGTGGAGAAGTCAATAATGTCAAGTTCAATCCGGACGGACTACAGACCAATGACAGACAACAGACAGAAAGTGATCACTTAAGTTCCCCCCGACTTCCAGTCAGGTAAGCTAAAAATACAATCCAAGAAAATGAAATGCAAAATATAGTAGGTATATATAATCTCTTGATGACAGAAACAAGGTGATCATTTTAACTGATTCTGTAGTTCCATAAAGTAGAATAAAATACAAATCATTCTGAGAATTTTAAACGAGCAAAAGCAGCCGATTGTTTTCAGAGACTTTGTCAAGTCAATTTTTTTTAATCATTATCAAGGCCATCGGTAAAAGATTTTTTAAGTAAAGAAATTTCAATTAATTTAAACACTGGAAGAAACATAACTGCATGTGCTGTATGTAGCATGTTCACCAACATGTACGTCTGGCAGTACTATTTTGTACCCTATCTTTTTTTTATTGTCAAAGTGGGGTGGGGGTCGTTAAAATGAAGATGGGCTGAAATAAAACTAAACTTACTTTGAAAGGATTAGACTTAGTAAGAGCAGTTGGAGTATTTTTGGCAGACTTGGGTTGTACTTCATCAGTGGATGCAAAAGCTGAAAAAGAATCAAACTATCCATTAAAACCTCATTCAATGGATCTGAGCACAAATACATTATTTATGTAATAGCTGTTTTCATAGACATCTATAAAAAGTTAAAAAATTTATAGTAATTTATATATTTTTATACTTACCAATGACCCAGACTTAGCTGGTGCTAACTCTTAAAAGTTCAGGGCCAAACACAAATTTTGCCCCCCCCCCCCCCCCCCCCCCCCCCATCCCCAAAATTTGCATCAAAGTCCAAAAAATCTATGTCCTATATGGTCCACTGCGCATGTGCAGTGTCAAGGAAGTACCGAAATTGGTGCCAAATCTTCATTCTTACAACCAGTGCCTGGTAAGTGTTATGTAATCAGCGGGGAGGTATGAATTCCCAACACATGGGAGGGCCATCCCCGTCTGGGTCATTGGTAAGTATAAAAAATATATAAATTACTATAAATTTTTTAACATTTTTATACTGTACCAATGACCCAGACTTAGCTGAATAGAAAAAAAGGCTGGAGGACCTAGGACATAAAGGAAAATCCAATAGCCTCAATTACATGTAAACAGAATTATCCCCTCAAGGAGAAAAGGAGAAACAGGATTTACATGTATCTTTCATGTTTATACAAAATAAGAAAGACACATTACCAGTCTGTAATTGAGCACAATAACATCAATGATCTCTATTAACATCCAGTATAACCCATTATACTAATTCTTTACAGGAAAGCCAATAAATATAGTCCAGAGAATGAGACTCTTTATACTCATTTAAAAGTGTCCGAGGATTGTATATTAACGCTCGTATGACACGTGACATATACAAATGCTTCACACCGAGCTGTACTTTAAAATATTACATAAATGAGATAAACATTAGCTTTACACTTTAAAACCATCCCAGCACCGACTCGGAATTACTGACTCCAGAGGAGGTATTCCCGTGCTTTTCACTATAAAGCAGGTGATATAAGGGAAGACCATCCTCCCCCTTCCCCTTGCTCTGAGTCAATCACCCCAGAACGAAGAGGGCAGCAGGACAGAGTCACTGATGGAACAGAAAGCCTGCATAACTATAGTTGCAACTGCTTAGTGGACGATATTCTGAGCAACAGATAACGGACCTAAACAACGCAGGTCGCCAGAAATAGACTCAATATTTCTAAGGTAAAAATTTGTGAACATAGAAGGCTGAGACCAGTATGCAGACTTCATCAAATCGGTAATAGCAATACTATTCAATTGAATCCACCTTGAAATAGAATGGACCGTGATGTCCCTTCTATTAGGCAGCAGAGACAGAAAGGAAAGTTTTCGTCCCTTTCTGATAAACTCAGATCTATGTTTGTAAATACGTATAGCTCTAACTGGGCATAGCAAAGGCCTATGGCCATCTGAGGACGGAAGAGCCTTAATAACAATAGGTTCAGGGTACTTATTAGGTGCCTGATTCTTAGCCAAAAATCCAACATTAGTAGTCAAAGAAATAGTATTACCAACACTACGATAGTGAGAATCATCAACAGATAGTGCATGAAGCTCACTAACTCTTCTAGCAGAAGAGAAGGCTAAGAGAAAAGCCGTCTTATAAGATAAGTATTTGAAGTCTACCGTGTCAAGGGGTTCAAATGGCGCTTCTTTTAGCTTCAGAAGAACCCAAGCTAAATTCCACTTAGGAATTAACCTAAGGGTTCTAGGTCTATTTATCGAAAAGTGTTTAACTAACTTTGATAAAGAGACATTAGATCCAATTTGTAAGCTATCATGATGAGCATAAGCATCCGATAGCATAGACCTATAACCCTGAATAGTTATTGGCTGCAGTTTGATCTCGTCAAACAAGTAAACCAAAAAATTAGCAATGTCTGGAATGGAGGGGTCATAAATATCAATAGAATGATCCCTACACCAACGAGAGAAAACCTTTCACTTAGCAGCATAATTTAGCGAAGAGGAGGTCCTCCTACAGTTAGAAATTGTGTCCACTGCTCGTCCTATAAAATGCTTGGCATGCAAGAAGGACCGCACAACGGAAATACGTGAAGGTTGAGATCTTGCGGGTTGTGATGCAGTGTGCGCGATTTCCCCTGCGAAAGAAGGTCCTCCCATGGAGGAAGCTTCTGAGGAGTGTCCCACAACAGAAACCTGAGTAGATTTATCCATGGTCTCTGGGGTGACAGAGATGCTACCAACAGAATCGTGCAGTGAGATTGCTTGATTTTTAGCAATATCTGTTGAATCAACGGAGCTGAAGGATATGCGTATCCTATCATTCTGTCCCAAGAGATCGAGAGAGCGTCTACTGCGAACGCTCGATGATCTGGGCATGGCAACATATACGTCTGCAACTGATTGTTGAGATGCGTCGCAAACAAGTCTATCATAGGACGATCCTATTGGTAGCAGATCTGGTTGAATACTCGTTTGTTGAGAGTCCATTCTGACGGCAACATTCAACCTTTCCGTGAAAGGGAATCCGCTAGAACATTCAGACGACCCTGAATATGACGGACCGACAGAAGAACCTGATGCTCCAGAACAAACAGAAGGATTCTCTCCGTTAAGTTGAACAACGGAATGGAATGGATGCCTCCCTGGTTCTGAATATATGCTACTACTGTCGAATTGTCGGACAGAATTTGAACATGTGAATTCTGAATAATGTTCATCCAATGACATAGCTCAAGCCAAATTGACATCATCTCTTTGATGTTTATGTGCTTGTTTAGGAACTGCGGATCCCAAAGACCCTGGCACCTCGAATCTGTTGGGCTCAAGGTTGCGCCCCAACCTGTTTGACTCGCATCCATCATAATCGTAAAAATCGGATCCGGCGGTTGCAGTGGCACTCCCTCTGTTAACAACTGAATATCTGCCCAAGTCTGAATCTCTTGTTTTACTTGGTTCAACAAGACAATGTTTGTTTCGAGCGAATGAATCTTCACACTGCAATTCTGAGTAACAAATATCTGGAGTGGACGAGTGCGTAGGCGCCCCATCGGAATAAGATCCGCGGCGGCTCTGCACAAACCTGTCAGTCTCATGAATTCTCTCGCTGTTACTACATCTGAGTGAAGACAAAAGCGAGCATAACAACTGACTAATTTCGCTCTGGGTAACGGCAGACGAACAAGATTGTTGTGCGTACTGAAGCTCATTCCCAAGTGGATGAATGACTTCGACGGAACTAGATCCGACTTCTTTTCGTTAACTATGAAACCGAGACGTTGGAGCAGTTGAAGCAAACTTTGAACAATGTTCTGAAGCGTTATTCTGTTGCCGTACCTCTGAAGAATGTCGTCCAAGTAGGCCGTCGTTACCGCACACGAATGAGCTCGGAAATGAGTCATTACCGAGTTCATTATTCGAGTGAAGGCCCAGGGCGCTAGATTCAGACCGAAGCACATTGCTCGGAACTGATAAACGACTCCTAGGACAGCGAAGCGAAGGTACTTTATGAACGCCGGATGTACCATGACGTGAAAGTACGCATCCTTGAGATCTATGCTCGCAGCGTAATCGTTCACTCGAATGCTCGCTCTTACAGATCGAATGGTCTCCATATAAAATTTTGGAGCCACGATCAGCTTGTTTATCCAGCTTAGATCTATAACTGGACGGAACAAGCCGTCTGGTTTTGGTACCAGGAACAGGTGACTGTAGAAACTGGGAGATTCCTGGTTTTCTACGACCTTCATTGCGTTCTTCTCCAGAAGAGATTGGACCTCTGATAGAAGCAAATCTTTCTTCTGAAGGTTTGACGGAAGCTGAGTCCAACGTGGACTTCGTGTTAGCGGAGGTTTTTCCTTGAAGGACAGTTTTAGGCCTTCCGAAATAACCACCTGAACCCATGGGTCGTCCGTAATTGACAACCAATTGGTTAAGAATCTCAACAGCCTTCCGCCCACTGGAGTGCAATAGAGGTTCTGACCATCACCTCCTGGACCTGCGAGACTTGCGGGAGGAGAAACTACGTCCTCCCCAACCCTCAACTCTACCAGTCGACCTAGGGGCATCTGACCGGTTGTCTCGGCCAGCATTACTACCCCTACCTGAGTCGCTACTCTGACGGTCTCTGGAGTAAGACGTAGAGGCTTTCTTAGATCCTCTATAGGAACTTCCCTTGGACGTACTCGCCCCAGAAGTCCCTGACTAACTCCTCTCTGCTGAGTCCGTTTTTTTCGAAACAGACTTAAAGAGCAGAGAGTCCGAAGCTTTCTTAGTAATCTGATCATAGATTAGCGAAAGCTTACCATCAAAGAGAAGCTCTCCTGAAACCGGAGCGACTCCAAGAGAGTTTTTCACCTTAGAATCCACTCTTGTGGATGAAGCCAGGGCAGCATCACATCTGACTAACTCCAAATTTGCCACTGAAAGGACGGAGTTATATGTGGAATATGCTACGACCCTTGAAAGAACACTCAAGGAAGTTTGAACATCCTGGAATTATTTTCCATCGAGATGTTGTGTTAACGCTCTGGTAAGGTGATCTGCGTAAGATAAGGCGTCTAAACTGGCTCTGTTAGATGAGATTGTTGTCTCCAACGTACTGGAGAGAATTGACATAGACGTCGGCAATGACAACTCCAAGTCTTCTGCCTGGTCGTCTAAACGCAGAGGAACTCTCGGAATGCCCTGTCCTGCCGTTTCAAATCTATTTCTACTGTTGATGAACAGCAGATGTAGAGCATGAGACGATAAGCAAATGGATCTGCAAGTCTTAGAAGCTAGCCTGAAAATAGCATCATTCAGCAATTCAAATGTCCGTGTGACATTTCTGGACTGGCCCGGAAACATAGGCGCGACGTCCTTATCCCGGCCGAAAAAGTCTGTGTCCAGTGACGCTATCAGTCTCTTATCTGGAATCGCAGCTCTCTGGTCCGGAGGAACAACTTCTGGAAGGTGTTGCCGGATGAAATCTATGGCCACCTTATGTTGTTCTGAAAGGGAAAATTCCAGCTCCGCTGATTCCCTTTCACCATCCGACTGGACCAAATGTGAATCTCGGTCGTCCCATTCTGACACTGCAGGGGAGCGTACCGACCCAGCTTCCTCAGACAGTTCCTGATCTGAAATAGTTTCTGAAGGTTGCTTGGGATGCTGCGAAGACTTGTGCTATCTGTGATAGCAATTCCATCACGGAGGCCTGTGGAGCCGCGGTCTTACATTGTTTAGCTGCTGGAAGCTCCTGGGACGGTAACTCTTGCATAATTCTTTTATGGGAATGTCCCGACTGGTAAGGCCTTGTGACCTTGGCTACCGGATGGAGTGACCTGGTGGACGTGGAATCCCTGGTCGGCGAAGCAGGCTGGATATCTGTGGTCACGTAGCCAATGTGCGGTTGAGTGTGTGGACGTGTGGATGAGGAAGCCAGTAGACTAGCCGTGACCGGCTGTAGATGCGACGGAGCATCCCGAGCAGGTGGAGTGGACATATGCTCCGACTGACGAACGTTACATACAACATCTGGGCCCAGATGTTGCTGTAAGAGAGAGGGACCTCTCTCGCTCGTGGTCCGGGTAGACCTGAACGAGCTAGCTACCAGACTGTCTGGCTTCCTCCATTCCATCGTCGCTGGGTGTGCGTGATCCGAGTTTATAGTGCTTGCAACACCCCTTCTCCTCTCCTGGACCGCAACGGACGAACCCGCATCACATCACCCACTTTACGAGTGATAGCTTCACTGGGCAAGCTACCTGGCAACAAGGTCGTCAATCATACTAAGGATCTAGGCACTTGTCGTATTTCGTTGAGCACTTTTGCCGCTAGCTCTTCATTTGATTGCGACGATGGTAGTACATTTCCTGAAGACATCATGGAAACATCACCCAGTTCTTGTTCCTCTGAAAAAGAGACTGAAAAACTAGAGTGACCCTGTGGCGAGAGGACCGGCATGGACCTCTCACCACTAACAATATACCGTGACACACGTCTCCAACATTTGTCATCCCAATTGGCACACACTGAGCAAGAATTAGTGCGAGTACATTGACTACAGCAAATACAATGAACATGAGAATCAGAGGAAGACTTCCTCGATTTACAATTGAACAATATTCTTTCATATTTTGAAAAAATATTAAACAGCCGTAGTACTCGCACTAACCCTTGAAAATACAAAGATACATAATAATAATATAATCCATTACAAAAATTTCGAAAAATAATTCAAAAGAAAAAATTTTCGAAAAAATTTCGAGATGAGCCCAAGTTCCCAAAGGGAACGATGAGCCCAAATGGATCCCAAAAAAGCCTAAGTGTGGACAAAAATTTTAAAACATATCTAAAAATTAATGTTACACTTACGGACAATATTAATGTATCTGGCTATGAACAAAACCTTACAGAAGACAAGGAATCACCGTCAGAAGTAACCGTTGTCAACGTAAACAAAAGTGAATAAAAACCGGAAACAAGACTCCAGGCACTGAAAATATGGCCCGAAATCAGTAACCAATTTTAAAACACTATCTGATGTAAAACAGAAACTTCCACAGAAGAAACTGCAGTACATCGGATGGTAGATGCATAACCAAAATGCCTAAACACCCCTAGGGTGAGGACGTAATCATGGGAAAAACAGAATAAACATTCTGTAACAATGATAAAAACTCCCAAGAAATTTCAGTAAAAAAATTTCAAAAATTATGTCAAAAGCATGGGAGATTAGCTAGGGGGGAATCAAGGAAAGGGAGAGAGGAAACACTGAACAAACAGTGGAGATTTCATAGCAAGAATGAAAACATCAGGCCTTTGCCCCGAAATTAGAGAACATGAAATAATTTTGCATAAAAATTATAAGTTACAGCCCTGAACACATCCTTCCACTGTTTCTTCCTCTCATTCTCTTATTTCATCCTTGGATCCACCATTTCCTTCATGATTTTGTGTCTGGCATCATTTTAACTGAGATTATAAGCACAGAAATCAGTGAGATGTTACTGATTGAAGGGCCAAACAAAGAAAGAAGATTTGGTGCCAGTTTCGGTACTTCCTTGACACTGTGCATGCGCAGTGGACAAAAGTATGGAGGACCATATAGGACATAGATTTTTTTTTATTTTGATGCAAATTTTGGGGATTGGGGGGGAAAAATTTGTGTTTGGCCCTGAAATTTTAAGAGTTAGCACCAGCTAAGTCTGGGTCATTGGTACAGTATAAAAATATATGTATATTCTGGACCTGCCATACTGTCTATGGTATACTTCAAGGTATCAAGCTATGAAGAGACGTACCGTACTGACCCATGTCTAAGCCCAGGGGGTGCTTGCAGTGGGTTGAGAACAAATCGAGGGGTGGGCTTAAACATGAAGACTTGAGTCTGTGACTGGGTTTTTCTTGATAAACGATATTGATAAAATGACGATCCCACTTCATTCACTTTATGAACGAAATACAAAATCAACATTGTTTTTCAGTATCATTTGTCAAATCACCAATGAGTATGTAACATGTTTTACTTTCAGTGTTCAATTATTTTAATATATTTACTCATATTTCAGCTGCTCTGTGAATAAAATTTTATTAAATCCACATGTGTTGTTCATATTTTTTTCAGTAAACATTGTTGTTTCTGGTAATTGCATCACATGCAAACACGAACGAAAACCAGCAAATTAAAAGCCCAAACAAGCCAACTATACAATCTTATCAGAGGGAATCCACTTGAAGTGACAAAATAACAATACAACAAACCCAGTTTTATATTTTGTATTACCCAATAACACTAATTACTCAATAAAACATCAAATGAATAATGCAAATATAAAATAAAACACGTGATTAAAAAAACGCTCATGAACGTCCAGGTTGGAAATTTCAAGTAGATCTGTGACTTTGACAACATTCTAGAGTGACAGTGATCTAATAACCAGTTGGAAAATATTCACGCTTGAATTTTGTGAAAATCACATCAACAGATCAACTTCTGCTTGGACCGCTGCTTCCCCCCCCCCCCCCCCCTCCCTCCTCTTGTCGGTTTGCACAGAGTCTCCTGACTTCGGACCAGCCAGGGGTACTTTTGTAAACTACTATAGAAAATGTATTGATATTGATAACAGTACACTTTTAATAGTAGTTTCCTGTAGTACTCCAGGGTGCCATCCTTATAGTACACTTATGGAATATATTGAAGTCAATACACTTTTCATGATAGTTTCTCTTAATACTCGAGGGTTCCATCACTGTGGCACACTTATGGGGATTGATTATTGGGGGAAAATTCACATAATGTCTACCCCTATGGTGGTACCCTGGGGTACTCAGGAAATTTACTTTTGAAAATGTATTGACGCCAATACTTCTATAGGAAATTACCAATTAACGAGTTCAAATGCCTGATTTATTATTAGATTCCATTGCGATGACTGTTTTATACATATTGTGGGAAAAGCCATACAAATATCATCGGCAGACTTAAAATACATTTATTTTGTGTGTGACTGTGTTGCCAACACAGCCACGTGCGATTATTATTATAAAGAAAACAAACAGAACCTCTGATCGATCAAGTGGTTGTTTCTAATTGTGTACACAATAATTTGTAATTTCTGCATCTTGTATAGATTCTTGTATAGCTGTCTTCAAAAATAACCCGACACAATAGAAAGCAATTACAATTCAGTTGGTAAAAATATACATTTAACATGCCCTGGTTCATGTATAAATTATTCAGTTTGTTATGGGCATGTTTTGGGAATAATTGACAAGTTAGGTGCATGTTGTCAAGTTTGTGGATATTATTCAGCAAAGTGAATTTGTGAAAATAAAAACAACTTCATTTTTGCTTCGGAATGAATTTTATTTTAATAAAATAAAACCACTTACCTCATTTTGACATATCAAGGCATTCAACAATCAATTTCTTGAACGAAATTGGGGGAGTGGGCTTAAACATGGAGAGGGCACCTTGTTTTTGAAATGCAGAAAGTTGGGGGGTGGGCTTAATCAAGAATATGGGCTTCGACACGGGTCAGTACAGTACTTAGCCAGCTGATATCACCCTTGAGATCAACAAGGTGCTATCTGCAATGCTAATGCATTGCAGATGGCACCTTGTTGCACTCAAGGGACTATTATCACTATATAATGTTTATAAAAAAAACTAATTGGAATGTTGATTCAAAATGCATTTCACAAGTGACATACATATGCAGTATTAACAAGAGGACTGCATCGCAAAGCGCTGCTAATGCCCCTGACCACAAATTTTTTTATGAGTCGAAAGAGTGAAAAAGGGTCATAACTCTGGAAAAAATGTGTGGAAGAAACTCACGCTACACATGTATCGTTCCTCAATGATGCTCTATCACAATACCAAATATCATTCAAATGGGGGTAGGAGTTGATGAGAAAAAAAGGGAAAATGTTGGTATGGATGGACGAACGGACGGATGTCTCCACTAGATACCCCTCTTGACTTTTTAAGTCGGGGTCATAATAAAAATAGCCATCTGAAGAATGGCAGATCCCCCAATCTTTTGCAATGACCACAAAAGAAATGGGTAGATTGGTACATATTTATTTATGCAATGGTGGGGTATATTCTTGAAAGTTTTAATACATCTTCTTTCTCTTGTCAACATGCACCATTGTATTGAGTTCATAACAATTGATCATGAATTAATTGGGATTTGGTGACTCAGGTGATTTTTGTATTTTTATCTACAGATGGACAGTTTTGAAAACTAAGAAGCCTGGCTAATTTGCATAATTTATGCAAGAGAGAAAACCATATAATAGGTTATATAAATTGTGGTAGTTGTTTCCTATATCGAAAATAATCAAAATCCAAACCACCAACTGAAAGTTCTTACTTAAAAAGTGTAATTACTATTTTTAGAACAAAATGGCCAATGGTGGCTCTTTTTGATGACTGTCAAACTCCAAATTGTGATATCCTCTTCCGCTTGTCAATAAAAACCACTAAATTAAGTTTCATAACAACTGACCGTGAATTAATTGAGTGTTCGGGATTTGAGGTTTTTTGTCAACAGATTTATTTATTTATTTATTGATGTTTAAGGTCACATATTTATGCACAATGGCTAATCATGACCGTGACAGTTTTACGGGTGGAGGAAGCCGGAGTACCCGGAGAGAACCACCGAGCATCTGTCAGCTCCCCAACATCGTAACTCCGCACTGTAGCACAGGCAGGGTTAGATTGGTTGAAGACATGCGTACCATCGATGTGCAGTACGCCTTAGTACACGGCGTCATCGTGCCCCCACGCGGGCAATGGAGATGAAGTGTCTTGCCCAAGGACACAACGCGGTTGCCGCAGGTGGGATTCGAACCGAGGACCTCTCGGCTTGCAGCCTGCACCTCTGCCTACTGAGCCACCGCGCTCCCTTGTCAACAGATGGACAGTTGTCAAAAAAAAAAAAAGAGGCTTTTGCATAATTTACACACAAAAGGAAAACCTGTACACTACATTATGTAAATTGCACTACTTGTTTGCCTGGTCAAAAATACTCCACATCTGATTACCCATAAGGAAGTTCTTGCTTAAAAAGTGAAATAGCTATTTTTACAACAGAATTGTCATCTGCAGTCATTTTTGATGGCCGTTAAAACCCAAAATGTGATATCTTCTCTTCCTCATCTGACAAAAGACTGATTGGCATATCCCTGACTTCTGCTGAGGGATAAAAAATAAAGATTAGCTGCAACAAGTTGTCTCTCTTGTTTCTCTAGACCACAGATACCAGCCTACTATTGATTCTTCAAAATATGTCAAAGCTAGGCTGGCAGTTATCAATTACAAACCCTATACATCTATCAATAACATCTATCAATAATTTTGGAGAACTGAAACAAGTAGTATCTCTTGTTTCTTTATTAACCCACCAATGATTCATCGAAATCAGTCAATGTCAGCCTGGCAAAAATCAACTACAAACTCTGTACTGTCAAATTACCAGAAACAAACTGTCATGCAGCTAAATTAACCAAATGGAAGCTAAAATTCTAATGCAGAGTCCAAAGTTGATGCAGGCCTAAGAAGACCTGGAATATCATAGAACTTAATAAAACCATTGAAATATGGATATCATTTGAACAAGCTCAGAGAGCAGCATCTGGCGATATCAATATCCGTATACTTTCATTGACAAATGCCAGTAAAACTGTTGAAATAGAATGAAATATAATGCATTAGGATGAGGTGGGATGGGATATGTAAATTATTGGTGTGTTGGCTATATGCACAAACCTCCTTCATAAGCAAGGAAATCTCCCCCGACACAAAAAAATCTCCCTAACAGTCATATTCAGAGGTTGACAGGTCTGGTACAGACTCCAAAATTGAAAGGTCCTCCCTCCTCTTTCCCGAGAGGTACTCAATATGTACTAGAGAAATCGTCATCTCACCTCCCCTGCTCCATCCCAGTCCACAAGTCTGCAAATGGCAACAACAATACATGAATGTTCTAAACATGGTTGTTCAGTATACAAAATATCAAATCAATCAGATTAAAATTTTGAGACTAGTTGCGGATACAGATTCATAATAGACTTGTCCAACAATGTAAGTGAAAATGGGCAAATACTCATGGGAAATATGGTGCCGCAACATAACTTAATGATGAGCACAAGTTCATATCATGATCATGTTTATCTGTCATACAAAATATTAAAAAATGTCCAATGACAAGTGTGAGACTAGTTGTGGATAAAGGTTAGAGACAGATTTGTTCAATTATCCATGTGAAAAAAGGCCATAGCTCTTGAAAAATGAGATGCAGCAACATGGCATATCGATATGCCTAAGTTCATATCATGGTTATTCATCATACAAAATATAAGTATCCAATGGAAAGTGTGAGACTAGTCGCAAATAAAAAAGTTTGAGATGGACATGTTAAATAATCTAAATGAAAAAGGGAAATAGCTTTTGAAATATATGGCGAAGCAACATGGCGTAACATACTGCACAAGTTTATATCATGGTTATTCATCATAATGAAATATCAAAAGTATCCAATAAAAAGTGTGAGACTGGTGAAGAAAAAAGTGGACAAATGGACCATAGGATCCATATATAACCAAACTAAAGTGGGGGTATACAAGTTATTGATCAGAATCGATTTCCAAGTTCTACAACAAGAGGCCCCAGGGGGCCTGAGGGCGCTCACCTGACATGGTAGCCTAAATATCAAACCAGGGAATTGATTTCAACAAGTTGCATCTGCCCCTCCTAAGAAAAGCTTATACCAAATATTCAAAGATTTTGACAAGTGGATCTAAGAAAAAAAAGATTTTTAATGAATATTCCTCATATTGAAGAGAGTAATAATTTGGGCTCCCAAATATGAACCCAGGGACTTGGCTTGAACAAACTTGAATCTCACCTCCGGTGGGATGATGTATACCAAATATCAAAAGATTCTGACTGGTGGATGTGAAGAAGATGATTTTTGAAGAATATTCCTCATATTGAATAAGTTATAATTCGGGCTCCCACAGGGAGCCCATGTATCAACCCAGGGACTTGGCTTAAACAAACTTGAATCTCACCCCCCTAAGGATGCTGCATACCAAATATCAAAACATTCCGACTGCTGGATCTGAAGAAGATTTTTAAGGAAAATTCCTCATTTTGAACTAAGTTATAATTTGGTCTACCACAGTGAGCCCAAATATGAACCCAGGGACTTGGCTTGAACAAACTTGAATCTCACCCCACTAAGCATGCTGCATACCCAACATCAAAAGATTCTGCCTGCTGGATCTTGAGAAGAAGATTTTCAAAGAAATTTGCCTGAAATGCACTAAGTTCAAATTTGGGCTCCTATACTGAGCCCAAATATAAACCCAGGGAGCCGATTTGAACAAACTTGAATCTGATCCACCCCACAATGTTGCATACCAAATATCAAAAGATTCTGCCTGCTGGATCTGGAGAAGAAGATTTTTTAAGAAATTTGCCTGAAATGCACTAAGTTCGAATATGGGCTTCTATAGTGAGCCCAAATATGAATCCAGGGGGCCGATTTGAACAAACTTGAATCAGATCCACCCCACAATGTTGCATACCAAATATCAATAGATTCTGCCTGCTGGATCTGGAGAAGAAGATTTTTAAAGAAATTTGCTTGAAATGCACGAAGTTCGAATTCAAGCTTCTATTGTGAGCCCAAATATGAAGCCAGGGGGCCGATTTGAACAAACTTGAATCAGATCCACCTCACAATGTTGCATACCAATTATCAAAAGATTCTGCCTGCTGGATCTGGAGAAGATTTTCAAAGAAATTTGCCTGAAATGCACTGAGTTCGAATTCGGGCTTCTATAGTGAGCCCAAATATGAATCCAGGGGGCCAATTTGAACACACTTGAATCAGATCCACCCCACAATGTTGCATACCAAATATCAAAAGATTCTGCCTGCTGGATCTGGAGAACATTTTTTAAGAAATTTGCCTGAAATGCACTAAGTTCGAATTCGGGCTCCTATACTGAGCCTAAATATAAACCTAGGGGGGGGGGGGGGGGGGGGCGATTTGAACAAACTTGAATCAGATCCACTCTACAATGTTGCATACCAAATATCAAGAGATTCTGCCTGCTGGATCTGGAGAAGATTTTTTAATGTTTTTCCCATTGCCAACAGTGTTAAAAAGTGCTGACTCAGCACTTTTTCAAAGTCCCGAAACTGTACCCTATCATAAAACCGATGGCAATTTTTTTTTTACCAATCCTTTCCGTTGGTCCTAAGGAAGCTTCACTCCAAATAAAAATTGTCAGTGCCATGCAGTTTTGGAGATATGGGCATTTTAATTTTTTTCTATTTTTAGCTCCTGCGGTTCCCACAGGGCTACGGAAAAAAAAAATTGGCATAAATTAGGTACTTATGACCCAATAAGCCCTCACATAAAATTTAGTTCAAATCAGCCTCTCGGTTCGGAAAATAGAAATTTTGGGTGGGGCCAAAAATTTTGCCCCTCCCATAACGTCAAATATACCCCATCAAATTTCTCTTGAACAAATCTGAGTCTACACCTTAAAAGGAAGCTGCATACCATATATGAAGTCTCTGCTACTGCTGGTTCATGAGAAGAAGATTTTCAAAGATTTTGGTGCCCCTTGGGGGCATGGCACCACCCAGGAGGAGGGGCAACTTCATTTGAACAAATCTGAATTGGCATTAGGTAATAAACATTTACCCAACATTTGAATAAAATTGGGCTAGTGGTTTTGAAGGAGAAGTTGATAATGTAAAGTTAACGCCGGACGACGACAGACAGAATGTGATCATTGAAGCTCCCACTGAGCTTCGCTCAGGTGAGCTAAAAAAGGCTGGAGGGCCTAGGACATAAAGGAAAATTCAATTACTCAATCACTTCTTAAAGGATATCTCCTACAGGAGAATAGGAGAGAAGGGAATTATATATGTCTTTCTCATTTACGCAAAATAAGAAAGACATAACACCAACAACAACGTAATTGAACATTACATAATATATAATTCTCCATTTTAATGCCAGCATAACCCATTATGCTAATTCGGTGAAGGGAAGCCAATATATAAAGATAGTCCAGAGAATGGAGACTCTTTATACTCATTTAAAAGTGTCCAAGGATTGTATATTAATGCCCGTTTGACACATGACATATACAAATGCTTCACACCGAGCTACACTTTTAAAATATTACATAAATGAGACATATTAATTGCTTCACACCGAGCTACACATTAAAACCATCCCAGCACCGACTCGGGACAACTGACACTACTTCCCTTGCTTTGCACTATAAAGTTAGATGATATTAAGGGAAAAACCATCCCCCTCCCCAATACCCACCCCCCCCCCCCCCACCCCCCCCTGTTCTGGGTTATGAAACCACAGAACGAAGAGGGCAGCAGAACAGCGTCACTGCTGGAACGGGATGCCTAAATAACTATAGCTGTAATCCTTCAGTGGACGACATTCTGAGCAACAGAGGACCTAAACATCTAAAGTCACCAGAGATGGACTGTATATTTCTAAGGTAAAACCTTGTAAATGTCGAAGGCTGTGTCCAGTATGCAGCTTTCATGAGATCAGTAATGGCTATACTGTTAGAATAGGCCCAAAAAGTGGACAGCGCTCTAACTTCATGTGCTGATATCTTATTTACAGAACGGTGATCGGAAGATAGACTTATATAGGCAATATGCATTGCCAACTGAATCCATCTAGCAATAGACTGAACACGTATATCTTTTCTGTTAGGAATCAATGATAAAATGAAGCGTTTTCTTCCTTTTCTAATAAACTCTGATCGGCATTTATATATGCGCAGAGCCCTGACTGGACACAGCAAAGGTCTGCGGTTGTCTGTAGACGGCAGAGCCTTTATGATAATAGGCTCAGGCCGTTTATCTGGAACTTGATTCTTAGCCAAAAATCCCACTTGTGTAGTTAAAGTGAATGTATTTCCAACACTACGGTAGTGAGATTCGTCAACAGATAAAGCATGGAGTTCACTAACTCTTCTAGCGGAAGCAAAGGCTAAGAGAAATGCTGTTTTATAGGTTAAGAATTTGAACTCTACAACGTCTAATGGCTCAAACGGAGCTTCTTTAAGCTTCAACAGAACCCAAGCTAAATTCCACTTAGGAATTAATCTGAGAGTTCTAGGTCTATTTATAGAGACATTTCTAACTAATTTGGGTAATGAAGCATTAGATCCAATTGTCAAGCTATCATGATGGGCGCAAGTGTCTACAGCATCCACTGCTCGTCCTGTAAAACGCTTGCCGTGCAAGAAGGACCGCACAACGGAAATATGTGAAGGTTGAGACCTTGCAGGTTGTGATGAAGTGTGCGTGACTTCCCCTGATAAAGAAGGTCCTCCCGTGGAGGAAGCTTCCGCGGATCGTCCCATAACAGACACCTGAGAAGATTGATCCATGGTTTCTGTGACGACAGAGATGCTACTAACAGAATCTTGCAATGCGATTGCTTAATCTTTAACAAGATCTGTTGAATTAACGGAGTTGGAGGATACGCGTATCCTATCATTCCATCCCATGGAACTGAGAGAGCATCGACTGCGTACGCTCGAGGATCTGGGCATGGCGACACGAAAGTCTGCAACTGATTGTTGAGGTGTGTTGCAAATAAGTCTATCATAGGTTGATCCCACTGGTAGCAAATCTGCCTGAACACTTGTTTGTTGAGAGTTCACTCTGAAGGCAACAGGCGGCCTTTCCGAGAGAGTGAGTCTGGTAGTACGTTCAGACGACCCGGTATATGGCGGACCGATAGATGAACTTGAGGTTCCAAGACAAATAGAAGGATTTTTTTCGTTAGTTCGTATAACGAAATCGAATGCGTGCCTCCCTGGTTCCTTATATACGCTACTACTGTTGAGTTGGGGCGTGGTGGCTCAGTAGGTAGAGGTGCAGGCTGCAAGCCGAGAGGTCCTCGTTTCGAATCCCACCTGCAGCAATCGCATTGTGTCCTTGGGCAAGACACTTCACCCCCATTGCCCATGTGGGGGCACGGTGACGCTGTGTACTAAGGCGTACTGCACGTCGATGGTGCACCTGTCTTCAACCAATGCTAACCCTGCTTGTGTGGAGTTAGTATGTTGGGGAGCTGACAGTTGTTCGCCGTTGCTCGGTGGTTCTGTCCGGGTAATCCAGCTTCCTTCACCCATAAAACTGTTGAGGTCATGATTAGCCATTGTGCAGAAATATGTGACCTTAAACGCCAATAAATAAATAAATACTGTCGAGTTGTCCGACAATATTTGAACATGTGCATTCTCTATAATGTGAATCCATTGCTGTAGTGCTAACCATACGGACATCATTTCTTTGATGATTATGTGTTTTTTTCAGGAACTCTGGGTCTCATAGACCTTGGCACTTCAAGTCTGTCGGGTTGAGGGTCACACCCTAATCTGTTTGACTCGCATCCGTCATTATCGTGAAAGCCGGATCTGGCAGCTGCAGCAGAACTCCCTGAGTTAACCACTGAATGTCTGCCCAAATCTGAACTTTTTGTTTTACTAGGTCCGCTAAAACAATACTGGTCTCGAGCAAATGCGACATCACACTCCAGTTCTGAGTAAAGAATATCTGGAGTGGATATGTGCGTAAGCAACCCATCGGAGAGTGAGATCCGCAGCCGCTCCGCACAACCCCATCAGTCGCATTAATTCCCTCACTATTAATGCGTCTGAGTGTAGACGCTGTTACTACATCTGAGTGAAGACAAAAGCGAGCGTAACAACTGACTAATTTCGCTCTGGGTAACGGCAGATGAACCTGATTGTTGTGAGTCTCGAAGCTCATCCCCAAGTGAATGAAGGACTTGGACGGAGCTAGATCCGACTTCTTCTCGTTTACGATGAAACCTAGACATAGGAGTTATAATAGCAGAACTCTGAACATCGTTCTGAAGAGTAGTTTTGTTGCCATACCTCTGAAGAATGTCGTCCAAGTAAGCCGACGTTACCGCGGACGAATGAGCTCGGAAATAAGACATTACCGAGTTCATTATTCGAGTGAACGCCCAGGGTGCTAGATTTAGACCGAAGCACATTGCTCGAAACTGATATACTATCCCTTGAATGGCGAACCGTAGGTACTTTCTGAATGCCGGATGTACCAGGACATGGAAGTACGCATCTTTCAGATCTGTGATTGCCGCATAGTCGTTCACTCGTATGCTCGCCCTTACTGACCAAATGGTCTCCATATAGAACTTTGGAGCCACGATATGTTTGTTTATCCAGCTCAAGTTTATTACCTATCGGAATGAGCAGTCTGGCTTCGGTACGAGGAACAGGTGACTGTAGAAACCTAGAGACTCTTTGTTCTCTCCTACCTCTATTGCTTCCTTTTCCAAGAGAGACTTTACCTCTGAAAGGAGAGACTCTCTTTTTACATGATTTGGCAGAAGATGTGTCCAATGCAGACTTCGTGTTAGGGGTGGTTTTGCTCGGAACAGTAGCCTTAGGCCGTCCGAGATCACACTTCTCACCCACTGGTCTTCCGTAATAGTTATCCAGTTTCTCACGAATCTTGATAACCTTCCGCCAATTCGAACGCAATAGAGGTCCTGGCCATTACCTGTAGAACCTACAAGGCCTGCGGGAGGAGAAACCATGTCCTCCCCATGATGAGCCTCGACCCGCCGGCTTGGAGGCATCTGACTGGTTGCGTCGGCCAGACCCACGCCCCCGACCTGAGTCTCTATATTGACGATCTCGAGAGTAAGAATATGAGGATCTTTTATATCCTCGCGAGGAGTTCACTCAAAACAATTTTTGTCCCGAACCTCCTCCTTTACTCTTCTCTGCTGTTGCGGGTTTATTAGACGCCAACTTAAGTAGCAGAGTATTTGACGCTTTCTTTGTGGCTTGGTCGTAGACAAGAAAGCTTGTTGTCAAAGATATCATGACCTGATACCGGACGGACTCGAAGAGAGTTTTTCACCCTGTCATCTATTAAAGATGATGACGCAAGGGCTCCATCACGTCTAATTAACTCCAAATTAGCTACTGTTAGGGCAGAGTTATACAAGGTAAACATTATAGCCCTGGAAAAAACTTGTAAAGAGGTACGAACATCCTCAAATTCCTTCCCATTGAGACGTTGTGCCATAGCTCTCGTAAGGTGATCTGCATTAAGACATAGCGTCTAAATTCGCTCTGTTAGAAGAAATTGCCGTCTCAATTGTGTCCGAGCAAATTGTGAATGATGGAAGTAAGGACATATCTAGGTCCTCAGCCTGCTTATCCAAACGCAGAGGAACTCTCTGAACACCTTCTCCTACCGTTTTAAATGGACGTGGTCTAATAAATGGTAGACGTACGGAAGATGATGATAAAAAGCTGCCTTTTTTCTTTCCACTGGAAAGATTAAATATGGAGTCGTTAAGAAGACCGAAGGTCTGTGACACCTGTCTAGAATGCACTGGAAAGGAAAGGACCTCCTCCTTTGACTGGATATAGTCAGCGTCTAACGACGCTAGCACCTTCTTATGAGCGGTCGCAGCACTCTGATTCTCAGGAACAAATTCAAGAAAGTATTGATGAATTAAATCCATCGCTACCATATGTTGTTCAGAAAGGGAAGGGTCATTTTCCACCGAATCCCTTTCATAATCCGACGGAATCAGATAAGACTCATGGTCATCGGCATCTGAATGAGCAGATGTCTGGACTGACCCAGCGTCATCTGACAGCTCGGGTTCCGAGGCTGTCGTAGGTTGCTCCTGTACCTGCTGCAATAAGCTGTGCAATTTGCGACAGCAAGTCCATTACGGAGGCCTGAGAAGCAGCGGTCTTGTGTTGTTTGGCCTCCGGCTGCTCCCGGGACAGTGTGTCCGAGATGGCTCTTTTCTGCAGACGTCCCGATGAATGAGGCCTTGTCTCCTTGGCTACCGGATAGTGTGACTTTCTTGACGAAGAGTGGTCCTTTCTCGGCGATGCAGGCTGGATATCCGAAGTCACGTAGCCAAGGTGCGGTCGTGTGTGCTTTGTAGACGTTGAAGAAGCCGTAATTGTAGCTGACTCCGGCTGTGTACTGAACGGAGCGTCCCGGACAGGAGGCGTGGACGTAAGCTCCGATTGACGCAAGTTCCGAACTACAACATCTGGCCCCAGATGTTGTTGTGAAAGAGAGGGGACCCTCTCGCTCGCGGTCCTGTCAGACCTCGCAGAGCTTACTGTCGAACTTGCCGGCTTCTTCCTTTCTGTCGTCACAAGGTGAGCCTGTATGTATTTTATAGTGCTTGCTCTACCCTTTATTCTCTCCTCGACTGCAACAGACACACCCGGTGTCACAGTACCCACTGCTTCACCGGTCAAGCTAGCTGGCGACAGGGATCTGAAACCACCGGCGTGTGGTTTATTGCCCTGTCTAATATTTAAGAGCACTTTAGCAGCTAGCTCTGACTATCTAACTGCGACGACGGAAGCACACTTTCTGACGGCGTCACATAAACATCACCATGTTCTTGTTCCTCTTAAATAGAAACTGAAAAACTAGAGTGACTCTGTGGCGAGAGGACCGGCATTGTCCTCTCGCCGCTAACAACGTACCGTGACACCCGTCTCCAATGTTTGTCATCCCAATCGACACAAGTTGAACAGAAATTAGTGCGAGTACACTGACTACAACTGATACAATTATCATGTGAATCTGAGGAAGACTTCCTCGAGTTACAATTTGAGAAAAAGCTTTCATTTTGAATAAAATAAAAGTCAACAGTATTCGCATCAACTCCCAATAAATATCTGAAAAAGATACATAATAATATTAATCAAAACAATAATTCGAAAAATAATATACAATAAAAAAATTTTTGAAAAAATTTTGACATGAGCTCAAGTTCCCAAAGAGAACGATGAGCCCAAATGGATCCCACTAGAGCCTAAGTGTGGACAAAAAAAAAAATTTCTTCTCCAAAAATTAAAGCTACACTACCGGAATATATAATGTATCTTATAATAGTCCTACCATAGTTAATAAATAGGAAACTACATATATAAGCAGAGCATTGTCAATGTAAACAACGTCAAAAGAAAACCGGAAACAAGACTCCAGGCACTGGACAACACGGCCCGAAGTCAGTAACAGATTTTAAACTAGAGGTACTGTGAGCAAACTCACAAAGTGATACCCCCCGCGCCTGAAATGTATAAGTTAGATTATCTGTCCTTGGAAATGTCAGAACGGAATTATATTGCTTCATGCACATCCCCATATGGAGTTCTTCCATTGTGTAAAGTTTCATGAAAATTCTTCAAACGGTTTAGGAGGAGTTGCGCTTACGATGGATGGACAGACGGACAGATGGACGGATGGACGGACAGGGTGATTCCTATATACCCCCCAATCTTTGTTTGCGGGGGGTATAACTATCTGATGCAAAGCAAGATCTTCATTAGAAGAAAATACGATACATCAGATGGAAGATGCATGACCAAAAACGCCTAAACACCCCTAGGGTGGGGACGTAACCAAGGGGATACAAAGAATAAACATTCTGTGAAACACGTTAAACTCCCAAGGAATTTACAAAAAAATTTCAATAAAAAAGCCAAAAAGCACGGGAGTTCAACTGGGGGGCTTCAAGGAAGATAGGGAAGGAACACTTAACAAACAGCGGCAAAATCATTAGCAAGAGTGATGACATCAGGCCCATGTCCTGAAATTGGGAAACATGAAATAATTTTGTCAAAAATTATAAAGTTACAGCCCTGAACACTTAAAATTAAAACCACCCGTTTCTTCCTTCCATCATCCTATTTTGTCCTTGGATCCACCATTATCACCATTGATTTGTGTCTGGCATCATCAAAGTTAAAAAATTTATAGTAATTTATATATTTTTTATACTTACCAATGACCCCGACTTAGCTGGTGCTAACTCTAAAATATCTAGGGCCAAATGCAAATTTTACCCCCCAATCCCCAAAATTTGCATCTAAAACCGAAAATTACATGTCCTATATGGTCCTCCATACTTTTACTCCACTGCGCATGCGTAGTGTCAAGGAGGTCTCGAAATTGCCGCCAAAAGTCATTCTTACAACCAGTGCCTGGTAAGCGTTATGTACTCAGCGGGGAGGTAAGAGTTCCCAACTCATGGGAGGGCCATCCCCATCTGGGTCATTGGTAAGTATAAAAAATATATAAATTACTATAAATTTTTTAACATTTTTATACTGTACCAATGACCCAGACTTAGCTGAATAGTAAAAAGGTTGGAGTGCCTAGGACGTAAGGAAAATCCAAAAGACTGAATTACCTATAACAGACCTATCCCCTTAAGGAGAAAAGGAGAGATAGTCTTACATGTATCTTTCTTATTTGTAACAAAAAAGAAAGACACAATACTATTCTGTAATTGAGCACAATAACATCAATGATCTCTATAACATCTAGTATAATCCTTTGTAGAAATATTTTTTAAGGAAAGCCAATAAATACGAGAGTCTAGAGAAATGAGACTCTATATACTCATTTAAAAGTGTTCGAGGATTTATATTAACACTCAATTAATCACGTGATATATACGAATGCTTCACATCAATCAACACTTAAAAAAAATTACACAGATGAGTAAACATAGGCTTAACCCTAAAATCATTTAGGAACCGACACGGAATTACTAAGTCCAAGGGAGGTATTCCCTTGCTTTACACTATAAAGCAGGTGACCTAAGGGAACACCCCCCCACCCCCTTTCCCTTGCCCTGGATCAAATACTCCAGAGCAAAGAGGGCAGCAGGACAGAGTCACTGCTGGAACCGAAAGCCTATACACACATAGTTGCCACTGTTTAGTAGACAACATTCTGAGTAAAAAATAGCGGACCTAAACAATGTAGATCTGCAGAAAAGGACTCAATATTCTCAGATACAAAATCATGAAAATGGAGGGCTAACACCAATATGCAGCCCTCATTAAATCTGTAATAACAATATTAATAGCTTAAGCCCATGAAGTAGAAGAACTCTTACTTCATGAGCTTAAAACTAAAACACAGACTGCTGAATGAAGATATAATCATAAGCAGAACTGACTGTAGATTGAATCCATCTGACCATAGAATGGACAGAAATGTGGAGGAAGCTTCCACGGCATGTCCCACAACAGACGCCTGAGTAAATTAGTCCACAGTCTTTGTGGAGATAGAGAAGCTACCAACAGAATTTGCATTAAAATAATTACACTAGAGCAATATCTGCTGAATCAACAGCGCTGGAAGATACGCATATCTTATTATTCCGTCTAACAAAATCAATAGAGCATTTACTGCAAACGCTCGAAGATCCAAACATAATGACACATATGTCTGCAACTGACTGCTGAGATGCGTCGCGAATAAGTCGATCACTGACCACTCGCCTTGGTAGCAATCTGATAGAAAACTCGTTTGTTGAAAGCCGATTCTGGCGGCAACAAACGGCCCCTCCGCAAAGGGAGTCTGCTAATACATTCATACGACCCGGAATATGACGGACCGATAGGAGAACTTGATGTTCTAGTAGCAATCGAAAGATTCATTCCGTTAACATGAATAACAGGATGGAATGAGTGCCTCCATAATTCCGAAAATACGCTAATACCGTCAAGTTGTCGGACAGAATTAGCATGTGAACATTCTGAATTACGTTATCCAATAACGTAGCGCAAGCCAAAATGACATCATACTTGATGTTTGAGTGCTTGATAAGGAACTACAGAATCAGAAGACCATGGCACTTCAATCCGTTGGGCTCAATGAAATGACCCAACCTGTTTTACTGGCGTCCGTCAAGACTGTAAAACTCGGATCCGGCAATTGCAGTGGAACTACCAGGGTCAAGCCCAGAAAACTTGCCCAAGACTGAATCTCTTATTCACTTGATTTGACAAGAAGATGTCCGTATCGAGCGAAAGAATCTTCACCCTCCAATTCTGAATTAAAGAAATTTGGACAGGAGCAATGCGTAACCGCCCCATCGGAATAAAGTCGCGGCAGTTCCGCCTAAACGTATCAGTCTCATAAGATCTCTCGCTGAGACTTTGTCTGAGCGAAGACAATAGTGAGCATAACAACTGAATAATTTTGTTCTGGGTAACGGCAGACGAACGAAAAAGTTGTGTGTTACGAAGCTCATCTCCCGGTGGGTGAATGACTTGGATGATACCAGATCCGACTTCTCATTTACTTAAGAAACCGAGATGACGGAGCAATAGAAGCAGATTCTGCACATAGTTCTGAAGCGTTAACTCATTGCCGCACCTGCATGAATGTCGTCCAGGTAGGCCGACGTTATTACAGACGAATAAGCTCGGAAATGAGTCATTACCGAGTCCGTTATTCGAGTGAAGGCCCAGGGGGCTATCTTCAGACCGAAGCATATTGCTTGGAGCTGATATACGACTCCTATGATAAGGAAGCGAAGATACTTTCTGACGCCTGATGTACCATGACGTGAAAGCACACATCTTGAAATCTATGCATGTAGCATAATCGTACACCCGAATACTAGCTCTGACTGATCGGGCATCTTGAAATCTATGCATGTAGCATAATCGCATCTTGAAATCTATGCATGTAGCATAATCGTACACCCGAATACTAGCTCTGACCGATCGGGTGGACTCCATATATGAACTTGGAGCCACGATCAGCTTGTTTATCCAGTTCCGAATAATGAGTGAACGGAAACGTATGGTTGTAGAAACTTGGAAATTCCTGGATTTCTACGATCTCGCTCATTCCAGAAGAGACTAGACTTCTGATGGAAGCGAGCCTCTATCCTACTGACTTGGCGGAAGCTGAATCCATCTTGGATTCCGAGCTAACAGAGGATTTCGTTTGAGGAACAATTTAGTCCTTCCAAAATCACCCCTTGAATCCAAGGGACGTCCGTAATCTATTCCCAAATAATTGAGAAGTATACATTTTATAGTAAATTTCCTTTCTTATTATACCTACCGAAATTGTTTACTACAGGCTTGCACTACAGTGGAAGAACCTAACTCGGATAAAATACTCTCTATTTTAATCTTTCCCAAGATTTGGGAAAGAAAAGTGGTGTAAAAACACCACGAAAAAATAAGCCAAAACTGGGTCGAGCGCCATCGGCGCACACCCAGTATGGGACGATCTTCCATAGTACAAATCCACGACTACCGTAAAACGCAAAAGTGCGCAATGCGTCAATTCGTCATTCTTTTGATTCCGAACAACACAGGAGTTATGTGATCAGCGGGGAGGAAGGATTCTTACCTGAATAAGAAGACGAGAGGGCCTCCATGTAAACAATTTCAGTAGGTATAATAAGAAAGGAAATTTAGGCCATAAAAAAGAACCTCTGTTTCTCAGGCCCATGCGCATGCTCATTTTTGGTGCGCATGCAACCTTTTTATGACCCCAAAAAATATTTTTAAAAAAATCGAGATATTGTGCTCATTTCGGTAATTCGATAGTATCGAACGTTTGCGGTAGCGAAATCTAAATTAACACATTCCAAGCTTATTCTTCATCATACGTTAATAAAGTAGGTGGATTTTAGCAATACTCACGACAGAAAATGTTTTATTCTGCAAGAGGTAAGTCATAACGACAGCCAGAACGACAGTGTATTTCAATGTTTCCGACTGACAATAAAGAGTCACAAAGGGGAATGGTCAATTCGCACCAACCCAAAAGTCGCTTCACACCATCCCATAAAATGGTGCAATTAGACTTTTGAGATGGTGCGAATCAACTTCGGCATGGTGCGAATCGATTTTGGAGGTGGTGCCAGTCAATTATTTTTGTAATAATATATTCTCAGGGGCGAACTCGCTTGGGGCAAAGGACCAGTTTTAACAAACTTTCGTTTCCAGGTTGTGTTTTTTACTCAACAGTTTCAGCATTGAGTTGCTTGGAAACGCGAACGTGCAGGTCAAGGTTGACAGCCACTGATGTTTTCAATATTTATATTTACACACTGACGTTTCTTAAAGTTTTAATAATATCATACATTTGTATTAGTTTGAATGCCTTTACCTCTTGAAGAAAATGCCCTCTCTGATTTCTGTCCAGATGAAGTTAGCTCTAACTGTTGTGTTAGATTGGTGCATTATAGATGACTTCAATCCAAACGGTACACTTCGCGAACTGTTTCAGGGTTTGTGCACAGGGCAGGTGGGGCATGGAGAATTGAAACCTGGTCTTGAGAAGTACAGTTCCTCTCACGTGGAATGTTTTGTGGACCATAGTAGAGAGCCTAATAAATTTCAGCGTGTATTTCTACCAGCAACTGTGAGTGACGTGGCATTGGAGTTCGGAAAGTATTTCCGATTTTGCATTGATACTGATAATCATGACAGAACGTCCGGGATTGAACCTGCGTCTACTTGGTCAAAAACTCAAAATGATTTTTTTGAACTGATGAAAAATCGCCCACTTCAGTTACTGAATCCTTATGATGACACACTTGCTTCTCGAACCAATAAATCCAGACTTTATAATGATGTGATAAAAATGCTTAAAACTGAAAATGTTGGGTGGTCTGTTGAGTCAGTTGACACAGTGGTGAAGCCATTTGTGGACACCCTTGTGAATATCCTGTGGTACTTAGACCCCCATATTGACAAACTGAAGGAACGGTCTTGTTTTCTACCTGAAATGTTCACCCCCCTTTACTGGTTACAAATGTTTTCAGACACATAAACATACTGTACCCCCGATTGATAAATAAAATTTACTGACACTCTTATCTGCACTTGATTTGTAGATTCACCTTGGATGAAGGGAAAGGTTTGGGGTCAAGTCAGTTGTGAAATAAAAAAAAAACTTTGTGAGTGCATGAGTAAATATGTTGATTATTTGAATAATAAAATAGAAACAATGCGGACAGTTCATGATGCCACAGAATTGTTTAGATCTCCTGGAGATTCTCAGGTTATTGCAGTCATAAAACCAAAATTCATAGTATCAGCATGCTACGAATGGTTTAATGCAAAATTAACAAGTGCAGACTATTATGAGGTCATAAATTTAGATGAATATACACGCCGACTCGAGTAGGGACCTGCGAATATCAAATTTTGTCTCGAATCGAATCTCGAAACGAATGTGAACGAGGATTTCGAATCGAATCGAATCTCGAATATCGAATAGTGGTCGTGTATATGCTGACAACTGTTGTTTCGGATGCCGTAGGATCATTGGCATTTTTGGATAATAGACCGGCGGTGATAACTGGCGGGAAACGGAAACATACTTGGCCATACTGAACTTTTGTAAACACACGTCACGCGCGAATTAAAATATCGAAAGCTAAATTAAACCATTCAAACTAAACGAAACGCAATTCTGCAGCCTGGTATATCATATAAGTTAGCTTGTTCTGGTACGTTCATTCAACGTTCATTCAACTTCATTGGGTCATCACATGTATCGACAATAACTGCTGTTACCAACTTCCCCTGATCTTTAATCACGAGTGATTCACGACGCATATGACCTCTCCGTTTTATATACATTCCGTGTCGGCGTCTTTATGTAAACACGTGACCGCTTCATTGCAAATTGCAATGTAAGGGGGGTAATTCTATTATACTGCACTTTACTGTAAAACATGCTGGTTTCGTCGAACTCCCGTAACACGCAGTGGTGTGCATAATGCATATACGATGCGATCATGCGAGCATGCCAATTTAAGACCAAGTTGCGAGGTTATATTATAATGGGAATGTTACCGGATGGGGGTGGGTGGGGGTGCTACTCCGATGCACGCGCCTAACTAACTGATAAACGAACGTGATTGCAAGCCTATTATCGGAGCAGAAACACATGTATCGGCACAGTGGCGTGAAAAAAGTTTTCCCGACCTAGTCCGACGAGATTTGAAAATTTCGAACCCATGACACCAGCATCGAAACGAATCGAATAGCTGCAAGGATTCGAAATTGAATCAAATAATCAAAGGTTCGCAGGTCCCTAACCCTGAGATACTCGACAACGGAGATACTACCTTGATCATTTGGGTGAGGGGTTGTCAAATAAATGTATTCATTTTAGCATTTCAAGTGGAAACAATCATGGCACACTTCATTTTATTTGGAAAATTCCAGCACATATGAATAAGACTGAGCTTACTTCAGAGACTAATAAAATTATAAAAGACATGGAAACTGATATACCTTATTATCACACCAGAGCTATGCGAAAAAAATTTTTCTTGCGACATGTGGTTTAGGTATGCAAACATCTCCTGCTATGCTGACACATATATGCTCGCTTTACAGGCGATTCATCTGTTGCAGAAGATAAAATTACTGCAGCTGTTGATAAAAGGGTTAAATTATCCTTTGAGTTAGAAGATCCTGATATAATTATCGACTTGAGGGAAAATAACACAAGACTTTGCAAATATGAACTTTTCTTTGAAAAATGTAAAGAATATCTCACCAACATTGTGGAAGAAGCCGTTGATGAACGGTGACATGACAAGTACACTCATTTGGCAGCAACCATATCAGTGAGAGATTTAAAAGAAAGTGTCACAAAAATGTGCCCTGAGAATACTCCAATACCCAGTGAACAATGGATACGCTTTCAGTTTGTGCCAAAAGTTCTATCATCAGTAAGCAGCTTGCAATACACAGGCAAATTGAATAATAAATATGCTGTCCAGGCTCGACAATTCAGAAAGGAACACTCCGACAGTCATTACGCCTCTGCCATTTTCCGATATCAAAAAGAAATGGATGTGAAATTCATAGAGTATTCTGCATTTGCTGCTATGGATGATAAACATGCATGTAAGGTTGGGGAGCCGGGATTCCCTGTTGCTGCGGTAGAAAGGGGCAGGGAGGTTTTAGTTTCAACAAATAAAAAGTATGTTGTTGGAGACAATGATTTTACCAAGTTCACCCTTGTACCAAGTGTAACATTCCTGATAGACATCCCCCAAGATATTTGTGGGTCTTTTTATGATGGGCAGGTTCATATCGGCGTGAAGAATCATATCTTTGAGCAAGCGACTCCTCTCAGACATGTTACCGAACTACAAAATATACTTAAATCTACACCTGAAAAGGAAATTTTGTTTCTTTACACTGATGGAGGGCTGACCACAGACTGACCTATCTTTCAGTGCAGTTGTGTTTAGGCCTAAAAAAATTAAAAGTCTGTTTCTCAGGCCCTCCCGCATAGTCCTTTTGGCTGCCGCATGCTCTCTTTTTAAAACAATGCAAACTTAAAAAAAATAAAAATTAAATGGTTTGTGTCTGATATTTTATCAAAGTTAAAAAAAATTGATAAATTTGTCCCTTGAGTGCAAGAAGGCTTTTCAATGCTTTAGCACTGCAAAGCCTTCTTGCTCTCAAGGGACGAAATACACCACCAACCATGCTTCTCCGTAGATTATGAGGCCTAAAACATACCAAGGACATGAACTTTTGGTGGCAAAGAAATAATTACAGAAATAAAAAATAAAATAAAAACCCGCTCGCCCGCATGAAATTTTACAAATAATGGCCCGAGAAACAGAAGGTCTACTTTGTGTGGCCTTACTATGTTTATTTCTTTCTTGTGATTTTGATATGATTGTTGCTGCCAAGAACACCCCCACATTGGTCATGGAAAGATCCTGCAGAGAGAATCATGTCTGTTTTAAATCTAGGTCTACAGTGTATTGGGTTGATGCGAGAAAGTATGAGTGATTCTGATGAAGCAGCGATTTCATCATGTAATGGTTGTAATGATATAAGACAAAAAATTGATATTTTGCCAGATCTTAAGAATTCAATCCACCTTAGTTTAGAACCAGTTAAAAATCTAATGACCAACATTTTTCAGCGTTTGAAATTAAAGGGGAAAAGTTTTCAGACATATTCACCTGCAGCTGATCAGGAGATGTGTGACCTTTGGTCTGTTCTTTCAAAATTTGGTGAAACAGACACCAATGATTTTTCACAAAAATCTCTAAAAAATATTGTTGATCAGAATACTGAACTCAAAACTATTCTGGATCACTGCAGTAGGGCTAGACATTATTCATTCTGCCTGAAAAAGTGTGGCCATGAAGGGTGCAATATTTGTATGCATAGTAAGACTACCAAAACACATATTTGAAACACTTCACTTCATCCCAGATCCTATGCCAGGTGAGGATGGGCATTACAGAGACTTTTCTGATGTTTATGGAAAAGATACAACTGAAGATCATAGACCTTCTCTTAAAGAAGCATCTACTAAAGGACATGGCATCCCATTCAGCCCGTCAGGTCAGACAGCTAAATGTGTGAGAGAAGTTGTAAAATGTGTGGACTGTAATAAACCTTGTGTCATTCATGCAGCCAAGAAACTCACTTCCAAAGAAAGTGACATTTTGCAACGTATCCTGCAGTTTTACCAGTACAGCTGTGGTTCAGTTCTTCAGGATTTGATGACTAATGATGACAAAACCCCACAAATAAATGCTCTTTTAGCAGTCTTTCGATTTTGAGGCGCGTTGTCGCTCTTGCGCGTCATGGCACCCGCAATGTTAACTTCTTGCGAGCCAACAACAGCGCGCCTCGGCTCTGCTAAGAGAGCGATCAAAATCTGGTAATTCATTCCAGTTGAGATATAATTTCTGTGTGAACAGCCAATTATTTTTTATAAGGTAACAAGGGACGAATATTTGGCCGTGGGCTTTAGTGACAGTGTGAATGTATTCAGCACAAATCCTATTTACTTCTACTGTTTGGAAAAACCTGGTGTTTTTGAGAGGTTCGTGCTCCCTGGACCAATCACCATTCAGTATTCACCGATGGAGCAAATTTACTAGCTCTACATAAATTATAGCCGCAGTGTGCTCTTTTTTTGTTACTTGGAGCATAATACATCGTCATGACCCAAAAGTTGGGATTCCTTTAACCCTTTACGTAGCATAATGACCAAAACCGGCCAGCGCTAGAAATGAAAATCGCCATTCAATTTTTTTAATATTTTAATTTTTTGCTTCCAAAACATAGGTTGTGACCCCTCATTGGAACGAGCACGTTGCGCTCGTTCCAATGAGGGGTCACAACCTATGTTGTGGAAGCAAAAAATGAAAACCTTTAGTCATACGAGACTTTTTTTACGAGTGTCGTCTGCTACTAGCGTTAAGTAAAGGGTTAATGAAAACCATGAAAGCACCAAATCGTCCAGCTTTCATGTTGCCGTTCAATATGGATGTGCCCAAATGCCGCACTGAATGCACAGTGCTGTCAATTAGTGGATGCATTCCTCATTGCAATTTGCATGTTAACTATTCTTGCCAACAACACAACCATCACTCGACGGGGCTGGATACAGGATAGCGCGTCTCACTTCAAATAGTAGCGAGCGATGTATAACGCGCCTACGATTTTTAAAATCGAAAGACTGTTCTAGAAAAAATTTATGTGAGAACCTTACATGCAGTTTGTCTATTGAGGTTCCCTACTATAGCAGTGAATCATTTGTTGATGTGTGTTACTTTTGTACAGATACTGATGATATAGTACGAGGGGAAAGGGCAGGGAGTATTCACCCCACGTGTGAAATGTGCTTTCTTAAATTTAAGAAACATTTGCCACTAACGCGCAAGAGAAATCTGTTAACCACAGAAACCTCTAAAAAACTAAATCAACAGAAGTTAAAGTTTTGATTGAGAAATCAAGCAAAGCAAACAGTAGGGAGTATGGGTAGAATAAATTCCTACCAAAGAGTGAATTCCCCATCCCATATAACTTTACAATTCATGGAATGAAGCACAAGAACCACTGGCAAACGTTCTGTTAATGGACCACTGGCTCAACCCAGTGGACCATTAACAGAATGTTTGCCACTGGTTCTCTTGTTTTTTTTTCTCGGATATTGAAATTGATTTTCAGATAAAAAGTCCACCCCACAGTGTTTTGGTAGAAGACCACTCTCCACGCACTAAAGAGTTGAGTGGGTTTACTAGAAAAGATATTCTGAGAAGAGTTATCTCCAAATGGGTAATCAAGAATTCAACCAGTTATATCTTGTTAGACAGAGCTCTATGGGCTCTGTGAAATCAGATATAAGTGCCTGAAATCTTGATGACACAATACGATATAGCTGGGGTTGACAGTTGGTGACTTTTCACATCAGAGAGAAGGCAGTTTGAAGAAACTTTTACATCAATGTTAAATCAGTGGGACCAAGTTTTCTTGTCTGAATTGTTACAATATGGTATGAGGAGAGTAGATGATGCCTACCATACACCACAGGCAAAACACTTTCAAAATCACATTAAAAGCATAAGAATTGCTAGCAAACATTCTGTTAGTGAACCACCAGGTTTATCTGGTAGTACATTAACTGAAATTTTGCAGGTAACTCCTATGCTTTTTCTCATATTGTAAATTTATGTCAGGTGGATAATCCACTCTACAAGGATAGTGTTGGAATCCACTTTTCCTTTTATTACTATTTATATATATGTGATTTTAATACAGTAGAACTGTAGGTTGTTTTAAGTTTTTGGCCCCCAATGGTAAACAACCAATGGCAATGCCACAAATTATGGCTGGTATTTTTGTATGTATGTTCCTGCATTCTTTATTTTATCACAAACTACCCCATACAGCTGAACTGTTTATTAGATATTAAGAGGGGTTCTGTTTTGGTGTTTACACACCCAGGTGCAGTGGATCTGCTTTTTAAAATTTACACCAATGGTCAGCAGTAAACAGTGAATAGCACAAACAGTGGCTGATGATAGTAAATGTTCAAAAGAAGATTTATTTCTGTTAAAATAGAATAAAATCCCCACCCCCCAGCAAATCTGGAAATTTAATTTAGGGTTGAGAAGTAGGGGGTCATGACATTAGAGTGAAGGGAGTTGAACTATTGTCTTCAACAACTGTTCACCAGATATTTCTGTTGGATATTATTGGATGTACAATTGTTGAAGGCAATATTTTAACACCCTTCACTCTGATGTCAAACCCCCCTACTTCTCAACTCCCAATTTAATATTAATTCAGGATTGAGAAATTGGGGGTTTTGACCACAGAGTGAAGTGAGTTAAAATATTGCCTTCAATGATTGTTCACTGGATAATTTCCATTAGATATTATCTGGTGAACAATTGCTGAAGGCAATATTTCAACTTCCTTCACTCTGATTGCCCACCCTCCAACTTCTCAGCCCTATTTTGATATCTAGGGTTGCCAAGTGGGGGATTTTTATATCAGAGTTGAGGCCATTGAAATATATGAGTATGGTCACTGGTGACTACCTCAGATGGTAGAAAGCATATTAAGTGAAACAAGACATGTTTTTTTTTTTTTGTTGATTTGTTTTATTTGAAATAAAAATACAGCTTCTTTAAAATATACATGTGCATTTTTTTATTAGTCAGACTGTCAGACCATTATTCTGACATGTACAGCTTGACATCTAACACTATTTTTGCAGTGTTCTGTATATTTGAGACCCTGAAACATAAAGCATATTTTCTATATTAAGCCTCTGGGGAAAAATAAAAAATAAAAAAAAAAAACGCCCGTCCGCAAGCTTATTTGAAAAAATGGCCTGAGAAACAGACAATCAACTTTGTATGGCCTTACTATAAAATTTATACTTCTTATCAACCTACCTCAATTGTTTACTACAGGCTGAATAGACAAAAGGCTGGAGGGAATCACATAACCAACCCACACATAACTCAATAGCACTGGGACCGTGGACAGAGGAAGAGATCCCTAAGCCTATCAAACCATAGCATCACAAACATTAGAAAAGACAATGAAAGATGAGGCGTATGAAGTGCGACACACAGACAGAAAGGGCAGTAACAGCACAAAGCTGGAACTGACCCTGAAAAAAGCTGAAAGGCTGGGATAGACAACAGCCTGAGCTGAAGAAAGAGGGCCCCAAGGTTCTCTGCCGGCTCCTGCAACTGTCGCAGATTAAAGGAGAATGTAGCATTTCTCCAGAAGGCTGCCAGTATAACATCCGTCATCCGACAACATGACAGAGTTATTAAAAGAGGAAGACAATGCACGCACCTCGTGGCAGAAAAAACAATTGGTAATACAATCACCAGTAGCTAGACGAGCGGAAGCTGCACGAATAGCAAGACAAATCCATCAAGAAATGGATGCAGGAGAGATCTGGCATGTGAGAAAATGCATATTCATCCAGGATAAAGGCATGAATGCCCCCCATCCCCAAGCAGAGCAGCGCCCAAGAAAGTGACCATCTTGGAGTAAACTGCAAAGTCCTAGGCCTTTTCAAGGAAAAGAGCTGAACAAGCTTGGAGAGGCAAGGATGAGTGTCGAAACAATGCGGTATCACATATGAAAAAATGTCCCCGAAGCATGGACATGTACCCATTGCTGGAGACCCCCAGAAACAAACATATACCAGAAACTCTGCAAGCGGTGTGATCGAAGGAGTGACAGAAGCAACAGAGTGATCGCACACCATCGACAGAAGAACCTTCCACTTAGCCACAGAGGCTAAACTAGTGGAGTGAGTACCTCCTTGAAGAAGAAAAGCAACTCCACTGCGTGTCTCGATAAACCACTACGGAGGAGACAGGACCCGATAAAAGACATGTGCGAAGGCACAATGAAGTCAGGTCAACGTGAAACCCCCAAGGGCGACTTTGGCAAAGAAAGTCACGAGGTTCAGGAAGACATGCCGGAACCGCCGCTAACAGAGAGCGGAGCAGATTGATTCACAACCACCGAGGCGACAGGTGTGATCGAAAGGATTCAACGACTGCAGGTTCATATCTGGGCGAGAACCTGAGGCGGAATCGGAACCGGTAGGAAGGCGTAGCCGACAAGACCATCCCAAAGGAGCGTCCACGGCGAAAGCCAGAGCATCTGGACACGGGGACACGAAAGTGTCCACCGGATGGTTCCAACGAGTCGCAAGAGATCGATGGAACCCGTCATGTGGAGCATCCATCTGGTGGAAATGACCCTGCCCTGACAGGACAGGGAGTTGGCTAGGCCGTTGAGACGACCGGGAATGTGACGAACAGCCACCCTGGCATGGACATCCTGAGCGAGAAGTAGAAGATCCCGAGGCAATCGTACATTGGAACAGAGTGCGTGCCGCCCTGGTTCTGAATGTAAGCAACCACCATCGAAGGGTCGGACAACAGAAGGACCTGGCGATTCGACAGGTGAGGGATCCATTGCCTGAAACTCAGAAGAAGAGCAAGAAGCTCGTCCTGGTTGATGTGTAGAGCTGCATGATCCTGGTCCCACATCCCGTGAATGGAAAGACCTAGAGGATCCAACGTCGCACCCCATCCGAGATCGATGACATCTGCCGTCAGAACGCGATCGGACGTGGGTAAGTCCAATGGAACACCCTGCGAAAGCCACTGGATATCCGCCCAGAGGAGAAGGTGAGGATAAAGATATTCTGGAAACTGAAGCACCAGATCCAGAAAATCTACATTCGGCCTCCAACGACTGAGCAGAAAGTGTTGGAGAGGTCTGACTCGCAGCCGACCTAGAGGAATGAGATCCGTCACCGAACAGCAGAGACCGATTAGCCAGAGAATACTCCCGAGCCGTCGCATATGTGGACTGGGACAGAGTCAGAGCAAAAGCTGAGAGAATCACAGCCTTGGCCTGGGGAACCGCCACCAAATTGAATTGAGTGCGGAAAGCCATCCCCAGATGATAAAACGACTGAGAAGGGACCAGGTCCGACTTCTCCTCGTTGACTCTGAAACCTAGCGACGTGAGAAAGCTCAAAAGAGTGGTGACATCCGACTCCAGTAAGGCAGCATTGGAATGCCCCTGGAGGATATCGTCCAGATATGCCGAAGTGGTCACCCTGGACTGTGTGCGATGGAAAGCTATCACATGCGACATCAGTCTGGTGAAGGCCCAAGGAGCCAGGTTGAGGCCGAAAGCATTGGCCTTGAACTGGTAAACTCGCCCCAGAAAAACGAACCTGAGATACTTCTGGAACGCCCAATGAATCGGAACGTGAAAGTAAGCGTCTCGCAGGTCGAAGCTGGAAGCGAAATCTCCCTGGTGAATTGAACGGAGAACCATGCTGAACTTGGGAGCAATGATAGACTGGTTCAGGAAACTCAGATCGATAACCGGTCGGAGTCGGCCGTCCTTCTTCGGCATCAAGAACAGGCGGGAATAGAAACCCACTGACCTAATGTTCTTGATGACCTCAGTCGGCCCCTTTGTCAGGAGATTGTCTATCTCCGTGGACAAAAGTTCATGACGTAAAATGTCTGAAGGAGCTGTGGTTCGAAGAGGCACCCTGGACAGAGTGGGGTGCCTTCGGAAGGATATTCGCAGCCCGGACCGAACAACATCTAACACCCAAGGATCGGATGTGATGGTGGCCCAATGGTCTACGAACTCTGCTATCCTTCCTCCAACCTGAGACGAGTCGAGGTGAGGACCTTCATTTTGAACCCCGACGAGGCTCGCGTGAGGAGAAAACACTTCCTCTACTGAATGAAGAATCCTGGGACTTCCCTCAAGACTGCCGACGCTTACCCTTACCCCTTGAGTAAGAAGTAGAAGCGGTGGCAGAAGGATCAGCCCCTTTGCTTCGCAGAGGAAGCAGAGGGTACTTGTTAGGCTTGGAACGGCCCCTGCCTACCCTAGAAGGCTGATCAAGCTAACGAAACAGCAGCTGATCTTTGGAATGACGTAGGACGTCATCCCGGACCATCAACACAGAACCATGGAAAAGTTGCGGACCTGCCAAAGAAGCAGATCGAAGAGTAGCGCACTGCTCCTCAGGAAGGGATCGGCCTGTGTCCAGCACAGAGTCCCTTCGAAATAATTCCAGATTAGCCATGTTACAGGCATGCGTGTGAGTAAAATGCTTGAGCGCCTTGGACAGCACACGCAAAGGAGTCTGTACCTCGTCAAACTTATCTGGAGGCAGATAAGCAGCTAAGGCTGAGGCGACGTGATCGGAGAGAGAAAGCATACCAAGCATCTCTCTCGATAAGCCCAATGTGGACTCCAGAGTCGTCATCGGAATGACGGCAGACTTGGACTTGGAAAGCCCGAGGGAATTGGAGTCCTGATCGTAGGAACGATAACGCGCCAGAGGCAAAAAGGTGTCAACCCTGGTGAAGAACGGAGCCTTCATAGCCTTGGAACTTAGCTTAGAACTTGGGAGCAATGATAGACTGGTTCAGGAAACTCAGATCGATAACCGGTCGGAGTCGGCCGTCCTTCTTCGGCATCAAGAACAGGCGGGAATAGAAACCCACTGACCTAATGTTCTTGATGACCTCAGTCGGCCCCTTTGTCAGAAGATTGTCTATCTCCGTGGACAAAAGTTCATGACGTAAAATGTCTGAAGGAGCTGTGGTTCGAAGAGGCACCCTGGACAGAGTGGGGTGCCTTCGGAAGGATATTCGCAGCCCGGACCGAACAACATCTAACACCCAAGGATCGGATGTGATGGTGGCCCAATGGTCTACGAACTCTGCTATCCTTCCTCCAACCTGAGACGAGTCGAGGTGAGGACCTTCATTTTGAACTCTGACGAGGCTCGCGTGAGGAGAAAACACTTCCTCTACTGAATGAAGAATCCTGGGACTTCCCTCAAGACTGCCGACGCTTACCCTTACCCCTTGAGTAAGAAGTAGAAGCGGTGGCAGAAGGATCAGCCCCTTTGCTTCGCAGAGGAAGCAGAGGGTACTTGTTAGGCTTGGAACGGCCCCTGCCTACCCTAGAAGGCTGATCAAGCTAACGAAACAGCAGCTGATCTTTGGAATGACGTAGGACGTCATCCCAGACCATCAACACAGAACCATGGAAAAGTTGCGGACCTGCCAAAGAAGCAGATCGAAGAGTAGCGCACTGCTCCTCAGGAAGGGATCGGCCTGTGTCCAGCACAGAGTCCCTTCGAACTAATTCCAGATTAGCCATGTTACAGGCATGCGTGTGAGTAAAATGCTTGAGCGCCTTGGACAGCACACGCAAAGGAGTCTGTACCTCGTCAAACTTATCTGGAGGCAGATAAGCAGCTAAGGCTGAGGCGACGTGATCGGAGAGAGAAAGCATACCAAGCATCTCTCTCGATAAGCCCAATGTGGACTCCAGAGTCGTCATCGGAATGACGGCAGACTTGGACTTGGAAAGCCCGAGGGAATTGGAGTCCTGATCGTAGGAACGATAACGCGCCAGAGGCAAAAAGGTGTCAACCCTGGTGAAGAACGGAGCCTTCATAGCCTTGGAACTTAGCTTAGAACTTGGGAGCAATGATAGACTGGTTCAGGAAACTCAGATCGATAACCGGTCGGAGTCGGCCGTCCTTCTTCGGCATCAAGAACAGGCGGGAATAGAAACCCACTGACCTAATGTTCTTGATGACCTCAGTCGGCCCCTTTGTCAGGAGATTGTCTATCTCCGTGGACAAAAGTTCATGACGTAAAATGTCTGAAGGAGCTGTGGTTCGAAGAGGCACCCTGGACAGAGTGGGGTGCCTTCGGAAGGATATTCGCAGCCCGGACCGAACAACATCTAACACCCAAGGATCGGATGTGATGGTGGCCCAATGGTCTACGAACTCTGCTATCCTTCCTCCAACCTGAGACGAGTCGAGGTGAGGACCTTCATTTTGAACCCCGACGAGGCTCGCGTGAGGAGAAAACTCTTCCTCTACTGAATGAAGAATCCTGGGACTTCCCTCAAGACTGCTGACGCTTACCCTTACCCCTTGAGTAAGAAGTAGAAGCGGTGGCAGAAGGATCAGCCCCTTTGCTTCGCAGAGGAAGCAGAGGGTACTTGTTAGGCTTGGAACGGCCCCTGCCTACCCTAGAAGGCTGATAAAGCTAACGAAACAGCAGCTGATCTTTGGAATGACGTAGGACGTCATCCCGGACCATCAACACAGAACCATGGAAAAGTTGCGGACCTGCCGAAGAAGCAGATCGAAGAGTAGCGCACTGCTCCTCAGGAAGGGATCGGCCTGTGTCCAGCACAGAGTCCCTTCGAACTAATTCCAGATTAGCCATGTTACAGGCATGCGTGTGAGTAAAATGCTTGAGCGCCTTGGACAGCACACGCAAAGGAGTCTGTACCTCGTCAAACTTATCTGGAGGCAGATAAGCAGCTAAGGCTGAGGCGACGTGATCGGAGAGAGAAAGCATACCAAGCATCTCTCTCGATAAGCCCAATGTGGACTCCAGAGTCGTCATCGGAATGACGGCAGACTTGGACTTGGAAAGCCCGAGGGAATTGGAGTCCTGATCGTAGGAACGATAACGCACCAGAGGCAAAAAGGTGTCAACCCTGGTGAAGAACGGAGCCTTCATAGCCTTGGAACTTAGCTTAGAGTCCAAGGCTGAAAATGCTTCAACCAACTGTACTGACTGGCACGGTCGAAGACGCCCAGAAGCGGGTTGCTCCATAGGCTGTTGGCGTGCGACCGATGATCGCGGCCTGGCTGACACTGTCGACTGGATAGATGGTTTGAGATCTGGAAGGAACCCAAACACGAAATCAAGAGCTGCTCCCAAGTCCGAAGACTGCTGGCTCTCGACATCAAGCATTCCCCTGAGTCGAAAGACACATAGCCCATCGTGGGCAAACCACCCGACGCCTGCCATGGTGTCGGAACACCAGGGGGATCAGAAAGTGGCCCGTTTCCAATCCCGGGAAGGCGGCGCCATAGGGGGCGCCTGGAAACCACTCGCTGCCTCGCTGGAAGCAACAGGAAGGCGCTTTGACAGAACCTGAGTAAGGAGAGGGCCTCCCTAAGCTCACTGCCCGTACTGGCCGGTTCGACAGGGGAACGAACCGGCAAAGTGGCTTCACCTCTGACCCTCTTAACCAGCGAAGGGTCACGATCCTCCAAAACACCCGACGTGGGACGACGGGCGGCAGCTGAAACGTCTGAAGGCAGATGTGTATAGGGGTGTGACACACACCGAGGATCAACATAGCGGGAACTCATGAGAGTCACCGCGGAGCTCTGCAGGGCAGAAGGTCCAGGCTGCACAAAAGACGTTGGTCCCCCAAAACTGGTCGTGTGGCCAGAATGAGTGGACGGAAATGCCATGGAGTTCATAGTGTCCCACTATCAACATCCGAATATAAAGAGGGTCCGGCCGGCAGCCACTTCCAACTTCACCGAGTTGAAGTCGGGGAAGGCTGAGGCCGATACCACCTACACAACGAGACACCGCAGCAGACCACTGCAGGTATAAAACTACTGTGCTCAAAGGCTGAAAGGACACAGTAGGGGCTTCAGTCGGCAGCCCCATCCGACTTCGCCAAGTGGAAGTCGGGGAAGGCTGATGCTGATACCCCACAACCACACTACAGACATCCCCGGCTAAAAACAGTGCCCACTGATGTTGTAGACAGAACATCAGTAGCAGCAGATACGATGGGAGCTGTTGGAACTGGCGGAAAAGCGGAGAGAGCCACCAAGCTCGGCTTCCAAAGGAGGAGCCACAACCTTAGTGACAGCCTCAGATGTCGACTGGAGAGGGCGCATAGTCCCGGAACGAGGCATCTCTTCACCAGAGATCCAACAGCTCCCGCAGTATCCACCACGGTAAAAAACTGCACATTCCCCACGGAAGGGGAATAACTCTCACAAGACATGGTTGAGTCGGGAAGCACCGAAACGACAGCGTTCCCCACCCCCCGCTGGTGCAGGAGGAGCTGCACATCCCCCATGGAGAGGGAGCAATTCTCACCAGACGTGGTCGAATTGGGCGACCCTGAAACGATAGCGTTCCCCACCCCCTGTGGGAGCTGCACATCAACCACAGAGGGGGTCAAACTCACACCAGACGTGGTCGAGTCGGGGGTGGGGGGGGTGGGGTGGGGGTGGATCAAAACGACAGTGTTCTCCCCCTCCCCCATCCCCCCCCCCCTCCGGGGGCAGGAGCAGCTGCACATCCCCCACAGAGGGGGTAAACTCAAACCAGAAGTGGTTGAGTCAGCAGGCTCCCGAAACGACAGCGTTCCACACCACCCGCGGGTACGGAAGAAATGGCCACGAGTATGCACCAAGGCAAGGGCAAAAGGAATTGCCCTAAAGGAACTGAACTGGAAATAACAGAGGTGAGAGCAGTAGAAGAAAAAGGTTAACTCAACAGAAACAGAAAGTAGAACACCCTCAACTACGAGAGAAGGTGGCAGAAAAAAAAACGGTGGGTACATGACAGAACCCAGACGGTCGACAGGGACCGAAAAAACAGAAATTCAGCCCTCAACAGAGTGAAGAAATCCTGTCCAGACAGTCCCAGATTGACACCTAACTCCAAAAACAATAATTCATCAACCAAAAAATTCATTGTCGAATCGCCTGATGTCCAAAACAAAACATTCGCGAAAACGGAATAGTAAATAATATACAATGAGAATGTGGTTGAAAATATAAACGAGAATATATAAAACACAGTCCTGTTATTATACACTACGAGTCGGAAGTAGTTGTAGCAAAACCGCAATTATTTCGCGGTTTTAATTGCGGTCATAAACGAAAATATAAACGCGAGTAACGTTTATGAAAAAATATAAAACCGATAAACGCGTTTGCCGATCATCTGCAACCGGAGTGGGAAACGCAGATAAACGATAGTGCTTTTCACGTTGTTGGTCGGAAAAATTGTTTTTTGAACGTTTACTTCGTTTGGTTGAATTGCATAATTCTTGCAACTTCGAAGTTCGGAGACAAGTTCATGGTGTCGGCCCAGAATTTGACACGTTGTTTTAAAAGCCCTGTAAATATTCAATGAAAATGCATGAGATAAAAAAAGTCATTGGTATTCCGCCAAACCAGTGATGAGAGTAAAAAAAACGAGTCAGTACGCCTCATAACACTATAGATGGGAAAGAAATTATGAAAATGCAGTGAGGCAAAACATGGAGTTGAAATGTGACTTCTTCAAAAATTTCCGATTGACCTGACCGCACCCCCCCCCTCAAAAAAGAGATCTTTCGTGCGAATCACACATAACAGGCTTATTGAAATACCCATAAATAGAAAAAAATAACACACCTCGAAGCGCAACACAAAAGGAGAGCATAGCATCCCCCCCGCACCCCCCCACCCCAATTTTGCCAGGGCTTTTCGTTTCGTTGGGAAAAGCTATTCAGGCTTTTTGTGCGTACAGATGACAGTAAGGTAGCTTTTACTTTCCCGAATTATCCGGACATGAGCCGTTTCTATCATTGTTATTGTCCCTGTGTTCACAGCAAAAAAAATCTAAATTTTATAGTGAATTTCCTTTCTTATTATACCTACCACAATTGTTTACTACAGGTTTGCACTAAAGTGGAAGTCCCTAACTTGGATAAAATACTCTCTATTTTTGTCTTTCCCAAGCAATTGGGGAAAGAAAAGTGGTGCAAAAGCACCAAAAAAAAAATAAGCTAAAACTGGGTCGAGAGCAGACCCAGTACGGGACGCTCTCTCCCAAGTACAACTCCACGACTTCCGTTGCCAGTGCGCATATACGTCACTAAAGACTCCTTCTTTTTGAATCCGCCAACGTTAGAGTTATGTGATCAGCGGGGAGGAAGGATTCTTTACCCGTAAAGAAGACAGGAGGACCTCCTTGTAAACAATTGTGGTAGGTTTAATAAGAAAGGAAATTTACTATAAAATTTAGATTTCTTATCAACCTACTCACAATTGTTTACTACAGGCTGAATAGACAATAGGCTGGAGGGAATCGCATAACCAACCCACACATAACCCCAGTGCACTGGAACCGTAAAGCAGAAGGAAGAGGTCCCGAGGCTTATCAACCATAACGTCACAATCATTGGTAAAGGACAATGAAAGGAGACATATGGGCCTGTGTGACACACAGACAGAAAGGGGCAGTAACAGCGCAAGGCTGAAACTGACCTTCAAGAAGCCTAATGGCTAGGGCAGACAACAGCCTGAGCAGAAGAAAGAGGACCCAAGGCAAAAAGGTCCTCCGACTGCTCCTGCAACTGGTGCAGATAGAAGGTGGAGAAAGTAGAGGCATTTCTCCAGTAGGCTGCCTGCATATCATCCGACAACTTGACGGAGTTAGAATAAGCCCAAGAGACGTGGGCAGAAATACGATTGGTAATACAATCGCCACCTGCTAAACGACTGTAAGCCGTATGAATAGCAAGACAAATCCATCGAGAAATGGATTGAGGAGAGATCTTCTGTCGACCTGGAATAAGAGACAGAAAAAAATGTTTCCTGCCTTTCCGTATGAAACGTGTCCGATCGAGATAAATGCGAATAGCACGGACCGGACAGAGCAAAGGGCAATTACCCTCAACAGAAGTAAGAGCCCTGATACAGATAGGAGGAGGAGTAGTATCTGGTAACTGATTCTTGGCCAGAAAAGAGCAATCAGTGGTAAAAGTAACACTGTTGGGAGAGCTCCTAAAAAAGGCAGGGTCAACCGAGAGGGCTCACTAACCCATCTGGCAGAAGCAAACGCCATCAGAAACGCCGTCTTATATGTGAGAAAATGCATATCCACCTGCATATCCCCCCCCCCCCCCCCCCCCCGCCCCAAGCAAAGCAGCACCCACGAAAGATTCCATCATGGGGTAAGCTGCAAAGTCCAAGGCCTTTTCAAAGAAAAGTGCCGAACAAGCTTGGAGAGGTAAGGATTCGAGCCGATACGACGCTTCCCCACATAAGAAAAAGTCTCTGAAAGCATGGACCTGTAACCCTTGATGGTAACAGGCTGGAGACCCCGAGAATCAAACAGATATACCAGAAACTCCGCAATCTGTGAAATCGAAGGATTGGCATAATCAACAGAGTGATCAGCACACCATCGACAGAAGACCTTCCATTTAGCTGCATAAGCTAAACCAGTGGAGTGCCTCCTTGAAGAAGAAATGCACTCCACTGCTCATCTCGAAAAAGCTCTACGGAGGAGACAGGACCGGACAAAAGATATGCGTGAAGGCACAATGAAGTCGGGTCGACGTGAAACCTCCTCGGACAACCTTGACAAAGAAGGTCGCGATGTAACGGGAGACATACCGGAACCGCCGCCATCAGTGAGTGGAGCTGATTGATCCACACCCGTTGAGGCGACAGGGGAGTGATCAGAATGATTCGACAACTGCTGGTTCGAATTTTGGCTAGAACCTGAGGCAGAATCGGAACCGGTGGGAAGGCGTAGCCGACTAGACCGTTCCAATTGAGTGACAGAGCATCCACAGCAAAAGCCAGAGGATCTGGACACAGGGACACGAAAGTGTCCACCTGATGGTTCCAACGAGTCAGAAAGAGATCGATGTGGGGACGTCCCCAGAGATCGCAAAGCGACTGGAACACTGCCCTGTGGAGCATCCACTCGGTGGAAATAACCCTGCCCTGTCGGGACAGTGAGTCGGCTAGGACATTCAGACGACCGGGAATGTGACGAACAACCACTCCGGCATGAACATTCTGAGCGAGCAGAAGAAGATCCCGAGCCAATTCTTACATCAGAACCAAGTGCGTGCCGCCCTGCTTCTGAATGTAAGCAACCACTGTTGAATGGTCGGACAGCAGAAGGACCTGGCGATTCGACAGGTGAGGGATCCACTGCCTGAAACTCAGAAGAAGAGCAAGAAGCTCCTTCTGGTTGATGTGTAGAGCTGCTTGATCCTGGTCCCACATCCCGTGTAGGGAAAGACCGAGAGGATCCAACGTCGCACCCCATCCAAGATCGCTGGCATCTGCTGTCAGAACGCAATCGGACGTGGGTAAGTCCAATGGAACACCCTGCGTAATCCACTGAACATCTGTCCAGGGAAGAAGGTGAGGATAAAGAGATTCTGGAAACGGAAGCACCAGATCCAGAGAATCTACATTCGGTCTCCAACGACTGAGCAGAAAGTGTTGGAGAGGTCTGACACGCAGCCGACCTAGAGGAATGAGATCCGTCACCGAACCGCAGAGAACAATCAGCCAGAGAAAACTCCGAGCGGTCGCGGACGTGGACTGGGACAGAGTCAGAGCAAAAGCTGAGAGAATCACAGCCTTGGCCTGGGGAACCGCTACAAAATTGAATTGGGTTTGGAAAGCCATCCCCAGATGACAAAATGACTGAGAAGGGACCAGGTCCGACTTCTCCTCGTTGACTCTGAATCCTAGCGACGTGAGTGAGCAAGCTCAACAGAGTGGCAACATCTGACTCCAGTAAGGCAGCACTGGAATGCCTCTGGAGGATATCGTCCAGATATGCCGAAGTAGTGACCCTGGACTGTGTGCAATGGAACGCTATCACATGCTACATCAGTCTGGTGAAGGCCAAAGGAGCCAGGTTGAGGCCGAAAGGCATGGCCTTGAACTGGTAAACTCGCCCCAGAAAAGCGAACCTGAGATACTTCTGGAACGCCCAATGAATCGGAACGTGAAAGTAAGCGTCTCGCAGGTCGAAGCTGGAAGCGAAATCTCCCTGGTGAATTGAACGGAGAACCATGCTGAACTTGGGAGCAATGATAGACTGGTTCAGGAAACTCAGATCGATAACCGGTCGGAGTCGGCCGTCCTTCTTCGGCATCAAGAACAGGCGGGAATAGAAACCCACTGACCTAATGTTCTTGATGACCTCAGTCGGCCCCTTTGTCAGGAGATTGTCTATCTCCGTGGACAAAAGTTCATGACGTAAAATGTCTGAAGGAGCTGTGGTTCGAAGAGGCACCCTGGACAGAGTGGGGTGCCTTCGGAAGGATATTCGCAGCCCGGACCGAACAACATCTAACACCCAAGGATCGGATGTGATGGTGGCCCAATGGTCTACGAACTCTGCTATCCTTCCTCCAACCTGAGACGAGTCGAGGTGAGGACCTTCATTTTGAACCCCGACGAGGCTCGCGTGAGGAGAAAACACTACCTCTACTGAATGAAGAATCCTGGGACTTCCCTCAAGACTGCCGACGCTTACCCTTACCCCTTGAGTAAGAAGTAGAAGCGGTGGCAGAAGGATCAGCCCCTTTGCTTCGCAGAGGAAGCAGAGGGTACTTGTTAGGCTTGGAACGGCCCCTGCCTACCCTAGAAGGCTGATAAAGCTAACGAAACAGCAGCTGATCTTTGGAATGACGTAGGACGTCATCCCGGACCATCAACACAGAACCATGGAAAAGTTGCGGACCTGCCAAAGAAGCAGATCGAAGAGTAGCGCACTGCTCCTCAGGAAGGGATCGGCCTGTGTCCAGCACAGAGTCCCTTCGAACTAATTCCAGATTAGCCATGTTACAGGCATGCGTGTGAGTAAAATGCTTGAGCGCCTTGGACAGCACACGCAAAGGAGTCTGTACCTCGTCAAACTTATCTGGAGGCAGATAAGCAGCTAAGGCTGAGGCGACGTGATCGGAGAGAGAAAGCATACCAAGCATCTCTCTCGATAAGCCCAATGTGGACTCCAGAGTCGTCATCGGAATGACGGCAGACTTGGACTTGGAAAGCCCGAGGGAATTGGAGTCCTGATCGTAGGAACGATAACGCGCCAGAGGCAAAAAGGTGTCAACCCTGGTGAAGAACGGAGCCTTCATAGCCTTGGAACTTAGCTTAGAGTCCAAGGCTGAAAATGCTTCAACCAATTGTACTGACTGGCACGGTCGAAGACGCCCAGAAACGGGTTGCTCCATAGGCTGTTGGCGTGCGACCGATGATCGCGGCCTGGCTGACACTGTCGACTGGTTAGATGGTTTGAGATCCGGAAGGAACCCAAACACGAAATCAAGAGCTGCTCCCAAGTCCGAAGACTGCTGGCTCTCGACATCAAGCATTCCCCTGAGTCGGAAGACACATAGCCCATCGTGGGCAAACCACCCGACGCCTCCCATGGTGTCGGAACACCAGGGGGATCAGAAAGTGGCCCGTTTCCAATCCCGGGAAGGCGGCGCCATAGGGGGCGCCTGGAAACCACTCGCTGCCTCGCTGGAAGCAACAGGAAGGCGCTTTGACAGAACCTGAGTAAGGAGAGGGCCTCCCTAAGCTCACTGCCCGTACTGGCCGGTTCGACAGGGGAACGAACCGGCAAAGTGGCTTCACCTCTGACCCTCTTAACCAGCGAAGGGTCACGATCCTCCAAAACACCCGACGTGGGACGACGGGCGGCAGCTGAAACGTCTGAAGGCAGATGTGTATAGGGGTGTGACACACACCGAGGATCAACATAGCGGGAACTCATGAGAGTCACCGCGGAGCTCTGCAGGGCAGAAGGTCCAGGCTGCACAAAAGACGTTGGTCCCCCAAAACTGGTCGTGTGGCCAGAATGAGTGGAAGGAAATGCCATGGAGTTCATAGTGTCCCACTATCAACATCCGAATATAAAGAGGGTCCGGCCGGCAGCCACTTCCAACTTCACCGAGTTGAAGTCGGGGAAGGCTGAGGCCGATACCACCTACACAACGAGACACCGCAGCAGACCACTGCAGGTATAAAACTACTGTGCTCAAAGGCTGAAAGGACACAGTAGGGGCTTCAGTCGGCAGCCCCATCCGACTTCGCCAAGTGGAAGTCGGGGAAGGCTGATGCTGATACCCCACAACCACACTACAGACATCCCCGGCTAAAAACAGTGCCCAATGATGTTGTAGACGGAACATCAGTAGCAGCAGATACGACGGGAGCTGTTGGAACTGGCGGAAAAGCGGAGAGAGCCACCAAGCTCGGCTTCCAAAGGAGGAGTCACAACCCTAGTGACAGCCTCAGATGTCGACTGGAGAGGGCGCATAGTCCCGGAACGAGGCATCTCTTCACCAGAGATCCAACAGCTCCCGCAGTATCCACCACGGTAAAAAACTGCACATTCCCCACGGAAGGGGAATAACTCTCACAAGACATGGTTGAGTCGGGAAGCACCGAAACGACAGCGTTCCCCACCCCCCGCTGGTGCAGGAGGAGCTGCACATCCCCCATGGAGAGGGAGCAATTCTCACCAGACGTGGTCGAATTGGGCGACCCTGAAACGATAGCGTTCCCCACCCCCTGTGGGAGCTGCACATCGACCACAGAGGGGGTCAAACTCAAACCAGACGTGGTCGAGTCGGGGGTGGGGGGTGGGGTGTGTGGATCAAAACGACAGTGTTCTCCCCCTCCCCCATCCCCCCCCCCCCCCTCCGGGGGCAGGAGCAGCTGCACATCCCCCACAGAGGGGGTAAACTCAAACCAGAAGTGGTTGAGTCAGCAGGCTCCCGAAACGACAGCGTTCCACACCACCCGCGGGTACGGAAGAAATGGCCACGAGTATGTACCAAGGCAAGGGCAAAAGGAATTGCCCTAAAGGAACTGAACTGGAAATAACAGAGGTGAGAGCAGTAGAAGAAAAAGGTTAACTCAACAGAAACAGAAAGTAGAACACCCTCAACTACGAGAGAAGGTGGCAGAAAAAAAAACGGTGGGTACATGACAGAACCCAGACGGTCGACAGGGACCGAAAACACAGAAATTCAGCCCTCAACAGAGTGAAGAAATCCTATCCAGACAGTCCCAGATTGACACCTAACTCCAAAAACAATAATTCATCAACCAAAAAATTCATTGTCGAATCGCCTGATGTCCAAAACAAAACATTCGCGAAAACGGAATAGTAAATAATATACAATGAGAATGTGGTTGAAAATATAAACGAGAATATATAAAACACAGTCCTGTTATTATACACTACGAGTCGGAAGTAGTTGTAGCAAAACCGCAATTATTTCGCAGTTTTAATTGCGGTCATAAACGAAAATATAAATGCGAGTAACGTTTATGAAAAAATATAAAACCGATAAACGCGTTTGCCGATCATCTGCAACCGGAGTGGGAAACGCAGATAAACGATAGTGCTTTTCACGTTGTTGGTCGGAAAAATCGTTTTTTGAACGTTTACTTCGTTTGGTTGAATTGCATAATTCTTGCAACTTCGAAGTTCGGAGACAAGTTCATGGTGTCGGCCCAGAATTTGACACGTTGTTTTAAAAGCCCTGTAAATATTCAATGAAAATGCATGAGATAAAAAAAGGCATTGGTATTCCGCCAAACCAGTGATGAGAGTAAAAAAAACGAGTCAGTACGCCTCATAACACTATAGATGGGAAAGAAATTATGAAAATGCAGTGAGGCAAAACATGGAGTTGAAATGTAACTTCTTCAAAAATTTCCGATTGACCTGACCGCACCCCCCCCCCCCCCCCCCCCCCAAAAAGAGATCTTTCGTGCGAATCACACATAACAGGCTTATTGCCATACCCATAAATAGAAAAAAATAACACACCTCGAAGCGCAACACAAAAGGAGAGCATAGCATCCCCCCGCACCCCCCCACCCCAATTTTGCCAGGGCTTTTCGTTTCGTTGGGAAAAGCTATTCAGGCTTTTTGTGCGTACAGATGACAGTAAGGTAGCTTTTACTTTCCCGAATTATCCGGACATGAGCTGTTTCTATCATTGTTATTGTCCCTGTGTTCACAGCAAAAAAAATCTAAATTTTATAGTGAATTTCCTTTCTTATTATACCTACCACAATTGTTTACTACAGGTTTGCACTAAAGTGGAAGTCCCTAACTCGGATAAAATACTCTCTATTTTTGTCTTTCCCAAGCAATTGGGGAAAGAAAAGTGGTGCAAAAGCACCAAAAAAAAATAAGCTAAAACTGGGTCGAGAGCAGACCCAGTACGGGACGCTCTCTCCCAAGTACAACTCCACGACTTCCGTTGCCAGTGCGCATATACGTCACTAAAGACTCCTTCTTTCTGAATCCGCCAACGTTAGAGTTATGTGATCAGCGGGGAGGAAGGATTCTTTACCCGTAAAGAAGACAGGAGGACCTCCTTGTAAACAATTGTGGTAGGTTTAATAAGAAAGGAAATTTACTATAAAATTTAGATTTCTTATCAACCTACTCACAATTGTTTACTACAGGCTGAATAGACAATAGGCTGGAGGGAATCGCATAACCAACCCACACATAACCCCAGTGCACTGGAACCGTAAAGCAGAAGGAAGAGGTCCCGAGGCTTATCAACCATAACGTCACAATCATTGGTAAAGGACAATGAAAGGAGACATATGGGCCTGTGTGACACACAGACAGAAAGGGGCAGTAACAGCGCAAGGCTGAAACTGACCTTCAAGAAGCCTAATGGCTAGGGCAGACAACAGCCTGAGCAGAAGAAAGAGGACCCAAGGCAAAAAGGTCCTCCGACTGCTCCTGCAACTGGTGCAGATAGAAGGTGGAGAAAGTAGAGGCATTTCTCCAGTAGGCTGCCTGCATATCATCCGACAACTTGACAGAGTTAGAATAAGCCCAAAAGACGTGGGCAGAAATACGATTGGTAATACAATCGCCACCTGCTAAACGACTGTAAGCCGTATGAATAGCAAGACAAATCCATCGAGAAATGGATTGAGGAGAGATCTTCTGTCGACCTGGAATAAGAGACAGAAAAAAATGTTTCCTGCCTTTCCGTATGAAACGAGTCCGATCGAGATAAATGCGAATAGCACGGACCGGACAGAGCAAAGGGCAATTACCCTCAACAGAAGTAAGAGCCCTGATACAGATAGGAGGAGGAGTAGTATCTGGTAACTGATTCTTGGCCAGAAAAGAGCAATCAGTGGTAAAAGTAACACTGTTGGGAGAGCTCCTAAAAAAGGCAGGGTCAACCGAGAGGGCTCACTAACCCATCTGGCAGAAGCAAACGCCATCAGAAACGCCGTCTTATATGTGAGAAAATGCATATCCACCTGCATATCCCCCCCCCCCCCCGCCCCAAGCAAAGCAGCACCCACGAAAGATTCCATCATGGGGTAAGCTGCAAAGTCCAAGGCCTTTTCAAAGAAAAGTGCCGAACAAGCTTGGAGAGGTAAGGATTCGAGCCGATACGACGCTTCCCCACATAAGAAAAAGTCTCTGAAAGCATGGACCTGTAACCCTTGATGGTAACAGGCTGGAGACCCCGAGAATCAAACAGATATACCAGAAACTCCGCAATCTGTGAAATCGAAGGATTGGCATAATCAACAGAGTGATCAGCACACCATCGACAGAAGACCTTCCATTTAGCTGCATAAGCTAAACCAGTGGAGTGCCTCCTTGAAGAAGAAATGCACTCCACTGCTCATCTCGAAAAAGCTCTACGGAGGAGACAGGACCTGACAAAAGATATGCGTGAAGGCACAATGAAGTCGGGTCGACGTGAAACCTCCTCGGACAACCTTGACAAAGAAGGTCGCGATGTAACGGGAGACGTACCGGAACCGCCGCCATCAGCGAGTGGAGCTGATTGATCCACACCCGTTGAGGCGACAGGGGAGCGATCAGAATGATTCGACAACTGCAGGTTCGAATTTTGGCTAGAACCTGAGGCAGAATCGGAACCGGCGGGAAGGCGTAGCCGACTAGACCGTTCCAATCGAGTGACAGAGCATCCACAGCAAAAGCCAGAGGATCTGGACACAGGGACACGAAAGTGTCCACCTGATGGTTCCAACGAGTCAGAAAGAGATCGATGTGGGGACGTCCCCAGAGATCGCAAAGCGACTGGAACACTGCCCTGTGGAGCATCCACTCGGTGGAAATAACCCTGCCCTGTCGGGACAGTGAGTCGGCTAGGACATTCAGACGACCGGGAATGTGACGAACAACCACTCCGGCGTGAACATTCTGAGCGAGCAGAAGAAGATCCCGAGCCAATGCGTACATCAGAACCAAGTGCGTGCCGCCCTGCTTCTGAATGTAAGCAACCACTGTTGAATGGTCGGACAGCAGAAGGACCTGGCGATTCGACAGGTGAGGGATCCACTGCCTGAAACTCAGAAGAAGAGCAAGAAGCTCCTTCTGGTTGATGTGTAGAGCTGCTTGATCCTGGTCCCACATCCCGTGTAGGGAAAGACCGAGAGGATCCAACGTCGCACCCCATCCGAGATCGCTGGCATCTGCTGTCAGAACGCAATCGGACGTGGGTAAGTCCAATGGAACACCCTGCGTAATCCACTGAACATCTGTCCAGGGAAGAAGGTGAGGATAAAGAGATTCTGGAAACGGAAGCACCAGATCCAGAGAATCTACATTCGGTCTCCAACGACTGAGCAGAAAGTGTTGGAGAGGCCTGACACGCAGCCGACCTAGAGGAATGAGATCCGTCACCGAACCGCAGAGAACAATCAGCCAGAGAAAACTCCGAGCGGTCGCGGACGTGGACTGGGACAGAGTCAGAGCAAAAGCTGAGAGAATCACAGCCTTGGCCTGGGGAACCGCTACCAAATTGAATTGGGTTTGGAAAGCCATCCCCAGATGACAAAATGACTGAGAAGGGACCAGGTCCGACTTCTCCTCGTTGACTCTGAATCCTAGCGACGTGAGTGAGCAAGTCAACAGAGTGGCAACATCTGACTCCAGTAAGGCAGCATTGGAATGCCTCTGGAGGATATCGTCCAGATATGCCGAAGTAGTGACCCTGGACTGTGTGCAATGGAACGCTATCACATGCTACATCAGTCTGGTGAAGGCCCTAGGAGCCAGGTTGAGGCCGAAAGGCATGGCCTTGAACTGGTAAACTCGCCCCAGAAAAGCGAACCTGAGATACTTCCATGACGCCCGATGCATCGGAACGTGGAAGTAAGCGTCTCGCAGGTCGATGCTGGCAGCGAAATCTCCCTGGTGAATTGAATGGCGGACCGACCTAAAAGTCTCCATGCTGAACTTGGGAGCAATGATAGACTGGTTCAGGATACTCAGATAGATAACCGGTCGGAGTCGGCCGTCCTTCTTCGGCACCAAGAACAGGCAGGAATAGAAACCCACTGGCTGAACTCGAACGCCCCCTTTGCCAGGAGATTGCCAATCTCCGTGGACAAAAGTTCCCGACGTAAAACGTCTGAAGGAACTGTGGTTGGAAGAGGCACCCTTGACAGAGTGCGGTGCCGTCGGAAGAATATTCGCATCCCGGACCGAACAACATCTAACACCCACGGATCGGATGTGATGGTGGCCCAATGGTCTGCGATCTCTGCTATCCTTCCTCCAACCTGGGACAAGTCGAGGTGAGGACCTTCATTTCGAGCCCCGACGAGGCCCACGAGAGGAGAAACCACCTCCTCTACTAAATGAAGAATCCTGAGACTTCCCTCGATTCTGCCGACCTTTACCCTTACCCCTTGAGTAAGTAGAAGCGGCGGCACAAGGACCAGCCCTTTGCTTTGCAGAGGAAGCAGAAGGGTACTTGTTAGGCTTGGAATGGCCCCTGCCTCCCCTAGAAGGCTGATCAAGCTGATGAAACAGCAGCTGATCTTTGGAATGACGTAGGACGTTATCCCGGACCGTCGACACGGAATCACGGAAAAGTTGCGGACCTGACAAAGGAGCAGATCGAAGAGCAGCGCGCTGCTCCTCGGGAAGGGATCGTACTGTGTCCAGCACTGCGTCCCTTCGAACTAATTCCAGATTAGCCGTGTTACAGGGATGCGTGTGAGTAAGATGCATGAGCGCCTTGGACAGCACACGCAAAGGAGCCTGTACCTTGTCAAACTTATCTGGAGGCAGATAAGCAGCTAAAGCTGAGACGACGTGATCTGAGAGAGAAAGCATGCCAAACATCTCTCGAGATAAGCCCAACGTGGACTCCAGAGTCGTCATTGGAATGACGGCAGACTTGGGCTTGGAAAGCCCAAGGGAAGTGGAGTCCTGATCCAGAACCGTCAAAGTCTGGCAGACCGACGGATTGGCGGAATCGTAGGAACGATAACGCACAGGAGGCAAAAAGGTGTCAACCCTGGTGAAGAACGGAGTCTTCAGAGCCTTGGAACTCAGCTTGGAGTCCAATGCTGGAAATACTTCAACCACCTGTACCGACTGGCACGGTTGAAGGCGCCCAGAAGCAGGTTGCTCCATAGGCTGTAGGCGCGCGACCGATGATCGTGGCCTGGCTGACACTGTCGGTTGGTTAGCTGGTTTGAGATCAGGCAGAATATCAAGCATGTCGGACTCCTCCCCAGAGTCGGAAGACACATAGCCCATTGTGGGCAAACCAGCCGACACCTCCCATGGTGTCGGGACACCAGGGAGATCAGAAACCGGCCTGTTTCCAATCCCGGGAGGCGGCGCCATAGGAGGTGCCTGGAAACCACTCGCTGCCTCGCTGGAAGCAACAGGAAGACTCTTTGACAGAACCTGAGTGAGTAAGGAGAGGGCCTCCCTAAGCTCACTGCCCGAACTGGCCGGTTCGACAGGGGAGCGAACCGGCAAAGCGGCTTCACCTCTGACCCTCTTAACCAGTGAAGGGTCACGATCCTTCAAAACACCCGACACAGGACGACGGGCGGCAGCCGAAACATCTGAAGGCAGACGTGTATAGGGGTACGAGGCACCCCGAGGATCAATATAGCGAGAACTCATGAGAGTCATCGAGGACCTCTGCGGGGCAGAAGGTCCAGACTGCACAAAAGGCGTTGGTCCCCCAAAACTGGTCGTGTGGCCAGAATGAGTGGACGGAAACGCCACGGAGTTCATAGTGTCTCCACTAAGAACATCCGAATCCAAAGACACAACTGTGGTGCTCGACGGCGTAGAGACCACAGTGGTGGGTTCGGCCGGCAGCCCCTTCCAACTTCGCCGAGTTGAAGTCAGGGAAGGCTGAGGCCGATATCCCACATCTACAGTACCAGACACTCCTGCAGTCCCCTGCAGCGAAAAGCCGAGGCCGGCTGAAACTGACGACGAAGCAGACGGACCAGCAGCAATAGTAGATACGCCGGGAGTCGTTGAGGCTGGTGGAATAGTGGAGAGAGCACACATGCTCGGATCCGAAGGAGGAGTCACAACCCTATTGACAGCCTCAGATGTCGACTGGAGGGGGACCGTAGTCCCGGAACCAGGCACCTCTTCACCAGAACACTCAACGGCTCCCGCAGTATCCACTACAGGAAAAGACTGCACATCCCCCACGGAGGAGGAATAACTCTCACCAGACAAGGTCGGCTCGGGAGCCCCCGAACGACTGCGTTCTCCTTTCGCGCGGGAGCGGAAGGCACGGCCACAAGAACGAACGACATGGTTAACTGACACCCAGAAAGTGGATGACCATGATCCACAGACACCACATGGCCGCTCGGCCAAACACCCATTACAGGAGGAACAAGAAGAATGTGAATCGTCCACATGCTTTGGCAGCCGACATTGCCACCAAGGAATTGTCCTGGGCATGATAGAGGTGAGAGGAGCAAAGAAGGTGAAATCAGATAACAGAAGAACACCCCCAAAGAAGAGAGAAAGGTGACAGAAATTAAGACCCCAGACGGTCGACCGGGAACCACACAACAAGATGACTTCTCTCAAAGGAGAGAAGAAAAACTGCAGAAGCGGTACCCCGCTAACACCCAACTCTAACACAATTAGAAAAATTAGCAATTTAAGCATTGACAATAATTGTGAAAAATAATTTAAGTCCAAACCACATGGCACACGAAATTCGCGCGCGACTTGAGAGAGAACATATAAAATACATTATGGATATATAATATGTACGAGAATATAATAAAAACTGTTCCTGAGAATACAAAGGATACTCGGATACGCTATGAATCAGGAAACATCAATCAACGAGTTGGATAAACACTGATAAGCGTGCAGAACATCTCGACACAAGGCGGATGACAAAAAGAATGAGTCTTTAGCGACGTATATGCGCACTGGCAACGGAAGTCGTGGAGTTGTACTTGGGAGAGAGCGTCCCGTACTGGGTCTGCGCCGGTTGCTCTCGACCCAGTTTTGGCTTATTTTTTCTTGGTGCTTTTGCACCACTTTTCTTTCCCAAATTGCTTGGGAAAGACAAAAATAGAGAGTATTTTATCCGAGTTAGGGACTTCCACTGTAGTGCAAGCCTGTAGTAAACAATTGTGAGTAGGTTGATAAGAAAAAATGTTCCAAATATTCACCCGAACAGCACAAGTCATCCACGTGCTCGTCCCAAGTGGAAAACTCGGAAAATTTACATTTTGATAACATTTTTGGGGGATCAAACCTCTTCACCCCCGGGTCCCTACTTATCACAAATGTAGGTAGGCCCCTAGAGGTTCGACCCAAAAAATTATCAAATATCATTTTTTCAGTGTTCCCAGCTTTTACTCAGCAACTGTGAAGTCAGCAGGTCCATTATTATGTCCGCTCAACAGAGGCGGGGGTTTTGCGGTGAATCGATATTCTGATCGCATGCATTTATCGAGTTGAATTGGATGAAGGGAAGCGTTTTCAAACAGAAAAAGAACAATGCAAGTGTACACAAATATCTGTGAGAAGTCTGAGAAATTACACATATGGGGGGCGAAGGGAATCGCGAGCGGGAGAACCGCCATATCTACACCACCAAGACAGAATATAATGGGAAAATAAAGTATACCATTTGAAACATATGTGTATTTATTTAAAAAAATAAAACAGGAAATATAATGACAAAATATGCTGAAAGTGTGTGGGTGGGATTCTCTTCTCTTAGGTCCAATTTTTAATTGTACAATGTACATGTAAAAACAGCAAACAGACAATGCTTCAATTCCAAGGTCCCCACTGGAGATATTAAGCAATTCAATTTTATCATTTCTTCAATGACTTTGAAGAATCGTACAATGGGAAACTGATTGATTTGTGTCCCCATCACTAATCCAATTTCGGCGAGTGTCTAATTAGACATTTATTGCCACTGGTTTAATTACTAAACAAACTCCTGTAATTTGGCACCTGTGCAGACAGTTTCGGTGAGTATCTAATTAGATATTTATTGCTTACTGGTTTGATCACTAAACAAACACCTGCAATGAACCACGTGTGCAGTTAAATTGGGGTAGGAGTGGCTATTTTTTTTTTCGATTGGGTGTTTTGTATCGGAACTACCCACCAGGCCTACATGTATTTCAATGGGAAGAGATGATTCGTTACGTTTAAATAAATGACATTTTTATTGACCTTTCCTCTGTCGTTAAAATCTAATCCCCCCCAAAAAACTCCAGTCACAGAAAAAAAAATCGATGAATAATAGAATTAAATGCACGAAGAAATGGGCGAGTACCAATAGAAATACGGAAGAAGATAATTGCGCACAGTTTAGATGGAAGCAGTTATGCAAAAATTGTTCGTTTGCTTGCTGGTAAGGAAGAATTTGTACTTGATGCTAGGACTGTAAGTAAAATAATAAAGAAATACCAAAATACAGGAATGATTGTGGATGGACAAAGAGTGGGAAGACCGAAGATTCTGAGCAACGAGTCTGTTGAATTGATTAATAAGATTATGTGTGAAAACCATGAAAGTTCTGCAAAAGATATTCATGAGAAATTCCAGGACACAGGTGTCGATATTGGGCTGTCTACCATTTGTAGATACAGGAGAAGGGTGAGAACAAAAACTCATTACTGTCATTTTGTAAGGAAGGCCAATAAACCAAAACGACTTAAGTTTGCGATTGAATGCGTTAAGAATCATGAAAACTTCAACAATGTTATATTCACGGATGAGTCGACAATACAGATGAGGAGAACAGTGAACAGATGCTACAGAAAACAGGGTGAACCAGCAGCACTCACACCCCAGCCAAAACACTCATATTCTGCTGATGTGTGGGGAGGAATTTCTAGAAAGGGTGCAACGACAATTGCAATATTCAACGGTAAAATGGAGAGTCTATTCTATCAGGAAATATTGAAGAAACATTTACTTCCGTTTGTACAGGAAAAGTTCCCATCGGGACACAGACTTTATCAAGACAATGACCCAAAACACGTGAGTAAGTCGACAAAGGAATTCATGATGCAAAACAACATTAACCATTGGATTTCACCGCCAGAGTCTCCAGACATGAACCTGATAGAGAAAATTTGGGCAGGACTTAAATGGCATTTGAAAAAGGTTATTAAAACCAAAGTAAAAGAAGAGTTAATAGCTATTGGGGCAAACTCACTCCAGAAATTTGTACAAAATACATTGAACATAACTATAAATCCGTCCCCGAGGTGATAAGACAGCGAGGAGGCCCTACTAAGTACTGAATTTTCAGACAACGGTACACAACAATAATCCTTGAAAACCTTTACCTGTGACACTGCGATGTTTCGTAATTTATTTTGTAATTATTTGTTGGAAAGGCAACACTGCAGTGCAGTGTTGCCTTATAACAAATATTTACAAAATAGTTGGGTTGGGTTCGACGATTTACCACATAGAACCCCATAGAGCACGGCAGGTACGCCATAAAAAAAACCCCATAGAACATCATGAGTCATACAAACATTATCACACCCCTCAAGTGCCAGTTGTACATGTAGATGAGGGCAATAACACAGTTTAATCAGGGTGTAAAATGGTGGAGCTTAAGTTATTATTATTTGTTGACGTGCCTTTGCCTTGTTACAATTTAAGGGAGAGTGCCTATGGACATTCTCCCATAAATTGTAACAAGGCAAATCCCAAGAGACCAAATAATTTCACTTTGCGGCACACCCAAAGAATATGAAGCCTTTAAATTAAGTTACAGTACTTGAACTTTAAAATAAAGCCCAAGTATGGGCTTCCATCGCCCAACCAGTGAAAGTTGCTTTAGATTTTAAATAGATACTGAGTTAACCCTTTACCAAACGTGGGTAGAAGACGACACTTGCAAAATAAATACTTGTATAACTAAACATTTTCAAAAACATAGCTTATGACCCTCATTGGAACGATCTCAATGAGCTCGTTCCAATGAGGGGTCATAAGCTATGGTTCTGAGACAAAATTTTAAAACAGAATAAAATTTGAATGGCAATTTTTGTACATATAGCGCTGGTCAGTTTTGGTTGTTACGTTGGGTAAATAGTGAACAATAGGGTGTTAAATATTTAAGTACATTAATATTGGATGTCATCTTTTAATGTGTTGGGTTGTCGATCAGTGAAAAGTCACAATGTTTGCAAAGTTTGTTATTGAATAGGTTTCTTGTGAATTGGTCCAGGAGTTTCTTAATGTATCCCCACATTTCTTTGCTAGCTGGTTGTACAGGAAAATGTGATTTTTCCACATTTTTCATATAGTTTATCTTCAGAGCATCAATTCTTTTTTTCCCCCTTATCCCCCGAAACATTCCTTTGGTGCACTTCACCTATAGAAAATATTTTCTTGAACAGGTTCCTCGCAAACACATTCCTATCCGATCATGCTTGTGAAAATGTCACCTCTAAAATGTCACCATGTATGGAGAAACTCTCGTGAGGTGTGGTGGTTGGGGATGAATTCTCCATTGCTATCTGAATATCACCTTCAGTTAAGGAAGTGGGAATTTCACTTAACTTGATATCCCAGAAACGTCTGTCCACTAATTTGATGGGGCTAATAGTTTTTTCAACCAATATAGGCCTATTTCTTACCACTACTTAAGGGACACATGTAGTCGAATCAGGTTCGCCCCTCAGACGCTTTCCTTCTTCTCGTAAGAGGTTTATGCTCTCCCGCATTTCACTGAGTTCAGATTCTACCTTAGTCAGGCGACTACAACAACAACAATTCTTCAAACATTTAGTGTCCTCACATGAAGGTGACAGTGGAGGAGGCGTGGGACTCCTGGCATATGCATACTCCACATGAGTAGGTGACATCTGATCGGCAGAGAATAGTGGCACTGCTATAACGTTTTCACTTTCACTTTCTGCCGGGTGGATCTCTGAAATATTATTCATATGGACCTCATCAATCATAGCCTCCACATAATCACGACTGGGCCCACCGAACTCTACAACCTCAGGGAGCTCTGGTTGCGCATTTTCAACCGCCTCTTCCTCAAACTCATTCATAATACTCTCTAGATCGTTAGAAAGGACATAATTACTCTGTGGTGCCGTGCTTTTGCGCTTCCTATGAATGTTGCTGTTATCTGAAAACAAAGAAACAGGTTTATAAACAACCAGAATGGGTTTAATGATTTAAGAACTGTGTGTGTGTGTGGGGGGGGGGGGGGGGCGTATTAGTTACCTGTATGAATGATATAATTGATTTATTCGAGCTTGTTCCATTGAGTCGCCATAAGCTATATGTTTTGAGACAAAAACAAATAATTTTTTAGTATTTTCGTCGTTGTTATCTGGTTGCTGAATTATCATTAGGTGGGTTAAAAGAACCCGTCCGTTGGAGGAAATAACCCACTTGATGAGCATGTGACTAGCTTTTTAGTAATTCAAGTATTGTATAGCCAGCTATCCGCGTTGGCCCGTTGGGTAAAGTGTTAAAGAATGTGTGGATAAACATGGATAATTTACATTTACAACTACATGTAGTACAATAAGTCTTGAATGTGATGGTTCAAGTTGTGGGAACAGAACAGCATTTTGACGAGCCCATTAGGGCGAGTCGAAATGCGATTCTGTGCCTACAACGAGACTTGATCAGAATTTCCGGAGACACACACTGTGGTGAAGATAACTTCATCTCACAATATTGACCACAAAATGTGTTATAAAATTATTTTAAGAGGAACTTTTTCATATGCCTTAGCAATGGAAAGACGCAAATTGAAAAATGTAATAGCGTTCATTGATCTCAATATTGAGATCAGTGATGACATTACACTTCAGAGAAATTTACGTCACTGGGATTCACTTTACTGAATACTGTCTTGCGAAGTGGAGCAACTGTGTGTTTCGTCAACGTGAATTTGGTTGTTACTTTTGCAATAATTACTGGTGAATTAAATATCCCTCTTGGTGTAAAGGTTTATTATATTTTAAAATATGTCGTTCATCGTTTATTGAGGTGGAGTTTTCCACATTTCATAGCGAAAGCTAATCCTTCAACTTCAAGAGAGAAGTCTCGACTCGAGCGTTTAGCATGCCGTGCATAATAAATACGTTACAAAGCGTTTAGTTGGCAGATACAGTGTCATGTACGGCTCAGAGAAAACAATGTTAGGTTCAGCTTCGCCTCACCTAATATTGTTTTCTCTGAAGGGAAAAATGCGAAGTGATCGAAAAATTATATTAATGCCGTTGTTTTGACAACAGCAGAATCACGTTCTTGATACGGATTCGGAACACGGGCCCAGATAAGTTTAGTTGCGTAACAGTGCAAAAACGCTACGATTGTGAAATAAAACTTGATATCCAGTATACGCAATTTAGAACGAAGCCCAAAGTTTTACAATTATAACTTACTTTCTTAGCAGCAACTTTCTTGGTACCCTTGCTATGAGTAGTCTGTGTTCTGGGCTTTGTTTTCTTTTTTGACTCTTTACTTTTAGCTGCTTTGTTTTCTGCCGTTGCCTAGAAAAATATAAGAGCACTTAATTTTGCTAAATGTTCCAGGTCGGGGGGGGGTGGGGTGGGGGGGGGCTAGTCTTAACTAGGACTTTTTGGTCGTTACCCCATTCTCCCATTTTCCTGTCATAACTAGGATCTTATGGTGGTTACTCCATCCTCCCACCTCAGTGACCTCATCCTCCTTGAAAGTGACCTCACTGTCAGTCCAGAATAAGTAAATTCAGCTCACCCTCTTTTGCCCCATCAGTCTTATATATTTAATGGATAGTGATCCATGGTCCGTGTTACTCAATTGGCGTAGTCATAAAAGGAAAGGTTACATGTTATTATGTAGTATCAATCTGTACTTTACAAAAAAGTTGGCAAAACTTTATACTGTGTTGTGGTCAGTGATCTTAAATACCAAATAAATGAATAATTTGCTGTATGACATATATGATAGTTAATAAATGTCAGGGATAGAACTTAGTATAGTCCTACGTGAGTACGTAAGGGAATACATGTACATGCATAATACCTTTGTTTTTGAATTCTTTCTCTTCTGGCTACATGCATGTTCTGACTCTATATCTTCTGAACTCTCTGTCGAGACTGCAGACTGGGAGCTGTCTTTTTGTTGTTTTTTAAGCATCTCGGCACGTTTGATCATATCCTCAGTGTTTCCAGCATCCAAGACCTATAAAAAGTGCAACAAAAGGTTTTCCCAAGTTTTGTTTGCAAAAATTATATTAACTACACCCAAACACTTATTATTAAGCCCAATAGATGCACTTTAAACAATACATTTTTTTTGAACGACCAATCTTTATTGAAAATGACTGCGGAAAAGTCTGTTTTATTACAAAAAAGATGACTCTGAAAGTAACATCGAGACCGAAAACGTGGTAAAATTTGAACTACGTTTACATGTAATTTAGACAAATTCCCTGCGGGAACACTGATTTGTTTGTCGGAATATGGGTTTGTAACCCATTGAAATGTGATGTTCATGTGAGTTGAATGGCATAATTTGGAAGAATCATTAATTGGGGTAGACCAATTAATATTTTCAATGTGCACCTTTGGGGCTGCACGTTGAAAATATTGCTTGGTCTACCCTGCAAATTCACTGAGCAGCCATTCTATTTTTTTTTAATGTACGGTGTGTTACAGAAAAGCAACCAGTTGAGTGCTTGAAGATACTATCATGGCTTTAAAGAAAATTGAGCAAACCATGTTAAAAAGTCTTCGCATTCTTTACTCAAGTTTCATACATGTATTCAGTCACAAGCAAATATCATTGTGTTCACACAGATATGTTTTATGAAAAAATATTGAAGTGTGCCCTAAAGACACACTCCAGTATTTTTTCAATAAAACAAATTGTGATGAACAAATTCTTACTTCCCAAAATAATTAACCATGCAGTTCAACACCAATATAAACAAGAGGCCCCAAGGGGCCTGAGGGCCTGAGGGCGCTCACCTGACATGGTAGCCTAAATATCAACCCAGAGAATTGATGCAACAAGATGCATCTGCTCCTCCTAAGAAAAGCTTATACCAAATATCCAAAGATTCTGACCAGTGGATCTAAAAAAAAAAAGAAGATTTTAAAAGAATATTCCTCATATTGAACTAAGTTATAATTCGGGCTCCCACAGGGAGCCCATATATGAACCCAGGGACTTGGCTTGAACAAATTTGAATCTCACCCCCCTAAGCATGGTGCATACCCGATATCAAAAGATTCGGCCTGCTGGATCTTGAGAAGAAGATTTTCAAAGAAATTTGCCTGAAATGCACTAAGTGCGAATTCGAGCTTCTATAGTGAGCCCAAATATGAATCTAACAAACTTGAATCTAACCCCCCTAAGGATGCTGCACACCAAATATCAAAACATTCCGACTGCTGGATCTGAAGAAGAAGATTTTTAAAGAAAATTCCTCATTTTGAACTAAGTTACAATTCAAGCTCCCACAGTGAGTCCAAATATGGACTTAGGGATATGGCTTGAACAAACTTGAATCTCACCCCCCTAAGATGCTGCATATCAAAACATTCCAACTGCTGGATCTGAAGAAGATTTATAGTAATTTATATATTTTTTATACTTACCAATGACCCAGACTTAGTTGGCTGGTGCTAACTCCAACAAAACCAGGGCCAAACACAAATTTTGCCCCCCAATCCCCAAAATTTGCATCCAAAACAAAAAGAAATCATGTCCTAAAGGACCTCCATACTACGCCTCTACTGCACATGCGCAGTGACGCAGTCGTCCCGAAATTGGCGCCAATTATCATTCTTACTGGCAGTGTCTGGTCAGCGCTATGTACTCAGCGGGGAGGCAAGAGTTCCCAACTCCAGGGAGGGCCATCCCCGTCTGGGTCATTGGTAAGTATAAAAAATATATAAATTACTATAAATTTTTTAACATTTTTATACTGTACCAATGACCCAGACTTAGCTGAATAGTAAACAGGCTGGAGGGCCTAGGACATAGAGGAAAATCCAATAAGCTCAACTATATAGTAAAGAGGTAACCCCTTAAGGAGAAAAGGAGTATTAGGCTTTACATGTATCTTTCTTAGTTAATATTAAATTAGAAAGATACACTACCCTTAATAATTGAGCACAATAACATTCATGTTCTCTATTAACATCCAGTATAACCCTTATACTAATTATTTTTAAAGCAAGCCAATAAATAAAGTAGTCCAGAGAATTGTGACTCTTTATAATCATTTAAAAGTGTCCGAGTATTGTATATTAAAGCCCGTTTGACACTTGACATATACAAATGCTTCACACCGAGCTACACTTTAAAAATAAGACATGAATGAATTTAAACATTAATATTACACTTTAAAACCATCCCGGAAGCGACTCAGAAATACTGACTTGGAGGAGGCATTCCCTTGCTTTTCACTATAAAGCAGGTGACCTAAGGGAACACCCGCCGCCCCCCCCCCCCCCCCTTCCCCTTGCCCTGGGTCAAATAGCCCAGAGCGAAGAGGGCAGCAGGACGGAGTCACTGCCGGAACAGAAAGCCTGCATAACTATAGTTGCAACTGTTTAGTGGACGACATTCTGAGCAACAGATAACGGACCTAAACAATGCAGGTCTCCAGAAATGGACTCAATATTTCTGAGATAAAAATTCGTAAATGTGGATGGCTGAGACCAATAAGCAGCCTTCATTAAATCTGTAATAGCAACACTATTAGCATAAGCCCAGGAAGTAGAAAGAGCTCTTACTTCATGAGCAGAAATCTTAAGAACAGACTGCTGAGAAGAAGATAAATCTTCATAAGCAGTACAGATAGTTAACTGAATCCATCTAGCAATAGAATGGACTGAAATGTCCTTTCTATTAGGCATCAAAGACAGAAAGAAACGTTTCCGTCCCTTTCTGATAAACTGAGATCTCTGTTTATAGATACGTAGTGCTCTAACAGGACAGAGTAAAGGCCTACGCCCGTCTGAAGACGGAAGAGCCTTAATAACAATAGGTTCCGGATATTTATTAGGAGCCTGATTCTTAGCTAAAAAACCCACATTAGTAGTGAAGGTGATAGTGTTCCCAACACTACGATAATGAGAATCATCCACCGATAGTGCATGAAGCTCACTGACTCTTCTGGCAGAAGAGAAAGCTAAGAGAAAAGCTGTCTTATAAGATAAGAATTTGAAATCTACTGTCCCAAGAGGTTCAAATGGCTTTTCCTTCAATTTAAGGAGAACCCAAGCTAAATTCCACTTAGGAATTAATCTAAGAGTTCTGGGTCTATTTATCGAAAAGTTTCTAACCAACTTCAATAAAGAGACATTAGATCCAATTTGTAAACTATCATGATGTGCATAGGTATCAGATAACATAGATCTATAACCCTTTATAGTAACAGGCTGCAGTTTGATTTCGTCAAACAAGTATACTAGAAAGTTTGCAATGTCTGGTATAGAGGGATCAAATATATCTACAGAATGATCCCTACACCAACGACGAAAAACCTTCCACTTAGCCGCATAGTTTAGCGAAGAGGAGATCCTCCTACAGTTAGAAATCGCGTCCACTGCTCGTCCTGTAAAGTGCTTGCCATGCAAGAAGGACCGCACAACGGAAAAACGTGAAGGTTGAGACCTTGCGGGTTGTGATGGAGTTGGCGCGATTTCCCCTGCGAAAGAAGATCCTCTCGTGGAGGAAGCTTCCGAGGTAGGTCCCACAACAGACACCTGAGTAGATTTATCCACGGTCTCTGTGGCGACAGAGATGCTACCAACAGAATTTTGCATTGAGATTGTTTTATCTTTAGCAATACTTGTTGAATTAACGGCGCTGGAGGATACGCATATCCTATCATTCCGTCCCAAGGGATCGACAGAGCGTCTACTGCAAATGCTCTTGGATCCGGACACGGAGACACATACGTCTGCAACTGATTGTTGAGATGTGTCGCAAATAAGTCTATCATTGGCCGTTCCCATTGGTAGCAAATCTGATTGAATACTTGTTTGTTGAGAGTCCACTCCGACGGCAACAAGCGACCCTTTCGTGAAAGGGAGTCTGCTAGCACATTCAGACGACCCGGTATGTGACAGACCGAAAGAAGAACGTGATGTTCTAACGCAAACAGAAGGATTCTTTCCGTTAGATTGAACAACGGAACTGAATGAGTGCCTCCCTGATTCCGTATATACGCCACTACTGTCGTATTGTCGGATAGGATTTGGACATGAGCATCGTGAATAATGTCCATCCAGTGACGTAACGCAAGCCAAATTGACATCATTTCCTTGATGTTTATGTGCTTGCACAGGAATTGCGGATCCCAAAGACCCTTGCATCTCGAATCCGTTGGGATTAATGATGCACCCCAACCTGTTTGACTGGCATCCGTCATAACGGTAAAACTCGGATCCGGCAACTGCAGCGGAACTCCTTGAGTTAACCACTGAATGTTTGCCCAAGTCTGAATCTCTTGTTTCACTTGATCTGACAAGAGAACGTCTACATCGAGCGAATGAATTTTCACACTCCAATTCTGAGTCAGGAAAATTTGAAGAGGACGTGTGCGTAGCCGCCCCATCGGAATGAGATCCGCGGCGGCTCCGCACAGACCTATCAGTCTCATAAATTCTCTCGCCGTGACTTTGTCTGCGTGCAGACAATAGCGAGCGTAACAACTGACTAATTTCGCTCTGGTTAACGGCAGACGAACGAGATTGTTGTGCGTCTCGAAGCTCATTCCCAGATGAGTGAATGACTTGGACGGCACCAGATCCGACTTCTCCTCGTTTACTATAAAACCGAGACGTCGGAGCAATAGAAGAAGATTCTGAACATCGTTCTGAAGCGTTAACTCGTTGCCGTACCTCTGAAGAATGTCGTCCAGGTAGGCCGACGTTACCGCAGACGAATGAGCTCGGAAGTAGATCATTACCGAGTTCATTACCCGAGTGAAAGCCCAGGGTGCTAGATTCAATCCGAAGCACATCGCCCGGAATTGATACACCACTCCTAGGACTGCGAAGCGTAGATACTTTCGGAATGTCGGATGTACCATGACGTGGAAGTACGCATCTTGAGATCTATGCTCATTGCATAATCGTTCACCCGAATACTCTCTCTGACCGATCGAATCGTCTCCATATAAAACTTCGGAGCGACGATCAGCTTGTTTATCCAGCTCAAATCTATGACTGGACAGAACGAGCCGTCTGGTTTCAGAACCAGAAACAGATGGCTGTAGAATCCCAGAGATTCCTGGTTTTCTACGACCTCTACCGCGTTCTTCATTAAAAGAGACTGCACCTCTGATAACAGAGCGTCTCTTTTCTGCGGATTTGACGGAAGATGAGTCCACTTTGGACTTCGAGTTAATGGAGGCTTTCGTTTGAAGAATATCTTTAGACCTTCCGAAGTCACTCCTCTCACCCAAGGGTCGTCCGTAATCGACGCCCACTCTTGTGAAAAACTCGACAACCTTCCGCCAACCGGAACGCGATAGAGGTTTAAGCCATCACCTCCTGGACCTGCGAGGCCTGCGGTAGGAGAAACCACGTCTTCCACGACCCGCACCTCGCCTCGTCGACCTCGGGGCGTCCGACCGATTGTCCCAGCCTGAAGGACGTCCCGAACGAGAGTCGCTATCCTGACGGTCTCTCGAATAAGACCAAGAGGACGCACCGGAACCTCTATAGGAACCTCTCTTGGGCGCATTAGACCCAGAAGTACCTGTCTTATTCGTGTCTGCTGTATCCGACTTTTTAGGAGCCGATCTGAACAACAGAGAATCATTAGCTTTCTTTTTAATTTTATCATAAATAGCGGAAAGCTTGCCGTCAAAGAGAAGTTCTCCTGAGACCGAAGCGACTCTAAGAGAGTTCTTCACCTTAGAATCCACTAGTGTGGATGTAGCTAGGGCTGCGTCACGTCTAACCAACTCCAGATTTGCCACTGAAAGGGCGGAGTTACACGTGGAATAAGCTACTGCCCTTGAAAGAAGTCTTAAAGAGGATTGTATATCCTGAAACTCTTCCCCTTGAAGGCGCAGTGATAACGCCTTAGTAAGGTGATCTGCGTAAGATAAGGCATCTAAATTGGCTCTGTTAGACGCAATAGCTGTTTCCAACACCGCGGTTGGAATAGAAGCTGACGACGGTAATGATAGCTCTAAGTCTTCCGCCTCGTCGTCCATACGCAGAGGAACTCTCGGTATACCCTGTCCTGCCGTATCGAATTTATTCCTTGCATTAATGAAAGGCCGGTTGAGAGCATTAGCGGACAAGAAACCTGCTTTCCCCGTCCTGGAAGCAAGTTTAAATATAGCGTCGTTCAATAATTCAAATGTTCTTGCAACATTATTGGACTGCGACGGAAACTCGGGAGCGATGTCCCTGAACCGCTCAAAAAATTCAGAGTCCAATGACGCTATAATTCTCTTGTCCGGAAGCGCAGCAGTCTGGCCCGACGGAACAACTTGAGGGAGAAAGTGCCGGATGAAGTCCACGGCAGCTTTATGTTGTTCCGAAAGGGATAGCTCCAAGTCATCCGTATCCCTTTCACCATCCGGTCGGACCTCCCGATGTTCCCGGTCGTCCGCCCCCGATGCTTCGGCGGAGCGTACCGACCCAGCGCCGTCGGATAATTCTCGATCCGACACCGTTTCTGTCGGCTGCTGGGATGCTGCGATAAGCTGTGCTATCTGCACAAGAATGTCCGACGTCGAGACCTGCGGAGGCGCAGTCTTTCGCTGCTTCGCCGAGGGCAGCTCCGCATCAGATGGCTCCCGCATACTTTTCCTATGCGAACGTCCGGAGTCCATCGGTCTCGAATCCCTGGCTGCCGGATGCTGTGACCTGGTCGCCGAAGAATCCTTCATCGGCGAAGCTGGTAAAATATCGGCGGTCACGCAGCCAAGGTGCGGTCGTGTGCGCTGACGAGAAGAGGAAGCCTTAACAGTCTCTGCGGACTGCTTATACAACGGAGCGTCCCGTGCGACGGACGTATGCTCCGCTAAAGACACATTTTGTACCACAACATCTGGTCCCAGATGTTGTTGTACGAGAGAGGGACCTCTCTCGCTCGCGGCCTGGCTGGACCTGGACGAGCTAGGAACCGGACTAAAAGGCTTCCTCCGTTCTCGCTTACTATCCGCCGTCACTGGGTGTGCATCTATTATGTTTATAGTGCTCGCATCACCCAAAATTTCCTCTTGGACCGCATTGGACGAACCCGGCTGCCGAACCATTCGGTGAATGGACGCTACACCGGGCGAGCTAGCGGACGACATTTGTCTAATCTCCATGAGCACTTTTGCCGCTAGCTCTGAATTCATTTGTGACGACGGACGCACACTTGAAGAAGATAACATGGAAACATCACCCTGTTCTGGTTCCTCTGAAATAGAAACTGAGAGAGTAGAGTGACCTTGTGGAGAAAGAGCCGGCATCGCTCTTTCTCCAGAAACAACATATCGTGACACACGTTTCCAATGTTTCTCATCCCAATGTTCACATATAGGACAGGGATTAATGCGAGAACACTGACTACAATTAATACAATGATCATGAAAGTCAGAGGAAGATTTCTTCCTATTACAATTTGAACAATGTCCCTTCATTGTGAAAGAACTACAATAAGTCCTAGTTACTCGCAAAAACCCCTGACACAAAGATACATAATAACATGATCCATTAATAAATGAAAAAACAATTGCAAAACAAAATAATTTTGAAAAAAATTTTTTTTTTCAGAGAAGCCCAAGTTGCTGAAAAGTAATGTTGAGCCCCGATGGATCCGATGGCAAAGTGTGGTCAAAAATTTTAAATTTATATAAAATAATTAATGAGACACTTTCGGATAATATAAATGTATCTTATAATGAGATAAACTACCACAAAGGCAAACAGCCCCCCTCAAAAAAGGCTGTTGCCAATGAAAACAAACAGTGTAAACACACTAGAAAACATGACTCCAGGCACTGAAAAAACTGGCCCGGAATCAGTCATCAATTACACTCTATCTGATGCAAAAGAGAGACTCCCAGGGGAGAATCTGTAGAACATCAGATGGAAGATGCAGAACACAAACGTTACACACCCATGGGTGAAAACGTAACTATGGGGAAAATAACAGAAAACATTCTGTAACCAAGCAACTCTCCCAGGAAATTTTAGAAATGAAATTTCTCAAAAATATGCCAAAAGCATGGGAGAATTGCCAGGGGGACTTTAGAAGGCTAGGGGAGAGGAAACACTGAATAAGCAGTGCAACAATTAGCAAGAATGACAACAAGAGGCCCATGCCTCGAAAATAGGCAACTTAACATAATTTCATCAAAAAATTTTAAGTACAGCCCTGATTATTTTTTGCCACTTCTTTTTCCTCTCCTCCTTCTATCCTCCTTAGAATCACATTTTCTCCAAAAATTACGTGTCTGGCATCCTTTAAACTGAGATTTACAAGCACAAAGATCAGTGAGATGTTGACTGATGAAGGGCCAAACAGAGAAAGAATGATAATTGGCGCCAATTTCGGGACGACTGCGTCACTGCGCAGTAGAGGCGTAGTATGGAGGTCCTTTAGGACATGATTTCTTTTTGTTTTGGATGCAAATTTTGGGGATTGGGGGGCAAAATTTGTGTTTGGCCCTGGTTTTGTTGGAGTTAGCACCAGCCAACTAAGTCTGGGTCATTGGTACAGTATAAAAATTTCCTCATTTTGAACTAAGTTATACTTCGGGCTACCACAGTGAGCCCAAATATGAACCCAGGGACTTGGCTTGAACAAATTTGAATCTCACCCCCCTAAGCATGGTGCATACCCGATATCAAAAGATTCGGCCTGCTGGATCTTGAGAAGAAGATTTTCCAAGAAATTTGCCTGAAATGCACTAAGTGCGAATTCGAGCTTCTATAGTGAGCCCAAATATGAATCTAGTGAGCCGATTTGAACAAACTTGAATCAGATCCACCCCACAATGTTGCATACCAAATATCAAAAGATTCTGCCTGCTGAATCTGGAGAAGATTTTTTAAGAAATTTGCCGAAATGCACTAAGTTCGAATTCAGGCTTCTATAGGGAGCCCAAATATGAATCCAGGGGGCTGATTTGAACAAACTTGAATCAGATCCACCCCACAATATTGCATACCAAATATCAAAAGATTCTGCCTGCTGGATCTGGAGAAGAAGATTTTTTAAGAAATTTGCCTGAAATGCATTAAGTTCGAATTCAGGCTTCTATAGTGAGCCCAAATATGAATCCAGGGGGCCGATTTGAACAAACTTGAATCAGATCCACCCCACAATGTTGCATCCCAAATATCAAAAGATTCTGCCTGCTGGATATGGAGAAGAAGATTTTTTAAGAAATTTGCCTGAAATGCACTAAGTTCGAATTCGAGCTTCTATAATGAGCCCAAATATAAACCCAGGGAGCCGATTTGAACAAACTTGAATCAGATCCACCCCACAATGTTGCATACCAAATATCAAAAGATTCTGCCTGCTGGATCTGGAGAAGAAGATTTTTTAAGAAATTTGCCTGAAATGCACTAAGTTCGAATTCGGGCTTCTATAGTGAGCCCAAATATGAATCCAGGGAGCCAATTTGAACAAACTTGAATCAGATCCACCCCACAATGTTGCATACCAAATATCAAAAGATTCTGCCTGCTGGATCTGGAGAAGTAGATTTTTTAAGAAATTTGCCTGAAATGCACTAAGTTCGAATTCGAGCTTCTATACTGAGCCCAAATATAAACCCAGGGGGCCGATATGAACAAACTTGAATCAGATCCACCCCACAATGTTGCATGCCAAATATCAAAAGATTCCGCCTGCTCGATCTGGAGAAGAAGATTTTTGAAGAAATTTACCTGAAATGCACTAAGTTCGAATTCGGGCTTCTATAGTGAGCCCAAATATGAATCTAGGGAGCCGATTTGAACAAACTTCAATCAGATCCACCCTACAATGTTGCATCTTCTGGAGAAGATTTTTTAATCTTTTTCCCATTGCCTACAGTGTTAAAAAGTGCTGACTCAGCACTTTTTCAAAGTCCTGAAAAAAGTTCCTTGTGATCAAACCGATAGGGATTTTTTTTAACCATTCTATTCTACTGGATAAAAGTAAGCTTTATACAAAATAAGAATTCTCTGTGACGTGTAGTTTTGGAGATATAGCAGTTTTAAGGTTTTTCCTATTTTTAGCTCCCGAGGTTCCCACGGGGCAATGAGAAAATTTTTTTTGCATCAATCAACTACTTATGACCCATTATCATCTCATATCAAATTTGGTTCAAATTGACCTCACGGTTCTGAAAATAGAAATTTTAGGCGTGGCCAAAATTTTTGCCCCTCCCATAACGAAGGCAAATAATGGCCGACAAACTTCTCTTGAACAAACTTGATTCTAAACCTCAAAAGGACTCTGTATACCACATATCAAGTCTCTGCTAGTGGTGGTTCATTAGAAGAAGATTTTCAAAAAATTTGGCCATTTTTTCCCCACACCTCTGCTCAATAGGAGCCGAAACCTATTTTGGCTAAAAATCAAAATGCCCCTATATAACAACTACTTACATGAAATTTAATTAAAATATGGCCAGTGGTTTAGGAGAAAGAGGCTCAATCACCACCTTCACGCAGGACGATGGACGAAGAGTGATAAGAAAAGCTCACCCTGACTTTCAGTCAGGTGAGCTAATAATTAAATAATAGGAGAATTAGCTTTGACGTCCGAGACAGAGAAGATTTTTTATAGAAATTAAATAAGCTTCCCAGTATTTATGGTATCCCACTGTAATTTTGTTATATTGTGTACATGTACCTAGTACTACCTATTATTTGACTGTTATGTTATTTATTATATTGTTTGTTCAAATAAAAGAGAAGAATTCACATGCTGGATGGCTTTTTTACAGTATTATTCGGTCTATACCGATTCCTTCGCCGGTGTGTGTGTGTGCCCTTCGATGTTTTTAACTCAGCATACACGGGGGTTGGGAAGGGGTGGGGGGAAGGGGTGCGGGAGGCTTAGTCTTCACTTGGATTCTCCGGTCGCTACCTCATCCTCCCACTGAAGGGAAGTGGGAGGATGGGTCGACGAGAGGTTCCATTTCACCTCTCCCTCAGGTTACTGAACCGATTCAACACTTTACCTAAAGCGGATAACATTTAGATCTGAACATTGTCTCAAAAATCTAGTGTATGATGCCCCATCCCCACCCCGGAACTATATAGCCTAATATAAAAACATATGAAATATGAATTATGATTTTTGTGAAAAGCGGTTTTGGCCGTTACGTTGGATAAAGAAAAGAGAAAGAAACGCATTTGTTGAGGCGGGTAGAGCACGACGGAGAGAAAATTTGTCATGAAATTGTCTCGAATAACACACAACCTCACGGCTCCCTTTTGGGATGTGTTAGTAATTGTGTATATTTTGGGGGAGCAGAAATTTTAAGCACCCCCCCCCCCCCCCCGCACCTATGCTACTGAATGGTGGACCCCCGTCCCCCCCCCCCCCCCCCCCCCCAACTGCACACACACTAAAGGACGACACTTGCAAAATAAATTCTTCAAAAAATTAAAAATTTCAATTTTTGTCTCAAAAACATAGCTTATGACCCCTCAGTAGAACGAGCTCGAGATCTACGATTGATCATAACCTATGTTTTTGAGACAAAAATTGAAGAAAACATTAATTTTGAATGGCGATTTTTTCTGTATTGCGGTGCTTGTTTTTTACTGTTACGGTGGTTGAAGGGTTAACCCATAGTTAATGGCTATGTACTCACCTCAGCTCTTCCAACTTCATTCGGCTTTCCCCACTGAATCTCATAAAACTGGCCAACACAAATAGGTATATCTGTCCGGAAAAACTGTTTGGTCCTTATTTGTATATCATTATCCTCGTATATAACCACGTAGTGACCTTGTGTTTTCGTAAAACTTCGTAACATTTTAATTTTTTTTCTGATAACCCAAGTTGCAGAGTGTGCCCTTTTTAAGCACCACTGGGATATAAATTGACCAATCCAAATAGGACTCTGATTGCTAAACAATCACAGATAAGCCCACATGAAATCCTGAACACTGAAGAACCTGACGATTTTTGTGGGCTTCATAAAGTGACAGCTTATTGTTGTTACAGTGATACGGTACCTGTCAGGATACCCATCAGGTGTCACAGCTTGGGTGAGGGAATTGAAGCCACACAAATAGCCATTATTACAAGCGCCCATGTACACCTGTGTGGATAAAGTACATGGCTTTTACATTTGTTTTTGACGACGAATCACCTTTACTCGCAAGAAAAATAAACATGATTTTGACCTAAAACAAATAGGTATATCTGTGCGGAAAAACTGTTTGGTCCTTATTTGTATTCATTATCCTCGTATATAACCACGTAGTGACTTGGGTGTTTTCGTAAAACTTCGTAACATTTTAATTTTTTTTCTGATAACCCAAGTTGCAGAGTGTGCCCTTTTTAAGCACCACTGGGATATAAATTGACCAATCCAAATAGGACTCTGATTGTTAAACAATCACAGATAAGCCCACATGAATCCTGAACACTGAAGAACCTGACGATTTTTGTGGGCTTCATAAAGTGACAGCTTATTGTTGTTACAGTGATACGGTACCTGTCAGGATACCCATCAGGTGTCACAGCTTGGGTGAGGGAATTTGAAGCCACACAAATAGCCATTATTACAAGCGCCATGTACACCTGTGTGGATAAAGTACATGGCTTTTACATTTGTTTTTGACGACGAATCACCTTTACTCGCAAGAAAAATAAACATGATTTTGACCTAAAAACTTATGGATAACACCCTCCCAGAATGCAGAGGCGAAATTCCTGGGCATCACCATTGATAAAAAATTGTCCTTTTACAAACACACCCCGACCGACATGGCGAAAAAAGCCACCAAACGCATTAACTTACTGAAAATGCTTAAGGGAACTTCATGGGGAGCCAACCAGTCCACCCTACTCAGATTATACAAAGCCTTTGTGCGCCCAGTACTCGAATACGTGCAATCATACTAACTGACCTCAATCAAACTAATATGGGGAAAACTCCAGAAGGTCCAAAATCACGGCCTTAGAGTTGCCCCTCCGCGCCCCATGGGACACATCCATCAAAACACGCCACAACAGGCCGATATCCCCACCATTAAAGACCCGCCTAGCCACCCTGCCGCGAAAAATCATGACCGGTTAACCAACAGAGAACTAATCTCCGAACTTGGAGCCATTTGCGAAAGCCGACAAAAGCCCAAAAATTGCAATCAAAAACAAGACCGCTCGAAAAAAAACTAGGTAACGAGAAGGTGAACTAAACAGGCAGAAAAACAGCTTAACTGTGGCATTCTACCAGAAAGGGCTGCCTTCCGACTCAAGTAAAATTACATCAGGATTAAATATTGTTATAGAACTAAATAAATAGGGAACGAGAAGGTGAATCAACAGGCAGAAAAACAGCTTAACTGTGGCCTTCTACCAGAAAGGGCTGCCTTCACCGACTCACTAAAAATACATCACGATTGGATACTGTAGATCTCATTTCCGGCCGGAGGGGCTCGACCCACACAGGACGCTCGCGATACCAAGCGAGAGCGTTTTGTGTGGGCTGGGCCTCCCTGGCTGGAGGGGGGATTTGCAGTGTTTAATCGGGATCCAAAATAGCTCTAACTAATCAAAATATGGTCGAAACCATAAAAGGGCATAACAGAAACACCCTCGGGTGTGGTTTAGTGTCTAAACCTGTTACCCTCCCGCTACAAACTCACTATCACCCTAAGAAGGTGATCTAACAGGCCGATCAACAGCTTAACTGTGATCACAATTAAAACATAATGTGCTACTTTTATCTTTTTATTTCTACATATTCTAATGAAAACTAATTCTGCCTTCTCTTTTAAGCAGGTACACAGAAGATGCTTTTTGACCAGCACCCCAATAACCGCTATGGACAGTCCAACCGTTACAGAAACGGTAACCCCCATGGTTCTTGTACATCCTCCACTCCATCCCTAAAAGTGGTCGACCACTTTAAGGGAGGCGAGCATTGGTCCTGCATCCTGCCTCGGCCCCTTTTAATAAGTGCATTGCGCATCTTTTTGTCCCAACCCATTAGGATTACAATGCAGGCCTGCCCCCGAACCAGGGAAGTTCGGGTCTTCTTCTTGGTGGTCCCCGAATGGGGTCGTTGTTGTTTCCTTCAAAGACATCCTATCAAACAGAGACAGCCTGAGGCAGATTATACTTGCCAGTGATGGCCATCACTCAATATCATCTCCGAAGTGGCAGACTATACTTGCCTGAAAATCCAGATCGGCTGCACCCTCGGGGAGAGGTAGTACCTTTGTGAGAGGACCCCACCTCTCACACTGGTCCTCACCTGAGGGTTCAACAGACATCAATCAAAGAGACCATCACGCCGCAACCGGTGACACCTGCCGAGTACCTGAACCTGTTCCTCCTTCAACACGAGTAGACATGTGGAAACTAATCATTTACAGCCAATGAGGGTTGAAAGGGGCTTGTTCCCCATACCGTCCCTGCGCGCCTTCGGCACGTTAAACCATTCCATTCGGATTTGTTGTTGATGCCGTTGATGCAGTTCGGGCGGAATCACTCATCAAGGGAAAACAATTCATTATCGATGAATTTTGTGCACAGCTGTACAAGTAAGGGCAGGCCTACTCTTCAGAAAGAGCTTTCAGAAAACAATACTAATGGATGTTCCACTTGACTTTCTTTCACAGTTTGCAAAAAAGGACACTCTAGTTAATTTCGATCGAATGTTTCAATATGAACCGATGAAAAGTCTGGGTGAAATTGCGTAGGGACGAATTGTCCTCAATTCCTAAAGCATGTGATGAGCAACGGCATTGTTTCGTACTGTGTATGTTGCTGTTTGCTGTTGCTCATTGTAGGCTGTGATTTCACTTTAAAATCAAAACTCTGGGTCACATTCCCCAATATCATTGCGAATAAATGATTGAAATGAAACAAATTTTCCTGTTTTTAGTCACTTGAACGTGTTATTGTTCAATTCCAAACAGTGAACGAAGCATGTAGTCCAGGTGACCTCGACCGTGAACATAATTGGCAACTGGCATTTTATTTATTTATTTTTTTTGGGGGGGGGGGGGGGGTGGGCACATTCCAAAGTGGTGGTTTTTGTAAGAGGCGGGGGATAGTGTTAAGTGATAAATAGGGCGAGATGTTTGGAGGGAATTTCTGTGAGATAAAATAGCTACATGCTATGCAGGCGACTTCTGTGCTGCTGTCTTTTCGTTTAGTTTGCTCTTGTACATTCAAGTTGAAGCACATGTGCCAATACTCGATATTTGCCGAACGGATCAATGTTTATCTTCGTTTACAATCGGGATCAGAAACAAACTGTTGCATGATATCCCTGGAGGACAACGAAAAAAAAAATGATAAACGCGTTTATCTTCGTTTACAACCGGGAACAGAAACGAACTGTCAAACGATACTCCTGGAGAATTACCACGAAAAAACTGATAAATGCGTTTATTGAAAGTTTACAACCGCGTTTCGATTCCTGATTATACCGCGGTTGTTCCTACAACTACTTCAGACTCGTAGTGTACGATCTTCAGATCCATAAATCCAGTCACAGGAAAACCATTATCGACGAGTTAAAATATCACTGTTACTGAGCAAAGATGGCACACATCCACCACGTGTGCGGATAATCAAAAGAATGACGAATTGACGCATTGCGCACTATTTTACGGTAGTCGTGGATTTGTACTATGGAAGAGCGTCCCATACTGGGTGTGCGCCGATTTTGGCTTATTTTTTCGTGGTGTTTTTACACCACTTTTCTTTCCCAAATCTTGGGAAAGATTAAAATAGAGAGTATTTTATCCGAGTTAGGTTCTTCCACTGTAGTGCAAGCCTGTAGTAAACAACTGAGGTAGGTTGATAAGAAACTCGACAGTCTTCGGCTCACTAGTACACGATAGAGGTTAAAACCATTACCTCCTGGTCCTGCGAGGCTTGCAGAAGGAGAAGCCATGTCCTCCACGGTCCGCACCTCGCCCCGTCAACCTAGGAACGTCTGACCGGAATTACGGCCCCTATATGAGTCGCTACTGTGACGGTCTCTAGAATAAGACCTAGAGGATGCATAGGAACCTCTATAGGAACTTCCCTTGGACGTATTCGTCCCAGAAGTGCCTGTCCTACTCTTCTCTGCTGAATCCGACTATATGGAAGTGAATTTTAATAGCAGAGAGTCAAAGGCTTTCTTAGTTAACTGATCATAGACTGCGGAAAGCTTGCCATCGAAGAAAACTCTCCGGAGACCGGAGCGACTGAGAGAGTTTTTCACCTTACTATCTACACACGTGGATGTAGCCAGGGCTGCGTCACGTCTAACCAACTTCATATTGCCATTAAAGGACGAAGATTTACGTGAGGCCTTGAAAGAACTCTTAAGGATATTATCATCCGAGAATTCTTTTCCCTTTGAGACGTAATGAAAATGGTCTGGTAAGGTGATCTGCATACGATGATGCGTCTAAGCTGACCCTATTAGACGATATTATTATTTCCAACATCGTGGTTGGAATTGACATAGACGACAGTAAATAACAATACTAGGTCCTGCCCTGGTCGTCTAGACACAGATTACTCTCAGAATGCTCTGTCCTGCCATTTCAAAGTATTCGTTGAATTGATGAAAGGCAGATGTAGAGCATATTGCCGATAAGAAACCTGACCTGCCCATTAGGTAGCAAGTTAAATAAATATAGCATCGTTCAACAGATCAAATGTCCGTGAGACATATCTGGACTATGTCGGAAACTGAGGGATGATGTCCCTAAACCGATTAAGAATTCTGTGTCCAGTGGCGCTATCAGTCTCTTATCCGGCAACGCAGCATTTTTGGTTCGAAGGAACAACGTCAGATGATAATGCCGGATGCACTCTACGGCAATTATGTTGTTCCGAAAAGGGAAAATACAACTCATCCGTATCCCTTTCGCCATCCTGTCGGACCACTTGTAATTCTTGGTCGTCCGTGCCTGAACCTGCAGCGGAACGTACCAACCCAGCTTCCTCGGATAATTCCTGATCCGACAAGAGTTACTGTCGGTTGCTGGGATGCTGCAATAATTTGTGCTATCTGCGATAGCATGTCCGTAACAGAGGCCTGTGAAGCTGCGGTCTTATAGGATTTAGCAGCTGGAAGCTCCTTGGACATTCACTCCTGCATACATCTAATATGCGAACATCCGGAGTATGAAGGCCTCGTATCCTTGGCTACCGGATGGCATAACCTGGTCGCCATAGAATCCCTGGTCGGCGATGTTGGTTGAATATCACAGGAGCCAAGGTGCGGTCGCGTGTGCTGCAGTGAGGATGAGGAAGCCAAAAGAGCAGTCTCTCCGGACAGTCTAAATAACGTAGCGTCCCAAGCGGTGGACGTATGCTCCGACTGAGGAACGTTTTGTACCACAACATCTGGGCCCAGATGTTGTAATACGAGAGAGGAATCTCTCTCGCTCGCAGCCCGGATGGACCTGGACGAGCTAGGAACCGGACTAATGGCTTCCTCCGTACCATCCTTGTATCCGTCGTCACTGGGTGTGCACATTGTATTTTATAGTGCTCGCATCACCCAAATCTCCTTCCTGGCCCGCAACGGACGAACCCGGGTGCTGAGCCATTCGGTGAATGGTCGCGACACTGGACAAGCTAGTGGACACCAACATCGCCGATCCTACTTGGGACCTCTTAGGCAATTGACGTATCTGCATGAGCACTTTACCGCTAGCTCTTCATTTGACTGTGACAACGGAAGCACACTTACGAAGACATCACGGTAACAATACCTAGTTCATGTTACCCTATGAGACCTGTGGAGCCACGGTCATATGTGAAATATCCGCTGGAAGCTCCCGGGACGTTCATTCCTGCATTTATATAATATGCGAACGTCCCAACTGGAAAGGTCTCGTATCCTTGGCTAGCAGATGGAGTGACCTGGTCAACGTGTATTCCTTGGTCGGCGAAGCAGGAGCATCAGGGACGTTCAATCCTGCATTTATATAATATGCGAACGTCCCCTGGAAATCTGTGGTCACATAGCCAAGATACAGTCGTGTGTGTTGACGAGGATGAGGAAGCCAATATAACAGCCGCGTCGGACTGTCATGCAATGGAGCATCCCGAGCAGGAGGAGTGGACGTAAGCTCCAACTAAGCGAACAACATACAACAACATCATGGCACAGATGTTGATGCAAGAGAGAGGGGGCCTCTCTCGCTCGTGGTCCGGGGGACCTGGTCGAGCTAGCTACCAGACTCCGTACTATCCTCGGATCCGTCGTTACTGGGTGTGCACATCTGAAGTTTTATAGTGCTCGCATTACCCAATCTGCTTCCCTGGACCGCAACGGACTAACCCGGGTGCTGTACCATTCTTTCCTGGTGAATGGACGCGACACCGGGCAGACTAGCGGGCGACCAATTGCTTTCGATCCTAATAGGGAACTCTTCAGCAAATGTCGTAATACCTTGAGCATTTCCCGCTAGCCCTAATATTGCAACGATGGCGACACACTTATTGAAGACATCACGGAAACATCACTCTGAATTCTGAAAAAGAAACTGATAATATGTAGTGACCCTACGGAGAGAGGACCGTAATGGACCCCTCACCGCTAATAAAATACCGTGACACACGTCTCCAACGTTGTCATATCAATCAACACACACAGAGCAAGAATTAATGCGACTACATTGACTATAAGAAACACAATGAACTTGTGAATTAGAGGAAGATATCCTCGCATTACGAATGAAGAATATTTTTTCCAACCAGAAAAAATATACACCGTCATATTACTCGCACTAACCCTTGAAATAAATATATATAATATATTAATTCATTAAAACATTTCAAAAGAAAAAAATTTTCAAAAAAAAAAATTTTTTTTTAAATTTTCAGAAGAGCCCAAGTTCCCAATGGGAACCTTGAGCCCAAAGGATCCCAAAAAAGCCTAAGTGTGGACAAATTTTTTTTATCATTTTGAAAAATTAATGTAACACTTACGGACAATATTAATGTATCTTGCTATGAACTAAATTAAGCAGAAAACAAGTAATCACTGTCAGAAGTAACAGTTGTCAACACAAGCAAAAGTGTCAACAAACCGGAAACATGACTCCAGGCACTGAAACAAACACAGCCCGAAATCAGTTACCAATTTAAACACTATCTGATGCAAAACAGAGGATTCCAGAGAAGAAACTGTAGAACATCAGAAGGTAGATGCAGACTAAAATGCCTAAACACCCCTAGGGTGAGGATGTAAACATGGGGAAAAAAACAGAAAATAATTCTGTTACCAAGCCAAAACTTCCAAGAAATTTTAGTAATAAACATTACAAAAAATAAGCCAAAAGCTTGGGAGAATAGCTAGGGGGGGAATAAAGGAAAGGGAGAGAGGAAACACTGATTAAACAATGAAACATTCATAGCAAGAATGACCACAACAAGGTCATGCCTCGAAAATAGGTAACATGAAATAATTTCGTAAAAAAAATAAAATTATAAGTTACAACCCTGAACATTTGTTTCCACTGTTTTTTCCTCTCCACCTTCTATTTCCACCATATATCCACCATTTCTCTCACAATTATGCATCTCACATCTTTAAAACTGAGATTTACAAGCACAAATAACAGTGAAGTGTAACTGTATTGAGGGCCAAACAAAGAATGACTTTTGGCAGCAATTTCGAGACCTCCTTGACACTGCGCATGCACAGTGGAATAAAAGTATGGAGGACCATATAGGACATGTAATTTTCGGTTTTAGATGCAAATTTTGGAGATTGGGGGGTAAAATTTGCGTTTGGCCCTAGATATTTTAGAGTTAGCACCAGCTAAGTCTGGGTCATTGGTACAGTATAAAAATACTGAGATTTAAAAGCACCGACGTCAGTTTGTTGTTATCTGACAGAGGGCCAAACAAGGAATGATGCTTGGCGCCAATTTAGGTGCTTCCTGGACACTGCGTGCCAATTTAGGTGCTTCCTGGGCACTGCGCATGTGCAGATGTCAAAAGTATGGAGGACCTGATAGGAAATTAAATTTTCAGTTTTACATGCAAATTTTGGGGATTCGGGGGCAAAATTTGTGTTTGGCCCTGGATAATTTTGAGTTAGCACCAGCTAAGTCTGGGCCATTGGTTATTGTGTAAAAATATAGAAATTTTGGGTGGGGCAAAAATTCTTGCCCCTCTCATAACAAAGGCAAATATAGCTCCTCGAACTTCTCGTGAACAAATCTGAGTCTACACCTCAAAAGGAAGCTGCACACCAAATATCAAGTCTCTGCTACTGCTGGTTCATGAGAAGATTTTTTAAGATTTAAGCACACTTTTTGGGCGTGGCCCTACCGAGGGGCGAGGCAACTTGATTTGAACAAAATCAAAATGCATCGTCATAGCAAACTATTATCTCAAATATCAATTAAATTTGTTCAGCGGTCTGGGAGAAGACGCAAACACCATGTTCACGGATGACGGATGGTGAGTGATCACTATAGCTCCCCTGACTGAATGTCAGGCAAGCTAAAAAGCCATTAGCTTCAACCTTATTGCTACAGAATCCAAAATCAATAGGACTGTTTTTTTGTGTATTAACTAATATACTTTCAGAATGTTTGGTTTCATCTGTGACAAACCGATCTATTTTTAGTTACAGTGACAGGCAGCAAAACTCAGCGGGTTCTTCTCCCTTCAACTGTGTTGTGCTTAACTCTTGAGGTGCAATTCCAAATCAGTTAACATTTTACAGCCATATCCACCCACTTAATTTATAAAGTGAGCAGTTTAAATGATTAGTATTTTAAGAAATATTTCAAGAAAACCATATCATGTGACCCCTCTTTGGAACGAGCTCGTCGTCACATTATATGGTTTTGTTGAAATTTTTTTTGGAAAATTTAAAAAAAATCTTATATCTTGTGTGTTTGGTAAAGGGCTAACTAAAAAGGATTGTTTTCAATCATAAATCAAAGTTAGCTACAAACTAGCATATTTACCAACCATGAAAACAGAACCTAATAGAACACTGAAGCAGATTTTATTTGGCAAAATCTTCAATTTTTAAGAAAGCTTCAAGGTTTTAATTTTTAAAAGAAAAACATTCTTAAAAATCAAGGCCTTTCAAGGCTAATTTCTAGTTTTTTCAAGGCCTTGAAAACACAATTTTCAATTCTAGGTCTTTCAAGGTTTTCAAGGACCACAATGAACTCTGAAATATTACATAAGCTGTATTGTATATCTTCAGTCTAACCTGTTGATGTTTCAGTATTGCTTGGTCTATCAGTAGTAACATGATTATCAAGCTCCCCATCAGCTTCCAAACACTCATCATCTTCCTCATTCTGTTCAATGTAACCATTTGTGTTCTTAGATGCATTTCTGTCTGCAGACCAGCCTGTATTTTTTCTGAAAGTAAAATGTAATGAAAGTGTCAATGACACTGCAGCTCAACTTGTCCAAGAAGGGACTGAACTAAACAGAAAGATCCAGTAATGCCAAGTCATTCACTCAAATGTCTACAGAAAAGACATCACACCAAAGCTACATGTGGAATCCCATAAAATAGGGTGAGGGATGCGGCCTGTTGGGTGTACTAATGGAATTGCTGACAATTTATATGTTAAATCCAAGATGGCCGGTGGTGGTCTTGTTTTTCAATGAAATGCAGAAACATTTGATAACTACCGTCTAGACATCATACCAAAGCCACATAAAAAATCTGAAAAAGATTGGATGAGAGGTATGGCCTATAGGGTATGCTAATGGAATTGTAGACAATTTATATGCCAAATCCAAGATGGCCATTGGCGGCCATGTTTTTCAATGAAATTCAGAAATATTTGATAGCTCCCATCTAGACATCACACCAAAGTTACATATGAAATTCGAATAAGGATTGGGTGAGAGATGCAGTCTGTAGGGTGTGCTAATGGAATTGTTGAGTTTATATGCCAAATCCAAGATGGCTGCTGGCAGTCATACTTTTCAATGAAATTCAAAAAAATTCAAAATCTCCTATCTAGATATCACACCAAAGCTACATATGAAAATTGAAAATGATTGGGTGAGAGATGCGGCCTACGGGGTATGCTAATGGAATTGTTGACAATTCATATGCGAAATCAAAGATGGCTGCTGGTGGCCATATTTCTCAACAAAATTCAGAAAAATCTGATAGCTCCCATCTTGATATCACACCAAAGCTACATATGAAATTCAAAAAAGATCAGGTGAGAGATGCAGCCTGTAGGGTGTGCTAATGGAATTGTTACAATTTATATCCAAATCCAAGATGGCCGCTGGTGGCCATGTTTTTCAAGAAAATTCAGAAATTTTGAGAGCTCTCATCCAGACATCAGACCAAAACTTCACATGAAATTTGAAAAAGATCAGGTGAGAGATGCAGCCTGTAGGGTGTGCTAATGGATTAGTTGACAATTTATATGCCAAATTTAAGATGACTGCTGGTGGGCATGTTTTTCAACGAAATTCAGAAAAGTTAAAAAATTTATAGTAATTTATACATTTTTTATACTTACCAATGACCCAGACATAGCTGGTGCTAACTCTTAAAATCTAGGGCCAAACACAAATTTTGCCCCCCAATCCCCAAAATTTGCATCTAAAACTAAAGAAAACATGTCCTGAAAGGCCCTCCACACTTCGCCCCTACTGCGCATGCGCAGTGTCAAGGACGTTCCGAAATTGGCGCCATTAATCATTCTAATAACCAGTGCCTGGTAAGCGCTATGTACTCAGCGGGGAGGCAAGAGTTACCAACTCCTGGGAGGACCATCCCCGTCTGGGTCATTGGTAAGTATAAAAAATATATAAATTACTATAAATTTTTTAACATTTTTATACTGTACCAATGACCCAGACATAGCTGAATAGTAAAAAGGCTGGAGGGCCAAGGACATAGAGCAAAATGGAATACGCTCAATAAAATAAAATAGAGTCATCCCCTGTAGGGAAAAAGAAGTGATAGGCCTTACATGTATCTTTCTTATTTATGATAAATTAGAAAGATACAACACCTTCCAAAATTGAGCTTCATACATCCATGTACTCTATTAATATCCAATATAATCCTTATACTAATAATTTTTAAAGTAAGCCAATAAATAAACTAAGTCTAGAGAATAGAGACTCTTATACTCCTAAAAGTGTCTGAGGATTGCATAATCATGTCCGTTGACATATGCAATATTCAAAAGCTATACTTTAAAAACTAAGACTTGAATGAATTTTAAAAACCTAAACTTCTCACTAAACAACCATCCCAATAACAGCTCAGAATTACTAACTCCGGAGGAGGTATCCCCTTGTTTTCATAGTAAAACAGGTGACCCAAGGGAACACCCTCCCCCCCCCCCCCTTTTTCTTGCCCTGGGTCAAATAGCCCAGAGCGAAGAGGGCAGCCGAACGGAGACACTGCCGAAACAGACAGCCTACCTAGCTATAGTAGCAACTGTTAAGTGAATGACATTCTGAGCAGTAGATAATAGACCTAACAATAGAGGCCTCCAGAAATGGACTCGATATTTCTAAGATAAAATTCATGAATGTGGATGGCTGAGCGCAATGAGCGGCCTTCAAAATTCTATAATAGCGACACTATTAATGTAAGCCCAAGAAGTAGAAGAACTCTTACTTCATGAGCCGAAATCTTAAGCAGAACTGCTAAGTCAATGATATACCATAAGCAGTACCGATAGTTAATAGAATCCATTAACAATAAAATGGAGCGTAACGTCCTTCTACTAGACATCAAAGACAGAAGAAGCTTACGCCCTTTGTAATAAACAGATATCTGTTTATAAATACATAAACTGTACCCGAAAAGAGTAAAGGCCTATGCCCATACGAAGACAGAAGGACCTTAAAATAATAGGTTCCGGATAATAGGAGCCTAACTCTTATGCAACAATCCAACCTAAATAGTAACGGAAGTATTGATTCCGAAACTATGAAAGTGAAAATCATCCATCGATAGTGCATGAAACTCACTGACTCTACAGTAAAAGAGAAACCAACAGAATTACTGTCTAAAATGTCAGAATTTGAAAACTACTGTTTCCAGAGGCTCAAATGATTACTTAGCTAAATAAGAACCGAAGATAAAATCCGTATAGGAATTTAATCTAAAGATTCTAAGTCTATTTATCAAAAAGTTACTAACTGACTTAGATAAAGAGACAAAAGACTCAATTGTAAACTATCGTAGAGTGCATAGGTATGAGGTAACATAAACCTATAACCTAAATAATAACAGGCTGCAGTAGATCTTGTGAAACAAGTATACTAAAAAATAGCAATGAGTAGTATGGAGGGATCAACAATATGAACATAATGATCCCTACACCACGACGGAAGAGCCTCCACTTTAGCCGCATAGAATAGCGAAGAAGAGGATCTCCTATAGTAAGAAATCGCGTCCAAAGCTCGTCCAGTACATTGCTTACAATGCAATACGGACCACACAACGGAATACATGAAGGTTGCGACCTTGCTGGTTGTGATAAAGATGACACGATTTACCCAGTGAAAAAGATCCTCACATAGAGGAAGATTTCACGTTAAGACCCACAGTAGACAAGAGAGTAAATTACTCATGATCTCTGTGAAGATAGAGATGCTATCAACAGAAATGTATTGTGGTTGTTTATCTTAGCAATACCTGCTAAAACAACAGCGCCGGAGGATACGCGTATCCTATCAATCCGTCCTATAGATCAATAGAGCGTTAACAATATTAGCTCAGAGATCTGGACAAGCCAACACATACGTCTGCAATTGATTAGCAAGCTGTGTCATAAATAAATCATCATTGGGCGCTCCCATAGATAGCAAATCTGATTGAATACTTGTTTGTTGAGAGTCCATTCTGACAGCAACAAGCGACCCGTAAGAGAATGGGAGTCCGATAAAACAATCAGACGACCCGGAATATGACGGACCAAAACTGAACTTGGTGTACTATAACCAACAGACGGATTCTTTCCATTAAATTGAATAACGGAAACGAAAGAGTGCCTCCCTGGTTCCGGAGATACGCCACTACTGTCGAATTAAAGGACAGGAATTTGGGCATGCGTTTCTGAATAATGTTCATGCAATGACATAAAGCAAGCCTAAAAAACATTATTCCGCGGAAGTTAAACTGATTGCTAAAAGACTGCGGAACCCAAAGACCCTGGCACTTCGAATCCGTAAGGATCAGTATTATATCCCAATCTGTTTGACTGGCAACCGTCATAACAGCCACACTCGGGTCCGGCAACTGCGGCGGCACTCTCTGAGTCAACCACCGAATGTTTGCCCCAGTCTGAATCTCTTGTAACACTAGATAGACAAGAGAACGTATAAATCGAGCAATTCATGGATTGCCGAAAAGTTGCCGTCGAAGAGAAGCTCCTCCGAGAACGAAGCGACTCTGAGAGAGTTCTTAACCTTACTATCCACGCGTGTGGATGTAGCTAGGGCTGCGTCACGTCTAACTAACTCCAATCAGCCACTGAAGGGCGGAGTTATACGTGAACAAACTACTGCCCTCAAAAGAAATTACATTGAGAATAATATCCCGTAAATCTTTTCTTGAAGACGTAATGATAACGCCTCAGTAAGGCGGATTACGTATAATAAAGCGTCTAAGTTAAGTCTACTATACATAATGTCGTTCCCAACATTGAAATTGGAAAAGACATAAACGGCGAAAAAGAATATATGCAGTCTTTAATCACACCGTCTAGATGCATATGAACTCTCGGTATGCCCTGCTCTGCCAAAATAAACTATTTGTATAAATGATAAAATGGCAGAAATGAGCAACGCGGACAAGAAACTAAACTATCATGCTTAGTAGCAGGCTTGTATATATATATATATATAGCGTCGAAAAATAAAACACATGTTGTAATGACAATATTGGACTGCGTCGGTAAGTCAGGGACAATGTCCCTGAACCGATCGAAAAATCCGAGTCCAATGACGCTATAAGTCTCTCATCCAAGATCGCAGCAATGAAGTCCGAAATAATAATCACTGGAAGATAATGCCAGAAGATATGAAAGGCATCTTCCGATACTACTAAAGGGAAAACTCGAAATCTTTCGAATCCCTTTCGCCATCCTGTCGGACCCTATAAAGCGTTCGGTCGTCCGTAGCTGATGCAACCGCGGACCGCACCGACCCAGCGCCGTCGGATAATTCCTGATTCGACCGAGAAACTGTCAATTGCTGGGATGCTGCGAAACAACTGTGCTAACTCGGATAGCACGTCCGTCACTGAGGCCTGAGGAGAAGCGGTCTTACGATGCATTGCCGCTGGAAGCTCCGTGATCGTTACCCCGTGCATACTTCCAATATGCGAGCGAACAGAGTGTATAGGCCTCGTGTCCCTTGGCTACCGGATGGCGCGACCTATTCGCCGTGGAATCACTGAATGCCGAAACTGATCGGATACTCGAGGTCACGTAGCCAATGTGCGGTCGTGTGCCCTGCTGTGAGGATGAGGAAGCATTAAAGACAGTCTCTCGGACTGTCAATATAACGGAGCGTCCCGTCCAACGGACATATGCTCCGAATGTAAAATATCTGAACCACAACATGCGGTCCCCTATGTTGTTGGGCGAGAGAGGGACCTCTCTCGCTCACAGCCCGGACGGACCTGGACAACCAGGAACCGGACTAACAGGCTTCCTCCGATCTGTCCTCAATCTGCCGTCACTGGGTGAGTACTAAAGTAATTAAAGTGCTCGCATCACCCAAATCTCCTTCCTAGACCGCAACGGACGAACCCGGCAGCCGAACCATTCGATGAATGTACGCTACACCGGGTGAGCTAGCGAATGTCACTCCGTAGGCGATAGACATATTCCATGAGCACTTATTGCCGCTAACTCTTCATTAACTATGACGACAGAGGCACACTTTTGAAAGACATCTCCATAACTCTTCGAACAAGAAACCAGAAATGCTTGGATAGCAAGCATAAAATAATGATATATATAGCGTCGTTCAATAATTCGAAAGTTTGTGTGACATTATTGGACTATGTCGGAACTGAGGGACGATGTCCCTGAACCGAACCAAACATTTCTAAGTCCACCGACGCTATCAGTTTCTTATCCGGCATCGCAGCATTCTGGTCCGACGAAAGAAGCTGTAGAAGACCAAGTCAGATGACATACACAACAGCATATGTTGTTCCGAAAGGGAAAGCTCGAAATCCTCCGAATCCCTTTCGGTATCCCGTCGGACCGGATGAAACTTTCGGACGTCCGTACCCGCTTCCGCGGAGCGTCCCGACCCAGCATCGTCGGATAAAATATATGCGACAGATTCAGTTGATGCTGGGATGCTGCGATAAACTGTGCTATTAAGGAAAGCACGTCCGTTCCCGAGGCCTGTGCAGTAGCGGTCTTACGATGCATTGCCGCCGGAAGCTCCGTGTACGTTGACTCCCGCACACTTCCTATGCGAACGTCCGGAGTCTGCAGGCCTCGTGTCCCTGGCTACCGGATGGTGTGACCTGGTCGCCGAAGAATCCTTGATCGGCGAAGCTGGTAATATATCGGCGGTCACGCAGCCAAGGTGCGGTTGTGTGCGCTGACGAGAAGAGGAAGCCTTATCAGTCTCAGAGGACTGCCTATACAACGGAGCGTCCCGAGCGACGGATGTATGCTCCGCTTGCGACACATTTTGTACCACAACATCTGGGGCCAGATGTTGTTGAACGAGAGAGGGGCCTCTCTCGCTTGCCGTCCGGATGGACCGGAACGAGCTATGAACCGGACTAAAAGGCTTCCTGCGTTCTCCCTCCGATCCGCCGTCACTGGGTGTGCATTAAGTTAATTTATAGTGCTCGCATCACCCCAAAATTCCTTCTAGACCGCAACGGACGAACCCGGCTGCCGAACCATTCGGTGAATGGACGCTACACCGGGCGAGCTAGCGGACGTCAAAGGCCGTCGAACCTACTAGGGTCCTCTTTGGCAATTGGCGTATTTACATGAGCACTTTTCCGCTAGCCCTTCATTAATTGTGACGACGGAGGCACACTATTGGAAGACATCACAGATACATCACCTTAATCTTGATCGTCTGAAATAGAAATTGATAAAGTAGAGTGACCCTGCGGGGAAAGGACCGGAGTGTCCAAATCCCCAACAACATACCGTGACATACGCTTCCCATAATGTCATCGAAATCATACGATACAGAACAGGAGTTAATGCGAGTACACTGACCACATATAGAATGATAATAAAGTCAGAGGAAGACTTCCTCTTAAAACAATTGATCAATATCCTTTCAATGTGAAAAGAAAACAAGTCCTGGTACTCGCACTAACCCCTGGCAATCAAAATACATAATAATAATATGATCCATTAATATAGAAAAAATAATTGAAATCAAAATATTTTGAAAAAATATTTTTTCAGAACAGCCCAAGTTTCTGAAAAGTAACGTTGAGCCCCAATGGATCCCAAGCCTAAGTGTGGACAAAAATTTTAAAAATATTTTAAACAATTTATTCAACACTTACGAACAATAATAATGTATCTAGTTATGATTAAAATAACATAAAGATATTATTTTTTCCCCCCCTCACACAGAGGGCTGTTGTAAATGTAAACAATGAGTGTAAAAACACTAAAACAAGACTCCAGGCACCCAGGCCCGAAATCAGTTACCAAAAATATACTATCTGATGCAAAACAGAGACTTCCAGGGAAGAAACTGCAGAACATCAGATGGTAGATGCAGAACACAACGCCTAACCACCCGTAGGTGAAGACGTAAACATGGGGAAAGAACAGAATTCATTCTGTTATTCAGCTAAAACTCCCAAGAAATTTTAGTAATAATAATTACAGAAACTATGCCAAAAGCATGGGAGAATAGCAAGGGGGAACTTAAAGGACAGGGAGAGAGGAAAACACTTAAAAAAAACAGTGTAACTAAATAATCAGAATGACAACAAAATGGCTGCTGCCTTGAAAATAGGTAACTTAACATAATTTCATTAAAAAATTTTAAGTTACAGCCCTGATAATATTCTGTCACACATTCTTTTCCTCTCCTCCTTCTCTATCCTCCTTAGAATCACCATTTCACTAATATTTATGTGTCTGGCATCATTTAAACTGAGATTTAAAAGCACAAAGATCAGTCAGATGTTAACTGATGAAGGGCCAAACTTAGAATGATTAATGGCGCCAATTTCGGAACGTCCTTGACACTGCGCATGCGCAGTAGGGGCGAAGTGTGGAGGGCCTTTCAGGACATGTTTTCTTTAGTTTTAGATGCAAATTTTGGGGATTGGGGGGCAAAATTTGTGTTTGGCCCTATATTTTAAGAGTTAGCACCAGCTATGTCTGGGTCATTGGTACAGTATAAAAATATTTGACAGCTCCCATCTAAACATCGCGCTAATGCAAAATATGAACTTTGGGATTGAACGGGTGAGAGCTGTGGCCTGTAGGTGTGCTAATGGAATTGTTGGACAATTTATATGTCAAATTTAAGATTGCCACTGGCAGCCATGTTTTTCAATAAAATTCAGAAAAATTTGATAGATCCCATCTAGACATTGCCACAAAGCCACATATGAAATTTGGAACTGATCGGGTGAGAAGTGAGGCCTGTAGGGGGCGTTAAAGGAATTGTGGACAGATAGAGGAACATACGGATGTCTGGACGGACAAATGGATGGGTGGGTGGGTGGGTGGGAGGGCAGGCAGGCAGGCAGGCGGACAGACAGCCAGACAGATGAAGGATTGCAATCCATTCCAATAGATAATACTTGATGTTGTCAAGTTGAGCTAAAAATCAAGTGTATACATTATATGTTTTATCAAGTGAAATTTAACAGGAACAAACTTTAAACAGGGTGCTACTCCTGAAAACTGGAAAGTTAAAAAATTTATAGTAATTTATATATTTTTTATACTTACCAATGACCCAGACATAGCTGGTGCTAACTCTCAAAAATCTAGGGCCAAACACAAATTTTGCCCCCCAATCCCCAAAATTTGCATCTAAAACCGAAAAAATCATGTCCTAAATGGTCCTCCATACTTTCCCTCCACTGCGCATGCGCAGTGTCAAGGAGGTCTCGAAATTGGTGCCAATTATCATTCTTACAAGCAGTGCCTGGTCAGCACTATGTACTCAGCGGGGAGGTATGAGTTCCCAACTCCTGGGAGGGCCATCCCCGTCTGGATGATTGGTAAGTATAAAAAATATATAAATTACTATAAATTTTTTAACATTTTTATACTGTACCAATGACCCAGACATAGCTGAATAGTAAAAAGGCTGGAGGGCCTAGGACATAGAGGAAAATCCAATAAGCTCAACTATATAAAATAGAGTCATCCCCTCGAGGAGAAAAGGAGTATTAGGCTTTACATGTATCTTTCTTATTTATGATAAATGAGAAAGACACAACACCCTCCATAATTGAGCATAATAACATTCGTGTTCTCTATTAACATCCAGTATAACCCTTTATACTAATTATTTTTAAAGTAAGCCAATAAATAATGTTAGTCCAGAGAATTGAGACTCTTTATACTCTTTAAAAGTGTCCGAGGATTGTATATTAACGCTCGTTTGACACGTGACATATACAAATGCTTCATACTGAGCTACACTTTAAAAATATGACATGAATGAATTTTTAAACATTAACTTTACACTTTAAAACCATCCCGGTAACGACTCAGAATTACTGACTCCGGAGGAGGTATCCCCTTGCTTTTCACTATAAAGCAGGTGACCTAAGGGAACACCCTCCCCCCCCACCCTTCCCCTTGCCCTGGGTCAAATAGCCCAGAGTGAAGAGGGCAGCAGGACGGAGTCACTGCCGGAACAGAAAGCTTGCATAACTATAGTTGCAACTGTTTAGTGGACGACATTCTGAGCAACAGATAACGGACCTAAACAATGCAGGTCTCCAGAAATGGACTCAATATTTCTGAGATAAAAATTCGTGAATGTGGATGACTGAGACCAATATGCAGCCTTCATTAAATTTAATAGCAACACTATTTGCGTAAGCCCAAGATGTAGAAAGAGCTCTTACTTCATGAGCCGAAATCTTAAGCACAGACTGCTGAGTTGAAGATAGATTATCATAAGCAGTACGGATAGTTAATTGAATCCATCTAGCAATAGAATGGCCCGTAATGTCCTTTCTATTAGGCATCAGAGACAGAAAGAAGCATTTTTGTCCCTTTCTGATAAAGTGAGATCTTCGTTTATAAATACGTAAAGCTCTAACCGGACACAGTAAAGGCCTATGCCCGTCTGAAGATGGAAGGGCCTTAATAACAATAGGTTCCGGATATTTATTAGGAGCCTGATTCTTAGCCAAAAATCCAACATTAGTAGTAAAGGTAATAGTGTTCCCGACACTACGATAGTGAGAATCGTCCACAGATAATGCATGAAGCTCACTGACTCTTCTAGCAGAAGAGAAAGCTAAGAGAAATGCTGTCTTATAAGACAAGAATTTGAAATCTACTGTCTCAAGAGGCTCAAATGGCTTTTCTTTTAGCTTAAGAAGAACCCAAGCTAAATTCCATTTAGGAATTAATCTAAGGGTTCTAGGTCTATTTATCAAGAAGTTTCTAACTAATTTAGATAAAGAGACATTAGATCCAATTTGTAAACTATCATGGTGTGCATAGGTATCAGATACCATAGACCTATAACCTTTAATAGTAACAGGCTGCAGTTTGATCTCGTCAAACAAGTATACTAGAAAGTTTGCAATGTCTGGTATGGAGGGATCAAAAATATCAACAGAATGATCCCTACACCAACGACGAAAGACTTTCCACTTAGCCGCATAGTTTAGTGAAGAGGAGGTCCTCCTACAGTTAGAAATCGCGTCCACTGCTCGTCCTGTAAAATGCTTGCCATGCAAGAAGGACCGCACAACGGAAATACGTGAAGGTTGAGACCTTGCGGGTTGTGATGTAGTTGATGCGATTTCCCCTGCGAAAGAAGATCCTCTCGTGGAGGAAGTTTTCGCGGTAAGTCCCACAGCAGACACCTGAGTAGATTTATCCACGGTCTCTGTGGAGACAGAGATGCTACCAATAGAATTTGCATTGAGATTGTTTTATCTTTAGCAATATCTGCTGAATCAACGGCACTGGAGGATACGCATATCCTATCATTCCGTCCCACGAGATTGATAGAGCGTCTACTGCATATGCTCGGGGATCCAGACATGGAGACACATACGTCTGCAACTGATTGTTGAGTTGTGTCGCAAATAAGTTTATCATTGGCCGCTCCCATTGGTAGCAAATCTGATTGAATACCTGTTTGTTGAGAGTCCATTCTGATGGCAACAAGCGACCCTTCCGTGAAAGGGAGTCTGCTAATACATTCAGACGACCCAGAATATGACGGACCGAAAGTAGAACTTGGTGTTCTAGAACAAACAGGATTCTTTCCGTTAAATTGAATAACGGAACGGAATGAGTGCCTCCCTGGTTCCGAATATACGCTACTACTGTCGCATTGTCCGACAGGATTTGGACATGTGCTTTCTGAATAATGCTCATCCAATGACGTAGTGCAAGCCAAATTGACATCATTTCCTTGATGTTTATGTGCTTGCCTAGGAACTGCGGATCCCAAAGACCCTGGCACTTCGAATCCGTTGGGATCAATGTTGCATCCCAAACTGTTTGACTGGCATCCGTCATAATCGTAAAACTCGGATCCAGCAACTGCAGTGGGACTCCCTGAGTCAGCCACTGAATGTTTGCCCAAGTCTGAATCTCTTGTTTCAATTGATTTGACAAGAGAACATCTATATCGGGAGAATGAATCTTTACACTCCAATTCTGAGTCAAGAAAATTTGGAGAGGACGAGTGCGTAACTGCCCCATCGGAATGAGATCCGCAGCGGCTCCGCACAGACCTATCAGTCTCATGAACTCTCTCGCTGTGACTTTGTCTGAGTGAAGACAATAGTGAGCTAACAACTGATTAATTTTGCTCTGGTTAACGGCAGACGAACGAGATTGTTGTGCGTCTCGAAGCTCATTCCCAGATGAGTGAATGACTTGGACGGCACCAGATCCGACTTCTCCTCGTTTATTATAAAACCGAGACGTCGGAGTAATAGAAGCAGATTCTGCACATCGTTCTGAAGCGTTAACTCGTTGCCGTACCTCTGAAGAATGTCGTCCAGGTAGGCCGACGTTACCGCAGACGAATGAGCTCGGAAATATATCATTACCGAGTTCATTATTTGAGTGAAAGCCCAGGGCGCTAGGTTCAAACCGAAGCACATCGCTCGGAACTGATATACAACTCCTAGGACTGCGAAGCGTAGATACTTTCTGAATGTCGGATGTACCATGACGTGAAAGTACGCATCCTTGAGATCTATGCTTGTAGCAAAGTCGTTCACCCAAATACTCGCTCTGACTGATCGAATTGTCTCCATATAGAACTTCGGAGCGACGATCAGCTTGTTTATCCAGCTCAGATCTATGACTGGATGGAACGAGCCGTCTGGTTTCGGAACCAGAAACTGATGGCTGTAGAAACCCGGTGATTCCTGGTCTCCTACGACCTCTACCGCGTTCTTCTTTAGAAGAGACTGTACTTCTGATAAAAGAGCGTCTCTTTTCTGCGGATTCGACGGAAGCTGAGTCCATTTTGGACTTCGAGTTAATGGAGGCTTTCGTTTGAAGGATATTCTTAGTCCTTCCGAAAACACCCCTCGAACCTAGGGGTCGTCCCTAAATGACGCCCACTCGTTTATAAAACTCGATAATCTTCCGCCTACCGGAACATGATAGAGGTTCAAACCATCACCTCCTGGACCTGCGAGGCTTGCGGAAGGAGAAACTACGTCCTCCACGACCCGAACCTCGCCCTGTCGACCTAGGGACGTCTGACCGGTAATCTCGGCCAGAAGAACGTCCCGCACGAGAGTCGCTGCCTTGACGGTCTCTAGAATAAGACCTAGAGGACGCATAGGAACCTCTATAGGAACTTCTCTTGGGCGTACTTGTCCCAGAAGTGCCTGTCTTACTCTTTTCTGCTGTATCCGGCTTTTTGGAAGCGGATTTGAAAAGCAGAGAATCCGAAGCTTTCTTAGTTATCTTATCATAAATTGCTGAAAGCTTGCCGTCGAAGAGAAGCTCTCCGGAGACCGAAGCGACTCTGAGAGAGTTCTTCACATTACATTACCATCCACACACGTGGATGTAGCTAGGGCTGCGTCACGTCTAACCAACTCCAGGTTTGCCACTGAAAGGGCGGAATAAGCTACTGCCCTTGAAAGAAGTCTTAATGAGGATTGTATATCCTGGAATTCTTTCCCTTGCAGACGTAATGATAACGCCTTAGTAAGGTGATCTGCGTATGATAAGGCGTCTAAGTTAACTCTGTTAGACATTATTGTCGTTTCCAACGTCGTGGTTGGAATTGACATAGACAACAGTATAGACAATTCCAAGTCTTCAGCCTCGTCGTCTAGACGCAGAGGAACTCTCGGTATGCCCTGTCCTGCCGTTTCGAATTTATTCCTTGAATTGATGAAAGGCAGATTTAGGGCATTTGCGGATAAGAAACCAGACTTGCCCGTTTTGGTAGCAAGCTTATAAATAGCGTCGTTCAATAATTCAAATGTTCTTGTGACCTTATTGGACTGTGTCGGAAACTCAGGGATGATGTCCCTGAACCGATCAAAAAATTCTGTGTCCAATGACGCTATCAGTCTCTTATCTGGCATCGCAGCATTCTGGTCCGATGGAACAACCTCTGGAAGGTAATGCCGGATAAAATCTACGGCAGCTTTATGTTGTTCCAAAAGGGAAAGCTCCAAATCCTCCGAATCCCTTTCGCCATCCTGTCGGACCCTATGAAGTTCTCGGTCGTCCGTACATGATGCTTCGGCGGAGCGTACCGACCCAACGTCGTCGGATAATTCCTGATCTGATAGAGATTCTGTCGTTTGCTGGGATGCTGCGATAAGTTGTGCTAATTGGGATAGCACGTCCATCACTGAGGCCTGTGGAGTAGCGGTCTTACGTTGCTTTGCCGCTGGAAGCTCCGTGTACGTTGACTCCCGCTTACTTCTTTTATGCGAACATGCGGAGTCTACAGGCCTCGTGTCCCTGGCTACCGGATGATGTGACCTGGTTGCTGTGGAATCCCTGATCGGCGAAGCTGGCTGGATATCTGTGGTCACGTAGCCAAGGTGTGGTCGTGTGCGCTGCCGTGAGGATGAGGAAACCTTATCGACAGTCTCTCCGGACTGTCTATATAACGGAGCGTCCCGAGCGGCGGACGTATGCTCCGAATGCGAAACGTTTTGTACCACAACATCTGGTTCCAGATGTTGTTGTACGAGAGAGGGACCTCTCTCTCGCTCGCAGCCCGGATGGACCGGGACGAGCTAGGAACCGGACTAATAGGCTTCCTCCGTTCTCTCCTCTGATCCGTCGTTACTGGGTGTGCACTTTGTCTTATTATAGTGCTCGCATCACCCAAATCTCCTTCCTGGACCGTAACGGACAAACCCGGCTGCCGAGCCATTCGATGAATGGTCGCTACACCGGGCGAGATAGCGGACGCCAATGCCGTCGATCCTACTAGGGACCTCTTAGGCAATTGACGTATTTCCATGAGCACTTTGCCGCTAGCTCCTAATTTAACTGTGACGACGGAGGCACAGTTTTGGAAGACATCACAGAAACATCACCCTGTTCTTGTTCCTCTGAAATAGAGATTGATAAACTAGAGTGACCCTGAGGAGAAAGGACCGGCATGGACTTTTCCCCGCTAACAACATACCGTGACACACGTTTCCAATGTTTGTCATCCCAATTGACACATACTGAACAGGAGTTAATGCGAGTACACTGACTACAATTAATACAATGATTATGAAAGTCAGAGGAAGATTTCCTCTTATTACAATTTGAACAATATCCTTTCATTGTGAAAAGAACACAAAAAGTCCTAGTACTCGCACCAACCCCTGAAAACAAAGATACATAATAACATGATCCATTAATACAGAAAAAATAATTGAAATCAAAAAAATTTTTTGAAAAAATATTTTTTCAGAAAAGCCCAAGTTTCTGAAAGTAATGTTGAGCCCCAATGGATCCCAAAAAGCCTAAGTGTGGACAAAGTTTTTTAAAATATTACAAAAAAATTAATGCAACACTTACATATAATAATAATGTATCTTGTTATGATTAAGCTAATACAAAGACAAGAAAATCCGTCTCAACAGAACCGTTGTCAATGTAAACAAGAAGTGTATAAACACCAGAAACATGACTCCAGGCACTGATAACCATGGCCCGAAATCAGTTACCAATAACACACTATCTGATGCAAAACAGAGACTTCCAGGGAAGAAACTGCAGAACATCAGATGGTAGATGCAGAACACTACACCTAAACACCATGGCTGAGGACGTAAACATGGGGAAAAGAACAGAATTCATTCTGTTACCCAGCTAAAACTCCCAAGAAATTTTAGTAATAATATTACAGAAAATATGCCAAAAGCATGGGAGAATAGCAAGGGGGGACTTAAAGGAAAGGGAGAGAGGAAACACTGAATAAGCAGTGTAACTTTATAGCAAGAATGACAACAGGCCCATGGCTCGAAATTAGGCAACATAACATAATTTCTTAAAAAAATTTTAAGTTACAGCCCTGATTATTTCCTGCCACTCATTTTTCCTCTCCTCCTTCTATTTCCTCTTTAGATCCACCATTTCTCTAATATTTATGTGTCTGGCATCATTGAAACTGAGATTTACAAGCACAAATATCAGTCAGATGTGAACTGATGAAGGGCCAAACAAAGAATGATAATTGGCGCCAATTTCGAGACCTCCTTGACAATGCGCATGCGCAGTGGAGGGAAAGTATAAAGGACCATTTAGGACATGATTTTGTCGGTTTTAGATGCAAATTTTGGGGATTGGGGGGCAAAATTTGTGTTTGGCCCTAGATTTTTGAGAGTTAGCACCAGCTATGTCTGGGTCATTGGTACAGTATAAAAATATACTGGAACATGAACAAAACTGTTTCCAGGTCCTGGAAACTGCTGGAAAAATCCCATTCTTTGGCAGAGCTGGAAAGTCATTACTTTTGCCACACAGGTGTATGGTGTATACATTTCAAGTGTCATGGTTTCTATTCTCTTCTGATGAAGGCAGGTGATTAAAAATGTCCAGAAATTCTGCTTTTTAACCCTTAAAGGCCTAATTATGACTTTGATCACTTTAATGCAACAGAACAGGTGCCCCAACATGTAGTCACTGGGAAAATTGGCAAGATGTGTTCTATGTAAATTGGCAGTTGTTTCTAGGCAGCCAACACTTGTCTAGAAATATTAGCAAAGCCACAGGATGAAGACTGTCAAACTGAAGCAAAACTGTTTAAAAATCTCCAGTATATTAAGGTTAAATGCAACAAACAAGCATTCTGATGTAATAATGGTGAGGGAATCATGCTATCAACATGTGGAGAGTACACTTTCTAACATTTGAGGCAAGAGAAGCCAGTGTTTATCGTGTGGCTAGTGTTCGTAGAGTGTGGCTTTTTCTTGAATACAAAAGTTTTATAATATATTTTGTCAACTAGTGCATTTTTCTTTAAATCTTCAGACCCCCCCCCCCCCCCCCCCGACCACCCAAATACAAAAATTGCAGATACTGGATCATGACAAGCATTTTCAAAGAAGTTTGGGCCCTACTCCATCCTGTTGGGCAACAGAATCATTTTAATGCAATTGTATGGTAGTAGCCCAGTGATTTTTCGTAGCGGGATTGCTTAGAATTGGCTAAGCATTGCTCTTACAGAAGATCAAAATAGAAAAGCTAATGAACACCAAGTGCCAAGTAATACTTCCAATCAGGATTGCTCATCAACAATTTTATACCGAGGATATACATGTTCATCTTCTTCCTCAACCTCTTCAACTATATCCTCTTCTAGTCTTCGTTGAGCAAGTTCACTGATTTTTTCTGCTAAGTGCATATGTCTCAATCGTGAGGCATACTTTATAGCTAACTGTAAAGTATACTGATCTTCCATCATTTCACAAACTTCTAAAGCTCTGAATTCTCTCTCGGATCTTGCCGACAGCTGAAAAGACATATAAATAACTGTTAACACTTTAGTCATAAAAACTTTCAGAGGATAAATACAGTTTTTATCCCTAAATTTTAAAAAGTTTTCTCTCCCTCTATATCACAAAACCTATACTGATTCAGGGATCCATATTTAAAAAAAAGTCTGACTCATATTTTAAAGTGGACTCAAAACTAAGGCTCACTTTTACTCCAAGTGTGATATTTTGTGAAAAACTTCAGTGCAAAATCGAACTGAGACTAAATTTTCTTTAAGATCCTGAGTCGACTCAAGGGCTGCACTCACCCCTTTCAACCCTGAGTTGATGAGAGGGATCATTACACAGAAAAGTAGTTATGGTAAATTATTATTTATTTATTGGTGTTTAAGGTCATATATTTTTGCACAATGGCTAATCATGACCACAACATGAGTATCAACTCAAGACCAGGGGTGAGTGTTAATAAGTCATGTTGCCCATTTTAGAGAGGGTTTGCACCTCCCAAACATTGGTGACTGGGTCCTATTTTACCAGTAAAACAGAGCCTGTTTACCACAGTGAACAGGCACTGCTTCACTTCCCGGGGTTCCCTCGGGGAAGTTATGGTAAACAAGAGGCCCCCGGGGACTGAGGGCGCTCACCTGACATGGTAGTCTAAATATCAAAACAGGTACTTGATTCGAATAAGCTGCATACGCCCCTCCTAAGAAAAGCATATACCAACTAGATGAAGCGATTGTGCCCACACAATACAGAGGATTTTCCTTCTATTTTCAGTTCCGGCACTTTTACGTCCCAAAATTCAGATAAATTCATAAAAAAACAGATTTTTCTTTATTTCTGTTCGGAAATTTTCGAAGTCTCAAACAAAATATTTTCAGATTAAAATTGACCAAAACGCATAATAAACCAAAAAACTAATTTCTGGATTTTGGTCCAAAATTTCTAAGTCCCACCCAGACCCCAAATTTTCGGTGTAAAAAAAAATAAATTTTGTCTTAAAATTGACGGAAACGCATAAAAAAACAAAAAACTCATTTCCGGATTTGGGTCCAAAATTTCTAAGTCCCACCCGGACCCCAAATTTTCAGCCTAAATATGAACCCAGGGACTTGGCTTGAACAAACTTGAATCTCACTCCCCTAAGCATGCTGCATACAAAATATCAAAAGATTCTTATTGGTAGATCTGAAGAAGATTTTTAAAGAATATTCCTCATACTGCACTAATTTGAACATTTGGGCTCCCATAGGGAACCCAGATATGGACCGAGGGATTTGATTTCAACAAATATGTGAATCAATGTTCCAAAGATGTTAATATGTAAAATATGAAAGCTTTTGGAGCAGTGGTTTGGAAGCAAACGATTCTTTAATTTTTTCCCATTGCCCACAATGTTGAAAAATGCTGACTCAGCATTTTTTCAAAGTCCCGAAAAAGTACCTTATGACAAAACCTATGGCAATTTTTTTTTACCATTCCTTTCTGTTGGTCCCAAGGAAGCCTCACACCAAATAAAAATTCTCAGTGCCGTACAGTTTTGGAGATATGGATGTTTTGGTTTTTTTCAATTTTTGGCTCCTGAGGTTCCCACAGGGCTGCAGGAAAATTTTGTCAAACTACTCTTGAACAAACTAGAGTCTACACCTCAAATGGAAGCTGCATACCAAATAAGTCTCTGCTGCAGCTGGTTCATGAGAAGAAGATTTTAAAAAATTTTGTGCATTTTGGCCCCACCCCCCTCCACAATAGGAGCAAAAACCCAATTTGAAGAAAAACCCAAATGCCCCTATATAACCGCTACTCAGGTGAATTTTCATTGAACTGCAGCCAGTGGCTTGGGAGAAAATGACCTAAACACCACCTTCACGACGTACGACGGACGACGGTCAAAAAGTGATCAGAAAAGCTCACGCTGACTTTCAGTTAGGTGAGCTAATAAGTGTGTCTATTTTGCATTTGAAGGGAGATGCAGTACAAATGACAACAAACAAAACAGGGAGGGGGGGGTTCAGTTAAAATAAAAATATGTTAAAGGAATGGTTTCATTAAAAGGTTTGTTGTATGTCATGACTTTCTTGGTATAAAATTGAAAAAAAATTCCTGGCAGCAACCCCCTCCCCCCTTACCGAAAGGGTGATGCCCCACCAAAATATTCCATGTCAAGTCATGGCATAGCCACTGCCATAGCAAAACATTTGGAAGTTAAACTGGAGGTCTGACTTCTCAGGGGGGCCTGTCCATACCTCCCATGCCATGATTATTCTAAGATGAAAAGTGGCACAACTCTGGTAAAAAAAAAAAGTCTGATAAAAATTATAATCGCAGTTGCACAAGTTCGAATGGTAGTGAACATCCTTACCTAGTTTCAAAGGAATCGACCCATAAACATCTGAGAAAATCTCTGGACAAAATTCAGGCATTCTAAGAACAAAAGGAGCATAACTCTGGCAGGAAAGACCGATCAAAACTATAATCACAGGTGCACAGATTCCCATGGTAGTGAACATCCATACCAAGTTTCCAAGAAATCAGCACATAAACATTTGAGAAAATCTCCAGACAAAATTCAGGCATCTAAGATGAAAAGGGGCATAATTCTGGGAAAAAAAGTCCAATCAAAACTATAATCGCAGGTGCACAGGTTCCCATGGAAGTGAACAATCTTACCAAGTTTCAACAAAATCGACCCATAATCATCTGAGAAAAGGTCCAGACAAAATTTTTGGCAATTCAGGCATTCTAAGATGAAAAGGGGCATAACTCTGGCCAAAAACGTCAGATCAAAACTACAATCGCAGGTGCACAGGATCACATGGTAGTAAACATCCATACCAAGTTTCAAAGGAATCAACCCATAAACATCTGAGAAAAAGAAAATCTCCGGATAAAATTCAGACATTCTAAGACGAAAAGGGGAATATCGGTGGCAGAAAAATTCCAATAGAAACTAAAATCGCAGGTGCACAGGTCCCCATGGTAGTAAATATCCATAACAAGTTTCAAAGGAATCACTCCATAAACGTCTGAGAAAATCTCTGGACAAAATTGTAGGCCTGCTTTTTCAAGTCAAAAAGGGGCATAATTCTGGCAAAAATAATCCGACTGGCTATAATTGCAGGTTCCCATGGTAGTGAACATTCATACCATTTTTGAGCAGATTGGTCCAGAAACATCTGAGAAAATCTCCAGACAAAATTATGTCCATGGATGTGTGGATGGACGGACACGGACAGACAGATGGATGGATAAGGTGATTCCAGTATAGCCCCCTCCCCACCCCCCCCCCCCCCCCCAGTCCAAAAAGAGAAAAAGGGCCATAACTCTAGGAAAAATTATTGGACGGAACCCGTTCCTTGTGCATATCCATTCCCCCACGCGTGTCTATCAGCATATCAAAGGTGATCCAAATCCTACCAATGGCTTTGAAATTACAACGCAAAATGTTTGTACAGACAGACAGATGGATGGATGGATTGATGGATGGACAGACGGACAGCTTATCGACCCATAATCATCTGAGAAAAGGTCCAGACAAAATACTTGGCAAATCAGGCATTCTAAGACAAAAAGGGGCATAACTCTGGGCAAAAAGGTCAGATCAAAACTACAATCGCAGGTGCACAGGATCATATGGTAGTAAACATCCATACCAAGTTTCAAAGGAATCGACCCACAAACATCTGAGAAAAAGAAAATCTCCGGATAAAATTCAGACATTCTAAGACAAAAAGGGAAATAACGCTGGCAGAAAAATTCCAATAGAAACTATAATAGCAGGTGCACAGGTCCCCATGGTTGTAAACATCCATACCAAGTTTCAAAGGAATCACCCCATAAACATCTGAGATAACCTCCGGACAAAATTCTAGGCCTGCTTTTTCTAGTCAAAAAGGGGCATAATTCTGGCAAAAATAATCCGACTGGAACTACAATTGCTGATCCACAGGTTCCCATGGTGGTGAATATTCATTCCAGTTTTGAGCAGATTGGTCCAAAAACGTCTAAGAAAATCTCCAGACAAAATTATGTCTATGGACGGGTGGATGGACGGACACGGACAGACAGATGGATGGACAAGGTGATTCCAGTATAGCCCCCCCCAGACCAAAAAGTGAAAAAGGGTCATAACTCCGGGAAAAATTATTGGACGGAACCCGTTCCTTGTGCATATCCATTCCCCCATGAGTGTCTATCAGCATATCAAAGGCGATCCAAATCCTACCAATGGTTTTGAAATTACAAGGCAAAATGTTTGTACAGACGGACAGATGGATGGATGGATGGACAGCTTCACTAGATACCCACGAATCACTAGATACCCACGAATCCTCCTTCGGAGGTTGGGGGACATAAAAAACAAACAAGCACTTACTGCAAATAATTTCATCAAAGCTTCTTGAGTTGGTTTTAAAGCTTCAGCCTTAAAAGTTGCTTCATAATCATATCCTTGGGAAGTCCAGTGGTCAAAGTGATTAGCAAACAATAAACTTCTGTGTAATGTCTCCTGCAAATAACAATAAGCAAAAATTAAACCCTAAAGTGGTTAATTGGTTGACAGCTAGATAATTTGGGGTGGTCTGAAGTTGTTATTCAAAATTTGTTTTATTACAAATTATTGGAGAGTGCCCACAGACACACTCCAATAATTTGTAATAAAGCAAAATATTTGCGTTTGATTAAACATGAAACATGCGCAAGGAAAATTATAAATTTAAAGTAATTTGTATATTTTTTATACTTACCAATGACCCAGACCAGCTGGTGCAAACTCAAAGTTATCAAGAGCCAAACACAAATTTTGAACCCACCAATCCCCAAAATTTGCTTGCAAAACCGAAAATTAAAAGTCCTATCTGGACCTCCATACTTTTACTCTCCGCGCAAGCTGCAGCCGTCAGGAAGTGACCGGAATTGGCGCCAACATCATTCTTTGTAGATAAGAGTACTACATAACTCAGCAGGGAGGTATGAGTGCCCACTCATGGGAGGGCCATACCCGTCTGGGCCATTGGTAAGTATAAAAAATATACAAATTACTTTAAATTTATAATATTTTTATACTATAAACCAATGGCCCAGGCTAGCTGAATCGTAAAAAGGCGGAGGGCCTAGGACTTCAGAATTAGTAGACCAACATAGTTCCAAGCCTGTAATTCAAGGTGAAAGGAAATTAAATTTAAAAGGAATTAAACGTATGTCTCTCTATATAGTAATAGAGAAGACATATCATAAATAAGGAACCAAATTCAAGTAATTACGTATTCTTAGCATGAAGACAATGCTAATTGGATGTAACGAGTTCCCAACTTTTAAGGCTAGTCCGGACTAAGCTCCAAAAATTAGGATGGCGTATTTGAGAATGAGAGGTTATCCCCCACAAACATACGCCATATACAATAAAACACAAGCTGTATCCAGGATATAATCTACAGACAAAACAGCTTCACTCATAGATATACACTTAATCAAGCCAGAGGAGAGGTAAAAAAAAATCCCCCCCCCCCACCCCACCCTTTTTGAAGGAATCTTCTTCAAAAAGAAAGAGGGGAGCACTCTGGAATCAGTAAAAGTGGTCCCAAATAACAATATAAATATTCATCGAATAGGCACCCAGGTTTTAATTATTATAAATAAATTGGTGCTTACCGCCACTTCAGAAGCTAAGGCTATCGCGGCGATCCCGGTAATTAATATCGCCTGCTTGTAACATATACCAGAGTCGGCATACGTAGATAGGTCGAAAACCGGTGATATAATATATAACATACACATGTCCGATAGAATCACAATGGACGATCTCTGGAGAGTAAACACACTTCCAAGGTGACCCACAGGTGACCCCATCCAGGTGTACAATAAATTCCAGTAAATGACACTCCCAGACGTGTTCTATCCGATATTTATGCTCCCAGAAACGTGTGAATATTCGAGAGTGTAAAGACAAGTTGTATTCGATTGGGTACCGAAATTAATAGAAACCAGGATCTAGAAATGGAATGAGCTATGATAAACAGACTCATCACAGACCTCCCCTGAAATAATTCATTGTTTCTAAGGTGAATAACATACAATAATGCATCTGCCTAATAATGCATTTATTATGCGCATGAGCATTGAAATCCCGCAAGTAATCATCTGAATACCAGTTAACTGACTAGACAGCCTTACAGGTACCCAAAGGCTAGCAATTTTTTGATGATGAATCAGATGCTCGTATATGACATATAGACGAACAACCACAGGAAACCAACCATGAGGTCGCCATAGAGCTGCCAATCGAGAAGTGATGAAATGCATATATGTACTTAAATGCATACGAGGCTTATGGGAAGAAAACTACGTCTTACCCGGTAATCGCTTCTGAACACATTGGCGGTGGAGAGGGGGGGGGGGGGATTCAATATCATATTGACCCCCCCCCCCCCTCACCTGCATTATTTGAATCGTTCTTGTGTTAGTCATCAAATAGTATAGGAACCACAAGGCTCCCTCACAACTGACCGACTCCATAATGCCACTAAGGGCGGAGAAGGACGTGTTGAACAAATACACCGTATTTACAAAATAACTCACACCAAACCATACCGGTTTGAAGAGAATAACCTCCTCTAACAAACGGTATCATGTCCGATAGGACAACTAGCTCAGCCTAGATGAACCAGCTAAAGGTCTTTCTGTACGTTAAGACCATTAAAAGCTGATAACTGAGGCCATAGAATCTCACTAGGGAGACTTACAATGCTAGCCATAGCTTATAAGTCTTCATCTATGTGAAGACAGATATATCGGTGTAAGTTGCGACCCTGAAGGCTCACTTAATGGAGACTTACAGTCGCGCAAGGTAGGGAATGAAGAGCCGCTATATAAACAGCCCTGAATTCCCAAAGAGACCGCAGTCCCAAGAGATAATAAATTCAGTTATGCCACTGCATAATACTGAAAAAATCTCACTCAAGATTTAGCAAGGCTACTATGGTGTAACAATAAACCTCAAGTCTATGACACCAAGGAAAAACAAACCGAAAAGCACAGTATCCTTTTTGGTTGAAATTCCAAATACAGCAGACAGAGCCTAACCGAAGAGACCGCTGTAACCTTACAGAAGGCTACTATGGCGTCCACAATGACATAATTGTCATGACGTCAAGACATATCTCAGCCTATCTATGCACAATCCATCCGGATTCAGGACGAGAAACAGGTGATAATAAAAAACTGGAGAATAATTTCAACGACGTCTAAGGCTTTTCTTCAATAGAAAAGCTTATACCTCCAGAAGAAAAGCCTCTCTTGGAAGATTTGTCTAACAAGTATTCTTGTAAGTGGAGCTTGCTTGGGCTGATAGCCGCAGGCCTGCCAAGACTACATTCTCATCCACTAATCTTCCACAATTATCCACTTTTTCGAGGTTTGTAACCTACTGACAAGTGGTAAGCAACCAAAATCTATTCTCGACGACCTCAAATGATCCCTTCAATGAGCCTTTACCTCCATTAGGAGCGACTCTCTTTGAAAGGAACTTCTGTGACCAACATCCACTTTCTCGCAAAGTTGATAATCCTCCGTAAACTGGCAAGCAATAGAGGTCATGTCCATCACCTGTACGACTTACGATGCTTACAGGAGGAGAAACTACATCCTCCCCACGAAGAAGCTTGTCTCGTCGACCTCAACTGTTCCCTTCAATAAGAGTGCCTTCACCTCCACTAGAAGCGACTCTCTTTGAAAGGAACTTCCGTGATTAACGTCCAGTTTCTCGTGAAGTTGATAATCCTCCGTAAACTGGCAAGCAATGGAGGTCATGTCCATCACCTGTACGACTTACGATGCTTAAGGGAGGAGAAACTACGTCCTCCCCACGAAGAAGCTTGTCTCGTCGACCTCAATTGTTCCCTCCAATAAGAGAGCCTTTACCTTCATTAGAAGCGACTCTCTTTGAAAGGAACTTCCGTGATTAACGCCCAGTTTCTTGTGAAGATGATAACCTTCCGTTAATCATTGGCCTAGGGGTGTCTGATCCATTGCCTTGATCAGACCTATGCCCCTTTCCCGAGTCGCTATAATGACGACTTCCAGAGTAAATATAAGAGGGTTATTGTACCCTCTCGAGACATTCTCATGATGCTTTCTAAGAAGCAGAACGGTCTCGCTTACCCCGGTCTGCTAAAGTGTGTTGATGGGACAGCAACTTCAATAGCACAGCACTGAAGCTTCATGTAGCCTGCACATATATCAACGCAAGCTTGCCATCAAATAGTATATTTCTGGTAACCGGAGCGACTCAGAGAGAGCTTTTCACATTGTCGTCTATAAGTGATGACGACGCAAGGGCAGCATCATGAGTTACCAACTCCAAATTCACTGTCCGTGCAGAGTTGTACGTGGCATAATGACTGCCCTGGAAAGAACTCTAGCGAGGAACCACGTCCTCATATTTCTTTCCATTGAGACATTGCGCCATAGCTCTGGTAAGGTGATCTGCTTTGGGCACTGCGCCCAGATTTGCTCTTTTCAATGAAATAGCACATTCCATTATTTCCGAGCATATATTAAATGATGCAGGTAGGAACATATTTTCATCCCCAGCCTGTTCATTTAAACGTAGACTTATTCAGATGGAACAATATTCTTAAGAGCTTAAGACTTTTCATAATCTTAAAGTGCCCTTCTGTGAGAGATGGAGACTCACACTCCGTATCCCTCTCACCATCCCAATGTTCCATCTGCAAATATAGTCAACTCCATCTGGTGAAACGGATGACTGGACCAATGCAGCACCAATTGACAGCTCACCATCGGAGTCTGTTTAACAGTAGAACTAGTCTCAAACGACTAGCTATCAACCCGAACTTGCGAAGTCAGATAGCTGGTCTGTGGTCAACACGCTTCATAAATGAAGCAAGGGAAGATGCCATAGCTGCCACCAAATTCGGCTGCAGTGTGGAAGAAGCGTCCTGAACCGCAAGCGTGAACAGGCGTTCCAACTCACTAAAGCTTCTCGCACCAAAAACAGTCGACCCCGACTGCTGACGGAAAGGAGAAGGTTCACCAACTTGCAGTCTGCTCCAGACCTCGCCAAGTGTTCCGTAAGAAACTTTTAGGCATCTATCCCTTACTGTGCAAATCCATGGAAGAAGAGGAAGCCGTAACCACATCCGACCCCGGCTGAAGTGCAGGAGAAGCATCCCGACTCATCACATAGGACAGATGCTCCTCCTCATTGAAGTTTCTTACAACACAAAACAGTTGTCCCCGACAGTTAACGGGATGAAAAAACGCTATGCACTCTCGATCTGTCCCCAGATCTCGTAGAGTATCCTGCTTAGAAAGTTCTAGGCTTAATCCTCTTTCGTGCGCTTCCATGTAAGTAGAAGAAGCCATAACTGCCGCCGGTCCCGGCTGCAGTGTGGAAGGAACGTTTTGATGCGTGTTCCGACTCAATAAGGTTTCTCACAACGGACACAGTTGGCCCCGACTGTTAACAGGACGGAGAGGGTTCTCCAATCGGTGATCTGACCCCAGATCTAGCCGAGCGTCCCATAGAGTCCCATAAACTTCAGGCTTCTACTACATGCACAATTGACCGGACTGAACCCAGCACCGTCCGACAGCTCACACTGTAGTCTGCGGGAGGCTGCTCTTGCATTAGTTGGTATGTTGCTAATAGCAAATGCAACAGCAAGTCCGTTCCCGGGGCTTGAGGAGCAGCGGTCTTCTGTTTTTCCCACCACTTGCTGCTCCTGGGATGAAGATCCGGAGATAGATCTCTTTTCTGAGCGTCCCGTTGATAGATGCCTCAGATCGCTAGCTATCGGATGGTCCGACTTCAAGTGCGAAGAAAGGCTCCATCTTCGCGCAGCTGACTGGTTATCTGAAGTCGCGTAATAACGTAGCGGAGGAAGCCGTGACTGAAGCCGACCCCGACTGCAGACTCGGCGGAGCGTCCAGAGTGGTGGGTGGACGTATGCTCTGTCTTGTGCAAGTTTCCAACCAGAAAACTTCATTTTGGCTTGTGAAACGAAGAGGAGGAAGCCGTGACTGAAGCCGACCCCGGCTGCAGACATCCCTAGCGGTGGGCGGACATATGCTCTGGCTTGTGCAAGTTTCTCATAACAACATTTGGCCCCAAATGTTGTTAGGTTAGAGAGGGGCCTCTCCCGCTCACAGTCTATTAGACTCGCCGAGTACAAGAAACATCCTGACTTCCTCCCTATTTCCGTCGTCGCTGGGTGAGCTTATTTATATTCAAGTGCTCGCTCTACCCACATCTACACTTCCTTTGACCGCAACAGACTTACACAGTGCCATGGCTCTCACAGATGGAGTAACTGCTTCACCGGTCGAGCTAGCTGCTTGCAAGAGATTAAAACCCTTAACAAAAGGCCTTAACCCTTGCAATCATGAACACTGCAGCTAGCTTTATTTGTTCAACGGAGTGCGACGACGGTAGCACACTTGTAGAGGTGTCAGAATATCATCACCATGTTAATGTTCCTCTGAAATAGAAACTGAAAAAATGAATTATAACATGGTGAGAGGCCTGGCCTCAGAACCTCACCGCTAACAATGTACCGCGACACCCGTCTCCAACATTAGTCATCCCAGTGAACACAAGAATGACAAGAGTCTGCAGGAGTGCATCGACTAAAGTTGATATCAGACCTCCAAACTCCACAACAAAATATATATAATTAAGATACATGAATAATAGCAATCAAAATTAAATTCAAAATATTTCTGGGGAAAAACATTTTTTGGAAAAAACGCCTAAATTCCCAAAGGGAACATTAAGAGCCTAAAGGCATCCCGATAGAGCCTAAGTGTGGACAAAATCCAAATTTATTGATCTACACTACCGGAATAATAATCCATGTATCCTACAGTAATTCTACAGTAATAGAATATAAAATACTACCTATATATGAGGACGTTGTCAATGTAAACAACGAAAGTGGGGGTATAATAAAAAAATAGCTAAAAAGCTTAAGAGTTTAACAGGAAGGGTTCATGGAAGAATAGGGAAGGAATACTTAACAAACAGTGGAATAATCAGTATCAAAAATGATGACGTCAGGCATATGTCCCAAAATTGGGAAACATGAAATAATTTTATAATTATTATAAAGTTACAGCCCTGAATGTCTAAAACCACCGTTGAACACTTCCATCATCCAATAACAGCCTTGGATCCACCAATTCTTGCATTGATTTGTGTCGGGCATCCTCAAAAAAGGAGATTTTAAAGCACAGATGTCAGTTCATTGTTGCTGACTTTAGGGCCAAACAAAGAATGATTTTGGCACCAATTCCAGTCACTTCCTGATGGCTGTGCATGCGCAGCGAATAAAAGTATGGAGGACCAGATAAGACTTTCAATTTTTGGTTTTGCAAGCAAATTTTGGGGATTGGGGGGTTCAAAATTTGTGTTTGGTCCTTGGTAACTTTGAGTTTACAGCAGATAGTCTGGGCTATTGGTTTATAGTATAAAAATATGTTGGCTTTTCCTCTGGTATCCTCATTTTTTATTGAAAGCCTTGATAGTGGCTTCTAGCATTCAACCAGTTATATAGAATATTTATAAAGTTTGCTTCCATTGTTTACCTCATGTTGTTGATGTATCGACTGAATAACACCTTTGTGTATTATACCATCTCTGCTTTTGCTCCTTTTTATTTATTCATCCCACATGTAAATAAGTGACTCCACATGCATATGTTTAATTTATTTATTCAGAAAAAATTCTTCCAAAAGTGGGTGGGTATTTCATTTTTGCAAGGTGCAGATCACCCTTCATGTTAAAACATTCAACTTAAATTTAGTTCTTATAATCAACAAAGCAAGTACGTGAACCAGTACTGAACCCCGATGTCAATAAAGCTAATGTTTTAATTACCTTTCTCTAACTTTAGCATTAAAAGGTCAGTATTTAAACAAAATCTTATTTTTCATGAAAGTGACCCCATTTCGATTCTGAGTATGAAAAATATCAATTTAAAACAAGTATTCAAATAGAAAAATAATGTTCTGTGAGGTATATCACTCATTTCCACTGTAGCCATAAATATGAGGGATATTAATTGTTTAGGTTAAAAAAAAGCAAGAGACCCAAAGACAGACCGGGTCAGGCCTGGTGTTTTCAGGCGCGCAATTTTTTCGCGTGCCTTAACGTGCGCCAAGAACCATTAAGGTCTGCAAAATTTTGCTCCCCTGGGTGCACAAAGATAAGTATATGTCCGTGTATAAGTTGCCCCCGTGTATAAGTCGCACCCCAAACTCACACTTGGAATTCCTCCCTTTTGCCTAAAGTCCATGCATAAGTCGCACCCCCATTTTTAAATATATGCAGTCAAAAAGAATTAGTTGCAAGTTAGGTTTTGCCAATTTGGGGCAGTTTGAGATGCAACAGAAATAGGTAAGTTTTCACGAGTTATCACATGGTGAATAAGATAAAAGAATAAAGGAAAAATATTATTCAAGATTTAAAAAATACTTGCATTTATTTGTTTTTCGTTGTTTGTTTATCACCCCCAATGTCTTCATCCCTGTCAAGAAAATCCAACGCTCGTTTGTGACTGAAACTTCATAGTTTCAGAATCAGAGCACCATTTGCACTGTAACCTGCACAGTTGTTGTGATTAAGTTGGATTTTCCAGAATGTGAGAACGTTCTGGAAAAACCAATAAAAAATACAACAAATGCGCAGGTTACAGCGCAAATTGTTTTCAAATTGTTGTCCCACTTAAGCATTGTTGGTGCTATTGAAACTAAAATTAAAATATAATTAAAAATTTGTCGTAAGACGACTCGAGAGGTACACCTCGTGTTTGATGGCACTCAAAGGCAGTGTCCGGTTTGGATCCGTTGAGTGGTAACCAGACCGGTTTCATTCAATCGTGAACTCATCAGAGGTTTATATTATTGTTTTTTGTTTTTTGTTGAGTCTACCCCTGTTTATATACCTTTTGTGGGCGGTGTTTTTGGCGGTTTGGTGCTTGGCATGGCGGTTTGGTGGGCGGTTGTTTGGACGTGATTTGGCGGTTTCCCATTGTTTGGTGGGCGGTTTGAGAGGGAGATGGGATTGGCGGTTTGGTTGCGGTTTGGAATAGTTTCTGGGCGGTTTCCCATTGTTGGTTGGCAGTTGGGGGGGGGATGGAGTAGGTGGTTGTCTCCTTTGTGGATGGGTTGACCCAAGATTGGGGGGATAGTAGTGCCTCCCTGATGTGTGGGGAAGGGGTTGGGGCGGTTTGGTGGGGTTGTTGGTGTCCAAACGGGGCTATGTGGATTTGTGATAAATGGTTGTGGACTGAGAGTGGATGAAAAGTTGTCAGAGATAGACTGAAAACAATTTATTGGTTCTTGTGTTGTGGGTTGGTAGATTGCCATTGCATTAGGCTCTGAGCTGCAAATCTGACCACTCTATCGGTGGCGTATAGGGTGGAAATGTATGTAAGTTCTGGTGGTGTGTTGCCCCGTTGGCTGGCTGTTCTTGGGTGAGTTGAGCCGATGGCGGGGTTAATGAAATAACTGTTCGTTGAGTCTGGGTTTGTGATTACTGGTGACATGGAGTCTCTGCGTGATGGCTGTGATGTAGTTGGTGAATCAGTTGTGTTCCATCTGAGGCGGTGTCTAAAGGAGTCTGGCGTATGGATTGTGTTCCAGGCTTCTCTGATTATGTCTATCGTTGTGGTTGGTGTTGGCTTGGGTTCTGTGTTTTCTAATTCAGAAAAATCAATGGCTTTTACGCTGGGTGGTGCTTCCATTCTGGATGCTGTGAGGAATTCGCCGTGAGAGGTTGTCGCCCTTGGTGGCCAGCTCAAACAGGAATTTGTCGATTGGTAATGGGATTTGTCTGTTTGTGAACCGCAATTCCTGAGGCCCGAGCTTGGGGTGGTCTCTGTTTGTGTGGTGCGGTCTTTTGATGGTGCAGTTGGCGATTTGATTGTTCCTGATTTATGTTGTCTTGCTAGATGTTTTTTTTAGATATTCCAGGCGTTTGAATACAGAGTGGCATATGGGGCATTCCTTTCGTCCCGATTGCTGATGTGTGACTCTCTTGTGTCTTTGAAGCCCTTGGGCTTGTTGGTAGCTGGCTGAGCAGATTTCGCATTGAAAAACCATGTTGAAAATTGTTGTACATCCCTCACCTCTCTCGCATAGGACATAGGGAGCGTCGTCCTAATTGTGACGCCAGTGTGGCGTACACAAATCTCAGGACTTTGTCATGAGCTTTTGACGTTAGAACAGAAGGCGAAAGAAGTTTAACAAAGAAGAAAATATTTAAAAATCCTTTCTGTTCAGGCCGAATAGGGTTAGCGTGCGTAGCTTGTATATCCATTGGATTTCTTCTGTTTTTCTCCTGGCCTCAGAATGATCACTTTCAGGGTCTGAGCGGAGCACATAGATGATGCGAAATTGGACATCGGTGATCGAGTGGTTAGTGTCGTTGAAGTGTATAGCGACAGGTGTCTGTCGGCTGTGTTTTATGTCGGCGAGATGTTCACGTAGGCGTATGCTGAACTGTCTTTTTGTTTCGCCTACATATTGTATTTTTATACTGTACCAATGACCCAGACTTAGCTGGTGCTAACTCCAACAAAACCAGGGCCAAACACAAATTTTGCCCCCCAATCCCCAAAATTTGCATCCAAAACAAAAAGAAATCATGTCCTGAAGAACCTCCATAGTACGCCTCTACTGCGCATGCGCAGTGACGCAGTCGTCCCGAAATTGGCGCCAATTATCATTCTCTGTTTGGCCCTTCATCAGTCAACATCTCACTGATCTTTGTGCTTGTAAATCTCAGTTTAAAGGATGCCAGACACGTAATTTTTGGAGAAAATGTGATTCTAAGGAGGATAGAAGGAGGAGAGGAAAAAGAAGTGGCAAAAAATAATCAGGGCTGTACTTAAAATTTTTTGATGAAATTATGTTAAGTTGCCTATTTTCGAGGCATGGGCCTCTTGTTGTCATTCTTGCTAATTGTTGCACTGCTTATTCAGTGTTTCCTCTCCCCTAACCTTCTAAAGTCCCCCCTGGCAATTCTCCCATGCTTTTGGCATATTTTTGAGAAGTTTCATTTCTAAAATTTCCTGGGAGAGTTGCTTGGTTACAGAATGTTTTCTGTTATTTTCCCCATAGTTACGTTTTCACCCATGGGTGTATAACGTTTGTGTTCTGCATCTTCCATCTGATGTTCTACAGATTCTCCCCTGGGAGTCTCTGTTTTGCATCAGATGGAGTGTAATTGATGACTGATTCCGGGCCAGTTTTTTCAGTGCCTGGAGTCATGTTTTCTAGTGTGTTTACACTGTTTGTTTTCATTGGCAACAGCCTTTTTTGTGGGGGGCTGTTTGCCTTTGTGGTAGTTTATCTCATTATAAGATACATTTATATTATCCGAAAGTGTCTCATTAATTATTTTATATAAATTTAAAATTTTTGACCACACTTTGCCATCGGATCCATCGGGGCTCAACGTTACTTTTCAGCAACTTGGGCTTCTCTGAAAAAATATTTTTTCAAAATTATTTTGTTTTGCAATTGTTTTTTCATTTATTAATGGATCATGTTATTATGTATCTTTGTGTCAGGGGTTTTTGCGAGTAACTAGGACTTATTGTTGTTCTTTCACAATGAAGGGACATTGTTCAAATTGTAATAGGAAGAAATCTTCCTCTGACTTTCATGATCACTGTATTAATTGTAGTCAGTGTTCTCGCATTAATCCCTGTCCTGTATGTGAACATTGGGATGAGAAACATTGGAAACGTGTGTCACGATATGTTGTTTCTGGAGAAAGAGCGATGCCGGCTCTTTCTCCACAAGGTCACTCTACTCTCTCAGTTTCTATTTCAGAGGAACCAGAACAGGGTGATGTTTCCATGTTATCTTCTTCAAGTGTGCATCCGTCGTCACAAATGAATTCAGAGCTAGCGGCAAAAGTGCTCATGGAGATTAGACAAATGTCGTCCGCTAGCTCGCCCGGTGTAGCGTCCATTCACCGAATGGTTCGGCAGCCGGGTTCGTCCGATGCGGTCCAAGAGGAAATTTTGGGTGATGCGAGCACTATAAACATAATAGATGCACACCCAGTGACGGCGGATAGTAAACGAGAACGGAGGAAGCCTTTTAGTCCGGTTCCTAGCTCGTCCAGGTCCAGCCGGGCCGCGAGCGAGAGAGGACCCTCGCTCGTACAACAACATCTGGGACCAGATGTTGTGGTACAAAATGTGTCTTTAGCGGAGCATACGTCCGTCGCTCGGGACGCTCCGTTGTATAAGCAGTCCGCAGAGACTGTTAAGGCTTCCTCTTCTCGTCAGCGCACACGACCGCACCTTGGCTGCGTGACCTCCGATATTTTACCAGCTTCGCCGATGAAGGATTCTTCGGCGACCAGGTCACACCATCCGGCAGCCAGGGATTCGAGACCGATGGACTCCGGACGTTCGCATAGGAAAAGTATGCGGGAGCCATCTGATGCGGAGCTGCCCTCGGCGAAGCAGCGAAAGACTGCGCCTCCGCAGGTCTCGACGTCGGACATTCTTGTGCAGATAGCACAGCTTATCGCAGCATCCCAGCAGCCGACAGAAACGGTGTCGGAGCGAGAATTATCCGACGGCGCTGGGTCGGTTCGCTCCGCCGAAGCATCGGGGGCGGACGACCGGGAACATCGGGAGGTCCGACCGGATGGTGAAAGGGATACGGATGATTTGGAGCTATCCCTTTCGGAACAACATAAAGCTGCCGTGGACTTCATCCGGCACTTTCTCCCTCAAGTTGTTCCGTCGGGCCAGACTGCTGCGCTTCCGGACAAGAGAATTATAGCGTCATTGGACTCTGATTTTTTTGAGCGGTTCAGGGACATCGCTCCCGAGTTTCCGTCGCAGTCCAATAATGTTGCAAGAACATTTGAATTATTGAACGACGCTATATTTAAACTTGCTTCCAGGACGGGGAAAGCAGGTTTCTTGTCCGCTAATACTCTTAACCTGCCTTTCATTAATGCAAGGAATAAATTCGACACGGCAGGACAGGGTATACCGAGAGTTCCTCTGCGTATGGACGACGAGGCGGAAGACTTAGAGCTATCATTACCGTCGTCAGCTTCTATTCCAACCGCGGTGTTGGAAACAGCTATTGCGTCTAACAGAGCCAATTTAGATGCCTTATCTTACGCAGATCACCTTACTAAGGCGTTATCACTGCGCCTTCAAGGGAAAGAGTTTCAGGATATACAATCCTCTTTAAGACTTCTTTCAAGGGCAGTAGCTTATTCCACGTGTAACTCCGCCCTTTCAGTGGCAAATCTGGAGTTGGTTAGACGTGACGCAGCCCTAGCTACATCCACACTAGTGGATTCTAAGGTGAAGAACTCTCTTAGAGTCGCTTCGGTCTCAGGAGAACTTCTCTTTGACGGCAAGCTTTCCGCTATTTATGATAAAATTAAAAAGAAAGCTAATGATTCTCTGTTGTTCAGATCCGCTCCTAAAAAGTCGGATACAGCAGACACGAATAAGACAGGCACTTCTGGGTCTAATGCGCCCAAGAGAGGTTCCTATAGAGGTTCCGGTGCGTCCTCTTGGTCTTATTCGAGAGACCGTCAGGATAGCGACTCTCGTTCGGGACGTCCTTCAGGCCGGGACAATCGGTCGGACGCCCCGAGGTCGACGAGGCGAGGTGCGGGTCGTGGAAGACGTGGTTTCTCCTACCGCAGGCCCAGGAGGTGATGGCTTAAACCTCTATCGCGTTCCGGTTGGCGGAAGGTTGTCGAGTTTTTCACAAGAGTGGGCGTCGATTACGGACGACCCTTGGGTGAGAGGAGTGACTTCGGAAGGTCTAAAGATATCCTTCAAACGAAAGCCTCCATTAACTCGAAGTCCAAAGTGGACTCATCTTCCGTCAAATCCACAGAAAAGAGACGCTCTGTTATCAGAGGTGCAGTCTCTTTTAATGAAGAACGCGGTAGAGGTCGTAGAAAACCAGGAATCTCTGGGATTCTACAGCCATCTGTTTCTGGTTCCGAAACCAGACGGCTCGTTCCGTCCAGTCATAGATTTGAGCTGGATAAACAAGCTGATCGTCGCTCCGAAGTTTTATATGGAGACGATTCGATCGGTCAGAGCGAGTATTCGGGTGAACGATTATGCAACGAGCATAGATCTCAAAGATGCGTACTTTCACGTCATGGTACATCCGACATTCCGAAAGTATCTACGCTTCGCAGTCCTAGGAGTGGTGTATCAGTTCCGGGCCATGTGCTTCGGATTGAATCTAGCACCCTGGGCTTTCACTCGGGTAATGAACTCGGTAATGATCTACTTCCGAGCTCATTCGTCTGCGGTAACGTCGGCCTACCTGGACGACATTCTTCAGAGGTACGGCAACGAGTTAACGCTTCAGAACGATGTTCAGAATCTTCTTCTATTGCTCCGACGTCTCGGTTTCATAGTAAACGAGGAGAAGTCGGATCTGGTGCCGTCCAAGTCATTCACTCATCTGGGAATGAGCTTCGAGACGCACAACAATCTCGTTCGTCTGCCGTTAACCAGAGCGAAATTAGTCAGTTGTTACGCTCGCTATTGTCTGCACACAGACAAAGTCACGGCGAGAGAATTTATGAGACTGATAGGTCTGTGCGGAGCCGCCGCGGATCTCATTCCGATGGGGCGGCTACGCACACGTCCTCTTCAAATTTTCCTGACTCAGAATTGGAGTGTGAAAATTCATTCGCTCGATGTAGACGTTCTCTTGTCAGATCAAGTGAAACAAGAGATTCAGACTTGGGCAAACATTCAGTGGTTAACTCAAGGAGTTCCGCTGCAGTTGCCGGATCCGAGTTTTACCGTTATGACGGATGCCAGTCAAACAGGTTGGGGTGCATCATTAATCCCAACGGATTCGAGATGCCAGGGTCTTTGGGATCCGCAATTCCTGTGCAAGCACATAAACATCAAGGAAATGATGTCAATTTGGCTTGCGTTACGTCACTGGATGGACATTATTCACGATGCTCATGTCCAAATCCTATCCGACAATACGACAGTAGTGGCGTATATACGGAATCAGGGAGGCACTCATTCAGTTCCGTTGTTCAATCTAACGGAAAGAATCCTTCTGTTTGCGTTAGAACATCACGTTCTTCTTTCGGTCCGTCACATCCCGGGTCGTCTGAATGTGCTAGCAGACTCTTTTTCACGAAAGGGTCGCTTGTTGCCGTCGGAGTGGACTCTCAACAAACAAGTATTCAATCAGATTTGCTACCAATGGGAACGGCCAATGATAGACTTAATTGCGACACATCTCAACAATCAGTTGCAGACGTATGTGTCCCCGTGTCCGGATCCAAGAGCATTTGCAGTAGACGCTCTGTCGATCCCTTGGGACGGAATGATAGGATATGCGTATCCTCCAGCGCCGTTAATTCAACAAGTATTGCTAAAGATAAAACAATCTCAATGCAAGATTCTGTTGGTAGCATCTCTGTCGCCACAGAGACCATGGATAAATCTACTCAGGTGTCTGTTGTGGGACCTACCGCGGAAGCTTCCTCCACGAGAGGATCTTCTTTCGCAGGGGAAATCGCGCCAACTCCATCACAACCCGCAAGGTCTCAACCTTCACGTTTTTCCGTTGTGCGGTCCTTCTTGCATGGCAAGCACTTTACAGGACGAGCAGTGGACGCGATTTCTAACTGTAGGAGGACCTCCTCTTCGCTAAACTATGCGGCTAAGTGGAAGGTTTTTCATCGTTGGTGTACGGATCATTCTGTAGATATATTTGATCCCTCTATACCAGACATTGCAAACTTTCTAGTATACTTGTTTGATGAAATCAAACTGCAGCCTGTTACTATAAAGGGTTATAGATCTATGTTATCTGATACCTATGCACATCATGATTGTTTACAAATTGGATCTAATGTCTCTTTATCGAAATTGGTTAGAAACTTTTCGATAAATAGACCCAGAACTCTTAGATTAATTCCTAAGTGGAATTTAGCTTGGGTTCTCCTTAAATTGAAGGAAAAGCCATTTGAACCTCTTGGGACAGTAGATTTCAAATTCTTATCTTATAAGACAGCTTTTCTCTTAGCTTTCTCTTCTGCCAGAAGAGTCAGTGAGCTTCATGCACTATCGGTGGATGATTCTCATTATCGTAGTGTTGGGAACACTATCACCTTCACTACTAATGTGGGTTTTTTAGCTAAGAATCAGGCTCCTAATAAATATCCGGAACCTATTGTTATTAAGGCTCTTCCGTCTTCAGACAGGCTTAGGCCTTTACTCTGTCCTGTTAGAGCACTACGTATCTATAAACAGAGATCTCAGTTCATCAGAAAGGGACGGAAACGTTTCTTTCTGTCTTTGATGCCTAATAGAAAGGACATTTCAGTCCATTCTATTGCTAGATGGATTCAGTTAACTATCCGTACTGCTTATGAAGATTTATCTTCTTCTCAGCAGTCTGTGCTTAAGATTTCTGCTCATGAAGTAAGAGCTCTTTCTACTTCCTGGGCTTATGCTAATAGTGTTGCTATTACAGATTTAATGAAGGCTGCTTATTGGTCTCAGCCATCCACATTTACGAATTTTTATCTCAGAAATATTGAGTCCATTTCTGGAGACCTGCATTGTTTAGGTCCGTTATCTGTTGCTCAGAATGTCGTCCACTAAACAGTTGCAACTATAGTTATGCAGGCTTTCTGTTCCGGCAGTGACTCCGTCCGGCTGCCCTCTTCGCTCTGGGCTATTTGACCCAGGGCAAGGGGAAGGGGGGGGGGGGGGGGGGGGGGGGCGGGTGTTCCCTTAGGTCACCTGCTTTATAGTGAAAAGCAAGGGAATGCCTCCTCCAAGTCAGTATTTCTGAGTCGCTTCCGGGATGGTTTTAAAGTGTAATATTAATGTTTAATTTCATTCATGTCTTATTTTTAAAGTGTAGCTCGGTGTGAAGCATTTGTATATGTCAAGTGTCAAACGGGCTTTAATATACAATACTTGGACACTTTTAAATGATTATAAAGAGTCTCAATTCTCTGGACTACTTTATTTATTGGCTTGCTTTAAAAATAATTAGTATAAGGGTTATACTGGATGTTAATAGAGAACATGAATGTTATTGTGCTCAATTATTAAGGGTAGTGTATCTTTCTAATTTAATATTAAATAAGAAAGATACATGTAAAGCCTAATACTCCTTTTCTCCTTAAGGGGTTACCTCTTTACTATATAGTTGAGCTTATTGGATTTTCCTCTATGTCCTAGGCCCTCCAGCCTGTTTACTATTCAGCTAAGTCTGGGTCATTGGTACAGTATAAAAATGTTAAAAAATTTATAGTAATTTATATATTTTTTATACTTACCAATGACCCAGACGGGGATGGCCCTCCCTGGAGTTGGGAACTCTTGCCTCCCCGCTGAGTACATAGCGCTGACCAGGCACTGCCTGTAAGAATGATAATTGGCGCCAATTTCGGGACGACTGCGTCACTGCGCATGCGCAGTAGAGGCGTACTATGGAGGTCCTTCAGGACATGATTTCTTTTTGTTTTGGATGCAAATTTTGGGGATTGGGGGGCAAAATTTGTGTTTGGCCCTGGTTTTGTTGGAGTTAGCACCAGCTAAGTCTGGGTCATTGGTAAGTATAAAAAATATATAAATTACTATAAATTTTTTAACTTTTTGCAGTGGCGGCAGTTAATTAGATAAATGCAGATGCAGGTCATGTAGTTACGCACTTTTCTAAATATAAGGCTTGTGTTTCTGATTTAATTTGCTTGGTCGCGAGTGACCGTATCTACTTGTAGAGTGGTGTGTTCTGTTCGTTGATTCTCACCATCTCTTGTTCCGTTCTTTGGCGTTTGTTCGGCTTTTCTTCAACGACGGTTGTGATAGATTGGCTGTCTGTAGTGTTTCCAAGGCTCATACTGCTACTGGAGCTTTCGGCCGTACTGTTGCTGGTTGCCATCTCACAGTTGGTGTGAAATATAAATATAATTAAAAATTTGTCGTAAGACGACTCGAGAGGTACACCTCGTGTTTGATGGCACTCAAAGACAGTGTCCGGTTTGGATCCGTTGAGTTGTAACCTGACCGGTTTCGTTCAATCGTGAACTCGTCAGAGGTTTATATTATTGTTTTTTGTTTTTTGTTGAGTCTACCCCTGTTTCTATACCTTTTGTGGGCGGTGTTTTTGGTGGTTTGGTGCTTGGCATGGTGGTTTGGTGGGCGGTTGTTTGGATGTGATTTGGTGGTTTCCCATTGTTTGGTGGGCATTTGAGAGGGAGATGGGATTGATGGTTTGGTGGCGGTTTGGAATAGTTTCTGGGCGGTTTCCCATTGTTGGTTGGTGGTTGGGGGGGATGGAGTAGGTGGTTGTCTGCTTTGTGGATGGGTTGACCCAAGATTGGGGGGATTGTAGTACCTCCCTGATGCGGGGGGAAGGGGTTGGGGGTGGTTTGGTGGGGTTGTTGGTGTCCAAACGGGGGTATGTGGATTTGTGGTAAATGGTTATGGACTGAGAGTGGATGAAAAGTTGTCAGAGATAGACTGAAAACAATTTATTGGTTCTTGTGTTGTGGATCGGTAGATTGCCATTGCGTTAGGCTCTGAGCTGCAAATCTGACCACTCTATCGGTGGCGTATAGGGTGGAAATGTCTGTAAGTTCTGGTGGTGTGTTGCCCCGTTGGCTGGCTGTTCTTCGGTGGGGTGAGCCGATGTCGGGGTTAATGAAATAACTGTTCGTTGAGTCTGGGTTTGTGATTACTGGTGACAGGGAGTCTCTGCGTGATGGCTGTGATGTAGCTGGTGAATCAGTTGTGTTCCATCTGATTCAAGTTCATTATCTGATGGGATGAACTTGAAGGGGATGAACTTGAAGGGGATGAAGTTGAACCATGATTGGCTTGTGACAGTTGTGAGTTATCGGGACCGACGACTTCAACACAGAAAGTAACTTTTGAAGTAACATGTATTACAACTATCCAAATTACGCAATGCAACTTTGTGAGTAGTGCATGTCTGGTCACAGTGTTGAACTGAATATGATATATCATGGTTCAACTGCCTTCCATGTCCAAAAAAAATTAGGAGAGCCATTGGCTCTCCTAGATCATTTCAGGAGAGCAATTTTTAGCCCCCCTAAATTTTTCAGAATGCCAGGCCTGCAGGGTTTAGGCCTTGTAGTACATTTTTCCACAGCCTGCACTACAAATTTCCCTATACCCATTAAACTACAGAATGCACAGAGAAACAAAGGTGCGGAGATCTACCTGTACTTTCAGTTTTATAACCAATAGGGTTGAGGATCCAACAAGCCAATCTGCTGTTCATGGACCACCGGGTATTTTACCCAGTGGTTCATGATTAGCAGATTTGTTGGTTAAGTCATTAAGTTTCTATAGATGTAGCAGTTAAGGATACAGGTATATTTGGCCACATGCTGTTCGAAATAGAACTAAATGGTAGGATGGCTGATGAGATGTTGCATAACAAATATGAAAGGATTCTGATTGGTGGATCTGAAGAAGATTTTTAAAAATTATCCCCCATATTGAACCAAGTTAAAATTTTAACCTAGGGACTTGGTTTGAACAATCTTGAATCTGACCCAATGATGTATACCAAACATGAAAAGATTCTGACTGGTGGTTCTGAAGAAGAAAGTTTTAAAGAATATTCCCCATATTACCCAAAGTTAAAAATTCAGGCTCCTGAATTGAGCCCAAATATGAACCTATGGGCTTTATTTTAACAAACTTGTATATGCCCCCCCCCCCCCCCCCCCCTCCCCCTATGAATGCTGTATACCGAATATCAAAAGATTCTGACTATTGGTTCTGGAGAAAAGACTTAACATTTTTGCAAATATGCTGACTTCGCATTTTTTCGATGCCCTCTTCAGAACACTCTAACACAACCGATGGCAATTTTTTTTTTACCATTCAATTCTACTTGTCCTAAGGATGCTTCATACTAAATAATAATTTGGTTCAAATTGAACCATCGGTTCAGAAAATAAAAATTTTGGGCGGGGCCAAAAACCTTACCCCTCCCATTACAAAGCCGAATATTGCTTCACAAACTTTGTTTGAACAAAATTGATTCTACACCTCAAAAAGAAGCTCCATAACAAATATCAATTCACTGTACCCACTGGTTCATGAGAAGAAGATTTTAAACATATTTTGGAGCATTTTCCTCCACTCCCTCCCTCTGAGGCTGGGCATGTTGAGCTGAACAAAAATGTAATGCCCCTTCGGCACCATCACTCACACAAACTTTCACTTGAATTGGCCCAGTGGTTTTGTAGGAAAAGACCAAAACATGGTGTTGACGGACAACTGATGCCGGATGACAGTAGGGCTACAACAGTACACTTACCTCATGGTTTGGTACGTATTGCAGTTTTTCGGTGGCGGTACAATACGTATTGCGGTACATTTTTTTTAACATTATTCGCCCAAAAACTGATGGTGAATCATGTTTGCAATACGCTAGAAGCCTAGCATGCTGCTGGACTGCTGTGGCAGCTGTGCCGTGCAAAAATGCACTGCAACAAAAAAAAAAATCTGAATAATTTATAACCCCCTTCCCCCGTGGATGTGTGGTTTTATTCATTCTGAGCCAAGCTGAGGAATTTACCATGATTCACTATCAATCTCATCTTTGTATGAGGGAAAGCCAAAGTGTTTCCAGGCAGGGGATTTAAATTTTGCAGGTGGGCAGACGATACCTTCGTTGTTATTGGCAGTACATTTATTTCTGTCATTCATGTTGTTATAATTGGATGTACTTCAGATCTGACATGTGTGCACGAAGGCAAAACAGAGATACGCAAATAAACAACGCAAAACTTGATTGGCAAATTGTTGAATAATCAGCCAGTAAATAATCGTCTTATTTCTCCTGATACACATTCGGAATTACCCAAAGCTCAAGTGACATCAAGTCGGTTATTTATAGATGCATGACATGCTGTTCTGTTTATGTTTGCAAACTGTTTGCTTGTGTCGACACTTACAAATTTTCATACAGACCCAATCCCCAACAGCCGTCCATTAAAACTAACAGCATGCTTCTATGCACCGCATATTTGGTAGATTAAAGCTGAAATGTTGGGGGTGTTGGAATTCTCCTGCTGCGACCGCTGTACTGTGAGCGTACCGAAAATTAGGCTGAATGAATCGAGAATTGTACCGTGGAAAAATACCGCGGTGCACCAAGACCGCGGTGAACCGTTGCAGCCCTAGATGACAGACGGAGAGCAATGAGATTAGCTCAGCTTGACTTTGTCAAGATGAGCTAAAAATGTTTACAAAACATTTCAATGCATACATACATATGCTGGTAAACTGCTGGTATTGACCACCGGAAATTCATCACAATGGTAAACAAAGATACTGGAAAAGCAATTGATGAGCCTGATGATTTCCCATGCTTATCTAAAGCCAATAACAAGGTATAGCATGAATCCTTAGTTTCTAGTTCAGAAACAATTTGAAACACCTACCTCATACTGGCTCTTTTCAGTATTCATTTCGCAGTACGGTATCTGGAATGGCAAGATAGCAATAGCTGGACGGGGTAAAGTAGGTGGGTATTTAGAACCTTTACATGGTACACACCTGAAAAAAAAACACTTGCATGGACATGATATTGTCCTACTTGTTAACTATAATGGCCATTATACCTTTCATAAATAAGAGCACCACTTTGCAGAACATCATATTCCCTGTATGCATCATTTGTTGTGTGTAATGGGGGAGGGGGTTCTGGATGTGCTAGTTTGCCCGCCATTGCCATGAGTTGACCTCTATCTGTGACCTTTACATCGGCATTGATAAGATTGTGGCCAATAATCAATATCTTCATTTCAGGTCAATGGATCTCGATGAGATACAATCTATCGCCCAAATTAATTTTAGAGACAACAAATCTGATTTTACAAATTAATAAGAAGGCCTAAAAAAGTTAAAAATCTGTTTCTCAGTCCTCCCACATGGTCTTTTTGGCTGAGCCATGCTCTCTTTTCATAACCAATGCAAAATTTTTTTTTTTAAATTAAAAGTTTTATGTCTGATATTTTAACCAAGTTAATAAAATTGATAAATTTGTCCCTTGAGTGCAACAAGGCTTTGCAATGCTTGAGCATTGCAAAGCCTTCTTGCACTCAAGAGACGGAATGCACCACCACCCATTCTATATGGCCTAAAATGTAAAACAAATCAAGAACATGAACTTTTGATGGCAAAGAACTAATTATAGAATAAAATAGAATAAAAAAAACACCCGCCCATGTGGCAATAAAAAATGTGGCCTGAGAAACAGAAGATCTACTTTGTGGGGCCTAAAGCATCCATTGATAAAGATTAATAAACATTCAACTTCACTGCTAAAGCTTTGCAGTTGGTATCTTTAGGCTTCAAAGGGACAAAATGGTATCACTCACATCAACACTACTGATACAAGATTCCAGAAAGTCCAATACATTAAAGAGTTGGGGCCGCACAGCATCTGAATTTGAATACAAGTGACAGTCTTGAAACTGATATCGTGGTGTACCAGTACATCGACATAGTCTTCAGTACAATACATTACAAAATATCCTTACTATTCTGAATCGATTCATGTGAATATTGGCATGGAGAAAATCATGCGAATCCAAGCAGATTCACGTTGTTATTTCTTTAGATTTGCTCTTTTGTGTACACTATTTTTCAGGTAGGGAGCTATCACGACATCAGCATTCTGATATGAACAGCCAGTTGCTTTGAAATAATCGTTAAAATATGGGGAATCCATTGTGATTTCCAAAGCAAAAAATCAAAGCTGTAAATCCCATGAACGAAGTTCTTGGTCGAAAGGTCCCATGTTACAAACTGCGCATGCTTACAATAATACACATGTCTTCTCACCTCGTCTTGTGTCAGATTCGATGTAGCCAATATTTAAACATTTTTGTTAATAATAGTTATTGTTAAGACAAACCACTTCAGGAGATAGCAAGAGAAAAGACCAAAATTTAAACCAACAGAACACTATGGGCATTGGTTTTGTCAGTGTTGAACATGGAAATACATGTTATCAAACAGTGATCTTTAGATGAATCTGACTTCTAGGGTGGACAACTTGGACATTGTATGCAATGAATCAGCTTTATGTAAATTAGTTCAACGGTGAGTCAAAAGTGCACTAAAATGCACCATTTTCATTTCTATTTTGTAAAAATATCCCCTTTAATCCCTCCACAGCAGTGCTTTGCATTTTGAATAAATTCAAATCAGATTGTGGATTCGCCTTATCGTATTTATGAAAAGTTATTTGGATTCTCATAAAAATCAAAAGATTTTATACCCTGGACAGGGGATGGCAATATGTGCGTGAACCTAAATGGAATTTAAATATCCATTTAAAGGAACATATTAGTGACATCAGTCACAAACGTGACACACCTATAGCAAAACACTTCAACCAACAAGATCATTCTCTTTCAAGCCTTAATTACAAATTCCTACAAGTTTTTTGTAATCCAACCCGGATGCCAATTAGACAACCCAATACCAATCGCTAGAATTTCAGTTTGTAGGAAACCGACAGTCAATCACATGCAACAAGAAGCACGGGATCAGATTACTGCACATCTAAAGACACATTCACTTGCAAATCTAATCAAGCATAATCTCAACTGATGGTGCAATCCAACTGGTACACAAACAATGTCCCCTTCTTGAGTGCTAATAGAAAATAGGTAACAAAATTTGTCAAAAAAGTTCTTGAATAACTAAAAACCTTACATTTTTTGTGAATTGTGCTGAAGGGATATGGGTGTTACATTGGGCGAGGAGTTAAAAGAATGCAGACAAAGTTAAAAAAAAAGATATAACTAGTCAAGCCAGAAAATAAGTAGACTGTCAACTGCAAAATGAGGTCCCCAGAGGGTGAATTTGGTGATGCTACCCTGCTCTGCAACTATCTGTGAGCTTCAATCTGAATCAGGGTCTTAAAACTAAACAGAAAGAAGTACCCAGAGGATAAATTGGCCCACTGTATAGAATAGAATCATCAAATTCACCCTCTGGGAACCTCATTCTGCAAATGTCAGACTGCTTATTTTCAGGCATATAACTAGTTTGCATTTATTGACTGTAATGCAAATTTACCCTTTAGCCAATGCACTTAATACAAAATTTATTTCAAATATTATTATTCCAATATTTCCAAAAATTTCAACAAAACCATATCAGGTAACCCCTCATTGGAATGAGCTCAATTAGCTCGTTCCAATGAGAGGGGCTCCTGATATGGTTTTGTTGAAATTTTTGGAAAAGTTAAAAAATTTATAGTAATTTATATATTTTTTATACTTACCAATGACCCAGACATAGCTGGTGCTAACTCTTAAAATATAGGGCCAAACACAAATTTTGCCCCCCAATCCCCAAAATTGGCATCTAAAACTAAAGAAAACATGTCCTGAAAGGCCCTCCACACTTCGCCCCTACTGCGCATGCGCAGTGTCAAGGATGTTCCGAAATTGGCGCCATTAATCATTCTAATAACCAGTGCCTGGTAAGCGCTATGTACTCAGCGGGGAGGCAAGAGTTCCCAACTCCTGGGAGGGCCATCCCCGTCTGGGTCATTGGTAAGTATAAAAAATATATAAATTACTATAAATTTTTTAACATTTTTATACTGTACCAATGACCCAGACATAGCTGAATAGTAAAAAGGCTGGAGGGCCAAGGACATAGAGCAAAATGGAATACGCTCAATAAAATAAAATAGAGTCCTCCCCTGTAGGGAAAAAGAAGTAATAGGCCTTACATGTATCTTTCTTATTTATGATAAATTAGAAAGATACAACACCTTCCAAAATTGAGCTTCATACATCCATGTACTCTATTAATATCCAATATAATCCTTATACTAATAATTTTTAAAGTAAGCCAATAAATAAAGTAAGTCTAGAGAATAGAGACTCTTATACTCCTAAAAGTGTCTGAGGATTGCATAATCATGTCCGTTGACATATGCAATATTCAAAAGCTATACTTTAAAAACTAAGACTTGAATGAATTTTAAAAACCTAAACTTCTCACTAAACAACCATCCCAATAACAGCTCAGAATTACTAACTCCGGAGGAGGTATCCCCTTGTTTTCATAGTAAAACAGGTGACCCAAGGGAACACCCTCCCCCCCCCCACCCCCCCCCCACCCCCTTTTTCTTGCCCTGGGTCAAATAGCCCAGAGCGAAGAGGGCAGCCGAACGGAGACACTGCCGAAACAGACAGCCTACCTAGCTATAGTAGCAACTGTTAAGTGAATGACATTCTGAGCAGTAGATAATAGACCTAACAATAGAGGCCTCCAGAAATGGACTCGATATTTCTGAGATAAAATTCATGAATGTGGATGGCTGAGCGCAATGAGCGGCCTTCAAAAATCTATAATAGCGACACTATTAATGTAAGCCCAAGAAGTAGAAGAACTCTTACTTCATGAGCCGAAATCTTAAGCACAACTGCTAAGTCAATGATATACCATAAGCAGTACCGATAGTTAATAGAATCCATTAACAATAAAATGGAGCGTAACGTCCTTCTACTAGACATCAAAGACAGAAAAAGCTTACGCCCATAGTAATAAACAGATATCTGTTTATAAATACATAAACTGTACCCGGAAAGAGTAAAGGCCTATGCCCATACGAAGACAGAAGGACCTTAAAATAATAGGTTCCGGATAATAGGAGCCTAACTCTTATGCAACAATCCAACCTAAATAGTAACGGAAGTAGTGATTCCGAAACTACGAAAGTGAAAATCATCCATCGATAGTGCATGAAACTCACTGACTCTACAGTAAAAGAGAAACCAACAGAATTACTGTCTAAAAGGTCAGAATTTGAAAACTACTGTTTCCAGAGGCTCAAATGATTACTTAGCTAAATAAGAACCGAAGTTAAAATCCGTATAGGAATTTAATCTAAAGATTCTAAGTCTATTTATCAAAAAGTTACTAACTGACTTAGATAAAGAGACAAAAGACTCAATTGTAAACTATCGTAGAGTGCATAGGTATGAGGTAACATAAACCTATAACCTAAATAACAACAGGCTGCAGTAGATCTTGTGAAACAAGTATACTAAAAAATAGCAATGAGTAGTATGGAGGGATCAACAATATGAACATAATGATCCCAACACCACGACGGAAGAGCCTCCACTTTAGCCGCATAGAATAGCGAAGAAGAGGATCTCCTATAGTAAGAAATCGCGTCCAAAGCTCGTCCAGTACAGTGCTTACAATGCAATACGGACCACACAACGGAATACATGAAGGATGCGACCTTGCTGGTTGTGATAAAGATGACACGATTTACCCAGTGAAAAAGATCCTCACATAGAGGAAGATTTCACGTTAAGACCCACAGTAGACAAGAGAGTAAATTACTCATGATCTCTGTGAAGATAGAGATGCTATCAACAGAAATGTATTGTGGTTGTTTATCTTAGCAATACCTGCTAAAACAACAGCGCCGGAGGATATGCGTATCCTATCATTCCGTCCTATAGATCAATAGAGCGTTAACAATATTAGCTCAGAGATCTGGACAAGCCAACACATACGTCTGCAATTGATTAGCAAGCTGTGTCATAAATAAATCATCATTGGGCGCTCCCATAGATAGCAAATCTGATTGAATACTTGTTTGTTGAGAGTCCATTCTGACAGCAACAAGCGACCCGTAAGAGAACGGGAGTCCGATAAAACAATCAGACGACCCGGAATATGACGGACCAAAACTGAACTTGGTGTACTATAACCAAAGGACGGATTCTTTCCATTAAATTGAATAACGGAAACGAAAGAGTGCCTCCCTGGTGCCGGAGTTACGCCACTACTGTCGAATTAAAGGACAGGAATTTGGGCATGCGTTTCTGAATAATGTTCATGCAATGACATAAAGCAAGCCTAAAAAACATTATTCCGCGGAAGAAAACTGATTGCTAAGAGACTGCGGAACCCAAAGACCCTGGCACTTCGAATCCGTAGGGATCAGTATTATATCCCAATCTGTTTGACTGGCAACCGTCATAACAGCCACACTCGGGTCCGACAACTGCGGCGGCACTCTCTGAGTCAACCACCGAATGTTTGCCCCAGTCTGAATCTCTTGTAACACTAGATAGACAAGAGAACGTGTAAATCAAGCAATTCATGGATTGCCGAAAAGTTACCGTCGAAGAGAAGCTCCTCCGAGAACGAAGCGACTCTGAGAGAGTTCTTAACCTTACTATCCACGCGTGTGGATGTAGCTAGGGCCGCGTCACGTCTAACTAACTCCAATCAGCCACTGAAGGGTGGAGTTATACGTGAACAAACTACTGCCCTCAAAAGAAATTACATTGAGAATAATATCCCGTAAATCTTTTCTTGAAGACGTAATGATAACGCCTCAGTAAGGCGGATTACGTATGATAAAGCGTCTAAGTTAAGTCTACTATACATAATGTTGTTCCCAACATTGAAATTGGAAAAGACATAAACGGCGAAAAAGAATATATGCAGTCTTTAATCACACCGTCTAGACGCATATGAACTCTCGGTATGCCCTGCTCTGCCAAAATAAACTATTTGTATAAATGATAAAATGGCAGAAATGAGCAACGTGGACAAGAAACTAAACTATCATGCTTAGTAGCAGGCTTGTATATATATATATAGCGTCGAAAAATAAAACACATGTTGTAATGACAATATTGGACTGCGTCGGTTAGTCAGGGACAATGTCCCTGAACCGATCGAAAAATCCGAGTCCAATGACGCTATAAGTCTCTTATCCAAGATCGCAGCAATGAAGTCCGAAATAATAATCACTGGAAGATAATGCCAGAAGATATGAAAGGCATCTTCCGATACTACTAAAGGGAAAACTCGAAATCTTTCGAATCCCTTTCGCCATCCTGTCGGACCCTATAAAGCGTTCGGTCGTCCGTACCTGATGCAACCGCGGACCGCACCGACCCAGCGCCGTCGGATAATTCCTGATTCGACCGAGAAACTGTCAATTGCTGGGATGCTGCGAAACAACTGTGCTAACTCGGATAGCACGTCCGTCACTGAGGCCTGAGGAGAAGCGGTCTTACGATGCATTGCCGCTGGAAGCTCCGTGATCGTTACCCCGTGCATACTACCAATATGCGAGCGAACGGAGTGTATAGGCCTCATGTCCCTTGGCTACCGGATGGCGCGACCTATTCGCCGTGGAATTACTGAATGCCGAAACTGATCGGATACTCGAGGTCACGTAGCCAATGTGCGGTCGTGTGCCCTGCTGTGAGGATGAGGAAGCATTAAGGACAGTCTCTCGGACAGTCAATATAACGGAGCGTCCCGACCAACGGACATATGCTCCGAATGTAAAATATCTGAACCACAACATGCGGTCCCCTATGTTGTTGGGCGAGAGAGGGACCTCTCTCGCTCACAGCCCGGACGGACCTGGACAAGCCAGGAATCGGACTAACAGGCTTCCTCCGATCTGTCCTCAATCTGCCGTCACTGGGTGAGTACTAAAGTAATTAAAGTGCTCGCATCACCCAAATCTCCTTCCTAGACCGCAACGGACGAACCCGGCAGCCGAACCATTCGATGAATGTACGCTACACCGGGTGAGCTAGCGAATGTCACTCCGTAGGCGATAGACATATTCCATGAGCACTTATTGCCGCTAACTCTTCATTAACTATGACGACAGAGGCACACTTTTGAAAGACATCTCCATAACTCTTCGAACAAGAAACCAGAAATGCTTGGTTAGCAAGCATAAAATAATAATATATATAGCGTCGTTCAATAATTCGAAAGTTTGTGTGACATTATTGGACTATGTCGGAACTGAGGGACGATGTCCCTGAACCGAACCAAAAATTTCTAAGTCCACCGACGCTATCAGTTTCTTATCCGGCATCGCAGCATTCTGGTCCGACGAAAGAAGCTGTAGAAGACCAAGTCAGATGACATACACAACAGCATATGTTGTTCCGAAAGGGAAAGCTCGAAATCCTCCGAATCCCTTTCGGTATCCCGTCGGACCGGATGAAACTTTCGGACGTCCGTACCCGCTTCCGCGGAGCGTCCCGACCCAGCATCGTCGGATAAAATATATGCGACAGATTCAGTTGATGCTGGGATGCTGCGATAAACTGTGCTATTAAGGAAAGCACGTCCGTTCCCGAGGCCTGTGCAGTAGCGGTCTTACGATGCATTGCCGCCGGAAGCTCCGTGTACGTTGACTCCCGCACACTTCCTATGCGAACGTCCGGAGTCTGCAGGCCTCGTGTCCCTGGCTACCGGATGGTGTGACCTGGTCGCCGAAGAATCCTTGATCGGCGAAGCTGGTAATATATCGGCGGTCACGCAGCCAAGGTGGGTCACTGGGTGTGCATTAGGTTAATTTATAGTGCTCGCATCACCCCAAAATTCCTTCTAGACCGCAACGGACGAACCCGGCTGCCGAACCATTCGGTGAATGGACGCTACACCGGGCGAGCTAGCGGACGTCAAAGGCCGTCGAACCTACTAGGGTCCTCTTAGGCAATTGGCGTATTTACATGAGCACTTTTCCGCTAGCCCTTCATTAATTGTGACGACGGAGGCACACTGTTGGAAGACATCACAGATACATCACCCTAATCTTGATCGTCTGAAATAGAAATTGATAAAGTAGAGTGACCCTGCGGGGAAAGGACCGGAGTGTCCAAATCCCCAATAACATACCGTGACATACGCTTCCCATATTGTCATCGAAATCATACGATACAGAACAGGATTTAATGCGAGTACACTGACCACATATAGAATGATAATAAAGTCAGAGGAAGACTTCCTCTTAAAACAATTGATCAATATCCTTTCAATGTGAAAAGAAAACAAGTCCTGGTACTCGCACTAACCCCTGGCAATCAAAATACATAATAATAATATGATCCATTAATATAGAAAAAATAATTGAAATCAAAATATTTTGAAAAAATATTTTTTCAGAACAGCCCAAGTTTCTGAAAAGTAACGTTGAGCCCCAATGGATCCCAAGCCTAAGTGTGGACAAAAATTTTAAAAATATTTTAAACAATTTATTCAACACTTACGAACAATAATAATGTATCTAGTTATGATTAAAATAACATCAAGATATTATTTTTTAGAAATCCCCCCCTCACACAGAGGGCTGTTGTAAATGTAAACAATGAGTGTAAAAACACTAAAATAAGACTCCAGGCACTCAGGCCCGAAATCAGTTACCAAAAATACACTATCTGATGCAAAACAGAGACTTCCAGGGAAGAAACTGCAGAACATCAGATGGTAGATGCAGAACACAACGCCTAACCACCCGTAGGTGAAGACGTAAACATGGGGAAAAGAACAGAATTCATTCTGTTATTCAGCTAAAACTCCCAAGAAAATTTAGTAATAATAATTACAAAAACTATGCCAAAAGCATGGGAGAATAGCAAGGGGGAACTTAAAGGACAGGGAGAGAGGAAAACACTTAAAAAACAGTGTAACTAAATAATCAGAATGACAACAAAATGGATGCTGCCTTGAAAATAGGTAACTTAACATAATTTCATTAAAAAATTTTAAGTTACAGCCCTGATAATATTCTGTCACACATTTTTTTCCTCTCCTCCTTCTCTATCCTCCTTAGAATCACCATTTCACTAATATTTATGTGTCTGGCATCATTTAAACTGAGATTTATAAGCACAAAGATCAGTCAGATGTTAACTGATGAAGGGCCAAACTTAGAATGATTAATGGCGCCAATTTCGGAACGTCCTTGACACTGCGCATGCGCAGTAGGGGCGAAGTGTGGAGGGCCTTTCAGGACATGTTTTCTTTAGTTTTAGATGCAAATTTTGGGGATTGGGGGGCAAAATTTGTGTTAGGCCCTATATTTTAAGAGTTAGCACCAGCTATGTCTGGGTCATTGGTACAGTATAAAAATACATTTTTTTAACAGAATTAGGAAATTACGAGGACACATGCAGCAGATCCGTTAGGCAAAGAATTATAGTGCTCTGTTTATAAAACTGATGGTCAAATATCATGCTAAGTCTTTGAATTAAAGACTTTTTCCCATTGAACAGTCAATAAAAGCATTTAATACATTATTTCATGTTTTGACAGAGTTCTGTTTTGATCATATTTGCACTTTACATCTGTCAGAAAACAAGGAAAAAGTATAATTTTTACGTATATGTTTTCAAATTATTCTATTACAAAGGGAGAGAACACCTCAACTTTTACCCCTTGTCTTAAAATACACTGCCTTCATGATGTACCTGGCATATAATCAATTTTGCACCCCAATTAAGTGCTTTCCCCAACTTTTCCATTTCTACAATGCCCATATCTATGATTCTACACTCTTGCCCATTGCTCCTCAAACTAACACTGCCGTATAGACAGAGGAAGGTTTTTATACAACTGAAATGAAATAACCAACCTTAGTTGTTGTGGGTTTTCATTGACACCAACAATCCAATAATGATCAGACTTTCCTTTTATCTGCAGAAAAAAAATTACATGTGATACAAACAGGCAACAATTGTGCAATCTTTAGAAAACAAAAGACCCTCCTTTAATAAAATTGCAGTCAGATGACTTTACCTGAAACAAACTACAGTGGAGCCCACTTAACTGGATATCTCTTAATTGTATAACCCTGTTAATTGAATATAATTTTCAAACACAAAACCATTTACCATACCTTCAGTACAAATTTGATCTGTTAATTGCATATGGGTTGTAGAGTAAACTCCTGTTAATTGTATATAAATTTTTGTAATATGTCGAAAAATTGCTGTGATACGCACCAAATTCCCCTTATTTATCAACTTTTTTGGCCTCATACATCCAATACAGACATTTATTCTATTATATCTTGTTTGACAGAGCTCTAGGAGCTCTGTCAAACAAGATATAATAGAATAAATGCTCAGTTTTCCTCCAGAACACAGGAAACTGACCAAATCACTGTTAATTGTATACTCCTGTTAATTGAATAATTTTCACTGGCAAAATGGATATTCAATTAAGAGGATTCTACTGTACTAGCATTTTATCCCTAAAAGGACTGGATATTTTTACATATTGTTGCTACACTTTAACAGTCTACATCCTCTGATTTTGTAGTTATTTCTAGGCTAGTCTAGGCTGCCTATTCAGGCAGCCTAGACTAGACTGGAAACAACTGCTAATGCACTTAGAATTACCCAGTGGCTATATGTTGGGGCACCTGCTCGGTTACAGTAAAAGGGATTAAAGATGAAATTGGCATTCAAGGGTTAATGTTTTTTTACTTAAACAGATCATTTTTAGGGCACTGATATCTATTTTAAATATCAAGGTAGGAAGGGGCAATAAAAAAAAATAGTTCTGCCACCAGAAAAGGCTTTCTTACCACCAGACTAGAAGAGTAAGAAAATAATTAAAATTCTAGCTGCAAATGATAACTAGAACGCGAAACTTCTCAGTAAAATATAAAATGCAGCAACAAGACTGTTGAAGGTATATCAAAACAATTGTGTACTTAGACACAGCTGCTGAAGCACATGCCTTGCAAATTGTGACCACAAGATTTTTACATGCATTGCTACTATCCCATTACTTGAATCGTTATATTAGCCTTCTACACTAATAGAAATTTGTTATATACTGTAATCCACAGTGGCTGCTGTGGATGGATTTTTGCAATAAAATTATCTTATCTTACATTTTCACAAAGACATTTTGATGCAATGACTCCATTATGATGAAAATCACTTAGTCTAAAAATATTATCGAAAATGTTGATTACCAGGCCTCGACAATTGGGGCAAATGATCGTACCGTTCGCCAATCGGTTACGCAAAAAAATAAACGGGTGAATGGAACTTCCGTTAACCAGGATAAATTTTCATTAGCAAACAGACATTGTTGTGAATGCTCAATCAAGTTGGTCTAGCTTATTAAACACTAGCTACATATTTTCACAACTCAATTATGGTGATCGTGACATATATTCAAAGTTTGGTAACAATATTTAAACTTTAACCCATAAAATTGTGCTTTTATAAATGGCAGGGTATTTTTTGTTCAGCTTCGCATCGCTGTTTCTCTCAGGTGCAATCCAATCGTCAAAACTTGGTTCGCATGGTGCAGTCCAATGTTTGTTCTGATATTTCATGCACTCATCCAACGTTCCAATTCAATGAAAGTGTCAATGACACTGTAGCTTAACTTGATTGTGTGTTGTATTTGATGAAAAGGATAATGTTCAATGTTTATGAAAGGATTATGAAATACGACAAGAATTGTGATAATTGAGAATATGTTAATTTCTGTTCCCTGTATGCTGTTTTCAATAAATGAAAGTGTCAATGACACTGTAGTTCAACTTGACAAACTTGAACTTGGTAAGTTATAAATGAAATGGCAAAATTGAAGATCACTGGTACCAATGTTATTTAATGAAATTTCAACATAACAGCATTGTGTGTGCACAACGTCAGAGTAATCCATGCATTTTTAAATGTAAACTGTAAGACTGGCTGAAGGAAGAATGTTGATACACAAATGCAGTATGTTCAGAGGTTATTGTAAATGGCAACTTTTTTCACAGAAATGATTGCTAATCAATAGCTCTTATCTAAAGGTCTTGCCTAATGAGCACACCAAGTTCAAAAGCAATCCTATGATAAATGTGGCCTGTGGGCCATGTCAAAGAAGAATGTTGACGCACAAATGCAATAAATTCAAAGATTGTTGCTAACAGCAACAGTTTTTGATGGAAATGAATAGAAAATCAATAGCACCTTTGTTATTTAATATTTATTGGGGTTTAAGGTCACATACTTATGTACAATGGCTAATCGTGACCATGACAGTTTTACCCAGAGAGAACCACCAAGCAATGATGAGCAACTGTCAGCTCCTCAGCATTCTAACTCTGATCAAGCTCTGCTCAAGCAGGGTTACAGCAGTTGAAGAAAAGTGCACCATCGACGTGCAGTACGTCTTAGTACACGGCATCATCGTGCCCCCATGTAGGCAACCGGGATAAGGTGCCTTGCCCAAGGACACAACGTGGGTCGTCCTGGACGGGGAACAAACTTGGGACCTCAAGCATAGAAGTCCAACAGTCTACCAGTGAGCCACCGCGCTCCCCGCTCCTATCTTTGTCACCCTGCATAAGTAAACAAAGTTTCAAAACAACCTGATAATGAATGTGCCCTCTGAGGAATGCCAAAGGAAGATGTTAATGCACAAATGCACTAAGTAGAAGGTCACTGCTTGTGGCAATGGTTTTCGGAAGGGGGGGGGGGGGGGTTATGGAAATTCATAAATATACCCTGCAGAAAGTGCAAAAGGGATAAGTTGAAGCACAAATGCAGTAAGTTCCTAGGCTGGTGATAACGACAATAATTTTTTATGGAAATGAAAAAAAAGCAATAGCTCACATCTAGAGGTCACCCCGAACACACATACCAAGTTTCAAAGTGATCCGATCATAAATGTGCCCTGAAGGGTGTGTTAAAGGGAAATATTGAGGTCTGACTAAACTAACTTCAAAGGTCAGTGGCAACATTTTTTGACAGAAATGGAAGAAAATCGACAGCTCCCACATAGATGTCACCCCACACAAGCACACCAAGCTTGCAAGTGATTCAATCATAAATGTGCCCTGCAGGGTGTGTCAAAGGGAAATATTGATGCTTAACTGCACAAAGTTTTTACTAAGTTCATCGAAGGTCATTGCCATCGGCAACATTTTTTGACGGAAATCGAAGAAAATCGATAGCTTCCACCTAGAGGTAACCCCAAACAAGCACACAAAGTTTCAAACCGATCTGATCATAAATGTGACCTGTAGGGCATGCCAAAGAAATATATTGATGCCTGACTAAACTAAGTTCAAAGATTGTTGCCAGCGGCAACATTTTTTGACGGACTGAAATGGAAGAAAATTGATGGCTCCCATCTAGAGGTCACCCCAAACAAGCATGCCAGGTTTCAAAGCAATCCGATCATAAATGTGCCCTGTAGGGTGTGCCAAAGGGAAATATTGAGGTCTGACTAAACCAAGTTCTAAGAACGTTTGGCCACGGCAACATTTTTTGATGGACGGAAATGGAAGAAAATCGATAGCTCCCATCTACAGGTCAACCCAAACAAGCATGAACGATGGCCGTGGCAACATTTTTAGATGGAAATGGAAGAAAATCGATAGCTCCCATCTAGAATTCACCCCAAACAAGCATGCTAGTTGTCAAAGCAATCCGATCATAAATGTGCCCTGTAGGGTGTGCCAAAGGGAAATATTGAGGTCTGACTAAATTAAGTTCTAAGAACGTTGGCCGCGGCAACATTTTTTGATGGAAATGGAAGAAAATTGATAGCCCCCATCTAGAGGTCACCCCAAACAAGCATGCCAGGTTTCAAAGCAATCCGATCATAAACGTGCCCTGTAGGGTGTGCCAAAGGGAAATATTGAGGTCTGACGAAACTTAGTTCTAAGAATGTTGGCCGCGGCAACATTTTTTGACGGAAATTGAAGAAAATTGATAGCTCCCATGTAGAAGTCACCCCAAACAAGCACACGAAGTTTCAAAGTGATCTGATCATAAATGCGAACTGTGAGGTGTGCCAAAGGAAATTGTGGACGTGCGTATGTACGCCGACGGAGGAGAAGTGATGGCAATACCTCAGCTTGACTTTGTCAAGTTGAGCTAAAAATAATTTGAGGTGTAGACTGTACTAAAGAAGTGAGGGGTGGGTTAATGTGGCTCTCACAGTTAATGTATGTCAACCAAAGTTACCAAGTTACAGTGAGATTATTCAAAAACAAGCCATCCTATCAAGTTACAATGAAATCCCTTCATAAATGTGGCCTGTTGACTGTGCTAAAGGTTTCTGGGCTTCAGGCCTGTGTAGCCATCACGGTTTACCCATCACAACCAATAGGGGACATCCTCATCTAGACATTATACAAAGTCAACCTACAAAGTTATAATGAAATCCCTCCATAAATACGACCTGTAGATTGTGCTAAAGGTTTTTGGGATCGGGCAGTCGTCACGGTTGACAGATCTCGACCAAATGGGGACGTTCTCATCTAGACATTATCTGGGGTCATCCTACCAAGTTACAGTGAAATCCCTTCATAAATATGACCTGTAGACTGTGCTGAAGGTTTTCGGGCTTTGGGCCCCTGTAGCCGTCACAGTCGACAGATCGTAACCAAAAGGGGATGTTCTCGTCTAAACATTATATGGAGCCATCCTACCAAGTTACAATGAAATCCCTCCATAAATACAACCTGCAGACTGTGCTAAAGGTTTTTGGGCTCGGGCAGTTGTCACTGTTGACAGATCGCGTCCAAATGGGGATATTCTCATCTAGACATTATCTGGAGTCATCCTACCAAGTTACAATGAAATCCCTTCATAAATAAGACCTGTAGACTGTGCTCAAGGTTTTCGGGCTTTGGGCCCCTGTAGCCGTCACAGTTGACCGATCGCAACCAAAAGGGGCCGTTCTCATCTAGACATTATATGGAGCCATCCTACCAAGTTACAATGAAATCCCTCCATAAATACGACCTGTAGAATGTGCTAAAGGTTTTTGGGTTTTGGGCTCGGGCAGTCGTCATGGTGACAGATCACGACCAAATGGGGAAGTTCTCATCTAGACATCATGCGGAGTCATCCTACCCAGTTACAATGAAATCCCTCTGTATTAAATACGGCCTGTAGACCTGTGCTAAAGGCTTGGGCAGCCGTCATGGTTGACAGATCATGACCAAAAGGGGACGTTCTCATCTAGATATTATACAGAGTCATCCTACCAAGTTACCATGAAATCCCTTCATAAATACGACCTGTAGACTGTGCTAAAGGTTTTCGGGTTTTGGGCTCAGGCAGCCATCACGGTTGACTGATCGCAACCAAAAGGGGACATTCTCATCTAGACATGATCACAAACCTGCATATGAAACTTCGTCATGATCGGACAAGAACTACAGGGTGTAGCCTGTGCTAAAGGAAAATGACACGTGATGGCAATAGCTTATCTTGACTTTGTCAAGTTAAAAAGGATATACCAATTATCACCGTAGGTCATGCAAAATGATAAAATTAATGACCATTTTACGAGTGTTTTCAAATAAGTTGACAAAACTCCATTGGTGTATTCTATGATGTCAGTACATCTACATTAGCTCCCCTGATGTGCACCAGTCATTCTTTGTAATTACCTTCCACAACTTTTTTCATTTGGGTGGATCGAACTGAAAATTGCCGAGTGGAAGTCGAGTCATGAACTGCAAGAGCAAGAGCAAGTTTTGATCACTTGCTGATGTATTTATTTTTCACTGCCAACCCATGGGCCAAGGGTACTCTAGCTTTTTTTTATGTATCTGGTAAGGTTAGTTGTCGCGATCATCAGATGACTACTTACCTATTTTTGTCGTAATTACCAGTAACTGTGACTAAAATAGTTATTCTAAAACTGAAAAGTAGGAGGGTGTGCTTAGACTCAGTGGCGCCACCTTGTAACTCACATTTGTAAAGTTAGGGATGGCTTATGCTAGAGTATGAGCTCAGACATGTGTGACCAGTTTGTGCAGTATGTAACAGAAATGATAAATTTACAATTTTATATATTTTTTATACTTACCAATCCCCAAACTTTGCATACTAAACAGAAAAATTCAAGTCCTATCTGGTCCTTCATACTATTGTTAACTGCGCATGTGCAGTAACCAGGAAGGTACCGAAATTGGCACCAAGCATCATTCTTTCTATAGTGCCTGCTAAATGTTATAATCAGCGGGGAGGTATGAGTGCCCACTCATGGGAGGGCCATCCCCGTCTGGGCCATTGGTAAGTATAAAAAATATACAAATTACTTCAAATTTATCATATTTTTATACTACAACCAATGGCCCAGACTAGCTAAATCGTAAAAAGGCTGGAGGGCCTAGGACTTAAAGGAAAATCCAATTTATAAGAAAAGAGAATGACATAACACCAACAATGTAATTGAAAATTACATAATTTCTCCATTTAATGCCAGCATAACGCGTTATGCTAATTCGGTAAAGGAAACCAATTACAAGGCTAGTCCAGAGAATGAGATGCTTTATACTCATTTAAAAGTGTCTGAGGATTGTATAGAGACGCTCGTTTGACACGTAACATATACAAATGCTTCACAGTGAGCTACACTTTAAAAACAGTACATAAATGAGACATAGTTATTGCTTCACACCGAGTTACACATTTAAACCACCCAGCACCGAGCTGGACTACTGTCTCTGGAGGAGGCATTCCCTTGCTTTTCACTATAAAGCCAGATAACATAAGGGAAAAACTGATAGAGCGTATGCTCGATGATCTGGGCTTGGCGACACAAACGTCGGTAATTGATTGTTCAGGTGTGTCGCAAAAAGATCTATCATGGGACAATCTCATTGGTAGCAGATCTGACTGTATACTCGATTGTTGAGAGTCTACTCCGATGGTAACAGGTGACCTTTTCGTGAGAGCGAGTCAGCTAGTACTTTCAGATGATCCGGTATATGACGGACTGAGAGATGAACGTGATGACTCGGAGCGTATAGGAGAATCTTCTCCGTTACTTCGCATAACTGAACCGAATGAATGCCACCTTGGTTCCTGAGATAAGCTACTACCGTCGAGTTGGCCGACAGAATCTGAACATGGACATTCGCTATTTGAACAAGCTAATGTTGTAGTGCTAGCCATCATCTCCTTGATGTTTATGTGCTTCTCCAGGAACTGAGGGTCCCAAAGACCCTGACACTTCAAGTCTGCGGGACTTAGGGATGCACACCAGCCCATTCGACGTGCACATCATAATCGTGAAGGCCGGATCTGGTAGTTGAACCGGCACTCCCTGAGTCAACCACTGGAGATCTGCCCAAATCTGAACCATTTGTTTTGCTAGGTCCGGTAAAAGAATCTTGGCTTCAAGCGAATGCGTCTTCACACTCCGGTTCTGAGTAAAGAATATCTGGAGGGGACACTTGCACAGGCGGCCCATTGGAATAAGATCTGTAGCTGCTCTGCACATACCCATCAGTCGCATAAGCTCCCTCGCAGTCACAGTAGGAGAGTTTAGACAAAAGTGAGCATAACAACTGACTAATTTCGCTCTGGGTAACGGCAGATGAACCAGATTGTTGTGAGTCTCGAAGCTCATTCCCAAGTGAATGAAGGACTTGGACGGAGCTATGTCTTGACTTTTTCTCGTTTACTATGAAACCAAGACGTCGGAACAACTGAAGCAGACTCTGAACATCGTTCTGAAGAATTATTCTGTCGCGTATTTCTGAAGAATGTTGTGCAAGTAAGCCGACGTTACCACAGCCGAATGAGCTCAGAAGTATGACATTACCAAGTTCATTATTTGAGTGAAAGCCCATGGAGCTAGGTTCAGACCGAAGCACATTGCTGTGAACTGATAAACCTCTCCTTGCACGACAAAACGCAGGTACTTTCTGAATGCCGGATGTACCAGGACATGAAAGTAGGCGTCCATTAGATCTATGCTTGCCGCATAGTCGTCCACCTGAATGCTCGCACTTACCGACCGAATGGTTTCCATATAGAACTTTGGAGCTATGATCAATTTGTTTATCCAGCTCAAGTCTATTGCCGGACGGAACAAGCCGTCTGGCTTCGGTACGAGGAACAGGTGACTGTAAAAACCTGGAGAATTTTGATTCTCGATGACCTCTATTGCTTTCTTTGAGAAGAGAGCCTGTACCTTCGCAAGGAGAGACTCTCTTTTGGAAGGATTCACCGGAAGATTTGTCCAACGCGAACATCTTGTAAGTGGGGGCTTTGCTCGGAATGATAGCCGCAGGCCTGCCGAAACTACATTTTTCACCCACTGATCTTCCATGACTTCCGTCCAGTTTTTCTTGAAGTTTGATAACCTTCCGCCAACTGGAAAGCAACAGAGGTCTAGACCATCACCTGTATGACTTGTGAGGCTTGCTGGAGGAGAAACTACGTCCTCCCCGCGAAGAACCTCATCCAGTCGGCCTAGGGGGGTCTGACCTATAGTCTCGATCAGACCTGTGCCCCTTTCCCTGAGTCACTATATTGACGACCTCTGGAGTAACCGTAAGAGGGTTTCCTGTACCCAAGGAGTTCCCTTTCGATGATTGTGAAGTGGAATGACCTCGCCTACTCTAGCCTGCTGAAGCTTGTTGTTGAGATGCAGATTCAATAGCAGTGCACTGGAAGCTTTCTTGGTAGCTTGTTCATAAACTGATGAAAGCTTGTCGTCAAATAGTGTGTGTCCAGAGACCGGACCGAGATTTTCACCCTGTCATCAATAATTGTTAACAACGTAAGGGCTGCATCACGTCTAACCAACTCCAAATTTGCCACTGTCAGGGCAGAGTAGTACGTGGCATACATGACTGCCCTGGAAAGAACTCTTAACGAGGAACAAACGTCCTCAAATTCCTTTCCGTTTAGACGTCGTGTCATAGCCCTGGTGATATGGTCTGCATAGGGCATAGCGTCCAGAATTGCTCTATTAGATGAAATAGAAGATTCCATCACGTCCGAGCGTAAATTGAATGATGTAGGCAAGGACATATGTAAATTCCCATCCTGCTCATCCAAACATAGAGGAGCTCTCTGGGCATCTTCTCCAACCGTTTTAAAATAACGTGGTCCAGGAAACGGTATATTAATTGAAGATGCAGATAAGAAACCGCCTTTCTTCTTGGCACTTGCTAGGTTGAATATGGCGCCGTTAACATGGCCGAAGGCCTCCGACACCTGCCAAGATTGTTCCGTGAAGGAAAGAACATCATCTTTCCTTCGCATGAAATCTCTGTCCAGAGACGACAACAGTTTCTGCCTAGCAGTCGTAGCTTGCTGATCAGGTGGAACAAGGTCAGGATAGTATTGATGAATGAAATTCATCGCTACCATATGTTGTTCTGAAAGGGAAGGGTAATCCTCTTTCTTGTCTCTTTCACCATCCGACTGATTCAGCTGAGAATTTCGGTCAACCGCATCTGTATGTACAGATGACCGGACCGACCCAGCACCATCTGACAGCTCACCACTGGAGTCTGCTGAAGGTTGCTCTTGCACTTGCTGGGAAGCTGCGCAATCTGTGACAGCAAGTCCGATACAGGGGCTTGAGGAGCAGCGGTCTTCTGTTTTTTCGCCGCTTGCTGCTCCTGAGATGGAGATCCTGATGTAGATCTCTTCTCAGCACATCCCAATGAATGAAGCCTCGGATCGCTAGTTACTGGATGGCCCGACTTCAAGGCGAAGACTGGGTGCGTCTTCGCGCAGCTGTCTGTATATCCAAACTCGGGTAGCTACCGTGCGATCAGGTGTGCTTTTCTGAAGTTGAGGAAGAAGCTGCGACTGTAGCCGACTCCAGATGCAGTCTAGACGGAGCATCCCGAGTGGCAGGTGTGGACGATAGCTCCGACTCAGGAAAGTTTCTCAAAACAACATTTGGCCTCAAATGTTGCTGGGTTAGAGAAGGCTCTTCCGCTCACGGTCTATCCGACCTCGCCGAGCTTCCCGAAGAGAAACTTGCAGGCTTCTTCCTTTTTGCCGCTGTTGCTGGGTGAGCTTTAGTTTTTGAGGTGCTCGCTCTACCCAATTCTACACTTCCTTTGACCACAACAGACATACCCAGTGTTATGGCTCCCACTATCGGGTTGACTGCTTTACCGGTCAAACTGGCTGCTGGAATAAGAGGGGGGAACTTGAAGTTGAAATTGGAAAAAAAGTTGTCTTTCTCCCAGCACAGGAAAAGGGACCAATGCCACAGCGTGTACCAGCCATGTGGATGCCTGAAAGCTTTAAATATCAGACTTGAAATATTTGATTTTTGTTCAAATTCATCAATTTTCTCTTCTTGTAAATGAAAAAAACTATTAAGATTGAAAAGGTGTGTGTTTCTGAAATTTATTACTCTCTTTATAACTGCTAATCAATTTGTCCCCATTGCTAATCAATTTTCCAGGACAACGATAAAAACTGTTATAATCAAATTTAAAAAAAACAAAAAATACCCTGTTGTAGATCATACCCACATGGGAATTGAACGGGGTAACACATGACCTGATTACAGACATGTTAACTGCCAGAATAATTTTTCAGGGAACCTGAGGGTGATTTTCAGGTAAATGGGATGCACTTCAGGGAAAAGTTCGCGCAGGGACAAAACAAAAGAAAAAACTTGCAAATTTTCAGCTCATGGACCACCATTAACACCAGGTTATATCCAGATCTAGTTGTCAATTATGCTGATGCATTTATACTATGTTAAATGAAAGTGTCAATGACACTGTAGCTCAACTTGTGTAAGACATGTACATGTATAGTATGTGACACAGCAATGACAAATATCTAGGCAATGACCTGATAAGAAAGGTACATATAAAGTATTGTAACCATCTGTACATAAATGCTAACCGTAGCCTGTAACAAATGTATTGGTAAAGTATTGTAAAGGTGGGCGAAAGTTAGATGCCTAACTAGAAAAGAAATCTTTGAGTCCCAGAGTGGGTCTGACTGAACCCAAAAATATTTGTTCTCATAGCACAATGATAACAAAGGCACCGAAAAACACTCGTTCCTGTCCCAAGGTGATAACAAAGGTACCCAAGAAGTTTTGTGAAGATCGCTTCATAAATAGTCTCTAGCCCGAGCCATATTGACATGTGCACTTACTGTGTATAAGTTGCACTGAATAAATCAAAGTTCATCTAATTTGCATAATTTCTGCACGAGAAAAAAACCTGTATTATATGTGATGTATTCCATGTTACTAAACATTCATACAAAAATTTATTCAAATCAGAACTTTCACACAGAAGTTCTATACAAAAAACTGACTGCACTAATTTTGTTACAAAATGGCTGCTGGCGGCCATCTTGAATTTTGGACCGCACCCAAAAACACTCGTTCTCGTCCCACGGTTATAACAAAGATACTCAAGAAGTTACGTAAAGATCGGTTCATAAATATGGCCTCTAGCCCAAGCCGTATTGAATTGTTAATGGCCGGATGGCCAGATGGACGACGGGCCATGGCATCACCTCAAATTTGACTTACGTCAAAGTTGAGCTAAAATCATAAAATAATTGTTGATTTGCACCCCCTGCCCCTGCCATTCTCTTCTTCATGACCCCCCTCCAGAGCACCACCACCTGTGGTTTGCTTGTATCAAAGTCTACTAAGCTAATAATTTCCCAAGTCTGGAAATGTTAACAGGAAAAGATGTCCTAATGTTCAGTTACTGCAAGAAGATTAGTACTTGGAAAGTTTCTCTATCAAAATCCTTCTTGCATGTGTGGATGCTTGTACCCTGCACAAAACTTTTCTTTTCATCATAGAAGCATTTTTTTTTTTTTTTTTTTATTCCATTCGAAATTTTCTGGGTACAGACGACCAACAGTTAAAAGTTCTGTAGTCAGCACAACGGAATAAATGTAGTGTTAGAAAATAAGTCCATTGTGTATAAATATGCAGTCATAATTTTTCGGCATCCTAAACAACTTTAACCTATTTTTAAACTGTGTTAAATAGTTGAAGTCATGAGAGGTGTTGTTTACATTTTGATTTGGAAAAGGGATGAGGATTAAAGCTATTCTATGAATAAATAAATATATATTATTTAATTCCTTTTCATATACTTTATTTATCAAAAAACTACACTGAAGATGGAGTTTTCAATTTTTTGAAAGTAAGTCACCTATTTTCATTCGGCACTTGCACATTGATCACGAATCTCCGATTACGAAGAAAAAACCAGAAATAAACATGAACACAGTTGATATATAGATCATAAAATACCCTTTTCTTAAATAAATTTAACTTAAATCCATATTTTACTGCTTCGTGAGTTTTTTCCATAGTTTGAAATGCATGTGATTTGATTCTGAACGTTTAACATAAGTTACAATGGGAAAGAAATATTCAACTGTTGTTTTCGGGGATTTTTGGTCCAAAACTGATTCCCGTCCAGGAGGCCGGGAATTGCACTGAAATTTTGGAATTTTCCCGGGCATTCTGGGAGAGTTAACATGTCTGCCTGATTACGAGTATATAAGCTTTTACTTTCAAAATAATATCAGTGATAAAAAACATGCAGAGTACATACATGAAATATCTATTATCATTGTTCAACACCATTCCAGTGAAATGACTGCATAGAAAAATTAGTTAAGCAAAAGCTTGGCCAAAAATTGTTAGGCAACAGATCAAAAGGTTAATGAGTGTGGGATGGGGCAATCTGTTAGTAGGTTATTCAAAATCTTGAATTGTTGAGGTCTTATTACTTTTACCATTATGAATTTCATTATGAATTTGTAAAGCCTTGCTTTTATATGACCATGGAAAACAAAGGAGAGGTTGAAATGAGCTCATTTCAATGAGGAGTCATTAACTATGTTTTTCAGGCAATAAAATGAAAAAGTTCTAGGTAAAAAATTATAAATTCATAGTAATAGTAAATGTATGGAGGGCCAGATGGAACTTCTAATTTTCAGTTTTGCATGCAAATTTGGGGGATTGGGAGGCAAAATTTGTGTTTGGCCCTCGCTATTTTGAAGTTAGCACCAGCTAAGTCTGGACCATTGGGTACAGTTGGAAAAATATCCAGAAATGTATTTGTAAGTGTTGCCTGATATTCGTGTTGGGTAAAGGGAAAACTGAAAGGTTAACAAGATGGTACAGTCATTAATCACACCAGAAGATTAATCTAGAGGCAACATACATGATTCTTGGTGTTCACTACTTGGACCCATGATGGACCAAATCTTCTGTTGAACATTCGTACAAGGCCAGCAGAATCCATGTAAAATGGAGTTCCTTCAGCAGAAAACCTGTTGAAAAAAAACTATTGTCATTTACTTTTTTTAACCAAATAGGTTTGTAACAATTTTGTAACAATTTTTTCTCATCAGCAAAGTTTCATTTTTTGCCTCAAAGATAAAACTGTGACCAGTTACTGGAACAAGCCAGGCCTGTTCTTTTGAAAATCACGTGTGAGTGATAACACCTTCCTTGGAAAAGGTTAAGAGGGGTGACTGGCCTCACAGTATAACAGGCAGTTCACTATTTTGGAAAACCCTGTACTGTAGGTTTTTCTTCAATACCATCCCTTTGGAGCTGTTAGGTGTCACAGGTTTTTATCAAGTTTGAGACAAAACTTTGTGGTCTCAAAACAGTTTTTTAACATACAATCAAGAAGAGGTCCTGTGGACAAAAATGAAATAACATTAGCAGAGGTTTCTAGTCACCAAGACTTAAGGTTAAGAATCACTGCTCAACTCACAAGGAGTTTAATAGGAGATTTTAGAAACCCTTTCTATTAGTTTTATTGTGTGAATACAGATTTTAGAAACGTACACAGGCCGTTTTTATATTCTATATTTTATTTTTGTTATTATTTCTTTGCCATCAAAAGTTCATGTTCTTGGTTTGTTTAATGTTTTAGGCCTCATAATCTACAGAATAGTGGTGTATTTTGTCCTTTCAGTGCGAGAAGGCTTAAAGCATTGCAAAGCCTTGTTGCTCTCAAGGGACAAATTTATCAATTTTATCAACACGTGTAGTGCGTAGAATATTTAGGGATTTGCAGAGCCTGGATATTATAGACTTTACCATCTGCAATCGATCCCGGGTGATCAAAGTCACTGGCCTTCAATCATGGTATTTTACAATGTTGTATTGGGTACATGTATAAATAATAATATAAAATGTGTTCAGTCGGTAGTCTGTAGTACTTCATGATGCAAGCATCACAATACAATAAGAAATTAAAATTGGAGAAAAAACTAAAAAAACACTTTTTTTCAATGATAGATGATTGTGACATGTCACAACCACGTTTTCAGTTTGTCAAGTTCATTTTTTAATTCAGTTACCTCCCTTGATGTTTCTCTCAAAGGTTGATTGCAGAGTACATGTAAACACTGGAGAAACATATCAAGGGAGGTAACAAGTTGAAAAATGAACATTAAATAATAAATCCTAACATATCGCGTGGGTATCTTTAACCCATGCGTCATACAACTTCATAACACACATTAACATCAAAGTTATTATTCAATTAAGACACAAAGTATGTGTGCTCAGTATATTCTTAGTTAATACAGCCAAGTGTATTGTATTCTTACACAAAACTGTATTAACACTATTTACCGTAATAAACACAATCTAACAATATCGTGTGATTGTATCGTTAATAACGATCTTCTCCCCCACCCCATCCCCCAAAAATGCAAATATTATTTTGACTAATATTGCCCAGCACTAAACATGCATACTCTGAGAACTTATGTGGTATTAAGCTTTCGTAATTGGTGATTTATCAACAAAATTCTGTAGTATAACAATCACCAACATATTTTTTTGTGTCCTATTTCAACCATTGGAATTGGCATTGGAATTGACATAATCGGCAGAGAAATAATCAGTAATAAGTTCATAGCATGTTTTGATAATCAGTTCATCACTACAAAAAAGAGAGCATGCAGCAGCCCAAAGGACCATGCAGGAGGTCCAGAGAAAAGATTTCGACCATGATGCAACATTGCATTAAATACATAACATTAAAGAATAAATACAATGTGTTCAGTTGGTAGTCTGCAGTATTTCATGATGCAGACATTACAATACAATAGGAGAATAAAATGGAGAGAAAAACTCAAATACAATCTTTTTTTTAACTGGCAGATGACTGTTACGCAACATGTATGTTGCATGGCTGTCATGACCACGATTACAGTTTGGCAAGTTCATTGTTCAATTCAGTTACCTCTCTTGATGTGTCCCTCCAGTCTTGACTGCAAAGTAAATATTGGAGAAACACATAGAGGTAGGTAAGTTGAAAAATGAGCATAAAATTCTGATTCGTCTTGTTCCTATCTATCAGCAAACCATGCATGAACATAAGTTCACAACACACATTTTACATCAAAGTTATTATTAAATTGAGATACGAAGTATAAGTATATGTGCACAGTATATTTCTGGTTAATACAGCTCAGTGTATTGTATTCATGCACAAAACTCACACTATGTACCGGAATAAACATAGCCTTCACAAGAGAACAATATTGTGCTTATATCTTTAATCAAAATCTTCTTTCCAAAAAAAAATGCTAATATTATTTTGGCTAAAATCGCCCAGCACTAAACATACACAGTCTGAGAACGTATGCTATTTAACATTCGTAACTGGTGATTTGTTAACAAAATTTAGTGGTATAATAGGCACCAACAGATTTTTGGGCTGCGTCCTATTTCAACCATCAGAATCGGCATCAGAATCAGCAGAATGTTTGGTGAAATAATCGGCAATTGGTTCATAGCAAGTTTTGATAATCGGCTCATCACTAGAATGACAATGTAAAAAACAAATTCAATAAACTGTTTTACCCACAGCATATAAAATGAGAGATCCCATATGGGGGTCCAAAAATAAAACTGATAATTTTTTTTTTTACAAATTTGATTACACTGTCAATAAGGATGCTCCATATTTCAATTATTTACGACAAAAATGTTGTTAGGAGTTTTGTTCTATTTCTAGCCTGCATTTACCAAGGATACCAAATTTGTTTTTTCCCTTAATCAAGAACATGTCACTCAATTGTAATGAAACAAAATGTTGTTAAAATTTGTCTAAGGGTTAAAAAAAAATGTATCGCGTCAGAAAAAAAATTGTAATCTGTCAAGAAATTGTCCTGACAATCTCTGTATTCTCCTTGTTCTTTAACTATTTGTCCTTAATACATCCAATACAGGAATTTAATCTATTATATCTTGTTTCATAGAGCTCCGTCAAACATGATATAACAGAATAAATGCTCAGTTTATCTCTAAATACAGGAAAGTAAACAAATCCTTGTCAATTGAATACTCCTGTTAAATGCAGGATCAGAATTTCAAATATATTTCAAGAATCAAAATGAAATCATGCCCATTCTATTCTTCTGTTTAAAAGCAATTCTTTGGGAATCATTATGAGAATCAGTTTCTGTGATTCACATGAAATTCTGCCACCTGAATTAAAATAGCAAAGTGGACATTCAATTAACATGATTCCAATGTACAAACTTACCCCAACCAAGATAAGGTCGATTCAGGACTCAATGGCAATGGTTCACCATTCAAAACACATTTCTTCCGACTAGAGACATATAACAATGACACACCAAGACACTGGTCTCCAGGAATTCCTAAAAAAACAGAAATAATTTGTGATAAATAATGGAAACATTTACATGTGTAAGGATGAACGTATATCATGAATACTGCGAATTTTCTAAACAATAGTGATATTTTAAATTTCCAATAAATGCTCATCACTAGCTAATGTCAACATCAGTGGCAGGTGGTATTTTGGTACACTGATGATAATCAGTATTAAATCAACTGCTGGTAGTAATATTGGTAGATTTGTATTTAAGCGGTCAGTAGAACCTGTCTTGAGAGACCGCCCTTTGTACCACACAAAAGTGGTCTCTCAAGACAGGTGGTCTCTCATAACAGGTTTCAGGTTTTCTCAAGTCAGTGAATAACCAACCATAAAATTCAGAAATGGAGAAGAATGGATTTTTGTAATTACTTTGTAGTTGTTATTTTTTTATGAAGTTTTTGTAACAAATTGAAATGGACTGTTATAAAAATAAATTAGTGTTGAAAATCTTCATTGAAGATTTTCAACACTAATTTATTTTTATAACAGTCCATTTCAATTTGTTACAAAAAGATTTTCAACACAAATTTATTTTTATTCCTTTAATGTCACATTTCAGGTATGTATGAAATTGTTTATTCAGCAATAATCCTTATCTTTTCACAGGGGTCTTATAAGAACATCTCAATCTTTAATGAGTTAGCAATTGAAACCCAATTAAGAGCTTTTAATACTTTTAATTATGTTAGTATAACCACAATGGATTTTCCAATTCCAGAACAGATAAAAAGCTTTTGTCATGGTTTCAGTCTTCAAAGGGGCGGTCTCTCAAGACAGGTCCATTATGGCATAAAAATACAAGTTGGTGCCAGGTCACAGTGGTCTCTCAAGACAGGTGGTCTCTCAAGACAGGTGGTCTCCCATAGCAGGTCCATTATAGAGTAAAACCAATCGGTGCCTGGCAGATGTGGTCTCTCAAGACAGGTGGTCTCTCAAGACAGGTTTTACTGTATATAGAAAACACGGTATTTCTGAAAAACTGTTGACAATGGCACATAGGCTAAGCCAATGAGTCACAATCAGAACTGTTAACCTCTGAAGGTGACTGTCAGTGAGATTTTGATGAGCTCTCAGTGAGATTTGGATGCTTGTCAGTGAGATTTTTGCGTGCGGCCAATACATCAATATTTTCCTTGTTATGCCTCCCACGGTCGCACCCGGGGGCACCCCCCCCCCCAACCCAAATGCATTATATTTCATTTTAATAATTTATTTTTGAACACTTTTAATGGTATTTGTCAGTAAAAGCGTACAAATATGGATATCACTGGTGAAAGACCCTCCCCTCCACGGTCGCACCCCCCCCAACCCAAATGCATTATATTTCATTTTAATAATTTATTTTTTAACACTTTTAATGGTATTTGTCAGTAAAAGCGTACAAATATGGATATCACTGGTGAGAGACCCTCCCCTCCCCCTCCCCTCCCGACACACACACAAATGTGAGTGGATGCCTATCTAGCTTTTGCCTGTACCAACACCCCCCACCCTCCCCCCTCAGTCCGGCCATTTTTCCTTGCTCATGCAAGCCCATCCCGATGCTTCAATACATGGTGGCTGAAACATCTTGGGCCGAAACGTCCCAGGACCAAAACGTTCAAGAACCAACACAAGCATTCCTTCTTTGTTCATGTCATTTATTCCTGTAAATTCTTTGTTCAATCTGTACATTTTTAGTAAGAAAATATTCATTCTTATCTTTTGACAGGTTTTATTGTACAAAAAAATTACTCAATGTTAACAATACACATCGTTTGGCTTTAAAAAAAAAACACCTGTTGTTGCCGGTACAATGTAGTTGTGTGTGATTGTGGTAATTTCGTTTTTTTTAATTTTAAATTGTGTTTATTTAAAAAAAATATTTGGACTGTGTTTTGTATTACTCACGTTTGAGAAGGTGCCCTCAGTATTCGTAACTCCCATTGTGAAAAAAAGCAAAGAAAATAATCCTGTTGGTTCAAAATGAAGACAAAATACACAGCTGGACATTATTCTGAATCTGTTTGTATATAAGTGAAGGGAGGTAACTTAATTCTTGTGATATCTCACACAGATTTTTTTCAGTTTTCAACAAACTTTCAATTATATTTTTTTTTACACAAAACGGGTAAATTTGGTATGAACTATAACAATAGTATATATAAAAGGTCAGCTGAAGTTAATTATACTTGAGAGATTATATTTTTATTTAATTTATATTTCAAGTTTATATAATTCTGATTTCACGTAACCGCGACAGAAAAACCTGTATTATATGTGATGTATTCCATGTTACTAAACATTCCTACGAAAATTTATTCAAATCAGAACTTTCATACAGAAGTTCCGTACAAAAAACTGATTGCACTAATTTTGGTACAAAAAGGCTGCTGGCCACCATCTTGAATTTTGGACCGCACCCAAAAACACTCATTCTCGTCCCACAGTGATAACAAAGGTACCCAAGAAGTTTCGTAAAGATCGGTTCATAAATATGGCCTCTAGCTCGAGCCATATGGAAGTTGTGTACAAAAAATTGTTGGACCTAATTTCAGTACAAAATGGCCACTGGCAGCCATCTTGAATTTTGGACCGCACCCAGAAACACTCGTTCTCATCCCAAGGTGATAACAAATGTACCCAAGAAGTTTTGTGAAGATCAGTTCACAAATACAGCCTCAATCCCAAGCCATATTGACACATGCACTTAATGTGTATAAGTAGCACTGAATAAATCAAAGTTCATCTAATTTGCATAATTTCTGCTCGAGAAAAAAACCCATATTATATGTGATGTATTCCATGTTACTAAACATTCATACAGAAATTTATTCAAATCAGAACTTTCATACAGAAGTTCTGTCCAAAAAACTGATTGCACTAATTTTGGCACAAAATGGATGCCGCCAGCCATCTTGGATTTTGGACCGCACTCAAAAACACTTGTTCTCGCCCCACAGGGATAACAAAGGTGCCCAAGAAGTTTTGTAAAGATCGGTTCATAAATACGGCCTCTAGCCCGAGCCGTATTGACATTTGCAGTTACACTGCTGAAAGTAACATTAAATAGATCAACGTTAGTCTAATTGGCATAATTTATGCACAAGAAAAAAAACCCGTATTATATGTGATGTATCCCTTGGTACTAAACATTCACACAAAAAATTATTCAAATCAGTGCTCTCATATGGAAGTTCTGCACAAAAATCTGATTGCACCTAATTTTGTACAAAGGTACCCAAGAAGTTTCGTAAAGAACGGTTCATAAATATGGCCTCTAGCCGAGCGGTATTGGTATTTGCAGTTACACTGCTGAAAGTAACATTAAATAGATCAACGTTAGTCTAATTGGCATAATTTACGCACGAGAAAAAAACCTGTATTATATGTGATGTATCCCATGGTACTAAACATTCATACAAAAAATTATTCAAATCAGAGCTTTCATATGGAAGTTCTGCGCAAAAATCAGATTGCACCTAATTTTGTACAAAACGGCTGCCAGAGGCCGTCTTGAATTTCGGACCGGACCCAAAAACACTCGTTCTCGTCTCACGGTGATAACAAAGGTACCCAAGAAGTTTTGTAAAGATTGGTTCATAAATACGGCCTCTAGCCCGAGCCGTGTGTATGGCGTGATGGACAGAGAGACGGACGATGGGCCATGACAATACCTCAAATTTGGCTTCGCCAAGGTTGAGCTAAAAATTGCATGAAATTTTGTCATTTTAACACTAGAAATTACGACTTGCATGATGTTTTTGTTAAGCGCTAATCCCAAATAACCAATCTTGAGCAACTTTCACAATTTTACGCATGATACCTTACTTTAACATTGGCAAAAAGTGCAGTCATACTAAAAACCAAGAACAACCAAGAGCAATATAAAACTAGAACTATCACTGAAGGTGATTAATACACCCACTTCCTGTTTACTAGAATGCACCTCTGAATGTTGAGTTTGAAAAACCAATAATAAATCCAAGTTCATGAGAGATAACTTGGTTAAAATTGTCACAGATCAAAAATTTTGGAATATGCATATAGCCACTTGTTCGTCATAAGGTTTGAGAAGTTTGATCAAAAGTGGTTTATTAATGAAGGAGGTGTTCCACACACAAAAATCCCATGTACAAATCTATATTAAATCTTCAAAGTCAAAAGGGAGATAACCTCGTAAAAATCACCACCGATGAAGAATTTGGAAATATGTGCATGTTCACTCATTAGTGGCTGTGTTTAAGAAGTTTCATCAAAATTGGTTCAAAAATGTGGGAAGAGTTGTGCACACAAGGATCACATTTGAAAATCCCTAAAAAATATAAGTTCTGGGGAGATAAACTGGTTAAAATTGTCGCAGATGACAAAATTTAAGAATATGTGCATGTTAAGTTGCTAGCCATGTTTGAGAAATTTCATCAAAATCGGTTCAATAATGTAAGAGGAGTTGCGTGCACAAATTCGGACAGACGGATGGATGGATGGGTGTACAGGGCATCAACAATATAGCCCCACTTCTCTGAATGATTAAATTTTTAATGCTTTATCATCAAATAATACAGAATGTTATTTTATTATATTAGTAAATCATTCTACATACTATTGATACTAATTAATATTAGTTGATTTTATTCATGTATTTTTAGCGATTTCAGTAATCACATTGCAGTAGCATGTGATTTGTTTGTGTCACTGGAAAAGTAGGCATGTCAAGGGAGATAACTACACTGTATAACTATACATGTCAATGAGTTTGATTTTCTAATGAATTAAAACAACCATTCAATGAAAGTGTCAATGACACTGTAGCTCAACTTGTCAAGACATGTACCTGTATAGTATGTGACCCAGCAATGACAAACATCTAGGTAATGACCTGATAACAAAGGTACATATAAAGTATTGTAACGGCCTGTACATAAATACTGACCGTAGCCTGTAACAAATGTATAGGTAAAGTATTGTAAAGGTGGGTGACAGTCAAATGCTAAACTAGAAAAGAAATCTTTGAATCCCAGAGTGGGTCTGACTGAACCCCAAAATATTTGTTCTCATAGCGCAGTGATAACAAAGGCACCCCAAAACACACTCATTCCTGTCCCAAGATGAAAACAAAGGTACCCAAGAAGTTTCGTGAAGATCAGTTCATAAATACGAGCTGTATAGAAGTTGTGACAAAAAACTGATTGGACCTAATTTCGGTACAAAATGGTCACTGGCAGCCATGTTGAATTTTGGACCGCACTCAGAAACACTCGTTCTCGTCCCAAGGTATTAACAAAGGTACCCAAGAAGTTTCGTGAAGATCGGTTGATAAATACAGCCTCTAGCCCGAGCCGTATTGACATGTGCACTTACAGTGTATAAGTAGCACTAAATAAATCAAAATTCATCTAATTTGCATAATTTCTGCACGAGAAAAAAACCCGTTCTGTATGTGATGTATTCCATTTTACTAAACATTCATACAAAAATTTATTCAAATTAGAACTTTCATACAGAAGTTCTGTACAAAAGACTGATTGCACTAATTTTTATATAAAATGGCTGCTGGTGGCCATGTTGAATTACGGACCACACCCCAAAACACCCGTTCTAATCCCACGGTGATAACAAAGGTACCCAAGACGTTTCGTAAAGATTGGTTCATAAATATGGCCTCTAGCCTGAGCCGTATAGAAGTTGTGTACAAAAAACTGATTAGACCTAATTTCGGTACAATATGGCCACTGGCAGCCATCTTGAATTTCGGACCGCACTCAGAAACACTTGTTCTCGTCCCAAGGTGATAGCAGAGGTACCCAAGAAGTTTCGTGAAGATCGGTTGATAAATACAGCCTCTAGCCCGAGCCGTATTGACATGTGTACTTACTGTGTGTAAGTAGCACTGAAAAAATCAAAGTTCATCTAATTTGCATAATTTCTGCACGAGAAAAAAACCTGTATTATATGTGATGTATCCCATGGTACTAAACATTCACACAAAAAATTATTCAAATCAGAGCTTTCGTGTGGATGTTTTGTGCAAAAATCTGATTGCACCTAATTTTGAACAGAATGGCTGCCAGCGGCCATCTTGAATTTCGGACCGCACCCAAAAACACTCGTTCTCGTCCCACGGTGATACCAAAGGTACCCAAGAAGTTTCGTAAAGATAGGTTTATAAATGCGGCCTCTAGCCCGAGCCGTATTGGCATTTGCACTGACAGTGCTGAAAGTAACACTAAATACATCAAAGTTAGTCTAATTTGCCTAATTTACGTACGAGAAAAAAACCCGTATTATATGTGATGTATCCCATGGTACTAAACATTCATACAAAAAATTATTCAAATCAGCGCTTTCATATGGAAGTTCTGTGTAAAAAACAGATTTCTGCATTGTCGGTACAAAATGGCAGCTGGCAGCCATCTTGAATTTCGGACTGGACCCCAAAACACTTGTTCTCGTCCCACGGTCATAACAAAGGTACCCAAGAAGTTTCGTAAAGATCGGTTCATAAATACGGCCTCTAGCCTGAGCCGTATTGAATTGTTGACGTACAGACGGCCAGACGGACGACTGGCCATGGCATAAGCTCAAATTTGGCTTCGCCAAAGTTGATCTAAAAATGATTAATTGAATCAATAGAGTTCTTTGCAGTTTTCATTGACATTTACCCTAGAAATCTATTTCTGGTGAAAGAACTAAAGCATAAGGTTTCTGAGTGAAATTGGCCAAGTATTTGATCGCCATTTCAAGTTAGCATGGCCATAATTTTAGGTTTACTTTACTGTCTGTGGCTGGCTTCGGGTGTCCAGAATGATAATACTGTACATCATAGTATTTTTCCTGAAACACCACAATATTTTTTCTCCCAATACAACTCAGACCGAGCCAGCAAACATGCAAGTAATGCCATACACATCAATAACTCACAAAAATAATCTGTATCGCATACTAGAGCTTGACATTCAAAGCTTAAACAAAACTTTTATTGGGATTGCAACATTATATCTTTGTACCTGTTCCTCTGTGGTATACTATCATTAACTGGTTGCCATGTGCAGCCATGGAAACAACTGGTCCAGCTAAAGTAAAAATCTCTTTCTGAATTCCACCATTTGATATTACTCTCACATTTCTTTGGTCTGTGGCTACAGCAGACCAGCCTTCTCCAACTACCAGTGCCTAGAAATGTATAAACAAGAAATAAAATGTTATTTCCCCACCTGAAAGCAATGTTTTAATTGCATCATTATTGAATGATTCTTTTCTCAATGTAACCGATTTATCCACCCAGTGCTATACACAAAAACAACATTCAAATTTGTTATTTCAATTTTTGCTTCCAAAACACAGTTGACACCTTGATTAGAACAAGCTAACTGAACTCATTCCAATAACAGGATCATAAGCTGTTTTGGAAGTACTGAATAAATTTTTTCAGTTAGGCCCCACAAAGTAGATCTTCATTTCTCAGGCCATTTTTTGTAAAATTGCATGTGGGCAGGTGGGCATTTCTTTATTTTATTTTTTATTTTTGTAATTATTTCTTGGCCATTAAAAAGTTCATGTTCTTGGTTTGTTTTATGTCTTAGGCTTCACAATCTACAGAATAGCATGGGTGGTGGTGTATTACGTCCCTCGAGTGCAAGAAAGCTTTGCAATGCTAAAGCATTGCAAAGTCTTGTTGCACTCGTGGGACAATTTTATTGACTTGGTCAGATTTTAACCATTTAATTTTTATTTTTTTAAGTTTGCATGGGTTATAAAACGAGAGCATGCGGCAGCCAAAAGGACTATGCAGGAGGACCTGAGAAACAGATTTTTAATGTTATTAAGCCTATGTGGAATATTTTCTTGCTTCTCAGGCAATTTTTTCACAATTTTATGTGGGAGGGGGGCTTTTTTTCTTCTTTTTGCGTTAACATAATAGTCCTGAAAATTGCTGGAATTAGAAATGTAACTCCTTACACAATTATGTGGAAAAACTAGTGTTTTCAGCAGTGAAAATTTTCCAAAATGCAGTTGTAAATTTAACCAACTATATCTTGTTTGACAAGAGCTCAGACAGCTCTGACAAATAAAATATAGTTGGTTAAATATGTAGTCTTTCAGGAGCAAAATACTGTAATCGAAGAGATCTCCAGGTAAAAATAATGAGGCAGATTTTCAATGACAAGCGTGGTGCTTGAGAAACAATAAAGTATTTTTTAGTAGCCTTACCTTGGAAAAAAATAAATATTGTCTTTTTTTGGCAGTGTTAGTTAAAGGATTAACAGTTTTATTGCCCAAGTGATCTCATATACACAAACAGCTCCATCTAGATGTTAACATTGTAGAGAATAGCAGGGAACTAGAAGTTAACTTATCCATGAACAGGAATATTTTTAGAATAATTGTTTTCCTTCATGGCACTGTTGTGAGGTATATCTCATAAAACCAAAGGATATATCAAACAGTGATGTGCCTATTTAAAATAAGTGCTGGCTGGCAATAAAAGAATCTGACCAGGCAACCATAATGTGGCCCATCTGAGAAAAATTTTCATTTTCACCCCTCTGAACAGTCCTGAAATATGAAAAATTTATAGTAATTTGAATATTTTTTATGCTTACCAATGGCCCACAGGGTTTTTTTTTACCGACGAGAGGGGCCGATAATCGGCCCCATTCCCAATCGAAAATAGTCTCTTTTTTTCCCAATTTGCTCTAAAAAATTCCCAATTGACTCCAGTTGGGAATTCATTTCTGTGTGACCAGTTGATTGTTTATAACTGACAAGGACCGAATATTCAGCAGTGGGCTTCCAAATGTGAATTGTTTCAGTGCGATTGGCATTCACTTCTGTTGATTTGAAACCGTATTGACAATGTTTTCCTGGATGTCGGCGATCGAAATTAACTCCCTTGATGTGCAGCAATGATAATTGAACGACTCGCAGTGAGCGAAGGAAAGTGACAAATTGCATTGCTGTAAACCATAACTGTTCACGAACGGTACCTAACTTTCGTTACCATGTGTTTCTTGAACCACGGTACCGATTTTTAAGTTCCGTTTTCGTCTGAAATCGAGTCAGATAACCTGTATTTTATCCAAACCACTCCCCAGTCTGATACTCTTGCAACTTGATATCATGAAACCCCGAATCGCCCCCAGGTCGAACCGTCCTCAATTATTTTACCCATCCGTCCCCCAGGTCTGACACTCCTGCTGACTGATCCCAAATTGTTCCCTGGCCGAACTGTCCCAATTTATTTTACCCAAACTGAACACAGGTCTGATACTCCTGCTGACTGAATTTTTCTTGGGGCAGTTCGACCAGGGCTCGCTTCGACCAGGGGACGGTTGACGCGGCTCTGTGGCAATCAACATGTAAACTGCACTTCCGTTTTGTGAAAGTCTGTTGATATTCACGATGTCACACAATTCAAAATACTACCGAAAAAGGGTTATGAAGGAAACAGAAGCTAATTGCCAATCGATCAAGAAGTTTTTACGCAAGGGGTGGTCAGAATGTTCCGAAGATGTTAATAATACATCGGAATCGCGCAATTTAAATGCACAGAGCACGTCTTCTAGTGATTCATGCCGTGCATTAAACAAAGGTACATGTATTAATCGCGATGACGTTCCAACAGCAGAAAGTTCAAAAACTGAAAGTACTGGCGGCATACAAACTGATTCAGCCGATCGCGATAATAGTGAATCTGACTTGGACTACGATAATGAAATAGCCCACAGATTGGACAAGAGACTCTTTGCCAGCATGAAATACGAATCCGAGTATAAATGGTTGTATTACAATATGACAAAACAAGGCTATATCTGCAAGTATTGTGAACTGTTCGCACCAATACTAACGCCAGGATTGTCACGTGCATTCGTAGAACAAGGTGTTCTTCTGGGTTCCCACCCTAGCAGAAAGTTGGACAAACATGACTGTAGTGAACGCCACCAAAAGGCTCTGCATATATTTCAAACACGAAAACAAAGCAGCCGTGAAAAACCAAGGGCTTTACTCAAGTTATGGGATAAAGTTGTAAAAGCAAATGTAGAAAAGGATGAACAGAAAAAGATTGGCAAATCGTAATTACATTTCTAAAATAATTCAAGCTGAGTACTTTCTAGTTAGGAAGAAATGGGCTGTGAGTGAGAATCTCGAGGACTTTGTTATATTTCTGAAACAAGTTGGTGTTCCTGGTATAGAAGAATTTCAAAATGAAAATTCAGAGGTAACTTACCTGTCATCCAGTACAGCTACTGAACTACTTACCTGTATTAGTGCCAGGCTTGAACATCAAACATTGAATTCACTCAGAAATGCAACTGAGTTCTCCCACTTAACAGACGAATCAACAGATGAAAGAAACAGAACTCAACTGACAATTCTGTGCAAGTGGGAGTGTGATGGAGACTTCACTGAGAAGTATGTTGGATTAGTGGAGGTGGGTTGGACTGATGCTAAAAGTTCACTGGACTACATTCTGCAATTTTTTATTGCTAAAGGTGTTGATATTAAGAAAGTTAAATTTGTGGCTTTGGATGGAACCAACACTATGTCTGGGGAGAAGTCGGGTTTGCAGAAACGTATAAGACATGTTGCACCACATTCGATCTACATTAACTGTAGAAACCATAGACTAGCTTTGTGCATCAAGCACTTGATTGTCAAACCTGAGTTTAAAATAACGACTGAACTAGACAATACCCTCATGTCATTATGGAAGTTGTTTGAGTATTCTCCACAGCGATTTCATGTTCTCAAAGAACTTCAACAGGTGTATGGTGAGAAAACCTACACTATGATTCGTGCAGTGCCCACTAGATGGCTCTCACACCATGGTGCTTGTGTAAGAGTGGTGAACAGATATGCTGTAATGTGTTTCCAATCATGATGAAACTGTTGAGATACAGTTTAATTATACCAGCATCTACAGCTTCTGTAGAGAGGTCATTTTCTTTGATGAATCTATTGTGCACTCCACTGCGCAACAGACTGGGACAAGACAGACTTGATAGTCTCATGCAAATATGCTCAGGGCCACCCACACTAAACCAGACAGACATAGATTGGATCATAGATGAGTTCAAGAATTCAGGTGATAGGAAAGTTACATTGTGAAGTTCACAATGCAACTTACCTTTCACCTGAATTCTGAACAGTTGTGTAAATTACTAATCCAACATTTCCTACAGTAACACACACTCACTGTTACTAAGTAAGTAGCAATGACATTGAGTTGGGACCTGCAGATTAACAGACAACATCACAAGTGTTGTGTTTTTTGTTCATTTAAATTTTATTTAAATAATAGACACTGATTACATTATTTGAAATCAAAAACCAGTTTCAAGTTCTGTTATTCTGTTGAGTAGTTTAAGATAAAGTACAAGTTTTCTTATAGGAAGTCATGTGTGAGGACATAATCATTAGACAGGTGAATCCCTGGCAAAAGAGGGGGTAGTGCTCCCACCGACCGTCAGCACCAACCAGGTAAGTCGGGGCGCGTATAATCACTCACTAAAACATTGATTTCTCACAAGGATAACATGCTGGTAAGTTCATTTATTTTTGCCGCCAGTCGCTCACATAAATTCCCAATTTTGACCCCCGCGACGCTAATTTTCCCAACTGGAAAGGCCCCTGGACCCTTTCCCAAAAAGGGTAGAAAAATCCCTGGCCCATATTTAGCTGGTCAAACTCAAAACTTTTAAGGGCCAAACACAAATTTGGAACCCCTCCCAACCCCCAAAATTTGCGTATATATAAATCCAGAAATTTAAAGTCCTATACAGTCCTCCATACCTTTATACACTGCGCATGCACCGCAAGCAGGAAGCAATGGAAATTGGCGTCAGCCATCATTCTTACCAGAATGTGTGCCTGATAAAGTAGAAAATCCAGTGGGGAGGAGTGAGTGCCCACTCACGGGAGGGCCATTCCCATCTGGGCCATTGGTAAATATAAAAAATATACAAATTACTAAAAATTTTCATATTTTTCTACTGCCCCAATGGCCCAGACTTAGCTGAATAGTAAAAAAAGGCTGGAGGGCCTAGGACTTAAAGGAAGAGCAGGCTAAATTTCAGCTCCTAAGCGTAAAGGAGGACTCCCAAAGGTGAAAAGGAGATTAAAATATGAGGAATTACATATATCCTTCTCTATACAACAATAGAGAAGGACACACCACCAACAAAAAATAAAAGGAGCAATAGCCAAGTGAATCCTTATTACTTAGCATAAACGATTACGCGGATTGGGTGTAAAAAGCCCCAATTTTAAGGCTAGTCCAGAATAAGACGCTTAAAATTAGGAAAGGCATGTCCAAGAGTTGGAGACTAACGACCGCAGACACACACCTTATACAATGCAACACACTAAGCTGTACATAAAAGATCTGTATTATCTATAGACAATAACAGCTTCACCCATAGTTACACACTCACTATAAGGCCAGAAGAGGTAAGGAGACCCCCCCCCCCCCCCCCCCCCTTTTTTTTTAAGGAAATTAACCTTCAAAACAAAGAGGAAAGCAGCCTGGAATCAGTGATAAAGCAGTACTGAAGAATATCAGAAAAGAAATCTAAATTTAAGCTGTTGTGACCAATACGTCACCTTCCTAAGGCATCTAGAGCTAAACGGAATCAACTGTTCAAAACTCAAGACAAAGATAAAGCTCCAACTTCCTTAGCGGAGATCTTATAATAAAATCAAAAGCTTCTTAAATGTGTACTGCATCTGGAATATCCAGGCAGCAAAATGTCAAAGTACTGACTGGGCTGAACATTGTTAGTACGGATGAGAATCGGTGATATTAATATGTTACAACCTTAAAACTTGTCCAATAGAATTCCAATGGAAAATTATCTGTGAGAACTTATACGCTTCTGAGCCAACCAACAGGCCACTGCATCCCGGTGTACAAGTGATTCCCAATAAATGAACTTCCAAACTGTAACCGTTCAAACCTACGAGAATGAGAGAGTAGGATTCCCCATGAGTACCGCTTCCGGTTGAAGACTGGATTCAGAACCTGGAATGGGATATGATTAAACAAGAAGGGTGTGTCCATCCACATTAGCTCACCAACACATGGCATGCAATAAATCTAGGCTTATTACAAATCTGCAAAAGTGTCAATGACACTGTAGCTCAACTTGTTAAGACATGTACATGTATAGTATGTGACACTGCAATGACAAACATCTAGGTAATGACCTGATAACAAAGGTACATATAAAGTATTGTAACGGTCTGTACATAAATACTGACCGTAGCCTGTAACAAATGTATAGGTAAAGTATTGTATAGGTGGGTGACAGTCAGATGCTAAACTAGAAAAGAAATCTTTGAGTCCCAGAGTGGGTCTGACTGAACCCCCAAATATTTGTTCTCATAGCACAGTGATAACAAAGGCACCCCAAAACACACTTGTTCCTGTCCAAGGTGAAAACAAAGGGACCCCAGAAGTTTCGTGAAGATCAGTTCATAAATACGAGCTGTATAGAAGTTGTGACAAAAACTGATTGGACCTAATTTCGGTACAAAATGGCCACTGGCAGCCATCTTGAATTTTGGACCACACCCAGAAACACTCGTTCTCGTCCCAAGGTGATAACAAAGGTACCCAAGAAGTTTTGTGAAGATCGGTTCATAAATACAGCTTCTTGCCCGAGCCGTATTGACATGTGCACTTACAGTGTATAAGCTGCACTGAATAAATCAAAGTTCATTTAATTTGCATAATTTCTGCTTGAGAAAAAAACCCATACTCCATGTTTCTAAACATTCATACAAAAAATTATTCAAATCAGAGCTTTCATATGGAAGTTCTGTACAAAAAACAGATTTCTGCATCGTCGGTACAAAATGGCGGCTGGCAGCCATCTTGAATTTCGGACTGCACTCAAAAACACTCGTTCTCGTCCCATGGTCATAACAAAGGTACCCAAGAAGTTTCGTAAAGATCAGTTCCTAAATGCAGCCTCTAGCCCGAGCCATATCCAATTGTTGACGTACGGACAGACGGCCAGACGGACAAATGGCCAGACAGACGACGGGCCATGACAAAAGCTCAAATTTGGCTTCGCCAAAGTTGAGCTAAAAATGTCCGGTCATGTACATGCATAGCAAAACAGGCCAGAAATTTTCTAAGTCCACACTGACAAAAAGTCTGACATTGCAAAACAGGTTAGAAATTTTTCTAAGTCCACAGTGACAAAAAAAGTCTAACATTGCATTAAAAAGGTCCAAAATGTCTGAAAATGGCCGGCCAAGGGTTAATGTCATCTTATATTGATGCATTTAACACATATATGAAATATGAAAGCCACAGCATACCAGTGGTAGCCTCCACTCATGTGTAGGAAAAGAGGTCAGAATTTTTCTAAGTCCACAGTGACAAAAAAAGTCTAACATTACATTAAAAAAGTCCAAAAACTCCGAAAAATGTCCGGCCAAGGGATAATGTCATCTTATATTGATGCATTTAACACATATATGAAATATGGTAGCCTCCACTCATGTATAGGAAAAGAGGTCAGAAATTTTCTAAGTCCACACTGACAAAAAGTCTAATTTTGCATTAAAAAAGTCCAAAATCTCCGAAAAGTTAAAAAATTTATAGTGATTTATATATTTTTTATACTTACCAATGACCCAGACTTAGCTGGTGCTAACTCTAACAAAACCAGGGCCAAACACAAATTTTGCCCCCCAATCCCCAAAATTTGCATCCAAAACAAAAAGAAATCATGTCCTATAGGACCTCCATACTACGCCCCCACTGCGCATGCGCAGTGTCAAGGACGTCCCGAAACTGGCGCCAATTATCATTCTTACTGGCAGTGCCTGGTCAGCGCTATGTACTCAGCGGGGAGGCAAGAGTTCCCAACTCCTGGGAGGGCCATCCCCGTCTGGGTCATTGGTAAGTATAAAAAATATATAAATTACTATAAATTTTTTAACATTTTTATACTGTACCAATGACCCAGACTTAGCTGAATAGTAAACAGGCTGGAGGGCCTAGGACATAGAGGAAAACCCAATAAGCTCAACTATATAAAAAAGAGGTAACCCCTTAAGGAGAAAAGGAGTATTAGGCTTTACATGTATCTTTCTTATTTAATATTAAATTAGAAAGATACAATACCCTTAATAATTGAGCACAATAATATTCATGTTCTCTATTAACATCCAGTATAACCCTTATACTAATTATTTCTAAAGTAAGCCAATAAATAAAGTAGTCCAGAGAATTGAGACTCTTTATAGTCATTTAAAAGTGTCCGAGTATTGTATATTAAAGCCTGTTTGACACTTGACATATACAAATGCTTCACACCGAGCTACACCTTAAAAATAAGACATGAATGAATTTTAACATTAATATTACACTTTATAACCATCCCGGAAGCGACTCAGAAATACTGACTTGGAGGAGGCATTCCCTTGCTTTTCACTATAAAGCAGGTAACCTAAGGGAACACCCGCCCCCCCCCCCCCTTCCCCTTGCCCTGGGTCAAATAGCCCAGAGCGAAGAGGGCAGCCGGACGGAGTCACTGCCAGAACAGAAAGCCTGCATAACTATAGTTGCAACTGTTTAGTGGACGACATTCTGAGCAACAGATAACGGACCTAAATAATGCAGGTCTCCAGAAATGGACTCAATATTTCTGAGATAAAAATTCGTGAATGTGGATGGCTGAGACCAATAAGCAGCCTTCATTAAATCTGTAATAGCAACACTATTAGCATAAGCCCAAGAAGTAGCAAGAGCTCTTACTTCATGAGCGGAAATCTTAAGCACAGACTGCTGAGAAGAAGATAAACTCTCATAAGCAGTACGGATAGTTAACTGAATCCATCTAGCAATAGAATGGACCGAAATGTCCCTTCTATTAGGCATCAAAGACAGAAAGAAACGTTTCCGTCCCTTTCTGATAAACTGAGATCTCTGTTTATAGATACGTAACGCTCTAACAGGACAGAGTAAAGGCCTACGCCCGTCTGAAGACGGAAGAGCCTTAATAACAATAGGTTCCGGATATTTATTAGGAGCCTGATTCTTAGCTAAAAAACCCACATTAGTAGTGAAGGTGATAGTGTTCCCGACACTACGATGGTGAGAATCATCCACCGACAGAGCATGAAGCTCACTGACTCTTCTAGCAGAAGAGAAAGCTAAGAGAAAAGCTGTCTTATAAGATAAGAATTTGAAATCTACTGTCCCAAGAGGTTCAAATGGCTTTTCCTTCAATTTAAGAAGAACCCAAGCTAAATTCCATTTAGGAATTAATCTAAGAGTTCTGGGTCTATTTATCGAGAAGTTTCTAACCAACTTAGATAAAGAGACATTAGATCCAATTTGTAAACTATCATGATGTGCATAGGTATCAGATAACATAGACCTATAACCCTTAATAGTAACAGGCTGCAGTTTGATTTCGTCAAACAAGTATACTAGAAAGTTTGCAATGTCTGGTATAGAGGGATCAAAAATATCTACAGAATGATCCCTACACCAACGACGAAAAACCTTCCACTTAGCCTCCTACAGTTAGAAATTGCGTCCACTGCTCGTCCTGTAAAGTGCTTGCCATGCAAGAAGGACCGCACAACGGAAAAACGTGAAGGTTGAGACCTTGCGGGTTGTGATGGAGTTGGCGCGATTTCGACTGCGAAAGAAGATCCTCCCGTGGAGGAAGCTTTCGCGCTAGGTCCCACAACACACACCTGAGTAGATTTATCCACGGTCTCTGTGGCGACAGAGATGCTACCAACAGAATCTTGCATTGAGATTGTTTAATCTTTAGCAATACTTGTTGAATTAACGGCGCTGGAGGATACGCATATCCTATCATTCCGTCCCAAGGGATCGACAGAGCGTCTACTGCAAATGCTCTTGGATCCGGACACGGAGACACATACGTCTGCAACTGATTGTTGAGATGTGTCGCAAATAAGTCTATCATTGGCCGTTCCCATTGGTAGCAAATCTGATTGAATACTTGTTTGTTGAGAGTCCACTCCGACGGCAACAAGCGACCCTTTCGTGAAAGGGAGTCTGCTAGCACATTCAGACGACCCGGTATGTGACGGACCGAAAGAAGAACCTGATGTTCTAGCGCAAACAGAAGGATTCTTTCCATTAGATTGAACAACGGAACTGAATGAGTGCCTCCCTGATTCCGTATATACGCCACTACTGTCGTATTGTCGGATAGGATTTGGACATGAGTATTGTGAATAATGTCCATCCAATGACGTAACGCAAGCCAAATTGACATCATTTCCTTGATGTTTATGTGCTTGCACAGGAATTGCGGATCCCAAAGACCCTGGCATCTCGAATCCGTTGGGATCAATGATGCACCCCAACCTGTTTGACTGGCATCCGTCATAATGGTAAAACTCGGATCCGGCAACTGCAGCGGAACTCCCTGAGTTAACCACTGAATGTTTGCCCAAGTCTGAATCTCTTGTTTCACTTGATCTGACAAGAGAACGTCTACGTCGAGCGAATGAATTTTCACACTCCAATTCTGAGTCAAGAAAATTTGGAGAGGACGCGTGCGTAATCGCCCCATCGGAATTAGATCCGCAGCGGCTCCGCACAGACCTATCAGTCTCATAAATTCTCTCGCTGTGACTTTGTCTGCGTGCAGACAATAGCGAGCGTAACAACTGACTAATTTCGCTCTGGTTAACGGCAGACGAACGAGATTGTTCTGCGTCTCGAAGCTCATTCCCAGATGAGTGAATGACTTGGACGGCACCAGATCCTACTTCTCCTCGTTTACTATAAAACCGAGACGTCGGAGCAATAGAACTAGATTCTGAACATCGTTCTGAAGCGTTAACTCGTTGCCGTACCGCTGAAGAATGTCGTCCAGGTAGGCCGACGTTACCGCAGACGAATGAGCTCGGAAATAGATCATTACCGAGTTCATTACCCGAGTGAAAGCCCAGGGTGCTAGATTCAATCCGAAGCACATCGCCCGGAATTGATACACCACTCCTAGGACTGCGAAGCGTAGATACTTTCTGAATGTCGGATGTACCATGACGTGAAAGTACGCATCTTTGAGATCTATGCTTGTTGCATAATCGTTCACTCGAATACTCGCTCTGACCGACCGAATTGTCTCCATATAAAATTTCGGAGCGACGATCAGCTTGTTTATCCAGCTCAAATCTATGACTGGACGGAACGAGCCGTCTGGTTTCGGAACCAGAAACAGATGGCTGTAGAATCCCGGAGTCTCCTGGTTTTCTACGACCTCTACCGCGTTCTTCATTAAAAGAGACTGCACCTCTGATAACAGAGCGTCTCTTTTCTGCGGATTTGACGGAAGTTGAGTCCACTTTGGACTTCGAGTTAATGGAGGCTTTCGTTTGAAGGATATCTTTAGACCTTCCGAAGTCACTCCTCTCACCCAAGGGTCGTCCGTAATCGACGCCCATTCTTGTGAAAAGCTCGACAACCTTCCGCCAACCGGTACGCGATAGAGGTTTAAGCCATCACCTCCTGGACCTGCGAGGCCTGCGGTAGGAGAAACCACGTCCTCCACGACCCGCACCTCGTCCCATCGACCTCGGGGCGTCCGACCGGTTGTCCTGGCCCGAAGGACGTCCCGAACGAGAGTCGCTACCCTGACGGTCTCTCGAATAAGACCAGGAGGATGCACCGGAACCTCTATAGGAACCTCTCTTGGGCGCATTAGACCCAAAAGTGCCTGTCTTATTCTTGTCTGCTGTATCCGACTTCTTAGAAGCAGATTTGAACAACAGAGAATCCGAAGCTTTCTTTGTAATTTTATCATAAATAGCAGAATGCTTGCCGTCAAAGAGAAGTTCTCCGGAGACCGAAGCGACTCTAAGAGAGTTCTTCACCTTAGTATCCACCAGTGTGGATGTAGCTAGGGCTGCGTCACGTCTAACCAACTCCAGGTTTGCCACAGAAAGGGCGGAGTTACACGTGGAATAAGCTACTGCCCTTGAAAGAAGTCTTAAAGAGGATTGTATATCCTGAAACTCTTTCCCTTGAAGGCGCAGTGATAACGCCTTAGTAAGGTGATCTGCGTAAGATAAGGCATCTAAATTGGCTCTGTTAGACGAAATAGCTGTTTCCAACACCGCGGTTGGAATAGAAGCCGACGACGGTAATGATAGCTCTAAGTCTTCCGCCTCGTCGTCCATACGCAGAGGAACTCTCGGGATACCCTGTCCTGCCGTGTCGAATTTATTCCTTGCATTAATGAAAAACAGGTTGAGAGTATTGGCGGACAAGAAACCTGCTTTCCCCGTCTTGGAAGCAAGTTTAAATATAGCGTCGTTCAATAATTCAAATGTTCTTGCAACATTATTGGACTGCGACGGAAACTCGGGAGCGATGTCCCTGAACCGCTCAAAAAATTCAGAGTCCAATGACGCTATAATCCTCTTGTCCGGAACCGCAGCAGTCTGGCCCGACGGAACAACTTGAGGGAGAAAGTGCCAGATGAAGTCCACAGCAGCTTTATGTTGTTCCGAAAGGGATAGCTCCAAATCATCCGTATCCCTTTCACCATCCGGTCGGACCTCATGATGCTCCCGGTCGTCCGCCCCCGATGCTTCGGCGGAGCGTACTGACCCAGCGTCGTCGGATAATTCTCGATCCGACACCGTTTCTGTCGGCTGCTGGGATGCTGCGATAAGCTGTGCTATCTGCACAAGAATGTCCGGCGTCGAGACCTGCGGAGGCGCAGTCTTTCGCTGCTTCGCCGAGGGCAGCTCTGCATCAGATGGCTCCCGCATACTTTTTCTATGCGAACGTCCGGAGTCCATCGGTCTCGAATCCCTGGCTGCCGGATGGTGTGACCTGGTCGCCGAAGAATCCTTGATCGGCGAAGCTGGTAAGATATCGGCGGTCACGCAGCCAAGGTGCGGTCGTGTGCGCTGACGAGAAGAAGAAGCCTTAGCAGTCTCCGCGGACTGCCTATACAACAGAGCGTCCCGAGCGACGGACGTATGCTCCACTTGCGACACATTTTGTACCACAACATCTGGTCCCAGATGTTGTTGTACGAGAGAGGGGCCTCTCTCGCTCGCGGCCCGGCTGGACCTGGACGAGCTAGGAACCGGACTCAAAGGCTTCCTCCGATCTCGCTTACTATCCGCCGTCACTGGGTGTGCACATTGAATGTTTATAGTGCTCGCATCACCCAACATTTCCTCCTTGACCGCATCGGACGAACCCGGCTGCCGAACCATTCAGTGAATGGATGCTACACCGGGCGAGCTAGCGGACGACATTTGTCTAATCTCCATGAGCACTTTTGCCGCTAGCTCTGAATTCATTTGTGACGATGGAAGCGCACTTGCAGAAGATAACATGGAAACATCACCCTGTTCTTGTTCCTCTGAAATAGAAACTGAGAGAGTAGAGTGACCTTGCGGAGAAAGAGCCGGCATAGCCCTTTCTCCAGTAACATACCGTGACACACGTTTCCAATGTTTGTCATCCCAGTATTGACATATAGAACAGGGATTAGTGCGAGAACACGGACTACAATTAATACAATGATCATGAAAGTCAGAGGAAGATTTCTTCCCATTACAATTTGAACAATATCCTTTCATTGTGAAAAGTCAACAACAAGTCCTAGTTACTCGCACAAATCCCTGACACAAAGATACATAATAACATGATCCATTAATAAATGAAAAAAACAATTGCAAATCAAAATAATTTTGAAAAAATATTTTTTCAGCGAAGCCCAAGTTGCTGAAAAGTAACGTTGAGCCCCGATGGATCCGATGGCAAAGTGTGGTCAAAAATTTTAAATTTATATTAAATAATTAATGAGACACTTACGGATAATATAAATGTATCTTATAGTGAGATAAACTACACCAAAGGCAAACAGCCCCCCTCAAAAAAGGCTGTTGCCAATGTAAACAAACAGTGTAAAACACCAGAAAACATGACTCCAGGCACTGAAAAAACTGGCCCGAAATCAGTCATCAAAATTACACTCTATCTTATGCAAGACAGAAACTCCCGGGGAGAATCTGCAGAACATCAGATGGAAGATGCAGAACACAACGTTTATACACCCATGGGTGAAAACGTAACTATGGGGAAAATAACAGAAAACATTCTGTATCCAAGCAACTCTCCCAGGAAAATTTTAGAAATGAACTTTCTCAAAAATATGCCAAAAGCATGGGAGAATTGCAAGGGGGGACATTAGAAGGCTAGGGGAGAGGAAACACTGAATAAGCAGTGCAACATTTAGCAAGAATGACAACAAGAGGCCCATGCCTCGAAAATAGGCAACTTAACATAATTTCATCAAAAAATTTTAAGTACAGCCCTGATTATTTTTTGTCACTTCTTTTTCCTCTCCTCTTTCTATATCCTCCTTAGAATCACCATTTCTCCAAAAATTACGTGTCTGGCATCCTTTAAACTGAGATTTACAAGCACAAAGATCAGTGAGATGTTGACTGATAAAGGGCCAAACAGAGAATGATAATTGGCGCCAATTTCGGGACGTCCTTGACACTGCGAATGCGCAGTGGGGGCGTAGTATGGAGGTCCTATAGGACATGATTTCTTTTTGTTTTGGATGCAAATTTTGGGGATTGGGGGGCAAAATTTGTGTTTGGCCCTGGTTTTGTTAGAGTTAGCACCAGCTAAGACTGGGTCATTGGTACAGTATAAAAATATATCTGGCCAAGGGTTAATGTCATCTTCTATTGATGCATTTAACATATACATGAAATATGAAAGCCACAGCATACCGGTGGTAGCCTCCACTCATGTATAGGAAAAGAGGTCAGAAATTTTCTAAGTCCATACTGACAAAAAGTCTAACATTGCATTAAAAAAGTGCAAAATCTCCAAAAAATGTCTGGCCAAGGGCTAATGTCATCTTATCTTGATGCATTTAACACATACATGAAATATGAAAGCCATAGCATACCGGTGGTGGCCTCCACTCATATACAGCAGAACAGGTCAGAAGTCCACAATGACAAAAAAGTCCAACATTGCAAAACATAGAAACACAGTATGAGGTGCACAGCAACAGGGCTGAGAGTCAAAGTGGACTGGTACAATAACTTTAACACAACTGTTGACACTGTTGCGCCTCGGGTCATGACATAAGCTCACACAACTTCATTGGTGAGCTAAAAAAAACGTCAAGGACTGTCCCAATTTGAATCATTGTTTCTTAGGTCTACTGAAACCAACGACTGTTCGGAGAATGAAATTATACAACTCCGAATAATGAAGAACAAGAGGCCCCATTGGGCCTTAATCGCTCACCTGCCAAAGTGGTTCAAAGAAGTATTTGGGGGTCACATTCAGTTAGACATCAACACTACAAAGGAATGAAGTCATGAAATTTTATGGAAAAACACTAAGGAATGGATTTGAACAAACCTGAGCCTAACATGCTCCACCCTGCCACCCCCACCCATAGAGAGCCCAAATATTAAGACAGGGACTCAAATTAAACAAACTTGAATCTGATCCCCCTTGAGATGTTCTATACCAAATATGAAAGAATTCTGACTGGTGGATCTGAAGAAGGTTTTTAAAGAAATGTCCTCACATTGCACAAAGTTAAACTTTGGGCCCAAATAGTGAGCCAAAATATTAACCAAGGGACCCGATTTGAACAAACTTGAATCTGACCCACCTAGAGATGTTGTATACCAAATATGAAAGGATTCTGACTGGTGGATCTGAAGTTTTCTTAAGTGGTAGAGCGCTGAATTATTTTTAGTTGCCTGTAGGCACTCTCCCATAAATTATTACAAGGAAATTCCATACAGACTAAATAATTTATCTTCAAAGATAATATGAAAGACATCCACAGAGTTTGAAGCCCTAGAGTTTCAATTCCTGCACTTGAGAGTAAAGCCCACTCAACCAGTTAAACAAGTTGTTCAAAGAAGTATTTTGAATCACATTCAGCTAATTATGGCTCATCAACACTTGAGGAATGAAGTCGTGAAATTATTATAATTCCTTCATAACGCATTTCTAGCAATTTTTTTCCTCAGCTTAATTGACCCCTGGGGTGGTGAGTGGGGTTGGTGGTGATAGGGGTATTTTTTTAGGAAGGGGGGGGGGGGGGGGTTGCATAAAATCACTCTAAATCTTTCAAAATTTATTTTGCATCAAACATTTTGTTACATCTAACTGCCCCCCTCCCCCCACACTGATAAGGAAGCGAGGGGAGGACATAGGGTAAAAACATTTTCACATAAAAGCACTCTAATTCATCTAGGAACTCGATTTTGAAAAGAACCAGACCCAAAATTTTCAGGCTTAATTTTTTTTTCTTTCATCTCAATATTGAACAAAACGCGTAAAAAACTGAATTATTTTTCTCCAAATTTTGGTTCTAAATTTCAGTCGGAACCGGTGTCCCACAGCTATACATTTTTTTGTCTCAAAATTGAACAAAATGCATAAAAAATAATAATAAAAAAAAAATTCCGAAAATTGGTCAAAACAGGACCAAAAATTTTTAATCTAAAATTTTTTTTTTTCCATCTCAAAATTGAACAAAATGCATAAAAACTCTAAAAAAAATCTTTCTTCGAATTTTGGTCAAAAATTTCTAAGTCCGAACCAGATCCCAAATTTTCAACCCAGAGACCCAATTTCAACAAACTTGAATCTGACCCCCCTAGAGAGGATGTATACCAAATGTTAAAGGATTCTGACTGGTGGATCTGAAGAAGAAGATTTTTAAAGAAATTTCCTCATATTGCACTAAGTTAAAATTCGGGCTCCCATAGGGAGCCCAAATATTAACCGAGGAACTCTATTTGAACAAACTTGAATCTGGCCCCTCTAGAGATGACATATACCAAATATGAGAGGATTCTTACTGGTGAATATGAAGAAGAAGATTTTAAAGAAATTTCCTCATATTGCACTAAGTTAAAATTCAAGCTCCCATAGGGAGCCCAAATACTAACCCAGGAACTCGATTTGAACAAAATTGAATCTGGCCCATCTAGAGATGATGTATACCAAATATGAAAAAATTCTGACCACTAGATCTGAAGAAGATATTTAAAGAAATTTCCTCATATTGCACCGAGTTAAAGTTCGGGCTCCCATAGGGAGCCCAAATATTAACCCAACAACTCGATTTGAACAAACTTGAATCTGACCCCCCTAGAGATGTTGTGTACCAACTATGAAAAGATTCGGACAAGTGGATCTGAAGAAGAAGATTTTTAAAGAAATTACTTCATATTGCACAAAGTTAAAATTCAGGAGCCCAAATATTAACCCAGCGACTCGATTTGAACAAGCTTGAATCTGACCACCCTAGAGATGTTGTATACCAAATATGAAAAGATTCTGACCACTGGATCTGAACAAACTTGAATCTGACCCCCCCCCCCCCCCCCCCCCCCCCCCCAGAGATGCTGTATACCAAATATGAAAAGATTCTGACCACTGGATCTGAAGAAGAGTTTTTTTGTATTTTATGGGTGCTATCAGAGTTATGTCCCTTGTGGTGCCCCCCCCATGGGCGTGACAACTTTATTTGAACAAACTTGAATTGACATATGATAGGGAACATGCATACCAGATTTGGTTTAATTTGGTCAAGTAGTTTGTGAGAAGAAGTTGATAATGTAAAGTTAATGCCAGGCGATGGATGGACGGAACAGACAGAAAGTGATTAGTAAAGCTCCCCTTGAGCTTTGCTCAGGTGAGCTAAAAATAGAGAGGACGTATGCTTAGACAGCCTGTAGGGATATCCATTACTGTTCCAAATAGCCCATACATCTCATAAACTCTTATACTGACAATGAGCAAGAATTTAAGAGAATCCATTCAAGAGATGCGTCTGCATAATGATTAATACATATTAAGCCATGCAACTAACAGAATCCCGCATCTGCCCTCTCCTGAATACAGCCTGGTGTGATTGGAGCGATTCAAAATATTACCAGGAAACTGAAGGAATAAAACAACATTAATGCGATTTTATAACATGACTAATGATCTCATATGCCGTAATAGAAGCAGCCGACTCGAACAAACTTCTCAGGAGTGGACTAATTGCCATATTCGGAGAATATCACCCAGATAAGCCGACATGCCTGCCACACAGGTTACTCGAAGGCTAGCTAATACAAACCGAATGTATTCCATGAAAAAAATTTGGGGATCCAAAAAGTCACTTATCCAAAAATCATATGCTCGGATGCAAACTATGATGGAATGACCGCAGGCTGCAAACCAACTAAAGAATGGTTGCACCCCTGAATTCGCCATTAGAACAATAAACTTTTGCCAATCGGAGAGCAATGAAAGACATGAATATAATAGAATGAATACGAGGCTTACAGGAAGAGAACTACATCCTGCTCTGTAATCGACTCTTAACATATGGGTGTGTGTGTGTGTGAGGGGGGAAGGGGGGTCGACTTAATATCATATATCGAACCCCCCCCCCCCCCCCCCCCCCCAACCGCATTACTTGATTTGCTAGATAAGTATGGCTGGTGAAGTAATACTAAAGCTTGGAACTGCTAAAAAGTTAAAAAATTTATAGTAATTTATATATTTTTTATACTTACCAATGACCCAGACATAGCTGGTGCTAACTCTTAAAATATAGGGCCAAACACAAATTTTGCCCCCCAATCCCCAAAATTTGCATCTAAAACTAAAGAAAACATGTCCTGAAAGGCCCTCCACACTTCGCCCCTACTGCGCATGCGCAGTGTCAAGGACGTTCCGAAATTGGCGCCATTTATCATTCTAATAACCAGTGCCTGGTAAGCGCTATGTACTCAGCGGGGAGGGCCATCCCCGTCTGGGTCATTGGTAAGTATAAAAAATATATAAATTACTATAAATTTTTTAACATTTTTATACTGTACCAATGACCCAGACATAGCTGAATAGTAAAAAGGCTGGAGGGCCAAGGACATAGAGCAAAATGGAATACGCTCAATAAAATAAAATAGAGTAGGGAAAAGAAGTAATAGGCCTTACATGTATCTTTCTTATTTATGATAAATTAGAAAGATACAACACCTTCCAAAAATTGAGCTTCATACATCCATGTACTCTATTAATATCCAATAATCCTTATACTAATAATTTTTAAAGTAAGCCAATAATGAAGTAAGTCTAGAGAATAGAGACTCTTATACTCCTAAAAGTGTGTGAGAATTGCATAATCATGTCCGTTGACATATGCAATATTCAAAAGCTATACTTTAAAAACTAAGACTTGAATGAATTTTATAAACTTAAACTTCTCACTAAACAACCATCCCAATAACAGCTCAGAATTACTAACTCCGGAGGAGGTATCCCCTTGTTTTCATAGTAAAAACAGGTGACCCAAGGGAACACCCTCCCCCCCCCCCCCCCTTTTTCTTGCCCTGGGTCAAATAGCCCAGAGCGAAGAGGGCAGCCGAACGGAGACACTGCCGAAACAGACAGCCTACCTAGCTATAGTAGCAACTGTTAAGTGAATGACATTCTGAGCAGTAGATAATAGACCTAACAATAGAGGCCTCCAGAAATGGACTCGATATTTCTGAGATAAAATTCATGAATGGATGGCTGAGCGCAATGAGCAGCCTTCAAAAATCTATAATAGCAACACTATTAATGTAAGCCCAAGAAGTAGAAGAACTCTTACTTCATGAGCCGAAATCTTAAGCACAACTGCTAAGCCAATGATATACCATAAGCAGTACGCTAGTTAATAGAATCCATTAACAATAAAATGGAGCGTAACGTCCTTCTACTAGACATCAAAGACAGAAGAAGCTTACGCCCTTGTAATAAACAGATATCTGTTTATAAATACATAAACTGTACCCGGAAAGAGTAAAGGCCTATGCCCATACGAAGACGGAAGGACCTTAAAATAATAGGTTCCGGATAATAGGAGCCTAACTCTTATGCAACAATCCAACCTAAATAGTAACGGAAGTATTGATTCCGAAACTATGAAAGTGAAAATCATCCATCGATAGTGCATGAAACTCACTGACTCTACAGTAAAAGAGAAACCAACAGAATTACTGTCTAAAAGGTCAGAATTTGAAAACTACTGTTTCCAGAGGCTCAAATGATTACTTAGCTAAATAAGAACCGAAGTTAAAATCCGTATAGGAATTTAATCTAAAGATTCTAAGTCTATTTATCAAAAAGTTACTAACTGACTTAGATAAAGAGACAAAAGACTCAATTGTAAACTATCGTAGAGTGCATAGGTATGAGGTAACATAAACCTATAACCTAAATAACAACAGGCTGCAGTAGATCTTGTGAAACAAGTATACTAAAAAATAGCAATGAGTAGTATGGAGGGATCAACCATATGAACATAATGATCCCTACACCACGACGGAAGAGCCTCCACTTTAGTCGCATAGAATAGCGAAGAAGAGGATCTCCTATAGTAAGAAATCGCGTCCAAAGCTCATCCAGTACAGTGCTTACAATGCAATACGGACCACACAACGGAATACATGAAGGTTGCGACCTTGCTGGTTGTGATAAAGATGACACGATTTACCCAGTGAAAAAGATCCTCACATAGAGGAAGATTTCACGTTAAGATCCACAGTAGACAAGAGAGTAAATTACTCATGATCTCTGTGAAGATAGAGATGCTATCAACAGAAATGTATTGTGGTTGTTTATCTTAGCAATACCTGCTAAAACAACAGCGCCGGAGGATACGCGTATCCTATCATTCCGTCCTATAGATCAATAGAGCGTTAACAGTATTAGCTCAGAGATCTGGACAAGCCAACACATACGTCTGCAATTGATTAGCAAGCTGTGTCATAAATAAAACATCATTGGGCGCTCCCATAGATAGCAAATCTGATTAAATACTTGTTTGTTGAGAGTCCATTCTGACAGCAACAAGCGACCCGTAGGAGAACGGGAGTGCGATAAAACAATCAGACGACCCAGAATATGACGGACCAAAACTGAACTTGGTGTACTATAACCAACAGACGGATTCTTTCCATTAAATTGAATAACGGAAACGAAAGAGTGCCTCCCTGGTTCCGGAGATACGCCACTACTGTCGAATTAAAGGACAGGAATTTGGGCATGCGTTTCTGAATAATGTTCATGCAATGACATAAAGCAAGCCTAAAAAACATTATTCCGCGGAAGTTAAACTGATAGCTAAAAGACTGCGGAACCCAAAGACCCTGGCACTTCGAATCCGTAGGGATCAGTATATATCCCAATCTGTTTGACTGGCAACCGTCATAACAGCCACACTCGGGTCCGGCAACTGCGGCGGCACTCTCTGAGTCAACCACCGAATGTTTGCCCCAGTCTGAATCTCTTGTAACACTAGATAGACAAGAGAATGTATAAATCAAGCAATTCATGGATTGCCGGAAAGTTGCCGTCGAAGAGAAGCTCCTCCGAGAACGAAGCGACTCTGAGAGAGTTCTTAACCTACTATCCACGCGTGGATGTAGCTAGGGCTGCATCACGTCTAACCAACTCCAATCAGCCACTGAAGGGCGGAGTTATACGTGAACAAACTACTGCCCTCAAAAGAAATTACATTGAGAATAATATCCCGTAAATCTTTTCTTGAAGACGTAATGATAACGCCTCAGTAAGGCGGAATACGTATAATAAAGAGTCTAAGTTAAGTCTACTATACATAATGTCGTTCCCAACATTGAAATTGGAAAAGACAAAAACGGCGAAAAAGAATATATGCAGTCTTTAATCACACCGTCTAGACGCATATGAACTCTCGGTATGCCCTGCTCTGCCAAAATAAACTATATGTAAAAAAGATAAAATGGCAGAAATGAGCCACGCGGACAAGAAACTAAACTATCATGCTTAGTAGCAGGCTTGTATATATATAAATATATAGCGTCGAAAAATAAAACACATGTTGTAATGACAATATTGGACTGCATCGGTAAGTCAGGGACAAAGTCCCTGTACCGATCGAAAAATCCGAGTCCAATGACGCTATAAGTCTCTTATCCAAGATCGCAGCAATGAAGTCCGAAAAATAATCACTGGAAGAAATGCCAGAAGATATGAAAGGCATCTTCCGATACTACTAAAGGGAAAACTCGAAATCTTTCGAATCCCTTTCGCCATCCTGTCGGACCCTATAAAGCGTTCGGTCGTCCGTAGCTTGATGCAACCGCGGACCGCACCGACCCAGCGCCGTCGGATAATTCCTGATTCGACCGAGAAACCGTCAATTGCTGGGATGCTGCGAAACAACTGTGCTAACTCGGATAGCACGTCCGTCACTGAGGCCTGAGGAGCAGCGGTTTTACGATGCATTGCCGCAGGAAGCTCCGAGATCGTTACCCCGTGCATACTTCCAATATGCGAGCGAACGGAGTGTATAGGCCTCGTGTCCCTTGGCTACCGGATGGCGCGACCTATTCGCTGTAGAATCACTGAATGCCGAAACTGATCGGATACTCGAGGTCACGTAGCCAATGTGCGGTCGTGTGCCCTGCTGTGAGGATGAGGAAGCATTAAAGACAGTCTCTCGGACTGTCAATATAACGGAGCGTCCCGAGCAACGGACATATGCTCCGAATGTAAACTATCTGAACCACAACATGCGGTCCCCTACGTTGTTGGCTTCCTCCGATCTGTCCTCAATCTGCCGTCACTGGGTGAGTACTAAAGTAATTAAAGTGCTCGCATCACCCAAATCTCCTTCCTAGACCGCAACGGGCGAACCCGGCAGCCGAACCATTCGATGAATGTACGCTACACCGGGTGAGCTAGCGAATGTCACTCCGTAAGCGATAGACATATTCCATGAGCACTTATTGCCGCTAACTCTTCATTAACTATGACGACAGAGGCACACTTTTGAAAGACATCTCCATAACTCTTCGAACAAGAAACCAGAAATGCTTGGATAGCAAGCATAAAATAATAATATATATAGCGTCGTTCAATAATTCGAAAGTTTGTGTGACATTATTGGACTATGTCGGAACTGAGGGACGATGTCCCTGAACCGAACCAAAAATTTCTAAGTCCACCGACGCTATCAGTTTCTTATCCGGCATCGCAGCATATGTTGTTCCGAAAGGGAAAGCTTGAAATCCACCGAATCCCTTTCGGTATCCCGTCGGACCGGATGAAACTTTCGGACGTCCGTACCCGCTTCCGCGGAGCGTCCCGACCCAGCATCGTCGGATAAAATATATGCGACAGATTCAGTTGATGCTGGGATGCTGCGATAAACTGTGCTATTAAGGAAAGCACGTCCGTTCCCCAGGCCTGTGCAGTAGCGGACTTACGATGCATTGCCGCTGGAAGCTCCGTGTACGTTGACTCCCGCACACTTCCTATGCGAACGTCCGGAGTCTGCAGGCCTCGAGTCCCCGGCTACCGACCCAGCGCTGTCGGATAATTCTCGATCCGACACCGTTTCTGTCGGCTGCTGGGATGCTGCGATAAGCTGTGCTATGTGCACAAGAATGTCCGGCGTCGAGACCTGCGGAGGCGCAGTCTATCGCTGCTTCGCCGAGGGCAGCTCCGCATCAGATGGCTCCCGCATACTTTTCCTATGCGAACGTCCGGAGTCCATCGGTCTCGAATCCCTGGCTGCCGGATGGTGTGACCTGGTCGCCGAAGAATCCTTGATCGGCGAAGCTGGTAATATATCGGCGGTCACGCAGCCAAGGTGCGGTCGTGTGCGCTGACGAGAAGAGGAAGCCTTAGCAGTCTCAGCGGACTGCCTATACAACGGAGCGTCCCGAGCGACGGACGTATGCTCCGCTAACGACACATTTGTACCACAACATCTGGGGCCAGATGTTGTTGAACGAGAGAGGGGCCTCTCTCGCTTGCCGTCCGGATGGACCGGAACGAGCTATGAACCGGACTAAAAGGCTTCCTCCGTTCTCCCTCCGATCCGCCGTCACTGGGTGTGCATTAAGTTAATTTTATAGTGCTCGCATCACCCCAAAATTCCTTCTAGACCGCAACGGACGAACCCGGCTGCCGAACCATTAGGTGAATGGACGCTACACCGGGCGAGCTAGCGGACGTCAAAGGCCGTCGAACCTACTAGGGTCCTCTTAGGCAATTGGCGTATTACATGAGCACTTTTCCGCTAGCCCTTCATTAATTGTGACGACGGAGGCACACTGTTGGAAGACATCACAGATACATCACCCTAATCTTGATCGTCTGAAATAGAAATTGATAAAGTAGAGTGACCCTGCGGGGAAAGGACCGGAGTGTCCAAATCCCCAACAACATACCGTGACATACGCTTCCCATATTGTCATCGAAATCATACGATACAGAACAGGAGTTAATGCGAGTACACTGACCACATATAGAATGATAATAAGGTCAGAGGAAGACTTCCTCTTAAAACAATTGATCAATATCCTTTCAATGTGAAAAGAAAATGCCGCTCAGGATCACAGATCCAATGTCGAGTTGTGACCTTGACCTTTGACCTGGCGAGTCCAAGCTCAATAGGGTTCTTCCTCGCACCAAGGCCAACACACCTATGAAGTTTCATGACTCTAGGTTGAACCACTATCAAGTTCTCATCCGGAAACCAATTGTTGCGATATGCTATGTTCAAGGTCACTGTGACCTTGACCTTTGACCTGGTGAGTCCAACATCAATAGGGTTCTTCCTCGCACCAAGGCCAACACGCCTGTAAAGTTTCATGGCTCTAGGTTGAACCACTATCAAGTTATCATCCGGAAACCAATTGTTGCGATATACTATGTTCAAGGTCACTGTGACCTTGACCTTTGACCTGGTGAGTCCAAGATCAATAGGGTTCTTCCTCGCACCAAGGCCAACATACCTATGAAGTTTCATGACTCTAGGTTGAACCACTATCAAGTTATCATCCGGAAACCAATTGTTGCGATATACTATGTTCAAGGTCACTGTGACCTTGACCTTTGACCTGGTGAGTCCAAGATCAATAGGGTTCTTCCTCACACCAAGGCCAACACACCTATAAAGTTTCATGACACTAGGTTGAACCACTATCAAGTTATCATCCGGAAACCAATTGTTGCGATATACTATGTTCAAGGTCACTGTGACCTTGACCTTTGACCTGGTGAGTCCAAGATCAATAGGGTTCTTCCTCGCACCAAGGCCAACACACCTATGAAGTTTCATGACTCTAGGTTGAACCACTATCAAGTTATCATCCGGAAACCAATTGTTGCGATATACTATGTTAAAGGTCACTGTGACCTTGACCTTTGACGTAGCGAGTCCAAAACCAATAGGGTTCTTCCCATCACCAAGGCCAATCTACCTATGAAGTTTCATGAATGTGAGTTGAACCATTATCAAGTTATCATCCGGAAACCAATTGTTTAAGATTTACTATGTTCAAGGTCACTGTGACCTTGACCTTCGACGTAGCATGCCCAAAATCAATAGGGTTCTTCCTCCCACCAAGACCAACCTATGTATGAAGTTTAATGAATGTGAGTTGAACCACTATCAAGTTATCATCCGGAAACCAATTGTTTACGCCCGCCCGCCCGCCCGCCCTCCCGCCCGCCCGCCCGCCCCGCCCGCCCGCCATTCACCAAACTATAAGTCGAGTTTGACTTCGTCACAACTCGACTAAAAACAAGTCCTGGTACTCGCACTAACCCCTGGCAATCGAAATACATAATAATAATATGATCCATTAATATAGAAAAAATAATTGAAATCAAAATATTTTGAAAAAATATTTTTTCAGAACAGCCCAAGTTTCTGAAAAGTAACGTTGAGCCCCAATGGATCCCAAGCCTAAGTGTGGACAAAAATTTTAAAAATATTTTAAACAATTTATTCAACACTTACGAACAATAATAATGTATCTAGTTATGATTAAAATAACATAAAGATATTATTATTAGAAATCCCCCCCTCACACAGAGGGCTGTTGTAAATGTAAACAATGAGTGTAAAAACACTAAAATAAGACTCCAGGCACCCAGGCCCGAAATCAGTTACCAAAAATACACCATCTGATGCAAAACAGAGACTTCCAGGGAAGAAACTGCAGAACATCAGATGGTAGATGCAGAACACAACGCCTAACCACCCGTAGGTGAAGACGTAAACATGGGGAAAGAACAGAATTCATTCTGTTATACAGCTAAAACTCCCAAGAAATTTTAGTAATAATAATTACAGAAACTATGCCAAAAGCATGGGAGAATAGCAAGGGGGAACTTAAAGGACAGGGAGAGAGGAAAAACACTTGAAAAAACAGTGTAACTAAATAATCAGAATGACAACAAAATGGCTGCTGCCTTGAAAATAGGTAACTTAACATAATTTCATTAAAAAATTTTAAGTTACAGCCCTGATAATATTCTGTCACACATTCTTTTCCTCTCCTCCTTTTCTATCCTCCTTAGAATCACCATTTCACTAATATTTATGTGTCTGGCATCATTTAAACTGAGATTTAAAAGCACAAAGATCAGTCAGATGTTAACTGATGAAGGGCCAAACTTAGAATGATAAATGGCGCCAATTTCGGAACGTCCTTGACACTGCGCATGCGCAGTAGGGGCGAAGTGTGGAGGGCCTTTCAGGACATGTTTTCTTTAGTTTTAGATGCAAATTTTGGGGATTGGGGGGCAAAATTTGTGTTTGGCCCTATATTTTAAGAGTTAGCACCAGCTATGTCTGGGTCATTGGTACAGTATAAAAATATCCCTTTTTTCAACTACAAGAAAAAGGAGATCTCTCGCTACATTCCCGAAGTTATGCTCCTGCTGCTATTCTCAATAAAAGAGCATTAACAGCAAATAGAAGCTTATCATAACAAAATAACTGGTCAATCAACCAAGCATGACCAGTTTTTTTGACCCGGCACAACTCCTAGAGCTCTCGTTCTAGTCATCTAGAATAGTGTATGACTGTAGGGCTCCAACATGTCTGACCAACTCCATATTGCCACTCTAAAGGGCGGAGAGGAACATGATGAACATGGCGCTATTGCATGGAATACACCCAACGATATAGCGTCGCTATAGCCTATATCCCTTGAAATCAAGACAGTACACTAGGGCCCTAAAGAATACACCATACAAGACATAATATCCATAATCCTCCAAGTGGGATCATAATCCACGACGATAGATTGTCCATAAAATGAAGCGGGCAACGAAAAACTAAATTCCCGCACCAAATCATAGACACCTAGACGAACTCCTTGTGCCTCGTCCCGACTGTTTGCAGGGAACGTATTCCCGAAAAAAGGAACTAACGACAGGCACAAGCTAGAACATTCATAATTGCTCTCCAGGCTAATATGGCGTCATGAATAGGGCTAAATGCCTCAGATGACTATCACAAAAAACACTGTAAAGGAAAGAACAACCTCTTTCCTTTTAACGGTATCTTGTCCAAGAGGACAGTAGTCTCAGCCTAGCTGATGCAGCTTAAGGTCTTCCTATCCGTGAAGACAAATATCTGGGTGTAACCTGTGGCCTCGGAAGCTCACTAAATGGAGACTTAGGACATCAGCCGCTAATGATAGAGAAAAACACCACTCAAAATTCTAACTAGGCTACTATGGCGTCAACAATAGGACTAAATGCCTCTGACACCTAAGAATACAACACCGATAAGGAAAAAATGTACTCTTTCCATCTAACGGTCATATTCCCAAAAGACGGCGGTCTCAGCCTAGCTAACGCAGCTTAGAAGTCTTCATCTCTGTGAAGACAGATATCTGGGTGTAATCTGTGGCCTTGGAAAGCTCACTAAACAGAGACTTATGGCGTTAGCCGCTCCTGTTAAGAAAAAAGACTGCTCATAATACTAATTAGACTAATATGGCATTAACAATAGGACTAAATGCCTCTGACGCCTAAGAATACAACACCGAGAAGAAAAAAACGTACTCTTTCCTTCTAACGGCCCTATTCCAAAAAGATAGCGGTCTCTGCCTAGCTAACGCAGCTTAGAAGTCTTCATATCCATGAAGACAGATATCTGGGTGTAACCTGCAGCCTTGGAAAGCTCACTAGACGGAGACTTACGACATTAGCTGCTAATGTTATAGAAAAGACGATTCTTAATTCACATAAGGCTGCTATGGTGTCAACAATAGGACTAAATGCCTCTGACACGTAAGAATATAACACCGAGAAGGAAAAAACCTACTTTTTCCTTCTAACGGCCCTATTCCAAAAAAGACAGCGGTCACAGCCTAGCTAACGGAGCTAGTGATCTCCCTATCTGTGAAGACCGAATCTGAGTGTAACTGCGGCCTCGGAAAGCTCACTCAATGGAGACTTATCATGTTAGCTGATGTGAAGATGCAATATGCTGTACAATTTGGCGGCAGGTCCGTCCTCGAGACAAAAAATTGGAGTAAACTACAGTAGCTGTGCTATCTGCTGTTGACAGAACAATGACCTGACCCCAGATCATATCGGAGCGTATCCCGACTGAATATGCCTCGATGAGCTAGCAATTGGTTACCTGACTTCGGCAGCGATGAATGGAACTGGATACATGGGACTACAGGAACAAGAGAAGTCAGAAGCTAGCCTGCAGTCGACTACTCATAGTCCTTACGATGGAAGGGGGAAGGGGGAAGCGGAACTAGCAGCCAGCCCCGGCTGCTGTCGGTGAGAAGAGGGCTCTCCCATTCACTCAGACAAACACCCCAACACACTGTGCTTCGCTGAAGCCTAAGAAGTCAACCGCAAATGCAATTGGGACTGAGAGGACTCTCCTGCTCATTCCGTGCATCCCGGCAGACACCAACCGACTTCATCCCCTTGTGTGCCGCCGTCATTAGGTCAGCTTTATTTTTGAGGTGCTCGCTCAACCCTAACACATATCTCGACCGTAACACACCAACCCAGTGATATTGATTTCACTAATGGAGAACCGCACCACTGGACGAGTTAGCCACTGTCAGGGAAATAAGGCACCAAAGGCCTTACTCCCTGCTATAATATGAGCACCTTGCGACTACTCGTATACTCACATGTGTGTAGATACGGCTGCACAGACAATATGTGCATCAGCATGCTGCCAAAGGTTCGATATCGAGGCTTATAGATACGTCGCCACCTTCTGCTCTCAGGACGATGACCTGACCCCAGGTCTTATCGGTGCGTGTCCCAATTGAAGATGCCCCGATGCGTTAGGTTTGGAAAATCCAACTTCAGCGGCGAAGAATGGACCTGAATCTGTGGAAATGCAGAACATCAGAAGTCGGAAAGCTAGCTTGCAGTTTGACAAAAGAAGAGGAAGCCAAATTAACAGCCAGCCCCAGCTGCTATCAGGGAGGAGAGGGCTCTCTCGTTCGTCTGGACGAACACCCCAACTAATAACACTTGCAACAGTCGACGCCGACTGCTATCAGGTCGGAGAGGGTTCTCCAGGTTGACCCTGAGCATCCCAATGAATAACGGACCAGCTTCCACCCCTTCTGTGCAGCCGTCGCTGGGTGAGCTTTATATTTTGAGGTTCTCGCTCCACACACTTATACACTCTCCAACCCAGTAGCCCGGGTCCCACTATCTGGAGAACCGCTGCACCGGTCGAACTAGCTGCCAGCAGAGCAGTAAAGGCACTCTCTGGCCTTACCCCCTGCTTTATAATCAAGAGCATCCTTGCAGTTAGCTCCGTTTGCTCCTCTGTGCACGTCAAGGGCTGAACAGAATGGATAGGTGTCGATGAACCATAACCATATTCTTGTTCCCCTGAAAAAAAGAAGCTAAAAAGAAATAATTATCCCGCTGCGACAGTTCCGTATCAGAACTTCGCCGCCCACAACGTATGTCGACACCCATCTAGAATGCCTATCCAATAATCACACCTTGCACAAGAATTAGAGGATGTGCAATGGCTACAAGCCCAGCAGGCCTGTAGATCAAAAGAGGACCTAATGGACCCAGTATAATTCTTCACCGTAGGTCACTATTGACATACACAAAAATAGGAAAAAATATAAGCCCTCAACACTCCCTAAAATGTATAAAAACTACACTATACATTACAGGATATAACAACACAATAGAAAAATAAAATTTTCTAAAAATGTAGATGACAGCCCAAGTAACCCAAGGGAACCAAATGAGCCCAAGGGCACCCTGCTAGAGCCTAAGTATGGATATACCACTCCACAAGGACAAGAACATCGGGATAGGGCCTAACATGTAATGTAACACACAAATACTATAACTGTACAACAGTAAACAGTCACAGTACTTAACAAAACTTTGAGAAAAAGTAAACAACATCAGAAAACAAACCAGAACTAACAAGACAGGCACACAAAAAACAGCCCGAACTCAGTAACGAGTGTATAAAACTACCAACTGCAAAACTAAATCTTCCCAGGAAGATAAAATAATGTAGCCAGTAGAAGATATAAAACTAAGATGTCCCCAGATGTCGACCCGACCGGGATGTAAACAAGGGGGTACGCGGAACTAATTTTCCGATGAAACCACCAATTTCCCCAAGAAATTTTGAAAAATAAATCTCTTAAAAAATTTCAAAGGCACTTGGGAACTTAACAGGAGGGTTGATGGAAAGACAGGAAAGAACACTAAACAATACTAGTGATATCATAAGAACGTATCAGGTGTTTATCCCGAAAATGATAAATTTAAAGTAATTTGTATATTTTTTATCCTAACCAATGGCCCAGACTTAGCTGGTGCAAACTCAATATTATCAAGGGCCAAACACAAATTTTGAATCCCACAATCCCCAAAATTTGCATACAATACCGAAAATTAAAAGTCCTATCTGGCCCTCCATACTTTTAGTACTTGCGCATGTGCAGCACTCAGGAAGAGACCAGAATTGGCACCAACATCATTCTTTGTAGACGAGCCTACTAAAGTGATAAATCAGTAGGGAGGTATGAGTGCCCACTCATGGGAGGGCCATCCCCGTCTGGGCCATTGGTAAGTATAAAAAATATACAAATTACTTTAAATTTACCATATTTTTATACTACAACCAATGGCCCAGACTTGGCTGAATCGTAAAAGGGCAGAGGGCCTAGGACTTAAGAATTAATTCCAATAATGAAACTCCAATTGAACTGTGCGAATATACGAGAATGTGAATTCTCCTGTGTACCGTCTCTGGTAGAAAGCTGGATTCCATTACGTGTACAGTACCCATATGAGACTGGTCAATTAATACCCCAGTTATTTATGCTAAATTTAGATTAGTGATGTCTATTTATAGAGGAACTATTTATGAGTGGGCGTGTGCAATTAATCACTTATCTTCATTGACAACAGAGCAACAAATAACAAGAACATTGGCTTTGATATATTTTATTTCATTCAAGTGTTTCAATGTTAAACTATAGAAACATAATACACTGCACGAAGTTCCCAATTTCACATTTTGTTTACAGCTGAAGGCCAAGACGTGATGAACCGTGTTTTTCTTGGGTGGGAAGTGGGGGCGAAAAAGCTTCCTGTGTCACGAAAGCGCCCACGGCGCATGGCTAATGATCGAAGAGATACCAGTTTACGACATTGAGTCAATTCGACCAGCCCATCCCCTTTCCCGCCTTACTCTTGTCGGTCTAAGCAATTAAAGATTCTTATAAAAAGGATATAGTAAAAAGAAAATATAGTGTTTTTGAATGGATACCAAAAAGTATCTCACTTGTGACTGAAACTAATGATTATTTCACAGGGTGGGGGGGGGGGGGGGGAGCGGGGGGGATGGGTGGACAGGAGATATTTGCAACAAATATCCTTCATCCAATTCTCTAGGGGTTTGTACATACTTTTAAACTCTTTGCATTCGCAGATTTTTCAACGTTCCTCTACATTGTTGTTATTTGTATTATCAACTGAAATAGCTAAGCCTGTGTGTATGTAAAAATATGTGGGTGAATATGAGGGAGATACCGAATTAAAATATCTGCGAATGTGCCATTCTAAGAGAGAGTACACTTCAGTGGGAAAGAGAGAGACAGATATACGTGATGGGGGGGGGGGGGGGGGGGGGGGGGGGGGGGGGGGGGGGAGTAAGAAAAAGTGAAAGAAAATTAGTACACGAAAGTATACATAAGTGCATGTGGGCTTGTGTCTGCATATTACACTGTGTGTGTGGGGAGGGGGGAGTGTCCGCACTATTACATAAAAGAAGTCGGGATTGAAGCGATTAATTAAATATAATAGATTAAACTACCACTTGCACTAGGTGTGAAATAACATTTGAGAGGCGCAACAAAGCACAGAGCTGTCCTTCAAACCAACATCTGTTTTAACACCTCTGCACATGACAAGCTTGAGAAAAAATAAGAGACAAATCAACATTTTCAATTACTTTTTATTAATTCAGCAATCATAATTATAACCATATGTAAATAAAATCAATAGGAAATAATATTTTTTTATTTTTCAATAACGACATGCCGATCGACAAGCCAGACCACCACACATCATAACCCTAGCTCAAACATGCCCCGAAATTTTGTATTATAATTTTTAGGTTTTGTCCCCCCACATGTATCTTGAAAACCCAAAAATTAAAATAGGTCTTTCAGACAGGAGATTTTAGTTCCTCTATCGGAGATTTTCTGGCGCCACCCCTGATTTTTGCGTGCAGCCACACATAAAAAATTTCAGTGTCTTGGCAGTGTAAGATCCAGTCATCCATACCACTCCTAAATGGTGAAGTAAATAGTCCCCCCCCCTCCCCATCCCCGAAGAAACGAGGCAATTGGACCCCAGACTCCCATAAACCCACACGCACAAATAGGCATATATCATTGATTGCTTGCCCATCTGACCCACCCCACCCCATCTTGGCCAGTTTTCCTTGCTAGTGGATTCCGAAGCGTCTTGGGCTGAAACGTCCCAGGCCACCACAAGCATTCCTTTTTCGTTAATGTAGTTTATGTTAATTCCATTCTCAGCATGTACATTTTAACATTCCACTATGAACTTAAGTTTTAAAATCGTAAATCAGATCCCTTCCTCCCCAACCCACAATTTATTCCAAATTCAGTACCGGTAACATGATTCTTCTCGGTCAATAGCTACAGTTAGGTAAAATACCGTCGGGGGAATGTCCAGATATTGTGCTGGTCAAGTTATAATTTTTTCAACTCACAACCATGATTTCAGTACGGTATAATATTTATTTTTTTGTAATTCCTCGAGTTCTGAATCGATTTTGTTGAACAACATTCGGAATCGCAATAGTTTTTAATAACTTTTTCAAAGATTGAACTATCTTTTTAAGATTTCAAGTAAAAGTAATTTTTCACTGACTGTGAAAAAAATTGATCTGATTAAGAGCCGGTGACTGAGAGATCAAAAGATAAACCGACGTCACCCGAACATCCCATCACACAGTTTGACATATTCATGCGAGATTAAAAACACGATTCAAACTCCATATTTTGATCATTTTTCTGCCATATTAATGCTTTTTATTATCAAAAAACATGTATGGAGCATACGTATTCAATTTATACTAAACTGCAATACCTAACAATCACTAAACAACAGTGAACTGAAACTATTTCTGGTGGAAGAAGAAACCTGATTAACGCACTTGCAAAAAACACAAGTTAATTATAGACAAACTGAAGTCACGTGGTGGGGTTTTGAGACCCCACCTCGTAGTGTAATTAGTGGGGTCTCATTTTCTGTGTTCATATGGGCAGCGTACACGACATGTCAGAACATGATACGGGCTAAGATTAACAGCAGTGCCGCCGAGAGAAAATACATGCCCCGGGGGGATCAATTAGATGGTACCACCTGGGCCTCCTTGTTTCAAACCGAACTTACGAAGGACGCAGGAAAATATTCACCCTTCCCCCGACCGATATCTATTATGCCTCAATTGCCTCTCAAAGACTAGATTGGGTTACACAAGAGAATGGTAAGAAGGGATATATATTTTTATATATCTAATAATTTAAGACAGTTCTTGAAAGGAATATATGCTTACTAGTGAACTCAGGGTCCTGCGGCCCGCCTGTCGATTCACACACACTGGGCATTGAAAAAAGCTCGCAAACTAGCTGTCTTGGGTGGCGCTGCTTTGTCCTCGTGCTCCCCCCCCCCCCAACCACCGGCCCTGGGGTTATTACACCGGCTCCCCTCCCCCCCCCCCTCCCCCCCCCCCCCACCCTCTCAACAGCCCTGATTAACAGACCCATCATGGACTGTCCCCCAAATAATTTCATTGTTCCCAAGGTCCGTTACAACCAATGACTGTTCGTGGACAAAAAATATACTACTCCAAATAATGAAGCCAAAAACTGAGAATGTATGCATAGATGGCCTATTGGAAATTCCATAACTGATCCAAATAGCCCCAAAATTCTCATTAGCTCTATAAGCAGAGCAAGAATTTTATAGCATCTATTCAACTATGCGTCCGCCTAATAAATATAAATATTATGCATGCGAGCAACAGAATCCCACATGTACTTATCTGAATACAGCCAGTATCCACGGTATGACCCGAGTAGGGCCCTGCGAAGCTTCGAGTATTCGATTCGTTGTCGACATCGCTTTGGTATTCGTATATCGATCTCGAATAGTTTGCCGATTCGTTAGTCAAACGAAGCTTCGAGGAAAATGAATCAGTGTTCGACAATGTCAACATCAGTTGAAAAAAGGAGCGAACTCTTCTAGTTTTAATGTTTCTATCGGGAAAATAGTCAAATTCATTGCAACATTCTGTCGTTTCACTTTCAGTTTCAGATTCCCAGAAAACCACACACCGCAAATTCGCTATTTAAAGATTTCCAGGAATTCGTGTGAGAGTTATTCGCAGAATCCCGTTTGCTCAGCGGCTCTGTCCAAATTGTAACCTGTTCACGCCCATCTATACAACCGAAATATCCAGCTATGGGCCTAAGGCCTGCTCCCAGTCCCGGAATCTTCTAACACAATAATGGGGACATGTCGCCTAGAGCGTTCCCATTATTATGTTAGAAAACTGTGGGAGGAAAACCTCTGTAGTTTCTTTGCATTGTTCAGAGTTGGTACTTGGAAGTTGGAATGAAGTAAAATCAATTTGTGTGAATGAGCACTGCGTCACTATTCGAGTTAACTAACGCAGAAACTAACACAGTTTAACACCTTCGCTGCTTTTGATGTATACTGTGTTATTGAGTTGAGAACGGACCGAAAGCTACAAGACCCAAATTCTGATAATACAAAAACAACCAAACACTACAATAATGTATTTAGGCATGCTAATGTACATGAAGTTAGCGGCTGTAGCCGACTTCAACCCATGGGAATTAATGTGCCACTTGTATTACATTTGTGCTTTTAAGTCTCATGTTTCAATTTAGTGGTTTGTCTTAAATGTCTCTGAGCAGTAACACCTTAATTTGTCCATATTTATGTCTTGAATTTATTGTCGGGCCAAGTGAACATCTGGATGGCCATTCAGTGAGAAAGAAAATTAAAACAACGCCAAGTTGTCAAGTTATGTCAACGATCTCTTCTTGCAGTGCTTTCCGGACACCTCTGCACAAGATAATGCCAGTTATAGTTATTTCTCGAGTTTATCCCGATTCGATTCGAGATTCGATTCGATGTCGACATCAGTCCCGATTCGATTCGAGATTCGATTCGAACATAAATTTCCTGATTCGCAGGGCCCTAGACCCGAGTGATACAAGTGTAACCAGGAAACAGAATGAATAATACAACGTTAATGTAGTTAAACTGAGTTATAAACTCATACGTCGTAAGAAAAGGGCATATAATAAAGAAAAGGGAATAAATCCTATCGAACCCCCCTCACCCGCAATACTTGAATCGCTAGATAAGTAAGGCCGGCGCAGTATAGAATCACGACTATACTGCTGCTATTCTCAATAAGAATAATACAGCTAAAAATCTTATAGACAAAGCAATCATAATAACAATAATCAGTCGTGACTCAGAATGCTTTTGGGTTAGTTATTAAATAGTATAGGAACCACAGGGCTCCCTCACGTCTGACCGACTCCATAATGCCACTAAGGACGGAGGGGGACGTGATGACCAAATAATACATCATATACACATAATATCCAATCCCTCGAGTGGAAATATAATCCACAACAATAGATTGGATAGAAATGAAGAGGGAGATGAAAACAATGTTCCGACACCCGATCATAAAAACATAGATGAACTCCTTACGTCCGATCTGATATCAGGAAATATATTTCTGAGAAGGAGTTTAGTATAGGCAGGCTCATAGGTTAATATGGCATCATCAATTGGGCTTACCACCTCTAGAGGTGGGTCATTGGTGAATTTTCAAGTCGGTGTCGGTATTTTTTAAGAAGTAAAACCGTGGTTGCAGTGCGGTTATCGGTGGTGGAACAGGCCAAGTTCATTCCTCGAATTCAGGTTGATTTTGCAAGCTTGCTTACCCAGTGCAGTGTGTGAACAATGTCGAAACGTAATCAAAAGATAAATTAATAGAACTGAAAAGAATGTTTGGGTTATTGATGCAAACTGTAAAGTTCAAATTACGCACAAATTTGTAGAGTTCAGGTTGGGTTTTAACTTTCCGTTCGGTGTTCTCCATATAATTACAACACTATTCTTCATATAATTATAATATAGTAAGTGATATTTTAGGCCCAAAAAAAAAAGGAATTGATTCTCAGGCACCGCCGCGTTGAAAAAAATGGCCCGCGTTGGGCCTTTTTATTTGGACCGTCATTGCAAGAAAATAGGAAACAAGGAAATTGAAAAGGGACTATTGGTTTTAAGGCCCAAAACCAACGAATAAACAGGTAAATATACACAGGCGTGTGTTAAGTGTGAGAGCCTCTGGCCTTGGCTTACATTGGGGGCGAAATTCAAGTCGCCCTTCTAAACTTCCTTGGGAGACATGGCAGTTTACTGTATTTTCTTATGTTTTATTTTTTTAAAAACACACGCTTCCGCAAAAAACAGAAAACACGGTTGCTGTTAAAGTCCGTCACACGGCTATGAAAATAGCCTAAACTAGCCCAATTTTATATTTCTGAAAAGAATTGCAATGGCGTAGTCGTTCGAACAATTCGCCCCAACTGATAGCAACCAGCACAAAATGGCTATTTAAAAACAAAGTACCAGACAAAACAACGAATTACAGAAGACACGCATCGAGTTAATTAGAATTTATTAAAAGTTAACCACCGTTTCAAAACAAAAAAAATGTATTGGAGACAGTTCGTCCATATGCTTGCGGTTACGCTCTGTTCCACTGAAAAATTGGCTGCATTGAAATTCGCCCCGCAATTTGCATTGAATGTTTTTCTTTGAAAACTTGTGAAGTTTGTTGGAAGGGGGTTAAATGTAATAAGGCTACAATAGAAATCACAGGTATTTGGATGGATAAGAATGGCAGACCTTCAAAGCACCAATCGCACGTGTCAGTGAAAGATGGTTGGCAGAAATTGTCAGTTTTCTGAACAGTGTATTATTACCCAGCGCAGCCGGAAAGGGAGACAACTGAAATGTTTTGTCATTTACCAAAGAAATTAATTAACTCAAATTGTTAATAACGCTTAATTTACGAAGAATATCGAAAACTTTTTTAACTACGCTTTTCAACTCAGTTAGGGTATTCAGAAACCATGAATGACCCAGCTTCTTATATGAACTTGAAATTTATTTTAAACACTTTAAATATTTTTTTAAAAAGAATATACCTTCTGTTACAGAGAAGAACACGCTCACCATGGGTCATACTAAAAATCAAAATAACTCACAATGATACCAATTTAATACGAGGGTGGTCAATAATATCCAGTATTCATAAAATAGTTCTGCTTTGTAAAAGTTTAAAAGTGAAGTCAGAGTTCTGTTTCTAAATACAAAAAGTGGTGATATCAGAAAATAAAGAAAAACAGTTTTAGTTTTCAATAAAATTAGTTTTATTTGTATATCATTTTACAATATGCACTTTCCATGCTTTTCAGGTAAAAACAGACATCAGAAAGTGACTTTTGCCTCTCAATCCTTTCTCACCATCTGGAAGAAATAAAAATAAAAAATAAAAATAAAATCCTCCCTCCCTCATTGATTTGAAAAAAAAATTGCCTGAGAATCAATTGATTTTTTTTTTTTGGCCTTATTCAAATAAATCACTGTTCGGGGGTTGCACCCCTATTCATTTATCACCTATTTTCGATTGTCAACAAAAGAAAATTTCCATTACCCATGTGCAATGTACAGACCACATATCACTTCACTGTCTTCAATTATCTTTGAAGATTGAAGACTTGAGCATAGACCATGCCTACAAAGGAATCATGACCAATCAGCAGCCGGCCATAGTGTCATGACTCCCGTACAATGCAAATGAGCTACTGCAAAGTGTCTTGCTTCTGTTTTGTTTACTTTAAACTAACTTTTTCTTGACTATATTTTGATTGCAAGTTTTCATCTAATGAATTGATGTCAGAAGGTTGAGTGATAATCAATATCAAAACAAAGTATGTATTATTTCCAGTTTTTCTCTTTGATGTGATCTGCAACAAAACTCACGTACTGACTATTGGTGCCAAGAAAACACTGTATAAATTACAACATGCCATCAATGTTTGCTGTTCGGACAGGTTGACTTCACATGTGCTTATTCCCAAGAAAATGTATCGGTATCGGCAGATATCTAGAACAGTGAATATCAGTATCGGCAAAACCGATAACACTGGTATCAGCACACCTCTAAATGGATCGTTCAATTTCAGTAAATTGTTTTTTTGTGCGAGGTCTTTATATGGCTTTTAAGATTTGAAGTATTGCCTCGTGATGCTGATAATGTGATATGACTTTGTCACAAAGTTTACATTTGCATTTCTCCTTGTCGATTCATTCAAATTCTGTAACCCACAGACTTTTAGCCTGTCCTGCCATTGTTAAATATCGAAACTATAAAAATGGGTAATGGAGAACAGATTTTACCTGCCACTGAAAATGTCAGTGTTTTCAAATTAATGCGATGCGGTTTTTCGGTGGTGGTCCAAAACCAAAACCACACCGAAAATACCAACACTGACCCAGCTCTAACCGCCTCACTTAACAAACACCAACAATACCGGTAGGAAGAGGATACCCTCCTCTAACGTAATGGTATCATGTCCAATAGGATAGTGAACTCAGCCTAGCTGAAGCAGCTAAAGGTCGTCCTATTCGTGAAGACAATAAAAGGCTGATAACTGCGGCCTTAGAAGCTCACTAAGGAGACTTACAGCGCTAGCCATAGCTAAGAAGTCTTCATCTCCGTGAAGACAGATATTTCAGTGTAATTTGCGACCTTGAAAGCTCACTGAACGGAGACTTACAACTATCGTCGCGCAAGGTAGGGAATGAAGAGCCGCTATTTTTAACAGCCGTAATTCCCAAAGAGACAGTAGTCTCAAGAGATAAGTTATTTCAGTTATGCTTATTGCATAATTACTGAAAAAACACCGTTCATGATTCTAGCTAGGCTACTATGGTGACAACGATAAGACTCAAGCCTATGACACCTAGGAAAACAAACCGAAAAGCACGTTCCTTTAGGGGTTTTATTACCAAAAGACAGAGGTCTGAGCCTAGAAGCTTAGAAGTCTTCATCTCCATGAAGACAGATATCTCTAACTTGTGACCTTGAAAGCTCACTGAATGGAGACTTACAACTATCATCATGCAAGGTAGGGAATGAAGAGCCGCTATTCTAACAGCCAAAATTCCCAGAGACAGTAGTCTCAAGGTAGCTACGCAGTTTTGAGTCCTCATCTGCGTTAAGACATATCTGTGTCACCTGCGGCATCTGAAAGCTCACTAAATGGAGACTTACGACACTAGCCGCTAATGTATAAGAAAAGATCGCTGTAACAATACATAAGGCTACTATGGCATCCACAATAGCATTAAATGTCTTAACACCAAGGAATACAACATCGAGAAGGAAAAGACGTACTTATTCCTTCTAACGGCTCTATTCCAAACAAGACAGCTGTCTAGTGATGAGCCGATTATCGGTACAGGTTATCGGTATCAGCTCATAAGTGGCATATTGGTACGGTATCGGCGAAAAATAGCAATTCTGCTGATCATCAGCCGATATGTGCATACCATTTTCAAATCAAGTTTTCAGGTCAGTCGCAAGTAATCTCAACTGAATAACACTATTTACTCGTTTGGGTGCATGGTTTTAAGCAGATACTTACCAGTTACCACCGGCGTTACCTGAATGTTAAGACTACTGCCAGAAACGGACACAAAATCCTGAAACACTTGTCCACAAACACATGGGGCATTCGGTCGCGAGGAAAGTCGATCACAACTGAAGTAATTGATTACATGACAAGCTGAAGACAATCTGACCAAGACCTTTCGGCCTACCTTTAGGACTATTCGGACTAAAATAGAGACTTACAATGAAAGCAAGCCAGATTACTCGTCCGACTTGTCTTCCTTTAGGTCCGAGTTGTCCTGATTCCGAGTAAATCGTATGCTTGCACTGAAAGTGAAAGTAACAGCCGAATGTGGAAAAGGAGATTCAATGGTTCCAGAAAATAGAAACGAAACTAGAATTAGATGATTTACTCGTGTTCTACCATTTCTTCAAACTTATAAGTATGCCTCGTGTAAGCAAAATATGGGATTATTTTACGATCAAGACTGACGATAACACAAAAGCTCAATGCACAATTTGTCAGGCTTCGGTGTCTCGTGGTGGCACATCTGCCAAGTCTTTCACAAATACCTACTTGAAGAGCCACCTTAGGCATAACCACGCTGTCATTTACAAGCAGTTTGAAGAGGCCCAGTCCGTTGCAGATTCAGAAAAACGTAAAACAAATCTCGAAAAACTACAAGCTGGAACATCAACAACTGCAGCGGCAAAGTGGGTACACCAAATGCAATTGACGGAAATGATTGAAAAAAAATCTCTCTGGCCTGACTTAGATGCCTGATCAGTGAATGTAATGCAGATGCTGGCACAAATGATTGCCCTAGACTTGCAGCATTTCTCTACTGTAGATGATACTGGATTTCACTGATTTTGTTCAGCCCTTGAACCCTGTTACAAATTGCCATCTCTGTCTCACATTAGCCCAACTTTAATACCACACATATATGGACTTATTAAAAACAAATTGAAAAGTCAATTACAAAACATGTCTTGCATTGCATTTACAACTGACATATGGTCGTCACAGCATGCCTGTAATTCTTAGATGAGTCTAACAGGACACTGGATAACGGACGATTTTGAAAGACAGCGGTGTGTTTTGAATGCTTCCTTGTTCGTTGGTCGACATACAGGTGAAGCTATGTGTGCAGAGGTGGAACGAATAATGGCCTCCTGGGATATTAATCGGCAGAAAGTTTTGACAATATTACATGATAATGCAGCCAATGTTGTGTCGGGGTTAGAATGCACTGGATTAAATCACCAAGCCTGTTTCATTCACACTCTGCAACTGGTGTTCCACGATGGTATCAATACACAACGTGATGTTAATGACATGCCATTGGTTGGAAAGTTGCCAGCCACTTTGATCACTCACCACTAGTGCACCATAGGTTACAAGAATTGCAGAAGAAGCATGGCGTGAAACTGCACCATATCATACAGGATGTATCAACGTGCTGGAACAGCACATTACATTCTACATGTTGGAGAGGTTGGTGGAACAAAAATCCACTTTAGTGGAATACGCAAGCCTGTTTGACGTACCAGTAATGACAGCAAATCAATGGACATTGGCAGAAACTCTTGTAACATCATTGAGGCGATTCAAGGACCTAACCAGAAAAGCTTCTGAAGCTGAAGCCATCCTGTCAATTCCAATTCCTTCTGTTTCTTTGCTCGAGCACTCCCTGGCAAAACACAGCGACGATCGTGCATACAAAGTTTGACAACGTCAATGCTTGACTCCCTGAATCATAGATTTGTTGACATGGAGGAGAACAAACTGTTGGTATTAGCAAAATTTCTCGACCCCCGATATAAGAGCGTGTTTTATCAGAAAGAGGCTACACAGCAAACCGCCATCAAGTGGCTGGAAGATGAGAGATCCATTTTTTTAGTTTTAGCCAAAGCTGACAGTGGCCACCAAATCGTGTCACCAGAACTGAGTCAGCCAATAGTTGAAGCCCAGTCATCAGATACACAAGTGTCTTCCTGTTCAAAAAAACTTAAAAGTCGATCCTTCTGCTGATGAATATACCCAGTTACTGAGCGAAAAAGGGGCAACCTCTTGTAAACAGACAAGTAGTAATTTGAATCAGGAAATAAGTTTGTATACAGCAGAGTCTCTACAGGATCGTACTGGCAACCCACTTCAGTGGTGGAAGATTAACTCCCACAGATTTCCCATTTTAGCCAAATTTGCACAGAAATACTTATGCCCTCCAGCAACCAGTGTCCCAAGTGAAAGACTATTCAGTGAAGCTGGGGGGGGGGGGGGGGGGGGGGGTTGTATGATGACAAGTGCAACAGGCTTGCCCCAGAAAAAGCAGAGATGCTCTTAGTTATAAGGGGGAATCTTCCAGTGCTGAAGTTTCAGTGCTGAATGACAATTTGATGTATGGTGTTCTAAGTCAGTAGACTGACGGCTGCGTTTTGTACACATTACTTCATCCTCAATTTGGCCTCAAGTCATGTAATTGAAAACAGCAGGGTAACCTGTTGTTTTCAATTGCATGTCTTGGGCCAGGTTGGGCGCTTCTATCAAATTAACTCAGACAATTTTGTGGTAGGTTGATTGGTTGAAACTGAACCAGGTCCCACTATACCTGGTTGAAACTGAACCAGGTCCCACTATACCTTACTTTATGATTTGAATTTTGATGATCATCAGTGAAACTGTTTTGCCCATTTCATTTTTTGAATAACTATTCTGTATTGACAGTTGATCTGTTTGTCAACCAATAGTACAACCATAATTTATGACAAACATATAGTACGTACTGCATGTTTGTTATGTATTATAATTGTCCTTTTCATTGGAATTCCCGAGATACGGGACTGCTTTAATAAAGGACATCGACAGCCAAAATACATTACAGGGATTTGACGTTTTGATAGATAGTAGTACCACTATCATAGTACAAGTAGTACTCAAACTTCTTTTGAATCAGTGGCCAGAGACTCAATAAATAAATCATTTGGAATCTGAATCAACCAGTTTAGTTTCTGTCACTAAAACACACTATGACCAGTGAATGCCATCCTCACGTATGATTTGCAGCTCTAAAATGTATGGTATTCATGCTTTGTCTTCTCATCCTCATGCAGCCTAACTTAACTCATTCTCAAAGTTCTAACCCCTCAGCCCCAAACTCCCACCACTCATTCCCAACCTCAGCTTGCACAACTTCTCTTTGTAATAGGCTAGGTTGTAGGCTTTAACAGAACACAGAGACGGCATTGAACCTCTACACAACATAATGAAAAATGACACAGGAAAGGACAATAATCTTAAAGTTCAAACCACAGACAATGACTCCTCATTTGGAACGAGCTGAACAGGCTCGTTACAACTTGGGCTGGGGGTTGTGGTATTTAGGAAGACCCACACAGAATTGTAAATGGCCATCATTTTCATGGGCACGGGATGACATGTTTCCAAGTTTTACCTCACTCTTCACCAAATCTGCGACTCCTCATTTTATTTCTAGCTTCCCGATATCTGCGTCTGGAACTGAAAACGTACGTGTTTGTACTTGTTAGTTTTTTTTTTTTTCGATTCGTTGTTTCTCGCAGTTCGATTTAATTTTAAAAAGGAAATATTCCCAGTGTATTGAAGAGATGTTAAAATGTTTCATTATTGCCCATCATCGTGTAACTCGGGGTTTACCGCTGAACAACTTCATGCTTTGTTTGCCGTGTTCAAGTTGGTGAATATCAATGTACAGCAGTATCACCGTGAAAATATCAGTATCGGTCCGATATTGAATCAAAATATCGGATATCGGCAAATACCGATAACACTGATATCGACTCATCACTACAGCTGTTTCAGCCTATCTATGCACTATCGAACCTCTATTTGTAAGGAACAGAGCATTTCTTATACTATTGCTAAGGCAAGGAAGGTGTCGTTACTCAGGACAAAAGCCCTCGACACCTGAGCCAAAAGATCCAGGGAGGAAAGATCTTTGTCTTTCCAGCGCCTGGTATGTTAAGCTGTTTTGTCTAGCAAATGCAGACTTATATTCAGATGGAACAAGATCCAAAGAGCTTATGACTAAAAATTCATAGTCTTAAGGTGCCCTTCTGTGAGGGATGGAGACTCACCTTCCGTAGCCCTCTCACCATCCAAATGTTCCATCTGAAAATATGGTCAACACCATCCAACTAAACGGATGACTGGACCAACGCAGCACCATCCGACAGCTCACCACCGGAGCCTGTTGACGGTAGTACCAGCGACTACTGAGATGCTGCGAAGTCGGATAGTCTGCGGTCAACGTGCTTCATCAATGAAGCAGGGGAAGAAGCCAAACTTATAGGCATCTACCCCTTAGCGCAGGGCTCTCGACGAGCAAAATGAAGGCGAGTGATGGATCACTCTCCTGCTTTTCATGTCAGGCGAGTGATGGTGAGTGATCGATCACTCTCCTGCTTTTAGGTGAGGCGAGTGATAGGCCTAGATAGAAGAAAAAGTTGAAGAAAAGACCGAAGTTAAAACCAAATATTAAAGTGCCTGTCCAATGTGTACTTATTGAGTTTACTTAATACTAAGTGGTGCACACTGCAGTATGTCATTTAAAAGTGGACAAATGATATGATTCTAGTTTGGTAATACATGAGGTGATATAAAAATATATCTAATGGGACTTGTGATTATATAAACACTTGGTGGTTCATCACTGACTAGCAGGGTGCAGAGGTACATGTATACCTGCTCAAAAACCTGGCTTCACTGACTAAGAGGGTGCAGAGGTACATGCATTCCTGAAATGACATTCGTGGCACAAACCCCACAATAAATGTGTGTAACGTAAGCTTTTTTTTGTGATACAGTTATATATAATTTTTTTTATGAGTGTCGTCTGCTACTAGCATTAGATAAAGGGTTAATACCTTTGACCAAAGTCTGTCAAGCAAATAATTTCCCAAGTTAGGAAGTGTCAACATGAGCTCAGCAAATGTATTAATAGTAAGTTATTTCAAGATGGATGCATGAAAAGTATTTTTTATTGATCCCTCCTTTGTGTGCTTGTGCTCTGCACAAAACTTTTCTTGTAATTACTGACGAATTTTGGGTTTCTCTGCCTCACGGAAAGTTTTTCTTTTTTGGAGATGGGGGTGTTTCAACACCTGTACCCTTGAGAGGAGAGGTCGTTTTTTAGGAGTTGATATTTTTCCAACACTGTCATGACTGTCAAAGACTGCAGTATATTGTTTCCGAGTTTGGAAATTGTTTTTTTTTTTTTCATTTAGTCTGTGATCAGCTGTTGTGTGGAGAATATTGTTATGTAAACAATCGATGATAAAAATAGTCGGTGGCCATTTTGTGCTGGGAACTCTGGGATTTGTTATCATTCATGAAGGAAAAGATACACTCCATTTCATTTCAATTCTATTTGTGACTTTCCGGAAATTGACGTCCCAACTTCGAATCTTCGCAACGGATTGGAAAACTGTGTTACCAGCTATTCGAAAACACCCCCGTTGTGTTTGTATTTTCAGTCGTAGAACTTCATCCCCCAAAGGAAGCAATGTTAATTTATGTTAAAAAAATAGTAATCTCTTTTTGCCTTGATAAATCCACATGGGTTACGAATCGATTTGCGAATCGAAAAGAACACAAGTCAATAATTAAATCAAGTGAACAAATGTATATTATTTAATTCCCCCTTGTCTATAGCGTGCACATCTCATTGAAAGGAAGTCATGCTTGCAGAAAGTTGCACAGTACAGTTCACATCTGCAATCGCTCTGCGCAGCAGCGTGCAGTTTGCAGAGTATGAGGATGGTAAAATTTAATTTAGAAAGAAAATTACGCTACGGTTTTAATGAAAAATGTTGAAAATGAACGCCATTCTATAATGAAACTGGTTGACATACCCACCGCAAAATTTATGAAATTTTGTGGGCGAGTGACTGATCGCTCGCCTGCTGTCAGCTTCAGGTGAGTACGAGGCGCGCACAAGTGACCACTCGCCTGTCGTCGGGAGGCCTGTTAGCGTGCATATCCATGGAAGAAGAGGAAGCCGTAACAACAGCGGACCCCAGCTGAAGTACGGAAGAAGCATCCAAACTCGTCTCATTTTGGACGGATGCATTAACTCATTGAAGTTTCCTACACAAAACAGTCGTCCCCGACTGTTAACGGGAAGGAGAATGCTCTGCACTCGCGATCTGTCCCCAGTATCCGGTTAGAAACTTCTAAGCTAATCCCCTTTCGTGTGCTTCCATGTAAGAAGAAGCCATAACCACCGCCGGCCCAGGCTGCAGTGTGGAAGGAATGTTCTGATGTGTGTTCCCACTCATTATAGTTTCTCATTACGGACACAGTTGACCCCAACTGTTAACGGTATGGAGAGGGTTCTCCAATCGGCGATCTGACCCCATGAACATCCAAAGTCGGGTAGCTAGTGTGCGGTCGCATGCGCTTTGCCGAAGCAGAGGAAGAAGCTGTAACTGGAGCCGGCCCCGGCTGCAGTGTAGAAGAAACTTCCCGAGCGGCCAGGGAGGACGTTAGCTCAGACTCAGTGCAAGTTTCTCAAAGCAACTGTCGACTGTTACTGGGTTAGAGAAGGCTCTCGAATTAAAACTCGAATTATCTTGCGGTGACAGCCCCGACATCGGAACTTCACCATGCATACATAGTGCGACACCCGCTTTCAACGTTAGTGTCATAATGAGTTGACCCCGACCACACAAGCAGGAACTGAATCAGTAGGAGCGCAGCGACTACAGGCAAGGCAACAAGCAGTTAAATCCGATGTAGACTACTTCGCCCTACACAGAGAGCAGTAATTTCATAAATAATTACAATCCAAACAAGTTCATTGCACTCCTAACATCTAACATATAATCATACAATATAAGGATACATGAGGAAGACAACCAAAAATAATTTTGAAATAAATCAAAACCAAATTTGGGGGGAAATTTTTTTTTTTTGAAAACGCCTAAGTTCCCCAAGGTAACCACACGGGCCCAAGCAAGCCTGAAAATAAACAGACTGTCATCTGCAAAATGAGGTCCCCAGAGGGTGAATTTGGTGATGCTACCCTGCACAGCAGGGTAGCATCACAAAATTTACCCTCTGTGAACCTCCGTCTGAATTAAGTTCTCAAGCCAAAGCAGAAAGATGTACCTAGAGATCAGGAGAGGATAAATTGGCCCACTGTATGGGATAGCATCAGCAAATTCACCCTCTGGGGACCACATTTTGCAAATGACAGGTTACTTATATTCAGGCTTGAGCCCAAGGGCATCCCGATAGAGCCTAAGTGTGGACAAACACCAGAATATTAAAGCTACACAACCGGAATATTAATAAATGTATCCTACTATAATTGTGATGAAATAAACCCCTGAATATTACCTGTTAAGGGCGTTGTTATAAAAGTAAACAACGACAGGATTAGAACTAGACAATAGGCACACAAAAGGCCTAAGTCAGTAAATAATTGACTGATACCTGATGCAAAGCTAGGTCTTCATGTGAAGAAAAAACAATGCATCTGGTAGGAGATGCAAGACAATAATGGCCCAACACCCCTAGGGTGAGGATGTAACAGTGGGGATAAACAGAAAAAACCTTCTGTACAACACGTTAAACTCCCAAGAAATTTAATTAAAAATTTCAATAAAAAACAGCCAGAAAGCTTAGGAGTTTAACCGGAGGGTTCATGGAAGGATAGGGAAGGAACACATAAGCAACAGTAGGTAAATCATTAGCAAAACTAATGACGTCAAGACGTATATCCCAAAATTGGGTAACATAAAATCATTTTCATATTATTTAAAAGTTACAGCCCTGAACATCTCAAACCACTGTTGTTCACTTCCATCATCCATTTACTGCCTTGAATCCACCATATAGTTCATTGATTTGTGTCTGGCATCCACCAAAAGAGAGATTTAAAGCACAGATATCAGTTGAGAGGTTTACTGACTTAGAGCCAAAGAATGATGTATGCGCCAATTTCAGTCTCTTCCTGTGTGCTGCACATGCAAAAGTACTAAAAGTATGGAAAGCCAGATAGGACTTTTAATATTCGGTACTGTATGCAAATTTTTGGGATTGGGGGGGTTCAAAATTTGTGTTTCGCCCTTGATAATACTGAGTTTGCACAAGCTCAGTCTGGGCCATTGGTTGTAGTATAAAAATACAGGAAACATAATTTTTATCATTAAAAAATTAGAAGTTACAGCCCTGAACACTCCACTGTTCTGCAACATCCTGTAAAACCATTGAAACCACCAATATATTCACTGATTGATCTGTGTCTGGCATCTTCAGAAAGTTAAAAAATTTATAGTAATTTATATATTTTTTTATATTTACCAATGACCCAGACTTAGCTGGTGCTAAACTCCTTAATTCAGGGCCAAACACAAATTCCCCCCCCCCCCCCCCCCCCCCATCCCCCAAATTTGCATCAAAATCCGAAAAATACATGTCCTATATGGTCCTCCATACATTTACTCCTCTGCGCATGCGCAGTGTCAAGGAGGTCCCGAAATTGGCGCCAATTATCATTCTTACAACCAGTGCCTGGTAAGCATTATGTACTCAGCGGGGAGGTATGAGTTCCCAACTCCTGGGAGGGCCATCCCCGTCTGTGTCATTGGTAAGTATAAAAAATATATAAATTACTATAAATTTTTTGACATTTTTATACTGTATCAATGACCCAGACTCAGCTGAATAGTAAATAGGCTGGAGGGCCTAGGACATAAAGGAAAATCCAATAAGCTCAATTATGTATAATAGAATATCCTCTCCAGGAGAAAAGAAGAGATAGGCTTTACATGTATCTTTCTTATTTACACTAAAGAAGAAAGACACAATACCGATCAGTAATTGAGCATAATAATCAATAATCTCTATTAACATCCAGTATAACCCTTTATACTAATATTTTTAAAGGTAAGCCAACAAATAAAGGAAGTCCAGAGAAATGAGACTCTTTATATTCATAAAAAGTGTCCGAGGATTGTATATTAACGCTCGTTTGACACATGACATATACAAATACTTCACACCGAGCTACACTTTAAAAATATTACATGGATGAGTAAACATTAGCTTTACACTTTAAAACCATCCCAGTACGACTCAGAATTACTGACTCTAGGGGAGGTATTCCCTTGCTTTTCATTATAAAGCAGGTGACCTAAGGGAACAAAAGCCCCCCCCCCTTCCCCTTGCCCTGGGTCAAATACCCCAGAGTGAAGAGGGCAGCAGGACAGGGTCACTGCCGGAACAGTAAGCCTACATAACTATAGTTGCAACTGTTTAGAGGACGATATTCTGAGCAACTGATAACAGACCTAAACAATGGAGGTCTCCAGAAATGGACTCAATATTTCTGAGATAAAAATTAGTGAATGTGGAAGGTTGAGACCAATATGCAGCCTTCATTAGATCAGTAATAGCAATACAATTAGCATAGGCCCAAGAAGTAGAAAGAGCTCTTACTTCATGAGCTGAGATCTTGAGTCCCGACTGCTGAGAAGATAGTTTTTCATAAGCAGTACGAATAGTTAATTGAATCCATCTAGCAATAGAATGAACCATAATATCCTTTCTATTAGGCATCAAAGACAGAAAGAAACTCTTACGTCCCTTTCTGATGAACTCTGATCTTCGTTTGTAAATACATATTGCTCTAACAGGACACAGTAAAGGCCTACGCCCATCAGATGATGGAAGGGCCTTAATAACAATAGGTTCAGGATACTTATTAGGAGCCTGATTTTTAGCCAAAAATCCAACATTGGTGGTAAAGGTATAGTATTACCAACACTACGGTAGTGAGAATCCTCCACAGATAGTGCATGAAGCTCACAAACTCTTCTAGAGAAGGCTAAGAGAAAAGCTGCCTTATATGTTAAGAATTTGAAGTCCATTGTGTCAAGAGGCTCAAAAGGCGCTTCTTTTCGCTTAAGAAGAACCCAGGCCAAATTCCACTTCAGAATTAATCTAAGGGTTCTAGGTCTATTTATCGAAAAATTTCTAACTAACTTAGATAAAGAGACATTAGTTCCAATCCTCAAGCTATCATGATGCGCATAGGTATCGGATAGCATAGACCTATAACCCTTAATGGTGATAGGCTGCAGATTAATCTGATCAAACAAGTATACTAGAAAGTTTGCAATGTCTGGAATGGAAGGATCATAAATATCTACAGAATGATCCCCACACCACTGACAAAAGACCTTCCACTTAGCAGCATAGTTTAGCGAAGACTAGTTCCTCCTGTAGTTAGAAATCGCGTCCACAAAATGTTTTCCGAGCAAGAAGGACCGCACAACGGAAATACGTGAAGGTTTAGACCTTGCAGATTGTGATGGAGGACGCGCGATTTCCCTTGCGAAAGAAGATCTTCCCGTTGAGGAAGCTTCCTGGGCATGTCCCACAACAGACACCTGAGTAGATTTATCCACGGTCTCTGTGGAGACAGAGATGCTACCAACAGAATCTTGCATTGCGATTGTTTTATCTTGAGCAATATCTGCTGAATCAACGGTGCTGGAGGATACGCATATCCTATTATTCCGTCCCAAGAGATCGAGAGAGCGTCTACTGCAAATGCTCGAGGATCCGGACAAGGTGACACATACGTCTGCAACTGCTTGTTGAGATGTGTCGCAAATAAATCTATCATTGGCCGTTCCCATTGGTAGCAAATCTGATTGAATACTTGCTTGTTGAGAGTCCATTCTGATGGCAACAGGCGACCCCTCCGTGAAAGGGAGTCTGTTAAGACGTTCAGAAGACCCGGAATATGACGGGGATGGAGGGAAGAATCTGATGTTCTAGTACAAACAGGAGGATTCTTTCCATTAGATTGAGCAACGGAATGGAATGAGTGCCACCTTGTTTCCGAATATTGTATTGTCGGACATAATCTGCACGTGTGCATTCTGAATAACGTCTATCCAATGACGTAGAGCAAGTCAAATTGACATCATCTCTTTGATCTTGATGTGCTGCTTAGAAACTGCGGATCCCAAAGACCCTGGCAATTCAAATCCGATGGGCTCAGTGTCACGCCCCAGCCTATTTGACCGGCATCCGTCATAATCGTAAAACTCGGATCTGGCAATTGCAGTGGAACTCCCTGAGTTAACCACCGTATGTCTGCCCAAGTCTGAATCTCTTGTTTCACTTGGCTTGACAAGAGGATGTCGGTCTCGAGCGAATGAATCTTCACTCTCCAATTCCGAGTCAGATAGACCTGGAGAGGACAAGTGCGTAGCCGCCCCATTGGAATGAGATCCGCTGCAGCTCCGCACAGACCTATTAGTCTCATTAATTCCCTCGCTGAAACTTTGTCTGAGTGAAGACAATAGCGAGCGTAACGACTAATTTTGCTCTGGTTAATGGCAGACGAACGAGATTGTTGTGCATCTCGAAGCTCATCCCCAGGTGGGTGAATGACTTGGATGGCACCAGATCCGACTTCTCTTTGTTTACTATGAAACCGAGGCGTTGGAGCAATAGAAGCAGATTATGCATGTCGTTCTGAAGCATTAACTCGTTGCCGTACCTCTGAAGAATATCGTCCAGGTAAGCCGACGTTACCGCAGACGAACGAGCTCGGAAATGAGTTATTACCAAGTTCATTATTCGAGTGAAAGCCCAGGGCGCTAGATTCAGACCAAAGTACATCGCTCGGAACTGATAAACGACTCCTAGGACAGCAAAGCAAAGATACTTTCTGAACGCCGGATGTACCATGACGTGAAAGTACGCATCCTTGAGGTCTATGCTCGCAGCATAGTCGTTCACTCGAATGCTCGCTCTGACCGATCGAATGGTCTCCATATAAAACTTTGGAGCCACGATCAGCTTGTTTATCCAGCTCAAGTCGATCACTGGACGGAACGAGCTGTCTGGTTTCGGAACCAGGAAGAGATGGCTGTAGAAACCTGGAGATTCATGGTTTTCTACGACCTCTATCGCGTTCTTCGTTAAAAGAGACTGGACTTCTGATAGAAGTGCCATTCTTTTCTGACAATTTGCCGGAAGCTGAGTCCATCTTGGACTTCGAGTTAACAGAGGTTTGCCTTTGATGGACAGTTTTAGTCCTTCTGAAATAACCCCTCGAACCCAAGGGTCCTCCGTAATTGAATCGCAATTGCTTGAGAATCTCGACAGTCTTCCGCCCATCGGAACGTGACAGAGGTTTAGACCATCACCTCCTGGATCCGCGAGGCTTGCGGGAGGAGAAACCACGTCCTCCGAGACCTGCACCTCGCCCCATCGGCCTGGGGGCGTCTGACCGGTTATTTCGGCCAGCGTAACAGCCCCTACTCGAGTCGCTGCTCTGCCGGTCTCTAGAGTAAGACCTAGAGGACACATAGGAACCTCTATAGGAACTTCCCCTGGACAAGCTCATCCCGGAAGTGCCTGGCCTACTCCTGTCTGCTGGTTCCGACTTCTTGGAAGCAGACTTAAATAGCAGAGAGTCTGAAGCTTTCTTTGTTAATTTATCATAAATTTCTGAAAGCTTACCACTGAAGAGAAACTCTCCAGAGACTGGAGTGACTCTAAGAGAGTTTTTCACCTTACTGTCCATGCATGTGGAAGTAGCTAGGGCCACGTCACATCTAGCTAACTCCAGATTTGCCACTGAAAAGGCGGAGTTATACGTGGAAAAAGCTATGGCCCTGGACAGAACTCTCAATGACGTTTGTACATCTTGAAATTCTGGCCCTTCAAAGCATAATGACAACGCTCTAGTAAGGTGATCTGCGTAGGAAAGAGCGTCTAAACTAGCTCTGTTAGACGATATCGTCGTTTCCAATGTTGACGACGGAAGTGACATAGACGACGGCATGGATATATCAAGGTCTTCAGCCTGGTCGTCTAAACGTAGAGGAACTCTCTGGATGCCCTGACCTGCCGTATCAAACTTATTCCTTTGATAAACGGCAGCTGTAGAGCCGATGCCAGTAGGAAGGCTGACCTGCCCGTCTTGTTGGCAAGTTTATCAATAGCGTCATTCAATAATTCAAAAATCCGAGAGACATTCTTGGATTGTGACGGATATTCCGGGACAATGTCCCTAAACCGATTAAAAAATTCGGTATCCAGAGGTGCTATCACCCTCCTATCCGGCTGCGCAGCATTCTGGTGCGGCAGAACAACTTCTGGACGGTAATGCCGGATGAATTCTACGGCTATTTTGTGTCGTTCCAAAAGGGAAATATCCAACTCATCGGAATCCCTTTCGCCATCCTGCCGGACCTCTTGCAAAACTTGGTCGTCCGCACCCGATCCAGCGGCGGAACCTACCGACCCAGCATCGTCTGACACTTCATGTTCCGACAGAGGCTCTGCCGGTTGCTGGGATGCTGCGATTAACTTTGCTATCTGTGATAGCACATCAGTTACAGAGGCCTGAGGAGCCGCAGTCTTACTGGATTTAGCCGCCGGAAGCTCCCTGGACGTTGCATCTTGCATACATCTTTTATGCGAATGTCCGGATGTAGAAGGCCTCATATCCCTGGCTACCGGAGGCGTGACCTGGTCACCGTGGTATCCCTGGTCGGTGAAGCTGACTGAAAATCACTGGTCACGTAGCCAAGGTGCGGTCGAGTGTGCTGCTGTGATGATGAGGAAGCCTTATAGGTAGCCTCGCCGGACTGCCTATATACCGGAGCGTCCCGAGCTGCGGACGTATGCTCCGACTGCGTAACGCTACAGACTACAACATCTCGTCCCAGATGCTGTTGTAAGAGAGAGGGACCTCTCTCGCTTGCGGCTCGTGCCGAGCTGGACAAGCTAAACACCGGACTATCAGGCTTTCTCCGATCCATCCTCCTTTCCATCATCACTGGGTGTACACGTGGATGTTTTATAGTGCTCGCAACACCCAACTCTCTCTGCTGGACCGCAACGGATGAACCCGGATGCTGCCCCATTCGGTGAATGGATGCAACACTGGGCGAGCTAGCGGACGTCAACCCCTTCAAGTTCCTTTCGGGCAATTGACGGACCTCCATGAGCACTTTTGCCACTAGCTCTTCGCTTGTATGTGACGACGGAGGCACACTTCTGGACGACAACACGGAAATATCACCCTGTTCTTGTTCCTCTGAAAAATAGAGTGAAAGACTAGAGTGACTCTGTGGAGAGAGAACCAGCATGGCCCTCTCTCCAGTAACAATATACCGTGACACACGATTCCAACGTTTGTCATCCCATTTGAAACACACAGAACAAAGATCAGTGCGAGTACAGAGAGTACAATTAATACAGAAATCATGAGAATCATAGGAAGATTTCCTCCTATTACAATCTGAACAATAATCATTCATTGTGAAAGGTAAACAATCATAGTACTCGCACTAATCCTTGAAAATAAAGATACACAATAGAACAATCCATTGTAATCATTAAGATATAATGATTTGAAAAGAAAAAATTTTCAGAAGAGCCCAAGTTCCCAATGGGAGCCCTGAGCCCAATGGATCCCAAAAAAGCCTAAGTGTGGACAAAAATTTAAATTCATTTTGAAAAAATTAATGAGACACTTACGGACAATCTTAATGTATCTTGCTATGAATAACAGATGCAGAAGACAAATAATCACTATCAGCAGTAACTGTTGTCAACCTAAGCAAAAGTGTCAACAAACCGGAAACATGACTCCAGGCACTGAACAAACCTGGCCCGAAATCAGTTACCAATTTACAACACTATCTGATGCAAAACAGAGGCTTCCAGAGAAGAAACTGCAGAACATCAGATGGTAGATGCAGACCAAAACGCCTAAACACCCCTAGGTTGAGGATGTAAACATGGGGAAAAAACAGAAATTATTCTGTTACAAAGCCAAAACTCCCAAGAAATTTTAGTAATAAACATTACAAAAAATAAGCCAAAAGCATGGGAGAATAGCTAGGGGGGAATCAGGAAGGTAGAGAGGAAACACTGATCAAACAATGGTACTTCATAGCAAGAATGACAACATCATGGCTCTGCCTTGAAAAAAGGCAACTTGAAATAATTTCATAAAATAATTATAAGTTACAGCCCTGAACATTTTCTTGCACTATTTTTTCCTCTCCTCCTTATATTTCCTCTTTATTTCCACCATTTCTCTCACCAAAATGTGTCTGGCATCATGAAAACTGAGATTTGGAAGCACAAATAACAGTGAATTGTAACTGTTTTGAGGGCCAAACAAAGAATGATTATTGGCGCCAATTTCGGGACCTCCTTGACACTGCGCATGCGCAGAGGAGTAAATGTAAGGAGGACCATATAGGACATGTATTTTTTGGATTTTGATGCAAATTTGGGGGATTGGGGGAGGGGAGGGGGGGGGGGGACAAAATTTGTGTTTGGCCCTGAATTAAGGAGTTTAGCACCAGCTAAGTCTGGGTCATTGGTACAGTATAAAAATATAAGTTTTATAGCACAGAAGTCAGGTAGATGTTACTGACGTAGGGCCAAACAAAAAGAATGATGGCTGGCACCAATTTCCGTTGCTTCCTGCTTGCAGCACATGCGCAGTGTTTCAAGGTATGGAGGACCATATAGGACTCTACATTTCAGGATTTTTATGCAAATTTGGAGGGAGGGTTCAAAATTTGTGTTTGGCCCTTAAAAGTTATGAGTTTGCACCAGGTAAGTCTGGGCCATTGGTGCAGTAGAAAAGTTAAAAAATTTATAGTAATTTATATATTTTTTATACTTACCAATGACCCAGACATAGCTGGTGCTAACTCTTAAAAAACTAGGGCCAAACACAAATTTTGCCCCCCAATCCCCAAAATTTGCATCTAAAACCAAAAGAAATCATGTCCTGAAGGACCTCCATACTTTGCCCTTACTGCGCATGCACAGTGTCAAGGACGTTCCGAAATTGGCGCCAATTATCATTCATACAAGCAGTGCCTGGTCAGCGCTATGTACTCAGCGGGGAGGTATGAGTTCCCAACTCCTGGGAGGGCCATCCCCGTCTGGGTCATTGGTAAGTATAAAAAATATATAAATTACTATAAATTTTTTAACATTTTTATACTGTATCAATGCCCTAGACATAGCTGAATAGTAAAAAGGCTGGAGGGCCTAGGACATAGAGGAAAATCCAATAAGCTCAACTATATAATACAGAGTCAACCCCTCAAGGAGAAAAGGAGCATTAGGCTTTACATGTATCTTTCTTATTTTATGTTAAATTAGAAAGATACAATACCCTTCATAACTGAGCACAATAACATTCATGTTCTCTATTAACATCCAGTATAACCCTTTATACTAATTATTTTTAAAGTAAGCCAATAAATAAAGTTAGTCCAGAGAATTGAGACTCTTTATATTCTTTAAAAGTGTCCGAGGATTGTATATTAACGCCCGTTTGACACTTGACATATACAAATGCTTCACACCGAGCTACACTTTAAAAATATGACATGAATGAATTTTTAACATTAATATTACACTTTAAAACCATCCCGGAAACGACTCAGAAATACTGACGTCGGAGGAGGCATTCCCTTGCTTTTCACTATAAAGCAGGTGACCTAAGGGAACACCCTCCCCCCCTTCCCCTTGCCCTGGGTCAAATAGCCCAGAGCGAAGAGGGCAGCCGGACGGAGTCACTGCCGGAACAGAAAGCCTGCATAACTATAGTTGCAACTGTTTAGTGGACAACATTCTGAGCAACAGATAACGGACCTAAACAATGCAGGTCTCCAGAAATGGACTCAATATTTCTGAGATAAAAATTTGTGAATGTGGATGGCTGAGACCAATAAGCAGCCTTCATTAAATCTATAATAGCAATACTATTAGCGTAAGCCCAAGATGTAGAAAGAGCTCTTACTTCATGAGCCGAAATCTTAAGCACAGACTGCTGAGAAGAAGATAAATTTTCATAAGCAGTACGGATAGTTAATTGAATCCATCTAGCAATAGAATGGACCGAAATGTCCTTTCTATTAGGCATCAGAGACAGAAAGAAACGTTTTCGTCCCTTTCTGATAAACTGAGATCTCTGTTTATAGATACGTAACGCTCTAACAGGACAGAGTAAAGGCCTACGCCTGTTTGAAGACGGAAGAGCCTTAATAACAATAGGTTCCGGATATTTATTAGGAGCCTGATTCTTAGCTAAAAATCCCACATTAGTAGTGAAGGTGATAGTGTTCCCGACACTACGATAGTGAGAATCATCCACCGACAGTGCATGAAGCTCACTGACTCTTCTAGCAGAAGAGAAAGCTAAGAGAAAAGCTGTCTTATAAGACAAGAATTTGAAATCTACTGTCCCAAGAGGTTCAAATGGCTTTTCCTTCAGTTTAAGAAGAACCCAAGCTAAATTCCACTTAGGAATTAACCTAAGAGTTCTGGGTCTATTTATCGAGAAGTTTCTAACTAACTTAGATAAAGAGACATTAGATCCAATTTGTAAACTATCATGATGTGCATAGGTATCAGATAACATAGACCTATAACCCTTAATAGTAACAGGCTGCAGTTTGCTTTCGTCAAACAAGTATACTAGAAAGTTTGCAATGTCTGGTATGGAGGGATCAAAAACATCAACAGAATGATCCCCACACCAACGACGAAAAACATTCCACTTAGCCGCACAGTTTAGCGAAGAGGAGGTCCTCCTACAGTTAGAAATCGCGTCCACTGCTCGTCCTGTAAAGTGCTTGCCATGCAAGAAGGACCGCACAACGGAAAAACGTGAAGGTTGAGACCTTGCGGGTTGTGATGGAGTTGACGCGGTTTCCCCTGCGAAAAAAGATCCTCCCGTGGAGGAAGCTTTCGCGGTAGGTCCCACAACAGACACCTGAGTAGATTTATCCACGGTCTCTGTGGAGTCAGAGATGCTACCAACAGAATCTTCGATTGAGATTGTTTTATCTTTAGCAATACTTGCTGAATTAACGGCGCTGGAGGATACGCATATCCTATCATTCCATCCCAAGGGATCGACAGAGCGTCTACTGCAAATGCTCTTGGATCCGGACACGGAGACACATACGTCAGCAACTGATTGTTGAGATGTGTCGCAAATAAGTCTATCATTGGCCGTTCCCATTGGTAGCAAATCTGATTGAATACTTGTTTGTTGAGAGTCCACTCCGACGGCAACAAGCGACCCTTTCGTGAAAGGGAGTCTGCTAGTACGTTCAGACGACCCGGTATATGACGGACCGAAAGTAGAACTTGATGTTCTAGAGCAAACAGAAGGATTCTTTCCGTAAGATTGAACAACGGAATTGAATGAGTGCCTCCCTGATTCCGTATATACGCCACTACTGTCGTATTGTCGGATAGGATTTGGACATGAGCATTGTGAATAATGTCCATCCAATGTCATAACGCAAGCCAAATTGACATCATTTCCTTGATGTTTATGTGCTTGGCCAGGAATTGCAGATCCCAAAGACCCTGGCATCTCGAATCCGTTGGGATCAATGATGCACCCCAACCTGTTTGACTGGCATCCGTCATAATGGTAAAACTCGGATCCGGCAACTGCAGCGGAACTCCCTGAGTTAACCACTGAATGTTTGCCCAAGTCTGAATCTCTCGTTTCACTTGATCTGACAAGAGAACGTCTATGTCGAGCGAATGAATTTTCACACACCAATTCTGAGTCAAGAAAATTTGGAGAGGACGTGTGCATAACCGCCCCATCGGAATGAGATCCGCAGCGGCTCCGCACAGACCTATCAGTCTCATGAACTCCCTCGCTGTGACTTTGTCTGCGTGCAGACAATAGTGAGCGTAACAACTGACTAATTTCGCTCTGGTTAACGGCAGACGAACGAGATTGTTGTGCGTCTCGAAGCTCATTCCCAGATGTGTGAATGACTTGGACGGCACCAGATCCGACTTCTCCTCGTTTATTATAAAACCGAGACGTCGGAGCAATAGAAGAAGATTCTGCACATCGTTCTGAAGCGTTAACTTGTTGCCGTACCTCTGAAGAATGTCGTCCTGGTAGGCTGACGTTACCGCAGACGAATGAGCTTGGAAATACATCATTACCGAGTTCATTACCCGAGTGAAAGCCCAGGGTGCTAGATTCAATCCGAAGCACATCGCCCGGAATTGATACACCACCCCTAGGACTGCGAATCGTAGATACTTTCTGAATGTCGGATGTACCATGACATGAAAGTACGCATCTTTGAGATCTATGCTTGTTGCATAATCGTTCACCCGAATACTCGCTCTGACCGATCGAATCGTCTCCATATAAAACTTCGGAGTGACGATCAGCTTGTTTATCCAGCTCAAATCTATGACTGGACGGAACGAGCCGTCTGGTTTCGAAACCAGAAACAGATGGCTGTAGAATCCCAGTGTCTCCTGGTTTTCTACGACCTCTACCGCGTTCTTCCTTAAAAGAGACTGCACCTCTGATAACAGAGCGTCTCTTTTCTGCGGATTTGACGGAAGTTGAGTCCATTTTGGACTTCGAGTTAACGGAGGCTTTCGTTTGAAGGATATCTTTAGACCTTCCGAAATCATCCCTCTCACCCAAGGGTCGTCCGTAATCGACACCCACTCTTGTGAAAAACTCGACAACCTTCCGCCAACCGGCACGCGATAGAGGTTGAAGCCATAACCTCCTGGACCTGCGAGGCCTGCGGTAGGAGAAACCACGTCCTCCGCGACCTGCACCTCGGGGCGTCCGACCGGTTGTCCTGGCCCGAAGGACGTCCCGCACGTGAGTCGCTGCCTTGACGGTCTCTTGAATAAGACCAAGAGGACGCACCGGAACCTCTATAGGAACCTCTTTTGGGCGTATTAGACCCAGAAGTGCCTGTCTTACTCTTATCTGCCGTATCCGACTTCTTAGAAGCAGATTTAAACAGCAGAGAATCTGAAGCCTTCTTAGTAATTTTATCGTAAATTGCAGAAAGCTTGCCGTCGAAGAGAAGTTCTCCGGAGACCGAAGCGACTCTGAGAGAGTTCTTCACCTTACTATCCACGAGTGTGGATGTAGCTAGGGCTGCGTCACGTCTAACCAACTCCAGGTTTGCCACTGAAAGGGCGGAGTTACACGTGGAATAAGCTACTGCCCTTGAAAGAAGTCTTAAAGAGGATTGTATATCCTGGAATTCTTTCCCTTGAAGACGCAGTGATAAGGCCTTAGTAAGGTGGTCTGCGTAAGATAAAGCATCTAAACTGGCTCTGTTAGATGAAATAGTCGTCTCCAACACCGCGGTTGGAATAGACGCAGACGACGGTAATGATAATTCTAAGTCTTTCGCCTCGTCGTCCATACGCAGAGGAACTCTCGGAATACCCTGTCCTGCCGTATCGAATTTATTCCTTGCATTAATGAAAGGCAGGTTAAGAGTATTGGCGGACAAGAAACCCGCTTTCCCTGTTTTGGAAGCAAGTTTGAATATAGCGTCGTTCAATAATTCAAATGTTCTTGTGACATTATTGGACTGAGACGGAAACTCGGGAGCGATGTCCCTGAACCGCTCAAAGAAATCAGTGTCCAATGACGCTATAATTCTCTTGTCCAGTACCGCAGCAGTCTGGCCCGACGGAACAACTTGAGGAAGAAAGTGCCGGATGAAGTCCACGGCAGCTTTATGTTGTTCGAAAGGGATAGCTCCAAGTCATCCGTATCCCTTTCACCATCCGGTCGGACCTCATGATGCTCCCGGTCGTCCGCACCCGATGCTTCGGCAGAGCGTACCGACCCAGCGCCGTCGGATAATTCCCGATCCGACACCGTTTCTGTTGGTTGCTGGGTTGCTGCGATAAGTTGTGCTACTTGAACAAGCACGTCCGACATCGAGGCCTGCGGAGGCGCAGTCTTTCGCTGCTTCGCCGAGGGCAGCTCCGCATCTGGTGACTCCCACATACTCTTCCTATGCGAACGTCCGGAGTCAACCGGCCTCGTGTCCCTGGCTACCGGATGGCGTGACCTGGTCGCCGAAGAGTCCCTGGTCGGCGAAGCTGGTAAAATATCGGCGGTCATGTAGCCAAGGTGCGGTCGTGTGCGCTGGTGAGAGGAAGAAGCCTGAGCAGTCTCAGCGGACTGCCTATACAACGGAGCGTCCCAAGCGACTGACGTGTGCTCCGCTTGCGACACATTTTGTACCACAACATCTGGTCCCAGATGTTGTTGTACGAGAGAGGGGCCTCTCTCGCTCGCGGCCCGGCTGGACCTGGACGAGCTAGGAACCGGACTCGAAGGCTTCCTCCGATCTCTCCTACTATCCGTCGTCACTGGGTGTGCACGTTGAATGTTTATAGTGCTCGCATCACCCAAAATTTCCTCCTGGACCACATCGGACGAACCCGGCTGCCGAACCATTCGGTGAATGGACGCTACACTGGGCGAGCTAGCGGATGACATTTGTCTTATCTCCATGAGCACTTTTGCCGCTAGCTCTATATTCATTTGTGACGACGGAAGCGCACTTGCGGAAGATAACCTGGCAACATCACCCTGTTCTTGTTCCTCTGAAATAGAAACTGATAGAGTAGAGTGACCCTGCGGAGAAAGAGCCGGCATAGCCCTTTCTCCACTAACAACATATCGTGACACACGTTTCCAATGTTTGTCATCCCAATATTGACATATTGAACAAGGATTAGTGCGAGTACACTGACTACAATTAATACAATGATCATGAAAGTCAGAGGAAGATTTCTTCCTATTACAATTTGAACAATATCCTTTCATTGTGAAAAGTCAACAAGTCCTAGTACTCGCACAAACCCTTAAACACAAAGATACATAATAACATGATCATTAATGTAGAAAAAACAATTGAAAATCAAAATAATTTTTGAAAAATATTTTTTCAGCGAAGCCCAAGTTTCTGAAAAGTAACGTTGATCCCCAATGGATCCCAAGGCTAAGTGAGGTCAAAAATTTTAAAATTATATTAAATAATTAATGCAACACTTACGGATAATAATAATGTATCTTATAGTGAGATAAACTACTCCAAAGGCAAACAGCCCCCCTCAAAAGAGACTGTTGCCAATGTAAACAAACAGTGTAAAAACACCAGAAAACATGACTCCAGGCACTGACAATACTGGCCCGAAATCAGTCATCAAAATTACACACTATCTGATGCAAAACAGATACTCCCAGGGGAGAATCTGCAGAACATCAGATGGTAGATGCAGAACACAACGTTTATACACCCATGGGTGAAAACGTAAATATGGGGAAAATAACAGAATTCATTCTGTAACCAAGCTAATTCTCCCAAGAGAATTTAGAAATGATCTTTCTCAAAAATATGCCAAAAGCATGGGAGAATAGCAAGGGGGGACTTAGAAGACCAGGGGAGAGGAAACACTGAATAAGCAGTGCAACTTTATCGCAAGAATGACAACAACAGGCCCATGCCTCGAAAATAGGCAACTTAACATAATTTCATAAATAATTTTAAGTACAGCCCTGATTATTTTTTGTCACTCCTTTTTCCTCTCCTCCTTCTATATCCTCCTTAGAATCACCATTTCTCCAATAATTACGTGTCTGGCATCCTTTAAACTGAGATTTACAAGCACAAAGATCAGTGAGATGTTGACTGATGAAGGGCCAAACAGAGAATGATAATTGGCGCCAATTTCGGAACGTCCTTGACACGAATAGCAGTGAAGTCGACCCACGTTGAAGTCGACCCAAAGTGAAGTCGTCCCAAAAAAGTGATCTCGACCCAAAAAAGTGAATTCGACCCGAAGTGATTTCGTCCCGAAAAAAGTTATCTCGACCCACTTTTAAAATTTATTGAAAGCCATATCCATCCCTATCTAAAAGTGTCTTGGTTACTGTTAGAATTTTTTGACAGTAGATGGTTGACACTTTCTTGATTGACAGCGTCAGCTGTTGTACAGTCACCTCTGGCAAGTCCACAGAATATTTCATTGACTTCTGTGCAGTCTATGTTATCTAGTGTTCGGCTTTCTTCAAACACAAGTTTTGTAATGGCAATTTGTGTTAGCAAATGGGCACGAACTGCTCTTGAATATGCATGACCACTGATCAAATGATGGATTGACCCACCAGCATAAACAGTCCCCCAAAGTTCATCCAAGCCACTACCAGCCATGATCGAACCAATTGCCCCTAAATATGACATAATCATATGGAAGCCGCCGAGTCTAACAAAAACTTTTGTCAACTTATCTGACGAAGACACAATCTCCACTGCTTTGATATAAAGTGGTTGGTCAAACGTCACTGGACAAACGTTCAGTCCCTGTTTCTCACATTCAGTTTGCATCTTGAGTGTAGGCGAACACCACATTATGTGATTTAATCAAACATGGAAATTGAAACAATGATGCTATAATACGGTATTTGAATGAGAAAAGTCGATGCCGTTTGAATTTGAGTTTAGGGGGTATGGTTAATATTTCACACGTTTCACCAGTTCATTAGGGAATAAATGACTATTGTTATATATCATTATAAAGCCACTGCTTTTCTGCAATTTTTGATATATAATTTAACTCCCAAAGTAGTCGTAGATTTGATTTAATTGACGTTGTGTACCGTTGTGTGTATGAAAACAATAAATTTTTTTTCGTAATTTTGAACATTTTCGTGAATATTTCACCATTGAGTGTGAGGATTGTACAAAGTTGGCATTTTCTGTTGGGGATATGTATTCTCAATATAATTCAGCACGATATTTATGATTCTCACCCTACTAAGGCGAATAAGAATGAGAAATATGGAGCTGGGTCGAATTTTTTTTTTAATTTTTTTTTTCATCAAAAAAATGCTATAACTAAAAAAGCTCAACTCGGATTCGCGGGGACTTTTCACACTTTATCCGCAATGTGTGTCCCGGAAACATATAAAAAAATCAGCTTTCTCCGATTTTTTTCCTTACATTCTCATTTTTATGTCTAATGTGCCTGGACTATATAGTATCATTCTGGAGTAATTAGCGCATTTCCAGAAAGGTTGGAATTTTAAACAGCCATTTAATTTGAGACAAATTCAAGGAGTGTTTTGGGAATGTAACAGTTATGTGCTATCTATGTAGTTCTATGAATCTGGCAATTTTTCGCACCCCACCTCTACTGAGTATTATTTTTTCTGTTATTTAATCTGCTTTGTGTTTGTGTTGTTGTAACTTTAGGGTATTGTCAGTGTCAACTTAGTTGGCTGTCGGTTAAAATTATGCTTTCAAGCTAAATTCCTGAATTAGTTGATTATCATATCATAATATCATTCTGGAGTAATTAGCGCATTTACAGAAAAAGGGGAGGACTGAAAAAAATGTTAAAAAAAAGCTGGAGGGATAAAAACCAAAAAATTAGATTTGTCTGTTTGTTCATCTAGTTGGAATTTTAAACAGCCATTTAATTTTTTCTCTTCAAATGAACCAGATTCTCTAGATTTTTATTTATGTACAGAACATTTCCCTGAATTTTTTTTTAGAGGAGACATAAAAATTGATGATAGGCGTCATATTTTGTTTGCAACCGATGAACAACTTTCACTACTATCCAATGCAAAACGGTGGTACATAGATACATTATGACAGTGTTATTATGGCCTGTAATGTATGTTATATTTTATGTTGTCACAAAATATTGTTATATCTTTCTTTATGCTCGATGAAAATTAATATTATAACGGTGTTATTATGGCCTGAATAAATCGCTTTGAAATTTTTGTTGTTGTTGTTTTTATGTTCCACTTTCAAACGAGGTCTGAGATGGTCAATGTCCATAGTGAATCTAATGATGGTATCTTGTCATTTTCAAAAGTGGGTGGAGATCACTTATATTCCCCCTTTTCAAACGGGGCCTGAGGAGGTCTCCAGTCCGTTTCAAGTGGATCTGAGATGGTCTGAAGTGGATTTTAAAAGTGGGTCGACTTAACTTTTTCGGGTCGAGATCACTTCAAGGATTTTAAAAGTGGGTCGACTTAACTTTTTTCGGGTCGAGATCACTTCGGGTCGAGATCGCCAAAAGTGGGTCGACTTAACTTTTTGGGGTCGACTTCACTCGGGTCGACTTCAACGTGGGTCGACTTCACCGATTACCCTTGACACTGCGCATGCGCAGTAAGGGCAAAGTATGGAGGTCCTTCAGGACATGATTTCTTTTGGTTTTAGATGCAAATTTTGGGGATTGGGGGGCAAAATTTGTGTTTGGCCCTAGTTTTTTAAGAGTTAGCACCAGCTATGTCTGGGTCATTGGTACAGTATAAAAATATATGTTTTCCTGGCATCTCAGATGACACAACGCCCATTTTGCAATGTCTGTCAATGGTGAGTAATAGTACTGTCTGTGAGTGACACGGCAGAAATGTAATTAATATACTGCCCAATCGAATTTGTTTGTGAAGCATGTTTTCAACTATATTGTGAAATTCAAAGACAAAACCAACAATAGTCTTGTTGTTCTGACTTGAATATGTGTCAAAATAATCCATTAAGATGGGATATATAAGCAGCACCAGTAGTAGTGGAAACGGTAAAATATGAGAAACATACTTATATATAAAAGTTCACAGAAGAGAGAGTTATATAAAGCAAAATGTACAAGTTACTCAAGCACAAGCAAGAGTAATTGATTACATTAATGCAATACAACAATGAAAGTGTCAATGACGTTGTAACTCAACTTGACCAAGAAGGGACTGAACTAAATAGAACGTTCCAGTAATGCCAAGTTATTCACTCAAGTTTCTACAGAAAACAACCCATCCCAATAGCTCATACCTTGCATAGTCAAGTTGAGCAAGAAGTAAAAATAAAATCCGGCCATCTTCACCGAAAATAAATCGCCTGAGAATCACTTAATAAACTCTGAAAGGCCTTACGGTATCTTTCTGCATCTATAACATTGAATTCTCAGCAAACTTTGTTTAAACAATGCATAGTTCAATAAAAACTTGTTTATCACTGTATAACATAGGCAAAACATTCTAAGCAATCATGCAGCAACATCGGATAGTAGAAAACTCATCAGTCATCACTTATGGTAGCAGTGTGCATGTGTGTGTGTTTTCTAAGGGCACAATCATGTCTTAGAGGAATTTAGAATGTTAGTTTTTGACCCCTGCCAGGAGTTGAACCCTTTGCAAACACCTTGGCAATCACAAGACCAACACCACTAGATCACTGCACACCATCAAAAATATGGCTGGAATCTAGCTTTTTAGATAAAGTTCTCATGATTACTCGGTTCACATTCCTTTGGGCAGCAGCATGAAAGTGTGGAATGCACTGGCTACTGTACGACGAGAGTGCTGTGGTTGGCCTCAGACTGGCACAGGCCTCTGTGTGTTTTTCGAAAGACACAATCATGTTTTAAAGGAATTTTGAATATTGGTTTCTGATCCCCTGTTGGGATTCGAAACCTCGGTAACTCCGCCTGGCAATCAGGAGTCCACACCTAAACCACTAGACCACTGCACACCATCCAGAGGAATCAGAATCATAGGAAATTTGAAAAAGATTGGATGAGAGATGCAGCCTGTAGGATGTGCTATTGGAATTGAAGACAATTTAATAGCCAAATCTGAGATGGCAGCCATGTTTTTAAACAAAATTAAAAAAACAGGGTAGCTCCCATCTAGACATCCATGAAAGCTACATATGAAGTCTGAAAAAGATCGGGTGAGGGATACAGTCTGCAGTGTGCTAATGGAATTGTTGATAATTTATATGCCAAATACAAGATGGCCACTGGTGGCCATGTTTTTCAACAATATTCAGAAGAATTTGATAGCTCCTATCTAGACATCACACCAAAGCTACATATGAAATTTGAAAATGATTGGGTGAGAGTTGCGGCCTGCAGGGTGTGCTAATGGAATTGTTGATAATTCATAAGCGAAATCCAAGATGGCTGCTGGCACCCATATCTTTCAACAAAATTCCTGAAGAACTGATAGCTCCCATCTAGACAACACACCAAAGCGATATATGAAATTCAAAAAAGATCAAGTTAGAGATGCCGCCTGTAGGATATGATAATGGAATTGTTGACAATTTATATCCAAATCCAAGATGACTGCTGGTGGCCATGTTTTTTCAACAAAATTCAGAAATAATTGATAGCTTCCATCTAGGCATTACCCCAAAGCTATGTATGAAATTTGAAACTGATCGGGTGAGAGAAGTTGAGCTGAAAAAAAATGGCCAGCTATCAAAGATTGTAATATCTATAGAGGGTAACAGGTTAGCATTATCAAATAGGTTCTTAATTTCAGAAGGAACAATTTAACACTACAGATATTTTGACAATCTGAGTACAGCAGTTACTAAAAATAAGTTCCGAGCAGCAGATACATACATTCCAATATTTTTCTTAACTCCTTGCATGCTCCTGGAAGATATTCCGGCCCAGGACAAGAAATTCCTTGCCAATGAAGTATTATTTAGGCACTTTTAATCAAATTTCACCCTGTAAAATGATTGGAATTCTTTTTTCACCAATGATTTCTGTGAGTTACATTTACATGCATTTTTCATTAAATCTAGTTATGGCTGCTTCAGAGCAGCCATGACAAGATTTGATAAAAAATATTTTGAAAATACTCAGCATGTTAAGAGTTAAACAGAGTTGTTTGTTTATCATCAAGGTCACTTCTACGACTTCAACATGAGTGCCACGCATGTATAAAGTTCAGTCAATTGCTTAAACCTATTCTGCTCTCTTTTAAGGGGTTACATCTAAGGAACTGACTATTGGGTCCAATTATACCAGTGAAACAAGACTTATTAATTTTACCTACCGCAGTAATCAAGCATTTTTCCACTCACTGGAGTTCCCATAAGGAAAACACACAGTAACCATCAAATTAAAAGGGGAAAAAAACTTGACATTGGACTTATTTTCTCTCAGTACAGTTCACTTTAGTCATGTTACAAACTGACTTCAAGAAATGCAGTTCTTAAAATGACTAGTCCAACCACAGAAACTATAAACCTACCTTAATATCTTCTCCATCTGGCATTGAAATAGTCCATTCTTTTGCACTATCCCAGGATCCAAAATGCATACAAGTAAACTTACTGGAAAAGAATATACAAAACAAATTAAAAGTCTTGATGGTTCCTAGAACTTGGTATTGACTCGTTGTTTACTGCATTAACCCTTTAACCAATGCAGACGATATCAAAATTTATTATTTTAATTTTCTACTTTTTAAAATTTAAAAAAGAGCCAGTTCCAATGAGGAGTCACATGATATGGCTTTGTTGAAATATTTTGAAAAATTTCTTTCTTTCAACTGTTGAATTTGCAAATTACGCAGTGGATGCGGGCGATTCATTAGGTAAAGGGTTAAAGGGCTTATGTTCCAATAAGAATAAAATCCTCACCCTCTGATTGGATGAGAGTTGGCGTAGTTTCTTTTATGTTTACCACTCCAGAAGCAAATGTTACTGTCTGGCGTCACCACGCGAGATATCTGAAATGATGTTGCCCTTTTCGTAATTGCTTCATCAAAAGAGTGACTAGCAAGCCGATTCACTTTTCTGGAATTTTCACACGTGTAGCAGATTGTGTTCTGGATGAAGTATTGTTTAAATTACAAACCGATTTACGATTTGAACTGAGATGGAATGAGTTTATGTAGCTTATTGATTATTTATCCAGTGCCATCATGGGTACACAAAAAGTTTATTTACTAAACCTGTGATCGTTAAAAGTTGACTTGACTTTTAACGATCACAAGTTTAGTAAATAAGCCTACTGTGTTTCACAATGTAGGTTTTTGGGTATGGGTAGTGTCTTATTGGAACATATACATTACTGTGATGAGTTGACGGTAACATGGTCGGAGGTTTGTTGAACATAAGCTCCAAGCCGCAAACCTCAAACCATGTTACCATCAATTCATCACAATAATTTATAATGTTGGCTCAATGGTTAGAGCATTGGACTATAAACTGAAAGGTCAATGCTCAATCCTGATCTGCACAATCTGCAGTTTGTCCTTGGAGAAGACAATACTGACTGCTCAAGTGGGGGCACAATGGCACAGTGTAATAAGGCATACTGCACATCGATAGTGCACCAGGGATGAGAACGCAGTTCAGAAATAAAGTCTGAAAAAAGTTATAATCCCAGTGCTAAAGGCCTCAAGCCAGGGAGAGATTGAAAGGGTTGAGAAACCCCTCTCATTGGGGAGGGGCCTCCCCCTGGAAAATTTTTGAACTTCTCGTGACACCTGAAACAATAGATTTAGATGTTTTTCTGATGCACTGTTGAATGATTTTTAACTTGCAATACAAAATTTTCATCCAAGAAAAAACAAAGCAGGTTAACTTTTAGACACATATCAAGGCTGCCTGATTAAACAAAATACACAAAGAACTTGACCCACCATGTCGACCTTCCTGATATATTCTCCCAATTGTGTCATTATTGAATGTCCATCAATTGAAAGTTCAACTATTTTCTCCAACCAGTCCCATTTAAATCTGTTTTTCACACCTTTGTCTATTTCTTTGATTTGATCTTCGCTACCTCTTTCAATTATTTTCTCCATTGTTAAAAAGAAGTCCACTGAATCTCAACTATTTTTATTCACAAAAGAACAACTTTCCCTCTTTGTGAGAAATTATATTAAACACCATTTGATTGGTAAAAACTGTGACACTTTTCCGTGTATTGCCACAGACAACCAATGAACCTGTGTGCTTTATGTCAGCTTTGAAAATGAGCATGGTGTTCTTAATGTGATGCTAAAACCTAACCGGAGCTACACAAAATAATGCCCAGTCAATACAGTTCCAAAACTATTCTTATTTGCACCCAACATGAACAACCCCCACCCCCAGCCCCCTAAATCTTCTCAACATTTTTGGGCATATCTTAAAAATGACTTTCTTGACAATTAAAAGGTCAGAAATCTGCCTATAGATGGAAAATTCTCATCCCTATAGTGCACTCACCTTCAACCGCTGCTAACTCTGCTTTTGCCAGGTAAGCTGGATTGACGTCATAAGCTCTGTTTTGGAGGCCAAACAAAAATTTCAAATTGTTGGAAGATTCGTTTGCAACTGTCTCCTAGCCATGTCAGGTAAGGGTTAACCCTTTGCCCAACACAGACAACATCAAAATTTATTACTTTAAATATTATTTTTTTCAATTTTTTCAAAAAATTTCAACAAAAACATATCATGAGACCCCTCATTGGAATGAGTTCAACAAGCTCACATGATATGTTTTTGTGGGAATTTATTTTAACAAGAGGCCGCAGGGGGCCTGAGGGCGCTCACCTGACATGGTAGTCTAAATATCAAACCAGGGACTTGACTTGAATAAGCTGCATACGCCCCTTGTAAGAAAAGCATATACCAACTAGATGAAGCGATTGTGCCCACACAATACACAGGATTTTCCTTCTATTTTCAGTTTCTGCACTTTTACGTCCCAAAATTGAGATAAACGCATTAAAAACAGACTTTTTTTTTTTGTTTGGAAATTTTCGAAGTCGCAAACAAAATATTTTCAGACGAAAATTTTTTTTTCTTCTTAAAATTGACCAAAACGCATAAAAAAACCCTAAAAGAATTTCCAGATTTTGGTCCAAAATTTCCAAGTCCCACCCGGACACAAAATTTTCGGTGTAAAAAAAAAAAATTTTTTTTGTCTAAAATTGACCAAAACGCATAAAAAACAAAAAAAAACTCATTTCGAGATTTGGGTCCAACATTTCTAAGTCCGGACAGGGACCCCAAATTTCAGCCTAAATATGAACCCAAGGATTTGGCTTCAACAAACTTGAATCTCACCCCCCTAAGCATGCTGCATACCAAATATCAAAAGATTCTTATTGGTAGATCAGAAGAAGATTTTTAAAGAATATTCCCCATACTGCACTAATTAGAACATTTGGGCTCCCATAGGGAACCCAAATATGGACTGAGGGATTTGATTTCAACAAATATGTGAATCAATGTTCCAAAGATGTTATATGTAAAATATGTAAGCTTTTGGAGCAGTGGTTTGGAAGCAAACGATTCTTCAATTTTTTCCCACTGCCCACAGTGTTAAAAAATGCTGACTCAGTATTTTTTCAAAGTCCCAAAAAAGTACCTTATGACAAAACCGATGGCAATTTTTTTTTACCATTACTTTCTGTTGGTCCCAAGGAAGCCTCACACCAAATAAAAATTCTCAGTGCCCGTGCAGTTTTGGAGATATGGACGTTTTCGTTTTTTTCTATTTTTGTCTCCTGAGGTTCCCATGGAGCTGCAGGAAAAATTTTTTTGGCATAAATCAAGTACTTATAAGCCAATAATACCTCATATTAAATTTGGTTCAAATTGGCCTCTCGGTTCAGAAAACAGAAATTCTGGGAGGGGCAAAAATTCTTGCCCGTCTCAGAACAAAGGCAAATATTGCCCGTCAAAATTCTCTTGAACAAATTTGAGTCTACACCTCAAATGGAAGCTGCATACCAAATATCAAGTCTCTGCTATGGCTGGTTCATGAGAAGAAGACTTCTTAAAATTTTGAGCATTTTGGCCCCACCCCTCTCCACAATATGAGCAGAAACACAATTTGAAGAAAAATTCAAATGCCCCTATATAACCGCTACTCATGTGAATTTTCATTGAACTGCAGCCAGTGGCTTGGAAGAAAATGACACAAACACCACCTTCACAACGTACGACGGACAAATAGTGATCAGAATAGCTCAACCTGACTTTCAGTCAGGTGAGCTAATAAAAACATTAGTTTAGTTGTTTTTGATAAAAAGTCTGATACCGACATCTCACTCTCTCGGCCCCTCCATAATGTGAATAATACAAACTATGACCCAAAGTCTGTAAAATAATTCTTGATGTGTTTTGTACCACAAAGAGTAATTATATTACAAATTTTGGGTCGATTCCATTAATGGTACATATCGACTTTTTAGGTGGTACACATTGACTTTCTTCATGGTACATATCGACCGCGGGTTGGTACATATCGACCGTGGTACATATCGACCGTGCTACATATCGACCATGGTACATATCGACCATTCCCCTTGTATTTCGTTTTCACAGTCAATTTTCCACCATACACTGACAGTTATAAAAATAAAGAATAATCCTCATATTGCACTAAGTTAAAATTCAGGCTCCCATAGGGAGACCAAATATCAACACAGGGACTCGATTTGAACAAACCTGAATCTGATCCCCCTAGAGATGTTGTATACCAAATATGAAAGAATTCTGCCTGGTGGATCTGAAGAAGAAGATTTTAAAGAATTATCCTCATATTGCACGAAGTTAAAATTCAGGCTCCCATAGGGAGCCCAAATATGAACCCAGAGTCTTGATTTGAACAAACTTGAATCTGACACCCCTAGAGATGTTGTATACCAAATATGAAAGAATTCTGCCTGGTGGATCTGAAGAAGATTTTTAAAGAATAATCCTCATATTGCACTAAGTTAAAATTCAGGCTCCCATAGGGAGCCCAAATATGAACCCAGGGACTCGGTTTGAACAAACTGGAATCTGACCGCACTAGAGATGTTGTATACCAAATATGAAAGAATTCTGCCTGGTGGACCTGAAGAAGAAGATTTTAAAGAATAATCCTCATTTCGCACTAAGTTAAAATTTGGGCTCCCATAGAGAGCCCAAATATTAACCCAGGGACTCGATTTGAACAAACCTGAATCTGATCCCCCTAGAGATGTTGTATACCAAATATGAAAGAATTCTGCCTGGTGGATCTGAAGAAGAAGATTTTTAAAGAATAATCCTCATATTGCACTAAGTTAAAATTCAGGCTCCTACAGGGAGCCCAAATATGAATCCAGGGACTCGATTTGAACAAACTTGAATCTGACCCCCCTAGAGATGTTGTAAACCAAATATGAAAGAATTCTGCCTGGTGGATCTGAAGAAGAAGGAAGGTTTTTTTTGATTTTGGAAAAGAAGTTCATGGGTGCTATCAGAGTTATGCCCCCTGTAGTGCCCCCCTGTGGGCGTGGCAACTTTATTTGAACAAACTGGAATTGACATATGATAGGGAACATGCACAGCAAAATTTGTTGAATTTGGTCCAGTAGTGTATGAGGAGAAGTCGATAATGTAAAGTTTACGACGGACGGACGGAAGGACGACAGACAGAAAGTGATTAGTAAAGCTCCCCTTGAACTTCGCTCAGGTGAGCTAAAAAAAGAGAGTCGTGCCTTGCATCACAAAAGTCAAACAATTCCAAGTTTTTTATCAACATTATAAATTAGAGCAGTTGAATGAATTCCAAGGGCAATTTGCACAAATGTTCATGAAATTCTGTGTAAGCACTAGAACCGGCAGCCTTATTCTTTTGAGGCAAGTGATAGGTGAATAAAATGATTGTTCACGCGATTTCAGAAGGACCATTTTAGGACAAAGAAACAAGACAGATACCTTGGTGTGTCATCTTCACTCTCATTGGCAAGAATAACAGCTTCTGTAGATAGATCTGCCAGACAATAGTTATAGTTATTAGATATATGCATAGCATGATGTACAGAAGAATCATGAAACTCTATATCTATGGAATTCTCTTCATCACTGTTATATTGTCTTATGATACCAACAGAGTTCCATTTCTGAAAAAAAGAATAACGAGAATTCACAGAAGACCAATAATTTTGAGCCTTAAGGGCCTGGACAAGGATCTTGAATTCCCACAATTCCACAGTCTCTATACATCTAGTGGCTTTGCAGTGATTTCTAGTTAAGTCTTGGCTGCCTATAAGGCAGCCATGACTTGACTAGAAATCACTGCCTCGGTAATTTGTCTGCTGTCAGCAGGACCTCCTCATGATGGCAAGTTAAGGGAACCTGTTCTGAAGTCGGAAAAGTCAGAAATAGGCATTTAAGGGTTAACTCATTTTTACGATTTTCTCTAAACACAAAGGTAGGGCCTGGCACGGCTATGAGATTTGATTCAATTTAAAATCCATTCAAGGATTCAATTTGACTCGGGATCCACTGGGTTTTTCAGCAAGAATACGAATCTCTGAAAAATTCTTAGCGTATCTGAAAGCGTGATTTATCATCCCTTCATACCAGTTGATATTTAGTACAGAATGTGTGTACTAGGCTATTACAGACTATCACACATACATATGAAGTAAACTAGTTGCCTTCATAGATAAGTGTGACGGTACACAATAGATTATAGATCAGCACACATATCCTATATTAAATATTGCTATATTGGGGAGATAATTCCCTGATAACCAGTACCTCAGTTGCCAACACTGAACATTCGATTTGATGCAAAATCTTTTGTTGGATTGGATTCGAGCAAAATTTGTGATTTGCCAGTCCCTACACAACAGCTAAAACACACATCCAATGCACATTACTCGGGGTGTGATGAACAGAGTTCGTGCAGCAATTTGCTATTGCCTATCCTTATCAACTCTGACGTGACTGCATGTTTGTGCTTGTAGCTGTTCTGGTGTCAATGTTGTCGGAGTGTGTACAATTGTAGTGTGATTTTGCAGTGTGATTCTTATGAGTTGGTCGGGGCATGGTCAACAGTTCTAGACATAAGAAAAGTGGTGGTGAGTAGAGAGGAAGTCTCCTGAAATATGCTTTAACCCTTTACCTAACACAGACGATATCAAAATTTATTATTTTAAATATCATTTTTAAAAATTATTCAAAAAATTTAAACAAAACCATATCAAGTGTCCACTCATTGGAACGAGCTCATTGAGCTTGTTCCAAAGAGGGGTCACATGATATGGTTTTCTTGAAATTCTTTGAAAAAATTTTTTGTTCAGTTGCTGAATTTGCATATTATGTGGGCGGGTGTGGCCGATACACTGGGTAAAGTGTTAGGCGAGCAGCTCTCCTAATATGACTGAAGGTGAGCAAGTCAATGAATTACTGATCGCCCCTTGATGTAACAAGGCATCATCTGCAATGTTTCAGCATTGCAGATGATGCCTTGTTGTCATCAAGGGATGAAACAACATTAAGTAAACAGGAGGCCCCAAGGGGCCTGAGGGCACTCACCTGACATGGTAGTCTAAATATCAAACCAGGGACTTGAATAAGCTGCATACGCCCCTCCTAAGAAAAGCAAATACCAACTAGATGAAGCGATTGTGCCCACACAATACACAGTATTTTCCTTCTATTTTCAGTTCCTGCACTTTTACGTCCCAAAATTGAGATAAACGCATAAAAAACAGATTTTTTTCCCAAACAAAATATTTTCAGCCTAAATTTTTTTTTTCTTCTTAAAACGCATAAAAAACTAATAACACGGACCCCAAATTTTCAGTGTAAAAAAAAAAAAAATTTTTTTGTCTTAAAATTGACCGAAATGCATAAAAAACAAAAAAAAATTTCCAGGATTTGGGTCCAAAATTTTCGAAGTCCCACCCAGACCCCAAATTTTCACTGTTAAAAAAAAAAAATTTTTATCTTAAAATTGACTGAAACGTTATCATAAAAAACAAAAAAAAATTCAAGATTTTGGTCCAAAATTTTCTAAGTCCCACCAAATTTTCAGTGTAAAAGAAAAAAAATTTGTCTTAAAATTGACCGAAACACATAAAAAAACACAAAAAAAGTTTCTGGATTTTGGTCCAAAATTTCTAAGTCCGGAACGGGGCCTCAAATTTTCAGCCTAAATATGAACCCAGGGACTTGGCTTCAACAAACTTGAATCTCACCCCCCTAAGGATGCTGCATACCAAATATCAAAAGATTCTTATTGGTAGATCTGAAGAAGAAGATTTTTAAAGAATATTCCTCATACTGCACTAATTTAAACATTTGGGCTCCCATAGAGAGCCCAAATATGGACCCAGGCAACTGATTTCAATAAACATGTGAAACAATCTTCCAAAGATGTTATATGTGAAATTTGAAAGCTTTTGGAGCAGTGGTTTGGGAGAAAGGTAGTCTTACATGTTTTTCCCATTACCCACAGCGTTAAAAAATGCTGACTCAGCACTTTTTCAAAGTCCCAAAAAAGTACCTCATGATAAAACCGATAGCAATTTTTTTTGACCATTCCATTCTGTTGGTCCTTAGGAAGCTTCACACCAAATAAGAATTCTCAGTGCTGTGTAGTTTTGGAGATATGGGCATTTTAATTTTTTTCTATTTTTAGCTTCAACGGTTCCCATGGGGCGACGGGAAAAAAAATTTGGGCATAAATTAAGTGCTTATGACCCAGTAAGCCCTCATATCAAATTTGGTTAAAATTTGCCTCTCGGTTTGGAAAGTTAAAAAATTTATAGTAATTTCTATATTTTTTATACTTACCAATGACCCAGACATAGCTGGTGCTAACTCTTAAAATATAGGGCCAAACACAAATTTTGCCCCCCAATCCCCAAAATTTGCATCTAAAACCAAAGAAAACATGTCCTGAATGGCCCTCCACACTTCACCTCTACTGCGCATGCGCAGTGTCAAGGACGTTCCGAAATTGGCGCCATTAATCATTCTAATAACCAGTGCCTGGTAAGCACTATGTACTCAGCGGGGAGGCAAGAGTTCCCAACTCCTGGGAGGGCCATCCCCGTCTGGGTCATTGGTAAGTATAAAAAATATAGAAATTACTATAAATTTTTTAACATTTTTATACTGTACCAATGACCCAGACATAGCTGAATAGTAAAAAGGCTGGAGGGCCAAGGACATAGAGCAAGATGGAATACGCTCAATAATATAAAATAGAGTCATCCCCTCTAGGGAAAAAGAAGTAATAGGCCTTACATGTATCTTTCTTATTTATGATAAATTAGAAAGATACAACACCTTCCAAAATTGAGCATCATACATCCATGTACTCTATTAATATCCAATATAATCCTTATACTAATAATTTTTAAAGTAAGCCAATAAATAAAGTAAGTCTAGAGAATAGAGACTCTTATACTCCTTAAAAGTGTCTGAGGATTGCATAATCATGTCCGTTGACACGTGCTATATTCAAAAGCTATACTTTAAAAACTAAGACTTGAATGAATTTTTAAAACATAACTACTCACTAAACAACCATCCCAATAACAGCTCAGAATTACTAACTCCGGAGGAGGTATCCCCTTGTTTTCATAGTAAAACAGGTGACCCAAGGGAACACCCTCCCCCCCCCCCCCCTTTTTCTTGCCCTGGGTCAAATAGCCCAGAGCGAAGAGGGCAGCAGAACAGAGTCACTGCCGAAACAGACAGCCTACCTAGCTATAGTAGCAACTGTTAAGTGAATGACATTCTGAGCAGTAGATAATAGACCTAACAATAGAGGCCTCCAGAAATGGACTCGATATTTCTGAGATAAAAATTCATGAATGTGGATGGCTGAGCGCAATGAGCAGCCTTCAAAAATCTATAATAGCGACACTATTAATGTAAGCCCAAGATGTAGAAGAACTCTTACTTCATGAGCCGAAATCTTAAGCACAACTGCTGAGTCAATGATATACTATAAGCAGTAGCGATAGTTAATTGAATCCATTAGCAATAGAATGGAGCGTAACGTCCTTCTATTAGGCATCAAAGACAGAAGAAGCTTACACCCGTAGTAATAAACAGATATCTGTTTATAAATACATAAACTCTAACCGGACAGAGTAAAGGCCTATGCCCGTACGAAGACGGAAGGACCTTAATAACAATAGGTTCCGGATATTAGGAGCCTAACTCTTATGCAAAAATCCAACCTAAATAGTAAAGGAAGTAGTGATTCCGAAACTACGAAAGTGAAAATCATCCATTGATAGTGCATGAAACTCACTGACTCTTCAGTAAAAGAGAAGCCAACATAATTACTGTCTAAAAGGTCAGAATTTGAAAACTACTGTTTCCAGAGGCTCAAATGATTACTTAGCTAAATAAGAACCGAAGTTAAATTCCATATAGGAATTTAATCTGAAGATTCTAAGTCTATTTATCAAAAAGTTACTAACTGACTTAGATAAAGAGACATAAGACTCAATTGTAAACTATCATAGAGTGCATAGGTATAAGGTAACATAAACCTATAACCTTAATAATAACAGGCTGCAGTAGATCTTGTCAAACAAGTATACTAAAAAGTTGCAATGAGTAGTATGGAGGGATCAACAATATGAACATAGTGATCCCTACAACAACGACGGAAGAGCCTCCACTTTAGCCGCATAGAATAGCGAAGAAGAGGATCTCCTATAGTAAGAAATCGCGTCCAAAGCTCGTCCAGTACAATGCTTACAATGCAATATGGACCACACAACGGAATACGTGATGGTTGCGACCTTGCGGGTTGTGATAAAGATGACACGATTTACCCAGCGAAAAAAGATACTCTCATTGAGGAAGATTTCGCGTTAAGTCCCACAGTAGACATCAGAGTACATTACCCACGGTCTCTGTGAAGATAGAGATGCTATCAACAGAAATGTATTGTGGTTGTTTATCTTAGCAATACCTGCTGAAACAACAGTGCCGGAGGATATGCGTATCCTATCATTCCGTCCTATTAGATCAATAGAGCGTTAACAACATTAGCTCAGAGATCCGGACAAGCCAACACATACGTCTGCAATTGATTAGCAAGCTGTGTCGTAAATAAATTATCATTGGGCGCTCCCATAGATAGCAAATCTGATTGAATACTTGTTTGTTGAGTCCATTCTGACGGCAACAAGCGACACCTAAGTGAACAGGAGTCCGGTAAAACAATCAGACGACCCGGAATATGACGGACCGAAACAGAACTTGGTGTACTATAACCAACAGACGGATTCTTTCCATTAAATTGAATAACGGAAACGAATGAGTGCCTCCCTGGTTCCGGAGATACGCCACTACTGTCGAATTAACGGACAGGATTTGGACATGCGTTTCTGAATAATGTTCATGCAATGACATAAAGCAAGCCTAAAAAACATTATTCCGCGGAAGATAATTGCTTGCTTAGAGACTGCGGAACCCAAAGACCCTGGCACTTAGAATCTGTTGGGATCAATATTATATCCCAATCTGTTTGACTGGCAACCGTCATAACCATAACACTCGGATCCGGCAACTGCAGTGGCTCTCTGAGTCAACCACCGAATGTTTGCCCCAGTCTGAATCTCTTGTAACACTAGATAGACAAGAGAACGTGTTAATCGAGCAATTCATGGATTGCCGAAAAGTTGCCGTCGAAGAGAGGCTTCTCCGAGAACGAAGCGACTCTGAGAGAGTTCTTCACCTTACTATCCACGCGCGTGGATATAGCTAGGGCTGCGTCACGTCTAACCAACTCCAATCAGCCACTGAAGGGCGGAGTTATACGTGAACAAACTACTGCCCTCAAAAGAAATCACATTGAGAATAATATTCTGTAAATCTTTTCTTGAAGACGTAATGATAACGCCTCAGTAAGGTGGATTACGTATGATAAAGCGTCTAAGTTAAGTCTACTAGACATCATTGTCGTTTCCAACATTGTGGTTGGAAAAGTCAGACGGCGAAAAAGAATATTTCCAGTCTTTAACCACGCCGTCTAGACGCATATGAACTCTCGGTATGCCCTGCTCTGCCAAAATAAATTATTCGAATAAATGATAAAACGGCAGAAATGAGCATTGCGGACAAGAAACTAAACTATCATGCTTGGTAGCAGGCTTATATGCATATATAGCATCGAAAAATAAAACACATGTTGTAATGACATTATTGGACTGTGTAGGTAAGTCAGGGACAATGTCTCTGAACCGATCCAAAATTCCGTGTCCAATGACGCTATAAGTCTCTTATCCAACATCGCAGCAATGTAGTCCGAAATAACAATCACTGGAAGATAATGCCAGAAGACAAGAATGGCAGCTTCCGATGCTACACAAGGGAAAACTGGAATCTTTCGAATCCCTTTCGCCATCCTGTCGGACCCTATAAAGCGTTCGGTCGTCCGTACCTGATGCAACCGCGGACCGCACTGACCCAGCGCCGTCAGATAATTCCTGATTCGAGTAAGAAACTGTCGATTGCTGGGATGCTGCGAAACAACTGTGCTAACTCGGATAGCACGTCCGTCACTGAGGCCTGAGGAGAAGCGGTCCTACAATGCATTGCCGCTGGAAGCTCCGTGATCGTTACCCCGTGCATACTACCAATATGCGAGCGAACGGAGTGTATAGGCCTCGTGTCCCTTGGCTACCGGATGGCGTGACCTATTCGCCGTGGAATCACTGAATGACGAAACTGATCGGATACTCGAGGTCACGTAGCCAATGTGCGGTCGTGTGCCCTGCTGTGAGGATGAGGAAGCATTATCGACAGTCTCTCGGACTGTCAATATAACGGAGCGTCCCGACCGACAGACATATGCTCCTAATGTAAAATATCTGAACCACAACATGCGGTCCCCCATGTTGTTGGACGAGAGAGGGACCTCTCTCGCTCACAGCCCGGACGGACCTGGACAAGCCAGGAACCGGACAAACAGGCTTCCTCCGATCTGTCCTCAATCTGCCGTCACTGGGTGAGTACTAAAGTAATTATAGTGCTCGCATCACCCAAATCTCCTTCCTAGACCGCAACGAACGAACCCGGCAGCCAAACCATTCGATGAATGCACGCTACACCGGGTGAGCTAGCGAATGTCACTCCGTCGATCCTACAAGGGATCTCTTAGGCGATAGACATATTCCATGAGCACTTATTGCCGCTAGCTCTTCATTAACTATGACGACAGAGGCACACTTTTGAACGACATCTCCGTAACTTTGCGAAGAAGAAACCTGAAATGCTTGGTTATAGCAAGCATATAATAATAATATATATAGCGTCGTTCAATAATTCGAAGTTTGTGTGACATTATTGGACTATGTCGGAACTGAGGGACGATGTCCCTGAACCGAACCAAAAATTTCTAAGTCCACCGACGCTATCAGTTTCTTATCCGGCATCGCAGCATTCTGGTCCGACGAAAGAAGCTGTAGAAGATCAAGTCAGATGACATACACAACAGCATATGTTGTTCCGAAAGGGAAAGCTCGAAATCCTCCAAATCCCTTTCGGTATCCCGTCGGACCGGATGAAATTTTCGGACGTCCGTACCCGCTTCCGCAGAGCGTCCCGACCCAGCATCGTCGGATAAAAAATATGCGACAGATTCAGTTGATGCTGGGATGCTGCGATAAACTGTGCTATTTAGGAAAGCACGTCCGTTCCCGAGGCCTGTGCAGTAGCGGTCTTACGATGCATTGCCGCCGGAAGCTCCGTGTACGTTGACTCCCGCACACTTTCCTATGCGAACGTCCGGAGTCTGCAGGCGTGTCCCTGGCTACCGGATGGTGTGACCTGGTCGCCGATGATTCTCTGACTGGCGAAGCTGACTGGATATCCGAGGTCACGTAGCCAAGAGCGGTCGTGTGCGCTACCATGAGAATGAGGAAGCCTTATTGACAGTCTACTCCGGACTGACTATATGTCGGAGCGTCCCGAGCGACGGACGTATGCTCCGAATGCGAAACATTTTGTACCACAACATCTGGGGCAAGATGTTGTTGTACGAGAGAGGGGCCTCTCTCGCTCGCCGTCCGGATGGACCAGAACGAGCTATGAACCGGACTAAAAGGCTTCCTCCGTTCTCCCTCTAATCCGCCGTCACTGGGTGTGCATTTGGTTGATTTATAGTGCTCGCATCACCCCAAAACTCCTTCTAGACCGCAACGGACGAACCCGGCTGCCGAACCATTCGATGAATGGAAGCTACACCGGGCGAGCTAGCGGACGTCAAAGGCCGTCAAACCTACTAGGGTCCTCTTAGGCAATTGGCGTATTTACATGAGCACTTTTCCGCTAGCCCTTCATTAATTGTGACGACGGAGGCACACTGTTGGAAGACATCACAGATACATCACCCTAATCTTGATCGTCTGAAATAGAAATTGATAAAGTAGAGTGACCCTGCGGGGAAAGGACCGGAGTGTCCAATTCCCCACTAACATACCGTGACATACGCTTCCTATGTTGTCATCGAAATCATACGATACAGAACAGGAGTTAATGCGAGTACACTGACCACATATAGAATGATTATAAAAGTCAGAGGAAGACATCCTCTTATTACAATTGAACAAAATCCTTTCAATGTGAAAAGAAAACAAGTCCTGGTACTCGCACCAACCCCTGTCAATCAAAATACATAATAATAATATGATCCATTAATATAGAAAAAATAATTGAAATCAAAATATTTTGAAAAAATATTTTTTCAGAACAGCCCAAGTTTCTGAAAAGTAACGTTGAGCCCCAATGGATCCCAAGCCTAAGTGTGGACAAAAATTTTAAAAATATTTTAAACAATTCATTCAACACTTACGAACAATAATAATGTATCTAGTTATGATTAAAATAACATCAAGATATTATTTTCAAGAAATCCCCCCCTCACACAGAGGGCTGTTGTAAATGTAAACAATGAATGTAAAAACACTAAAATAAGACTCCAGGCACCCAGGCCCGGAATCAGTTACCAAAAATACACTATCTGATGCAAAACAGAGACTTCCAGGGAAGAAACTGCAGAACATCAGATGGTAGATGCAGAACACAACGCCTAACCACCCGTAGGTGAAGACGTAAACATGGGGAAAAGAACAGAATTCATTCTGTTATTCAGCTAAAACTCCCAAGAAAATTTAGTAATAATAATTACAGAAACTATGCCAAAAGCATGGGAGAATAGCAAGGGGGGACTTAAAGGACAGGGAGAGAGGAAAACACTGAAAAATCAGTGTAACTAAATAATCAGAATGACAACAAAATGGCTGCTGCCTCGAAAATAGGTAACTTAACATAATTTCATTAAAAAATTTTAAGTTACAGCCCTGATAATATTCTGTCACACATTTTTCCTCTCCTCCTTCTCTATCCTCCTTAGAATCACCATTTCACTAATATTTATGTGTCTGACATCATTTAAACTGAGATTTAAAAGCACAAAGATCAGTCAGATGTTAACTGATGAAGGGCCAAACTTAGAATGATTAATGGCGCCAATTTCGGAACGTCCTTGACACTGCGCATGCGCAGTAGAGGTGAAGTGTGGAGGGCCATTCAGGACATGTTTTCTTTGGTTTTAGATGCAAATTTTGGGGATTGGGGGGCAAAATTTGTGTTTGGCCCTATATTTTAAGAGTTAGCACCAGCTATGTCTGGGTCATTGGTACAGTATAAAAATATAGAAATTTTGGGACTGGCAAAAATTCTTGCGCCTCCCATAACGAAGGCAAATAATGCCCGACAAACTTCTCTTGAACAAACTTGATTCTAAACCTCAAAAGGACTCTGTATACCACATATCAAGTCTCTGCTACTGGTGGTTCATTAGAAGAATATTTTCAAACATTTGGCCATTTTTTTCCCACACCTCTTCTCAATATGAGCCGAAACCTAATTTGGATAAAAATCAAAATGCCCCTATATAACCACTACTTACATGAAATTTAATTAAAATTGTGGCCAGCAGGGACCAGCCTAGGGGGGAATTTTAGGGAGACTTCAAGTCTCCCTCCAGAAAAAATAGGGAGACTGCAGAGTCATGTAGGGAGACTTCATAGGCAAGTGGGGAAAATTAAGAATATTCATGTACCACCCCCGCCGCCCCTTCATATTTTCAATTTATGGTCCTCCATTAACGTACAAATCATCCAGGTCCAGTTGTCTATGATGCATCTGTGCCAGGTTAAAAAATCACAATGTAATTATTGACTGAAAATCCCCCACAGCTACCTTCTCCTTCATGACCCCTCACCTCTTCTTCGTGCCAATCCCCCATCACCCTCCTGTGGTTGCCTTTCAACAAAGTCTACTAAGCTAATAATTTCCTAAGTCTGAAAGTGTGAACAGGACCAGATGTAAGAAGGTTGCTTGGGAGGTACTTTGTTAGTTAATAAACAAAATACATTCTGGGGTCGAGTATTTTGTAAAAGAAATGTCATTCCGCACCATTTTTATGGCATTCCGGTGTCATTCCGCGACATTTCATGTCATTCCGATGTTTAGGAGGACCCGATCGTCCACATGCACACTTGTGTCCTGTACGAAGCTTTTCTTGACATCACAAAAGCTTTTTTTCATGTGTTTCAATTCCATTCGTGTTTTTCTGGGAATAGACAGCCCAACAGTTAACAGTCGTCAGCAAATCGAAATGAAAATAATGTGTTATAAAATACGTCCGTTGTGTATACATTTTCGGCATCCTAAGCGACGTAACCTACTTTCAAACTGGGTTGTTTGTTGAGTCGCGTAAGTCACCTATTTTCCTTTCGACACTTGAAGCTCCGACTGGAACGCAACAAAATAGAAATAAAAAAAATCCGCCAAAAGCGACAATGGACAATTGCTTGTCGTGTGATTTCAAATAAATGGACGTTTATTTGACGAATTAAAATGCCCATTTATCACACTCGAGCACATTCGATTTTTGAAAATACTCGTTTTCATGTAAACCTCGCATCACTCAGTTCAGCCTTTTCTCATTTTGGCCAATTTTTAGAGGGCGACTTGTAATCGCCCCGACTATTTTTCTAGGCGACTTTGAGCTTAGAAGGGCGACTTAATCGCCCTAGTCGCCCTCACGGCTGGTCCCTGGTGGCCAGTGGGTTAGGGAAAGAGGCTCAAACACCACCTTCACGCAGGACGACAGTCGAAGGACGGACGGACGATGGACGAAGAGTGATAAGAAAGGCTCACCCTGACTTTCAGTCAGGTGAGCTAAAAACTAATGTACATGCAACACAAACTCATGACCAGAGAAAAGTTTCAAAGAGTTTCCAGAACTTTTCAGAGTGTTTAGTAGAAAACAAAAGCGTCAGACCAAACAGCTGTCTGAACATTAAATGACTTAATAAATGCCAAAAAAATAGATCGCAGTATTTTATTTTGGCAAAATGACAGTCAGTGTAAATCTTTGTTCTGGTATCTGTTCAACGTCTGCAGGATTAAAATGCAAATTTTGTTTCCTCCATATTGACAATTTCACACCACAGTTACCTTAAATTTCAGGATAGGCAAGTGGAAAGGAGCTCACCTAAAAGTAAAACTAGGCGAGTGTGCGTGGTTGCTCGACTCTTATATCCACATCTGGGTCAAGCAACGAGCAACAACCATCAACCATACTTGTATCTGTTCTGGAGATAAGGGTGGCAAACAGAGTTTATGTAGCTTGTCACTACTGCCTGTCCGTATGCACTCTGGCATGGATGCATGTGTGTGTGTGTGTAGCTGTTCAAGAGTCGATGCAGGCACGAATGTAGTGTGATTTTGCAGTGTGATTCTTAGGAGCTTTCCGGGGCATGATCAAGCCATGTACAGCACCCATCAACCAAGCTGGCATCTGTTCTGGAGATGGAGGCAGTGAACAGAGTTTATGCAGCTTGCCGCCTTTGCCTATCTGCATCCACTCTGGAGTGGATGCATGTGTGTGTTTGTAGCTCATTCTGGAGTCAATGTCAGAGAGCATGCGAATGTGGTGTGATTTGGCAGTGTGATTCATATAATAATAATACAGTGGAGCCCACTTAATTGAATATCTCTTAACTGAATAACCCTGTTAATTAAATATAATTTCCAAACACACAACCATCTACCATACCTTCAGTACAATTTTGACCTGTTAATTGAATATAGTTTATAGAGTAAACTCCTATTAATTGAATAAAACAATTTGTAACCTGTCTAGAAATTAAAATTTTTTGGTAAATTTTGTTTCTTAACATACCTACCACAATTGTTTACAATTGGCTGTAATGTAAGTGCAAGCCCTACTTCGGAACTAACTCAAAGCTTTTAAGAAACTTTTCCAAACAAGCTGCAAAAGCGAAGTGCAAAAGCACGAAAAAAACTGAAAAAGGGTCGAGCGAGACCAGCGCTCGAAATTACAGGTACTCTCTATGCACACCTCATGCGTTTACCGAGCGCATGCGCAACAACCGTGATGTCAATTCCGTATTTCCGCCAACGAGAAGTTTGTGATTTAGCGGGGAGGCGTCGATATCAAAGATATCCCTAAGGAGGGTGGGCCTCCGGTAAACAATTGTGGTAGGTATGTTAAGAAACAAAATTTACTAAAAAATTTTAATTTCTTTTCAACCTACTCACAATTGTTTACAATTGGCTGAATAAACAATAGGAGGAGGTGAATCACATAACCAATACCAACAAGAGCAGCAGAAAGAAAAGCATGGAGGGCAGAGAACAATAGCGAAACCTGTAATAAAGATAGAGAGAAGGCACCTGAAAAGAACAAGGCAGAGCAAAGCACAAGCTCGAGAAAAACAATTTAACGAGGGTGCACAACAGCCTGAGCAGCAATAAGAGGGCCTAAAGAATAAAGGTCCTCAGATTGCTGCTGTAGGTGGCAGAGATAAAAGGAGGAGAAGTTAGAAGCATTCCTCCAGTAAGCCGCATTCATAATATCCCGGAGCGAAACAGAATTGGAGAACGCCCAGTATGTAGAAATGGCATGAACCTCATGAGCATTGAACTGGTTTGAAACAAGATCCGAAGCAGACAAGCGGGAATAAGCCAGCTTGATTGCAAGACAGATCCACCTGGAAATAGAATGGGAAGAGATAGACTGCCTCTTAGGAATGAGAGACAGAAAGAATCTCTTCCGACCCCTCCGAATGAACTGAGTGTGATTAATGTTAGTCTTGATCGCACGAACAGGACAAAGAAGAGGTCTCTGACCATCGACAGAGGGGAGAGCCGAATGCAAATGGGAGGAGGTACCGAATCAGGAAGTTGATTCTTAGCCAGAAAAGAGCAATCAGTAGTGAAGGTGACACTGTTAGCCTCATTTCTGAAGAAAGCAGAATCAACAGATAGCGCATGAAGCTCATTGACTCATCGAGCAGAAGCAAATGCTAGAAGGAAAGCCGTGTTATAGGTGAGAAAATGCATATTGGTCTCAGTTGAAGGGTCAAATGGTGCCCCCTCCAAACAGTGCAACACCCATGCCAAGTTCCACCTGGATGTAAGACGCAAAACTCGAGGCCTCTTCAAAGAAAAGTGCCGAATGAGTTTGGAGAGAAAAAGGTTACGACCGATGCACCGCTTTCCCACATAAGAGAAAGTATCAGACAGCATAGACCGATAGCCCTTAATCGTAATAGGCTGGAGGCCCTTGGAGTCAAAAAGATATACCAAAAAATCTGCAATTTGAGCGATTGACGGATCACGGTAATCCACATTATGATCTGCACATCAGCAGCAGAAAACCTTCCACTTCGCAGCGTAAGTCATGCCAGTGGAATGTCGCCGCGATGCAGAAATGCACTCCACTGTTCGTCTCGGAAAAACCTCTACGTCAGAGACAGGACCTGATAAAAGACAGGCGTGAAGGGACAGGCTCGCCAGGTTGTTGTGACACTTTCTGGGATGACCCTGGGAAAGAAGATCGCGACGTAGAGGTAGACGAATCAGCCAATCTGCCAACAGAGGCTGTAGCAGATTAATCAACACCCTCTGTGGAGACAGAGGTGCGATCAGAATGATCCTGCAACTGCAAGCACGAATCTTCGCTAATACTTGAGGAAGAATCGGTGCAGGAGGAAAGGCATAGCCGATCCAACCTTTCCAGTCCAGGGACAGAGCGACTATCGCAAATGCCAGAGGATCTGGACAAGGGGAGACAAAGGTCTCTCTACCTGATGATTCCAGCGAGTAGCAAAAAGTTCGACCTGAGGGTGGCCCCACTGCTCGCAAATCGCCTGAAACACCGACCGATGTAGCATCCATTCGGTTGGAAAGGGACTGTCGCTTCGGGACAGGGAGTCTGCTAGGACGTTGAGACGCCCAGGAATGTGTCGAATGGACACCAGAGCGTTTACATCCCCCGCCAACAGAAGAAGATCCCGAGACAGCCGATACATGGGAATCGAATGTGTGCCTCCTTGATTCCGTATGTAGGCCACTACTGTCGAATTGTCCGAAAAAAGTAGGACAATATGGTCCGACAGGTGAGTGATCCAAAGCCGAGACCTCAACAGAAGAGCAAGGAGCTCCTTCTGGTTGATATGAAGACCCACCTGCTCACTGTACCACTCGCCGTGAGTGGACAGACCGAGAGGATCCAACGTCGCACCCCAGCCACGTTCGCTGGCATCCGCAGTAAGGATGCGATCGGCCAAAGGAAGATCCAATGGAACACACTGTGTCAGCCAGGGAACATCGGCCCAAGGGTGGAGGTGACAAAGCAGGGACCGAGGAATAGGAAGTTCCAGGTCCAGCGGATCTACATTCGTACGCCAATGATCCAACAGGAAGTGTTGGAGAGGTCGGACAAACAAGCGTCCGAGCGGAATGAGATCTGTCACCGAACCGCAAAGGCCCAGCATCCGAAGGAAAGTCCTGGCCGAGACCAAGGAAGATTGAAGCAGGTTCCGAGTCAAGGCGGAAACAATCATCGCCCGAGCATGGGGGACCAACACTACATTGTGAAGAGTGTCGAAATCCATCCCCAAATGACGAAATCGCTGAGAAGGAAGGAGATCTGACTTCTCGCGATTGCCTCTGAAACCCAGCGACGCTAGTAGGCAAAGAAACTGCCTGACATCTAACTCCAGAACAGCAGCATCGTGGTGCCATTGGAGGATGTCGTCCAGGTAGGCTGGCGAAGTCACAGCCGACTGAGTACGGTGGAAAACAAGCACATGTGACATCAGTCGGGTGAAGGCCCAAGGAGCCAGGTTCAAACCGAATGGGAGAGCTCTGAATTGATAGACTCGATCCCGAAACGAGAACTGAAGGTATTTCCGTGACGCCAGATGAATGGGTACATGGAAGTAGGCATCCTTCAGGTCGATACTGGCAGCAAAGTCACCCTGATGAACTGAATGTCGAACCGACCGGAAAGTCTCCATACTGAAACGAGGAGCTATTATGTACTCGTTCAGGATACTCAGATCGATGACAGGACGAAATTGGCCGTTTTTCTTCGGCACCAAGAAAAGTCTAGAGTAAAACCCTGGTGAAAGGGTGTTCCTGACCACCTTGATCGCCCCTTTGGAGAGGAGATTGTCGATCTCTTACACCAGAAGGTCCCGACGTAGAGAATCGGAAGGGACCCGAGTCGGGAGGGGCACCCGAGATAAACTGGGGTGTCGATGGAAGGACAATCACAGACCGGAGTGTATGACGTCGAGGACCCAAGTGTCCGACGTTATCTCTGTCCAACGGTCGTAAAACAGCGACAGCCTTCCCCCGACTGGGGGGCGAATCGAGGTAAGAACCTTCACTTGCGGCCCCCACCACCTCGGGAAGTGACAGAGTCCTGAGAGTTTCCTGCCTGAGGCTGCCAGCGAGCCTGGCTACGTCGGCGCTTCTTCCGAGCAGACGGAGCCGAAGGCGTACCCGACGAGGCAGACGCAGCAGGACGCTTGGAGAGCCTGGAATGCAGCAGCAGGCTGGTCCAGCTGTCGCAGCAAAAGCTGGTCCTTCAAATGATGAAGAACCTCGCCAGGGACAACTTCCACGGAACCATGGAACAACTGAGGTCCAACCAAAGAGGCAGACCTCAGAACAGCACGCTGTTCAGAAGGAAGGGAATCCAACACCGCATCCCGGCGTGCCAGCTCCAAATTAGCCGTGTTACAGGCGTGAGCATGTGTCAAGTTCATGAGAGCTTGTGACAAAACGCAAAAAGGCGCCTGAGCATCATCAAACTCCCCTGGTGGAAAATATTCAGCCAGGGCAGCGACGACATGGTCCGCGCGAGATAACATACCCAGAATCCCTCGGGACAGGCCCACCATAGATTCAACTACCGACATCGGGAGAACTGCCGACTTAGGCTTAGTTAACCTGAGGGAAGAAGAATCCTCATCCACAGTAGTCATCCCTTGGAAGACTGGTGGACAGACGGAATCGTAAACACGAAACCGCGATGGAGACAGAAAGGCATCAGCTCTAGAAAAGAAAAAACCCTTGAGATCCTTATAACGCATTTTGGCGTCTAAGCCCTGGAAGGACTCAACAACCTGAGCCGATTGCTGAGGACGCAAAGCCCCAGAGCTAGAAGGCTCAACAGGGTTACGGCACTCCATGGAGGACCGTGGCCGGACGGTCACAGATGGCTGATCTGAAGGTTGAATGTCCGGCAATAAGCCAAAGACAAAATCCAAAGCCTGACCCAAGACTGACGAGGGGGGCCCATCACCTTCAAGAAAATTGTCATCCTCTGTAGCAGAGGAGACGTAGCCCAACTCGGGCTGACCAGCAGAAACCTCCTGTGAATACTGTGCAGTATCCAAGTGGCCAGGCGAGACATCTCGGCGACCGACCAAAGGAGTTTGTGCCTCAGGAGGCACAGGGAGGTCAACTTGAGAGTTGCCAGAAAGCAACCGGGTGAGCGCCAAAACGGCCTGATGCAGGTCACCCTGAGAATCCGTCGCAGCAGCATCGCCCGACGGAGTGTCCTCCCAATGGACCCTTCTGGTAGAAGAACCCAAATCCTCATAAGAGACCGACGTCGATCGGCAGACAGAATAGGGAGACGGTGAGAAGACACCGGAGGATAGTCCCGATTGTGATGCCCAGGGGCCATCACTGACCTCTGCAGAAGAGAAGGTCCTGCCTGCAAATCCTCTAAAGAGACCGACGGCGTACGTCGATCGGTAGCTGGACCTGGGACACAGTGAGAAAACACAGGAGGATTGTCCCAAGAATGACAGGAACCTGTCATTAGCCTCTGCGCAGCAGAAGGCCCCAACTGCCCATCCTCTAAGACCAACGGCAAGCATCGATCGACATCCAGACTCAGAACACAGTGAGGACTCACCGGAGGAAGGATCTCTGAGAGTGACAGCTAACCGGGGCTGTCAATGACCTCTGCCGAACAGCAGGCCCTGGATGCCAATGTCCCAACCCCATCCTGCTAGTCGACAAACTAGCAGGGGAAGGAGGAACAATAAACGATTCGCTCGAGGGGCCAGAAATCACTGCCGAAGCGACCGAACGGCTCAACCGTCTAGGAGTAAACCTCGCCAGATGAGACAGAGCAGACAGCAAACCCGCACAGCTTAGCCTCGAAGCCAGGGGAAGCTGAGAGCTTACAGACACACCAGCAGATGCAGCCTCGGTCCCCCAAGACTGTATACCATCCCCAGAGGAGACGGAAGAGCCACCATCATACAGAATATGATCTGTAGTAACAATTTCCTCAGCAACTGTCGACAGCGTAGGAAGCAAATCAGAGAGGGTCACCGAGCTGACCTCGGAGAAGCTCTCTACGAAAACAGACACCTCAAGAGTGACAACAGAAGACAAAGAGACCACGGTCTCCACGCCAGGTATCACCGAACTAGCACCGTCAACAGTTGCAGAGGAACTCGCGACAGAAAAAGACAGATCAGCATCCGGTGTGACAGAGTCACCATGTGCACTAACAGAAAAGTCTGATACGGCACGGCTACCCTTACCCCGAGAACGAGGGGTTCTAGCTCTGGACAGAACCACCTTGTTAGCAGAAGCCCAGAATTTTGAGGACCAAACCCCACAAATACCACATGATTGGGCCTGAGTACAATTGTTGCAAGTGACACATGTGGAATGAGAGTCGTCCACATGTTTCACCTGCAAGCAAGAGGTACAAGGAATAGTCTTTAGCATAATATGAATGTGAATAATGAAATCAAGCTTCCCGCCTACGGAAAACAGAACAAAGGTTGTGTTCACACGTGGGGGAAAAACAAGACTATGTGTGAAAATATAAGCAAAAATGATCAAAAATAGCATTAAATAACAATAATTTTGAAAGCTTGAAAAAGGATACAATCCACTTGCACACAATCAGATGAATATAGCACATACAATAAGTTGTTCACGAAGATAATAGCTAAGAATAGCACAAGTCACAAAAATTTCCGACCATGTACAATGGCGGAAATAAAAGGAATTGACGTCACGGTTGTTGCGCATGCGTTCGGTAAATGCAAGAGGTGTGCAGAGAGAGTACCTGTAATTTCGAGCGCTGGTCTCGCTCGACCCTTTTTCGATCTTTTTCGTGCTTTTGCACTCTATTACTTTTCCAGCTTGTTTGGAAAAGTTTCTTAAAAGCTTGAGTTAGTTCTGAAGTAGGGCTTGCACTTACGTTACAGCCAGTTGTAAACAATTGTGAGTAGGTTGAAAAGAATTCACCCTCACCCTCATAGTTTTCCTTTGTTTATTGACCTATTTGGCCTCCGTGCATCCAGTATAGACATTTAATCTATTATATCTTGTTTGACAGAGCTCACAGAGCTCTGTCAAACAAGATATAATAGAATAAATGCTAGGTTTATCTCTAGGATACAGGAAAGTGGCACAATCCCTGTTAATTGAAAACTCTGGTTATTTTAATAATTTTCATTGGCAACGTGGCTATTCAATTAACAGGGTTCCATTGTAATATTTGTAAAGCATTAGATCCACACAATTCACTCTTTGGCATTACAAAATTGCAAAATGCCTTCTGAAAAAGCAATGTTTTTTTAATACCCAACTTGAATGATTCCAGGGAACGTATTTCTTTTAAATGGGTTTGAAGAGAATTCCATAGCTTTAGCCTGGCAACAGTAAATGCCCTATCACCAACAGAACTTAATTTAGATGAGGGCTGAACCACATTGAATTTATAGAATGACCTAAGAGACCTCTCTGGCTTGTGAGATAAGCAATTAGACAAGTAGAGTGGTGAAGATCCTTTGAAGCATTTAAAGATAAGTAGAAAAAAATTGAATTGCATTCTCTGCGGATTCAGAAGCCAGTGAAAATCTAAAAGGTCTAGTGTAATGTGGCAGTACTTTCTAGACTGGGTGATGACACATGCCACACAATTTTGGATGTGCTGTAGGTTTTCAAGAGTTCGAGTTTTTAAAACCTATCATAAGAGAGTTACAGAAGTCAACTAGGCGACTAGTAACAAAGGCGTGAACAAGCTGCTCTGATGTTTTTGTTTTCTATGAATGGTCCAAGTTACTGATATTGCATAGATGAAAAAAGGAACTCTAACAAATGTGCTTAACATCTTCATCAGCTGTCAGATTTTCATCCATGAAATAACCAAGATTATTGACACAGCTGCTGTAGGCAATCGTTGAATCTAGAATACTGAGAGACAATTTAGATATTTTTGTTAGTTGATGTGGTAGACCTATGTATATCACTTCTGTCTTGTCATAGTTCAATTCTGGAAACTTTCAATCCTCCTTGCCTTAGTGTCTGAAATGCAGCAATCAATTTTACTGCGTGCGTCATATTCTATGTCAAGAGTAATACTAATATACAGCTGTGTGCAATCAGCATAAAAATCAAGGCTAAGGCTCCAGGTGATTTCACGCATGGGGAGAACATAAATAGTAGTGATTAACCGATAAGGATTTGCAACCGTCCTCCACTTGCCGGTTAGTTGAATGCACAATCTGCCGATTGTGAGTGCCGATGTCAGAAGTCACAACCAAAAAAGAATTAGCAGATTCAAAAACACATAGAATAGGGTTAATTTTACAGTACAGTCAAGTTGATATGTTAATTGATCTCAAGAACGGGTCACTGTGTGTATCAAAATAAAAGTATGACGTCAGCGGAAACAAGTTAACAGTGCAGCATCTTTGATCGAAGCGAAAATAGGTGACTTATGCTCAAACTATTTTTAAATTCTACCTCCATTTAAATTCAGTTTTAAGATGAAATTGAATAAAATATATCAAAGGGCAATTAAATAACATAATTATTTACTTGATTTAATTACTGAGTTATGTTCCAATTCAAATTTTAGATTCCAAACCCATGTGGATATACAGGTCAAAACAAAAGTAGGTCCCATTTTGTACATAGTAATCCAGATTGCTTTCATTGTGGGCGGAAATCAACGGCTGAAAATGCATTCATACTGGTTGTGTTTTCAAATAGCTTTTAACTTGGCAATTCAAGCCATTTCGTAGATTCGAATTCACGCGTCTAGTGCAGGAAAATCCCAAATGGAAAAATATAATGTTTCACAAATGATAATTAATCCCAGAAGTCCATGCACAAAATGGCCATACACAATTTTTAGATTATTTACATAAATAAGTAACATGCACAACAGATTGAAGTTATACTCCAACTGTGCAAACAATCGGCTGATGAGTGTAGTTTATGTTCATTTGTTATTGCCCACTTTGTGTTGACAGTGAATAGAGAAGAAGTGGGAAACTAGATTGTTTACAAATGATCTGACAGTGACATCAAAGGCTGAAACAACAATTCATAGTACTGGGTGTTGTTAGTGTACTTGTAACTTGTACAGGGAGTGGGATATTATGTTGAATAATCGACAAATCATTTCAACACTACTGCCAATCATCATGGCAACTTATTAAGCTTGTTACTGCTTGTATGAGCTTGTGAATCAAATGTAAATATGAACGATTTTGATCCCGTGGTGTTCCATGTATCCATCGGCACGAACCAATGTTCAAACACTTCTACCTATAGTCACCGATGGCTTAACATGGCCCGATGTCAGATGCGATTGCTGAACATCAGTTAATCACTAATAAATAGTGTACAGTAAAAGTCCAAGCAATGACCCTTAGGGGACGCCGAAGCAAAGTTTCACTTGTTCTGATGATAAACACAAAAACAAAATCATGTAGTATGAAAACAAAAGTGTATGAAAACAATACTTATGAACACACCATAAATCTGCTTGTTAAATGCTGTGGTGTGGATCCTGGCTGGAATGGTCTTTGTAGAGGTGTTGTTTTGTATCGCTCTACTACAGGTTCTGATCTGGAAGGAATACCATCTGATACACTCTTGGTGTCTAGATCTCCATCATTAGATTGTGGTGGAAACTGTAGAGAATCTGTGAAACATATTAGGTAGTGAGAAGAAGTGTCATCCAAAGTGGGAATAATTAGAAACAGCAACAAGATAATAACCTGTTATTAGCTTCATATCTGATGGGTGATGCTACTACCAGTTACTCAAACATCCAGTTGATTATATTAACCCTTTGATACTTTTGTACGTCTTATGACGTACGAAATCAAACATCGCGTTGATACTCTGTGGTCATTTGTTTTGTTATTATTTTTAGATTTTTTAAGGTTTTAACCTCAATTCCTATTTTCTCCTGAATAGTGCTCAGTCAGTGACAACCGTTGAGCCAAATGATATCGCAGCTTAAAATACTAATATAATCCTGCTGTCAAGACTTCTTAACTGGTTGAGTGTTAGACGCCACTATCAGGGCTTTCAGAAATGAGGATACCAGGGCAAAAGCCAACCTTTCCTTGCTTATATTTCATATTTTTGTTTATATAAATTTGTTTTATTACAAATTATAGGAGAGTGCCTCTGGGCACTCTCCAATAATTTGTAATAAAACAAGTTTTGAATAACAAATTCAGACCACCAAAAATAATCTAGTCTTCAACCAGATATCACTAATGTGAAAAATACTTTGTTATTTGTACTTTCCGACATCTGACGTCGCATTTTGACAAACGTTGAAGAAACTGAATTCTCAGTGATGTTTGAACGTCAGGATAATTAAAGTCTCAAAGGGTTAAAAGCCATACAAACAAGACAAAAATAAATTATTTCTTGTAAAATTCATTTCTTCACCACATCTCCTACATTTATAAAAAGCAGTAAAACAAAAGTATTTCATCTGAAACAGGGATTTTGAAAGGTTTGATGGGCCAGTGGGAGAGGGAGCCAACTTGGCAGGACAACCTGGCCAGAGGTTCAGAATGTTCGAATTGAATACATGCACTACTGAAACCCACAGATCACATTTGCAAGGTTTAATTCAAAGATTCAGTGTCTCATTAAGCTTCTCTTCATTTATTTTATATTAAGAATTCAAAATATTACGCATAAGATTGATACTTTGAGGGGCGGATAAAAAACAAACACCTTTTTAAACATGGCCAAAACTGGCAGTTAACAGTGATTGTATCTTAATCACAACACATTTTATTACCAAGTCTGGAAATAAGCAGACTATCATCTGCAGAATGAGGTCCCCAGAGAGTGAATTTGGTGATCCTATTCTGCACAGCTCTACCCTCTGTGAACCACAATCTAAATTTAGGTCTCAACCCCAAAGAAAGAGGTACCCAGAGGATACACTGGCCCACTGTATGGGAAAGCATCAGCAAATTCACCCTCTGGGGACCTCATTCAGTAAATGGCAGACTGCTTATTTTCAGGCTTGCTTAGATGCACAGGCACAGATTACCCCCGCCCCCCCCCCCCCCACCCCCCCCCTCCCCCAACCAAAGTCTGTTATATGAACACTGGAAAAAAAAGATCTAAAGAGTCCTTGAGAGTACAGACTTTGAAATTATTCCAAGGAGGTACTGATGGCAATCTATACTGATAAGAAAAACTGCACTTGAAATTGTACAGGTAAAGGTCCATCTGCAAGAGTGAGTACAGTAGAGACCACTTAATTATATAATCTTAACTGAATAACCCTAATCACTGCATGTAACTTACAATCACCAAACCATTTACAATACTATCAATACAAATTTGACCCTGAGGCAGAATTACACTGCCAAACACTACTTCCCATGTTAATACCTATTTGGGATTGAGGTGAATCCAATATAAGCATTTAGTCTATTATATCCTGTTTGACAGAGTTCATTGAGCTCTGTCAAACAGGTTCTAATAGAATAACTACTCACTGTATCAATACAATACAGGAAAATAACCAAATTTCTGTTAATTGAATACCATTTTTAATAGGACAGTCCCACAACATCCATATCCTGCAGACTTTTATGTTATGATAGGAATAATCTCATTATCTACCTGAACATGTATTTATACCCAATTATGTCACTCACCAAATAAATATCATTTAATTTCTTTAATCGCAACTGAAGATATCTTCCAAAAACCTGCAATTTCGGTAAATTCAAAGTCAACAAGGACTATAACTCTGGTAAAATTATTTGAATATAAACTTCTTTTCCATATGCACATGTACACATCATACTCATACTGCACACCAAGTTTCGTAAAAATCCAAAATGCAGGAGGAGTTAAGCGTACAAGCATTTATGATGCAAATTTTGCTATTACCAAGGTCATAGCCACATAAAATTTGTTGCATTAAAAATTCCTGACCACATGCACATCAACACTTGATACTGATACTTCAGACCAAGTTTCATAAAAAACCAATGAAAAATGTAGGAGGAGTTAAGCAGACATGCCTTTGTGATGGAAATGGCTGAAACCATGCAAACTTGGTATCGTTTCATAAAAATCCACTGAAAATGTTACATTTGAAGTAATTTGTATATTTTTTATACTTACCAAAGGCCCAAACTAGCTGGTGCTAACTCAAATTAATCCAGAGCCAAACACAAATTTTCCCCCCAATTCCCCAAATTTGCATGCAAAACCGAAAAAATCAAGTCCTAGATGGTCCTCCAGACTTTTGAGATCTGCACATGCGCAGTATCCAGGAAGGTACCGAAATTGACGCCAACCATCATTCTTTCTACAGATGCCTGTTAAATGTTATAAACAGCGGGGAGGTATGAGTGCCCACTCATGGGAGGGCCATACCCATCTGGGCCATTGGTAAGTATAAAAAATATACAAATTACTTAAAATTTATCATATTTTAATACGACAACCAATGGCCCAGACTAGCTGAATCATAAAAAGGCTGGAGGGCCTTGGACTTAAAGGAAAATCCAATCTCTCAATTACTTCAGTAAAGGATAGCTCCCACAGGAGAATAGGAGAAGATAGGAATTATATATGTCTTTCTCTTTTACGAGAAAAGAGAAAGGCATAACACCAACAATAACACCAACAATGTAACTGAGTATTACATAATATATAATTCTCCATTTAATGCCAGCATAACCCGTTATGCTAATTCGGTGAAGCAAAACCAATATATAAAGATAGTCCAGAGAGACTCTTTATACTCATTTAAAAGTGTCTGAGGATTGTATATTAACGCTCGTTTGACACGTAACATATACAAATGCTTCACAATGAGCTACACTTTAAAAACAGTACATAAATGAGACATAGTTATTGCTTCACAACGAGCTAAACATTAAAACCACCCCAGCACCGATGCAGGACTACTGACACCAGAGGAGGTATTCCCTTGCTTTTCACTATAAAGCCAGATAATCATAAGGGAAAAACCATCCCCCCACCCTTCCCCTTGTTCTGAGGTAAAATTCCTCAGAACGAAGAGGGCAGCGGAACAGCGTCAGTGTTGGAGCGGACTGCCTAAAGACCTTATAGATGCAACATTAATGGACGACATTCTGAGCAACAGAAAGAGGACCCAGAGATCTAAGGTCACTGGATATGGACTCTAAATTTCTAAGGTAAAACTTGGTAAATGAAGAGGGCTGTGTCCTTAAGCAGCCTTCATGAGATCAGTAATGGCTATACTGTTAGAATAAGCCCAAGAAGTGGACAGTGCTCTAACCACGTGCACTGAGATCTTATTGACACATTGATCCGAAGATAGATTTTCGTAGGCAATGCATTTTGCTAACTGAATCCATCTAGCGACAGAATGAACAGAAATATCTTTTCTGTTAGGAATCAAAGAAAGAAAGAAACATTTTCTTCCCTTTCTTATGAAATCTCATCGACGTTTATAAATGCGCATAGCTCCGCCTGGACACCGCAAAGGTCCATGGTTATCCGAGTACGGTAAGGCCTCAATGACAATAGGCTCCGGCCGCTATCCGGAATCTGATTCTTAGCCAAAAATCCCCCTTCCGTAGTGAGGGTAATGGTATTACCCATGCTACGGTAATGAGATTCATCAACAGATAATGCATGAAGTTCACTGACTTTTCTAGCAGATGCAAAGGCTAAGAGAAACGCCATTTTATAGGTCAAGAATTTGAACTCTTCGACATCTAACGGCTGAAAAGGAGCTTCTTTGAGCTTCAACAGAACCCAAGCCAAATTCCACTTAGGAATTAACGTGAGAGTTCTAGGTCTATTGATAGAGAAATTTCTAATTGGCTTGTATTTGATCCAATAGCCAACAGGCTTGGCAATTTCAGGAGAGCGATTTTTTAGCTCTCCTTACTGCCCTCCTGAAAGAATTAAGGAGAGCGAAAAATTGCCCTCCTAAATATTTTGGTCTGGGATGATTGAGATTACATGTATTATGCTCACATTAAATTTTTGTTGTAAAGCAAAAATGTAATTTAACTTCGAAGTCACATATCATCACATAATTTCATTTTGAAAGTGGTTTAGTGGTAAAAGGTAATGGCTGCAACTGTGTTTGGGTATGTACTTTGTACATACCCAAACACAGCTGCAATCATTTGAAGCAAAATGGGTCACAGCAATATTTTATTTTCTGTCAGTTTCAACAACTGACATCACAGTTTGAAGGGTAATTATTCAAGGAATATTGACACTATAATATACTACCATTACTACTATCCTGTCACTTGAAGCATGTGCACCAGGATGTGACTGTAGATTCAAGCAGACCTGTTATCCAAGAAAGTCATACGCCTCCCACTACCACCTTCAACCCCCCCCCCCCCCACCCCCACAACTTGGGCGCACACAGGTCTTGTCAAGTGTGTGTTTGGTTGTTGAGTGAGACATCTAGATGTCTAAGAGATTTCGCTTTACCTTAGTAAAGTTAATAAATTCACTGAAGTAATAGTCTGTTGGTTTCAGTTTCAATAAGTTCGTTCCACTGGATACTTAAAATGCTGTGTAAAGCTAATTGCTCTCCTAAGCTGATTGAGGAGAGCGATGTGTTGCCCTCCTGCATTTTTCAGAATGCCAGGCCTGTAGAGCATGTCTGGTCACAGTGTTGAACTGCATTCATATGATATATCATGGTTCAACTGCCTTCCATGTCAAAAAAAAATTAGGAGAGCCATTGGCTCTCCTAGATCATTTCAGGAGAGCGATTTTCAGCCCCCCTAAATTTTTCAGAATGCCAGGCCTGAGCCAAGTTAACATGATGAGCGTAAGTACCTGATAACATAGACCTATAGCCCTTAATAGTGACAGGCTGCAGTTTGAGATCGCCAAACAAGTAGAGCAGGAAATCGGCAATATTTGGTATGGACAGACCGTATACGTCTATCGACTGATCCCTACACTAACGGAAGAAAACCCTCCACTTCACTGCATAATTCAACGAAAAGAAGGCCCTCCTACGGTTAGAAATTCAGCCCTCGAAATTCACTATGGCATTTGGCAATGCTATAGCAAAATGCCGCAGAAAATTGATTTTGCAACGGCATATATTTGCCGTCGTACAGAAAAAAAGACGAGCGAAGAAAAAATTAAAAACCGTTGAAGTCATAAGACATTGTTTAGTAACAGCTACGGCAAAGAAAATCAAAATAAAAGAAAGAAAAGCAGTTACCCCCCATCCCCCCAAAAAAATGTTAAATTGCTAAAGCTTTTGAACGCAAATGCCGAATGAAGTTTGCTTTCAGAAATTAGAAATTGCTGTTATTAAAGATGCTTTTCGTTGTTGCTTCAAATGCCATGCACTATTACTGCCCTTGATTTGCTCAGTAAGAGGAAAAATTGAAATGCTTTGTCAGTGACGCAGCCGCCCACTGAAACCAACTTGAACAAACTGACTTTCAACACATTCGGCCCCCCTTTTTGCATTCCACAGAGTTTTCCGAGTCAATTCAGGGGTTTTTCGTTACAAATTTACCCAGGACTAAACTCTTTGCAGATAATGCTGAACACGTTGTCTTTCAACTGTTGTGTAATTACCCAGGCATCGCATGAAGTGTATGCATTAATTTTCAATCATACCAATGACGTATAAATTTAGTTAAAAATGGAAACAAGTTTCCCCAGAAAACACTAGATGATGACGAGTACGCACAGCATCTCCCTCAATATCTATGACATGTTTGGTTCAAAATAGAAACGAGTTTCCCCCACAAACAAAATGGAAGTGGAATGTATTATTGTTAACTATGCCAATTGTTTCGGATTTTTTTCTGCAATCGGAATTGGTATGTTGAGAATGATTTCAACAACATAAAAAGTCATGACGAAAATACACTTGTCGCCCAGGACAAGTGAATTTATTTTTTGGCTGTCGCTGGTAGAAATTACTTGTCGGCGACAAGTAGACAAGCGTTATTTCGACCCCTGTAACATGGTAGATAGTGCCAGAATAAATGCTGTAGTAACTGCCATAGCATTGGAATTTTACTACAGCAAAACGGTGCCAAAGTAAAATATTCTCAATTTCGAGGGCTGGAAATTGCGTCCACTGCGCGTCTTGTAAAATGTTTTCCTTGCAAGAAGGACTGCACAATGGAAATACATGAAGGTTGAGACCTGCCGGGTTGTGATGCAGTAAGCCTGACTTCCCCTGATAAAGAAGATCCTATCAAGGAGGAAGCTTCCGGGGAACGTCCCATAACAGACATCTGAGAAGATTTGTTTCCATATAGAACTTTGGAGCCACGATCAACTTGTTTCTCCAGCTCAAGTCTATTACCGGTCGGAACGAGCCGTCTGGCTCAGTACGAGGAACAGGTGACTGTAAAAGCCTTGAGAATTTTGATTCTCGATGACCTCTATTGCTTCCTTTAATAAGAGAGTTTGTACCTTCGCTAGGAGAGACTCTCTTTTGAAAGGATATGCCGAAAGATTTATCCAACGCGCCATCTTGTTAGTGGGGGTTTCGCTCAGAATGATAGCTGTAGGCCTTCGAAGACTACACTTCTCACCCACTGATCTTCCGTGACTGATATCCAGTTTCTCGCAAAGGTTTGACCATCACCTGTAGGACCTGTGAGGCTTACGGGAGGAGAAACTACGTCCTCCCCACGAAGATCCTCGTCAGGTTGGCTTAGGGGCGTCTGACCGATAATCCTGATCAGACTTACGCCCGTTTCCCGAGTCACTGTATTAACAACCTCCGGAGTAATTGTATGAGGGTTTCTTGAACCCTTGCGAGGAGTTCCTTTTTGATGATTTTGATTTAGAACGTCCTCGCTTACTCCGGTCTGCTGAAGCGTGTTGTTGAGACGCCGACTTCAAAAGCAGAGCACTGAAAGCTTTCTTAGTAGCCTGTTCATAGACTAATAAAAGCTTGTCGTCAAATATAGTATGTCCGGACACCCGAGTGACCCAGAGTGAGCTTTTCACCTTGTCATCTATAAGTGATGACAACACAAGAGCAGCATCACGTCTAATTCACTCCAGATTTGCCACTGTCAGGGTGGAGTTATATGTGGCATACATGATTGCCCTGGAAAGAACTCTAAGTGAGGTACATACGTCCTCAAATTCCTTCCCGTTGAGACATTGTGCCATAGCTCTGGTAAGGTGTCTAGCTGTGCGGTTATGGAATTTTGCCTCGGTTTCGGTTCGGTTCAGTTTTTACAAACATAGTTGAGTATTTGTTTCGGTTTTGGTTTTTTGGAGGCGTATTGATTTAAAGGCCGAAAATGAACAAATATGAGGGATTCTGATCAGTGAATAAGCCACAGGTGTGCGTAAAGTAAAGGAGTGGTAAAGGTATAGGTGTTGGATTGATATTTTCGGGACGTTGAACCTGAACACAGTATCAGACTTCGGACGCAAACTTGAGATTACACGAGGTTAGGTGAGCTTTTCTGACCCGGTGGCCAGTGATGGTACCGGTAAGAAATTTTTTGCAAAAAAAGAAAAACCCAAAGAATGATACATACCGGGGAGTATATTGGAAGAATTGTTCCTCAATAAGACATATTTTGATATGCTGTCATTTCATAAACAGAACGTTTCCAAAAATGGGAGGATAAAGACCAGAAGGCAAACTTGGTATCAGCTGTTCAAAATATCTGCTGCACATCAAGGGAGAGTACTCAAAACACACGTGGAGAAAATGATGTGACACACTGCAAACAAAAACAAAACTTTTTCCAAAGCTGTTGAATACAATTTAATATAAATAGCCTATCGATTTTAACTGGGGCTGTGCGTGATATCGTGTCAAGCTCTGTTGACATGTTGGAGATGATAAATATTGATCGCCTGCTGTCGACTGTGGTATTTTTGTGTGAGGTCCGCGGGAATCGCTTGCCTCAAAATGACAAGCCTGTACCCCAATCAGAAATTCTCCGCCATGTTAAACAATGTTGACGCAATGGAAATAGTTTATAAAAAGGTTCAAAAGTCTTCAGAAAGTTAGAACAAAAAAAACACCGTCCACATACCGAATGTCAGTACTTGGCGGAAAAGTTGGTCGGTTATTTAAAAAAAAACGAAACCGACCGAATTCCGGTTAACCGCACAGCTCTAGTAAGGTGATCTGCATGCATAGGACATAGCGTCCAAATTCGCTCTATTCGATGAAATAGCACATTCAATTACATCTGAGCGAATATTGAATGAATCAGGTAGAGATATATCTAAATCCATGGCCTGATCATCTAAGCGCAAAGGAGCTCTCTGAACATCTTCTCCAACTGTTTTAAAAAAACGTGGTCCAAGGAATGGTATATTTATGGAAGATATTGATAAGAAACCGCCTTTCTTCCTCACACTAGAGAGGTTAAATATGGCATTGTCAACATGGCCGAAGGCCTGCGACACCTGTCTAAACTCAACCGGGAAAGAAAGAACTTCTTCCATCCCCCGTATAAAGTCTGCGTCTAAAGACGCCAACAGTTTCTGCATTGTTGTCGCAGCTTGCTGATTCAGCGCAACAAATTCAGGATAGTATTGATGTATAAAATCCATCGCAACCATATGTTGTTCCGAAAGGGAAGGGTAATCCTCTTCCTTATCCCTTTCACCATCCGACTGAATAAGCTGTGAATCTCGGCCCATTGCATTGGCGTGAACAGATGACTGGACCGACCCAGCACCGTCCGACAGCTCACTTCCAGAGTCTGCTCCCACACCTGCTGGGATGCTGCGATTAGCTGCGCAATCTGCAGCAGCAAGTCTGTCACCGAGGCTTTAGGAGCAGCGGTTTTCTGTTTCTTAGCCGCTTGCTGCTCCTGGGACGGTGTTCCGGAGATGGATCTCTTCTCCGAACGTCCTGATGATTGAAGCCTCGGTTCCCCAGCTACCAGATGGTCAGGCTTCACGGGAGAAGACTGGCTCCGTCTTCGCGCAGCTGGCTGGATATCCGAAGTCAGGTAGCTAGGATGCAGTTGTGTGTGCTTATGAATCGTAGAGGAGGAAGCCATGACTGTAGCCGAGGCCTGCTGCAGTCTAGGCAGAGCATCCCGAGTGGCAGGTGTGGACGTATGCTCTGGCCCGTGCAAGTTTCTCATAACAACATCTGGCCCCAGATGTTGCTGGGTTAGAGGGATCTCTCCCGATCGTGGCCTTTTCAGACCTCGCTGAGCCTCCTGACAAGAAACTTTCTGACTTCCTCCCTATTTGCGTCGTCGCTGGGTGAGCTTTTGTTTTTAAGGTGCTCGCTCTACCCAAATCTACACTTCCTTCCACCGCAATGGACATACCCGATGTTACGGCTCCCACGGACGGAGTAACCGCTTCACCGGACGAGCTAGCTGCCTGCAAGGGATTAAGAACACTAACAAGCAGCCTTATTCCTTGCCTAATATTCATATTTTATAAATTATAAAAAAAAAATTCAACTGCTCAATTTGTATATTACGTGGGCGAATGCGGACGATCCATTACGTAAAAGATTAAAACATATTACCCCTGGGGATCTTTGACAATATTTTCCAGAATATTCACTGCACCAAAACTTTGGACTTCTACTGATACATCAGTGAATTTTAGTACTGGTTGCTTATTTAGACAGCCAAGTCTTGACTAGAACCCTTACTAAGGTAAGTTGATTCTAGTCGCAGACAATTCTTCAAGTTAGGATACCTGTTGCCAATCCTAATAGTTTGTCAGTAATAGACTGTTAATTATTGAGTCTCATCTTGGAAACAATAAATTACTTCATTTCTGTTTAAGTGGAATGGTAGATTTGAAAGGAAAAAATTCTTCAGAGTTTCTTACAGCTTTTACCTAATGTAACAACAGGCTGCTGTTTTAAAAATTGGCATACCCATTTATCGTTCACCTGTTCTGAGCATTAGTAACTTATTGTTCCTTCCCCTGTACTTGATTCAGGTAACCCATTAGGTAACATAAATATATACGTATCGCAACTATACTGATATATGAACTGTTGTATAATAGCCAGGTTCTTGTTTCTATAGACAATATCTTAATGAATAGAGATGAATCCTTAGAAACAATAATGAGGCTGTGTTGCAGCAATTCAGATACAAATTAAAAGCAAATATAGCCAAATCTTAGCATGGACCTGCATGTTGCAGCAGAGCATGGCATCCATAATCACTATTTGTGGCAGAAACATGAATTATTGTTATTTTCAACTACAGTTTAAAATAATGTTGAGCATCAACCAATCATCAGCATAGGTGTTTGCATCTGCCTGAAGTATAGCTGCTCTGTTGTGCAATGATTGGCCAACAGAGCAGCTATACTTCAGGCAGATGCAAAATGAAAATATTTAATTATTCAAGACAAAAAAAAACAAGAGGCCTGTCATGCCTAGAGAGCTCCGCTGAGGGCCACTGATCGCACGGGCATGTTTTCTAATACTAATATTGTTACAAACTTTAGCCGAAAAAAATATCAAAAATATCTTAAGATTTTCTTGATCCTGTGACCTTGACCCTGTGGATTCACAGACCGCAGAATAATTGATGACACACCGTCTATTGATAATACATATTGTTATGAAGTTTGGTGGAAAAATATTCAGCGGTTTAGAAATTATGGCTCGGACAAATAAAATGTTGACGACAGACGGACAGACGGACGAATCAGTATAAGAAAAGCTCTGCTGACTTTGTCAGCGGAGCTAAAAATTTAATGATGGAAGAAATGTTTTGAAAGCATGGTCTGTGATTCATGTCAGGGAATGGGATAATATAAAGAGGATATCTACTCTATTTTAGCGAATATTGGGAATTATCTCATGAGTGTGGACCTGGAAGTTTTATTTTACACGAGGGCTTGCACGAGTGAAAAATAATATTTTCAGATTGATACAAATGAGATAATTCTTGATATTCACTTAAATAGTATAGATTTTCTTTTTATTATATGCTACGAGACATTTTACTGCACAATCTTCAACCCAATTCGACAGCAAAACATACCTTTCAAAACAACAGCAAAGATCAGCTGAATGTTCTTTCAAGCTTGTACAAGCCAACTCATTCGAACATGAAAAAAGTCCCACTTTCCCCTGATAATTTAACTAATTGTTCAACTAACAGATGAAATTTAATAATTATAATACTACAAATGAGAACATTCTCATATTATTCATTACTGTTAATTTTTAGAACATTTTAAATGTCAATTTACAAGGAATTTGGAATTGAGAGCGCCGACTCATAAAAAAAAAAACCTTCCTGGGTGAATCAAGGTTTTTCAGAAAAGTTACCTAGTTCTAGGTCCGATATCACTCTCAAGAGTCACTTTCTATATATCTACTCTATGTATTGGGACAGCTAAAAATAATTATTTTCACAGGTGTCCCAATTCTTAGAAAATGGGGAAAGAACACAGCCTGGTCTTGATTTGATGCTGAATAAAGTTGTGTGTGATTCGTTTTCCATCACTGTATACGAAAATTGCCGTCCAATTTTTTTTTATATTTTCATTTGGAAGCAAAAAATGAAAATTTTTAGTTACTGAAGAATTTTTTTTAGGAGTGTCATCTGCTACTAGCGACGGGCCAACTGGAAATAAATCTCCTGAATGTCCCAAACTTTGGAGCATAAAAAAAATATAGTTTTCTGGAAAAAATGTGTGTCCCAATACATAGAGTAAATACGGTAATTATTTTACTTTATTATTTTATTATACATCTAATTTTTCAGTACCAGAACAGCTTGGAATAGCATGAACTTCTTACTGAATCGCTTGTAGCAGTAACACCCCCCCCCCCCCCCCCCCCCCACCCTCCCCACTAGCAACATCTTGGTTCAGCTGACTGGTCCAAAATTGAAAGGAAGCTTTCTCTAGACACCAACAATGCATAGTCAAAAAATAAAATTGCTTCGAGTCAGCATTCATTTGTTACTGAACGGAAACCAAATTGAATATGGCCACCATGAGAGTCATATTTAATTGGTTATCTCATCCAAAATTGAAAGAAAGCTTCCTCTAAACACCAATAATGCATAACCCCAAAAATGAAATTTACTGGAGTCAGTATTCATTAGTTATTGGAAGCCATAATGAATTGGCCACTGGCGACCATCTTGGTTCAGGTGATTTGTCCAAAATCGAAAGGAAGCTTTCTCTAGACACCAACAATGCATAATTAACTAGAGGGGGTATCAGTACCCCGTGGCTCACCAACAGGTGGCCAATGTGAAGGGGTGGCTGGAGTAAAAAAAAAATTCAAAACCTGCACACAAAGGTCCAAAATTAAAGAAAATAAGCAGCTAAAGGGTTAAATAATATAATAATAACCCCTAAGAAGCATGCTAACATAAAATAGGAACCATGGCAATATGCTACAAGGTAAGTCTCCACTTTGAAAAAAAGAAAGACAAACCTCAAAACCTGCACATAAAAGTAAAAAAAAAAAAGTATCACATTTGTTTCAATGGGTTAAAATTGAGAAAAATACACTGATAATGTCACAGTAACCCCCATGGCAATATGCCAGTAAGGTGAAAACCTACCTGAAAAATATCCTCTTGGAAGAAAAGAAAGAAAAACCTCAAAACCTGTACATAAAAGTCAAAAAAGTATCACATTTGTTTCAAAGGGTTAAAATTTAGAAAAATACCCTGAAAATGTTACAATAACCAGCGTGGCAATATGCCAGTGAGGTAAAACTCCACTTAAAAAAAATATCAAAACCTGCACACAAAAGTACAAAACCTGCACACAAAAGTCCAAAATTAAAGTAAATAAGCAGCTAAAGGGTTAAATAATATAATAATAGCCCAAGAAGCATCCTAACATAAAATAGGAACCATGGCAATATGCTACAAGGTAAGTCACCACTTGGAAGAGAAGAAAGACAAACCTCAAAACCTGCACATAAAAGTAAAAAAAACCATCAAAACCTGCACACAAACGTCAAAATAAGTCCAAAATTCAGATTCAAAGGGTTAAAATTAAGACAAAATACCCTGGAAAAGAGTTAAATGTTATCGTGGACCCCCATAGCAATATGCAAAGAAGAAAAATTTTTTTTTAAAAGCACAAAAATCTAAACCTGTAAACAAAAGAAGTCCAAAATTGAAGTAATTCAGCAGGAAAAGGGTTAAATAATACAAACATAGCCCTAAGATGCATGTATACATACAATAGAAAGCATGGACATATGCTGCAAGGTAAATCTCCACTTGGAAGAAAGGAAAAAAAAAACATCAAAACCTGCACGCAAACATCAAAATAAGTCTAAAATTTGATTCAAAGGGTTAAAATGAAGACAAAATACCCTGGAAAAGAGTTAAATGTTATAGTGAACCACCATAGCAATATGCAGAAACTCTACACTTGGAAGAAAGGAAAAAAAAAAAAAAAACCATGAAAACCTGCACACAAACGTCAAAATAAGTCTAACTAGAGGGGGTATCAGTACCCCGTGGCTCACCAACAGGTGGCCAATGTAAACGGGTGGCTGGAGTAAAAAAAAAAGTTCAAAACCTGCACACAAAAGTCCAAAATTAAAGAAAATAAGCAGCTAAAGGGTTAAATAATATAATAATAACCCCTAAGAAGCATGGAGATATGCTGCAAGGTAAATCTCCACTTGGGAGAAAGGAAAAAAAACCCATCAAAACCTGCACGCAAACATCAAAATAAGTCTAAAATTTGATTCAAAGGGTTAAAATTAAGACAAAATACCCTGGAAAAGAGTTAAATGTTATAGTGAACCACCATAGCAATATGCAGAAACTCTACACTTGGAAGAAAGGAAAAAAAAACCCATGAAAACCTGCACGCAAACGTCAAAATAAGTCTAAAAATCTATTCAAAGGGTTAACATTTTTTTAAAAATGCACTGGAAAGATATCAATGTTATAATAACCACCACTGCAATATGCAGTGAGGTCAACCTCACTTGAAATTGTTTTTTTTTATCACAACCTGTACATAAAAGTAAGAAACTGTAAGCCTAAGTCCAAAAGCTGTACATAAAAGTCCAAAATTGAAGTAATTCAGCAGGAAAAGGGTTAAATAATACAAACATAGCCCTAAGATGCATGTTTACAAACAATAGAAAGCATGGACATATGCTGCAAGGTAAATCTCCACTTGGAAGAAAGGAAAAAAAACCCATCAAAACCTGCACGTAAACATCAAAATAAGTCTAAAATTTGATTCAAAGGGTTAAAATTAAGACAAAATACCCTGGAAAAGAGTTAAATGTTATAGTGAACCACCATAGCAATATGCAGAAACTCTACACTTGGAAGAAAGGAAAAAAAACAAAACAATGAAAACCTGCACACAAACGTCAAAATAAGTCTAAAAATCTATTCATAGGGTTAGAAAAATTTTAAAAATGCACTGGAAAGATATCAATGTTATAATAACCACCACTGCAATATGCAGTGAGGTCAACATCACTTGAAATTGTTTTTTTTTTATCACAACCTGTACATAAAAGTAAGAAGCTGTAAGCCTAAGTCCAAAAGCTGTACATAAAAGTCCAAAATTGAAGTAATTCAGCAGGAAAAGGGTTAAATAATACAAACATAGCCCTAAGATGCATGTATACATACAATAGAAAGCATGGACATATGCTGCAAGGTAAATCTCTACTTGGGAGAAAGGAAAAAAAAAACATCAAAACCTGCACGCAAACATCAAAATAAGTCTAAAATTTGATTCAAAGGGTTAAAATGAAGACAAAATACCCTGGAAAAGAGTTAAATGTTATAGTGAACCACCATAGCAATATGCAGAAACTCTACACTTAGAAGAAAGGAAAAAAAAAACAAAAAACATGAAAACCTGCACGCAAACGTCAAAATAAGTCTAAAAATCTATTCAAGGGGTTAAAATTTTTTTTAAAAATGCACTGGAAAGATATCAATGTTATAATAACCACCACTGCAATATGCAGTGAGGTCAACCTCACTTGAAATTGTTTTTTTTTATCACAACCTGCACATAAAAGTAAGAAGCTGTAAGCCTAAGTCCGAAAGCTGTACATAAAAGTCCAAAATTGAAGTAATTCAGCAGGAAAAGGGTTAAATAATACAAACATAACCCTAAGATGCATGTTTACATACAATAGAAAGCATGGACATATGCTGCAAGGTAAATCTCCACTTGAAAGAAAGGAAAAAAAAACATCAAAACCTGCACGCAAACATCAAAATAAGTCTAAAATTTGATTCAAAGGGTTAAAATTACGACAAAAAACCCTGGAAAAGAGTTAAATGTTATAGTGAACCACTATAGCAATATGCTGAAACGAAAAAAAATTTGAAAAGCCAAAAAATCAAAACCTGTACACAAAAGTTCAAAATATTTGAGAGCGGACGCCGACATGAGGGCTATGCCATAGGCTCACACAACTAACTTTGGTGAGTCAAAAAACCACCACAAGCCCAAATATTAACCTAGGGACCCAATTTGAACAAATTTTAATCTGACCCCCCCCCCCCCCCCCCCTCAGACCCCATCCACCCCACCCCCCCCCCCACCCCCCCCCCCCCCCCCCCCCCCCCCCGAGATGTTGTATACCAAATATGAAAGCATTCTGAGCAGAGGATCTGACGAAGATGATTTTTAAAGAAATTTCCTCATATTGAACTAAGTTAAAATTTGGGCTACCATAGGGAGCCCAAAAATTAACCCAGGGAACCAATTTGAACAAACTTGAATCTGACACCCCCAGAGATGTTGCAAACCAAATATGAAAGGGTTCTGACAAGTGAATCTGAAGGAAATGATTTTTGAAGAAATTCCCTCATATAGTACTAAGTTAAATTTCAGGTTCCCATATGGAACTTGAATCTGACCCCCCTAGAGATGTTGCATACCAAATATGAAAGCATTCTGACTGGTGGATCTGAAGAAGATTTTTAAAAATTATCCCCCATATTGAACTAAGCTAACATTTGGGCTTCTGCAGGGAGCCCAAATATTAACCTAGGGACTTAGTTTGAACAATCTTGAATCTGACCCTCATTACAATGATGTATACCATATATTAAAATAAAAGTTTCTGACTGGTGATTCTGAAGAAGAAGGTTTTAAAGAATATTCCCCATATGCCCTAAGTTAAAAATATGGGCTCCTGTATTGAGCCCAAATATAAACCAATGGGCTTTATTTTAATAAACTTGTATCTGACCCCCCTATGGATGCTGTATACGGGATATCAAAAGATTCTGACCATTGGTTCTGGAGAAAAGATTTTTTAAAATTTTTGCAAATATGCTGACTCAGCATTTTTTCGATGCCCTCTGCAGAACACCCTAACAAAACTGATGGCAATTTTTTTTTACCACTCAAATCTACTGGTCCTAAGGATGTTTAATCCAAATAACAGTTCTCTGTTCCTTGTGGTTTGGGAAATATGGGCATTTGAAAATATTTATATTTTTAGCTCCTGGGGTTCCCATGGGAATGCAGGAAATTTTTGTTTTGCACGAGTCAAGTGCTTATGACCCAATAATACCACATACCAAATTTGGTTCAATTCGGACCATCGGTTCAGAAAATAGAAATGGAATTTTGGGCGGGGCCAAAAATCTTACCCCTTTCATTACAAAGCCAAATATTGCTTGACGAACTTCGTTTGAACAAATTTGAATCTACACCTCAAAAGGAAGCTCCATAACAAATATCAAGTCATTGTACCCACTGGTTCATGAGAAGAAGAGTTTAAAAATATTTTGGAGCATTTTCCTCCACCCCCTCACTATGGGGCTGAGCATGTTGAGTTGAACAAAAATGCAATGCCCCTTCGGGACCATCACTCACACAGACTTTCACTTGCATTGATTGGCCCAGTGGTTTTGGAGGAGAAGACAAAAGCATGGTGTTGACAGGCGACGGATGGACGGACGACGGACGGAGAGTGATGGGATTAGCTCAGCTTGACTTTGTGAAGGTGAGCTAAAAACTAACATGCGATCTTGCCAAAGTTGCTATGTATTTGGAAGAAAATATTGTAAAGGCACAAACAGTTTGACTGGCATAGTAAAAACATAGAAGGCAGAAAAGCACTAGAACACATTTTTCCTGTAAGGCCATGTTGTTAAGTATTCAGAATGAACAAAAAATGGTCCGCAGTTTTTCATCTATTATATTTGGTGGGCATTCAGTAATAGATTCAAACAAATTCAGAAATTTTTTTTTTACCATACCATCATCTTCGATTCCATTCTGGCCAGTGACCATTCTAGTAACCTTTTCTTTAATTTTTGAGATATCTTCTTCACTGTCCACATCAATATCAGCATCATTGGCAGTTAACATCATGTCATCATCATCATCATCATCAAAGATACCTTGAGCTGCCATTTCTGAGTCAGCAGCAACTTCTTCCTAACAAAAATAGATATAATAGCATTTATTACATCAGAAGAGAAGGGATACCTGCAAGGTTTACAGGTACTGTTATACCTCCAACCCATACCTGTAAACCTGTCCGACATGACTGCGGTTGTTGGAAGTGTCATTAAACAACAATAAACAAACAAATGAAAGTATCAATGACACTGTAGCTTAACTTGACTGTGTATAGTGTATGGTGAAAAGGATAATGTTCCAATTTTTATGAAAGGATTAGGAAATAAGACAAGAATAGTGATTATTGAGAATGTATTAATTTCTGTTCCCTACAGGCTATGTTTTCAATAAGAATAATTTGAGGTACAGACTAAAGAATTTAGACCTGGGTTGATGTGGCCCTGACTGTTAATGCATGTCAATCAAAGTTACCAAGTTACAGTAAAATCATTCCAAAACGAGACATCCTACCAAGTTACAATGAAATCCCTTCATAAATATGACTAGTAGACTTTGCGAATGGAATCTAGGTCACATACTGGCCCAGCGGTCACAGCTGACCGATCATGACCAAAATAAGACATCCTCATCTAGATATCATACCAGGTTATAATGAAATCCCTTCATAATAACAACCTGTAGACAGTGCTAATGGAATTCAGGTCACGTAACCAGGCAGCGGTAATTGCTGACCGCTAGTGACCACGATATGATAGTCTCATCTAGACATCATAGAGAGTTATCCTTCCAAGTTACAATGAAATCGCTTCATAAATATGAACTGTAGACTGTGCTAAACAAATCTAGGTCACATGCCTGTGCAGCCATCACAGCTGATCTATCACAGGCAAAATAGGATGTTCTCATCTAGACATTATGCAGAGTCATCCTACCAGTTTACAATGAAATCCCTTCATAAATGCAACCTGCAGACTGTGCCAAAGGAATTAGGTAATGTGACCCTGCGGCCATCACAGTTGACTGAACCCGATTAAAATAGGGCATTGACATCTAGACATTATACAGAGTTATCCTACAAAGATACAATGAAGTCCCTTCATAAATACGACCTGTAGCGCAACCATCATGGTTGACTGATCACAACCAAAAGGAGACGTTCTCATCTAGAGATGACCTCGAACGTGCATATGAAATGATCAGATGAGAACTACGGGGTGTATGTACCCTGTGGTAAAGAAAATGTTAACAGACTAACAGACTCACAGACTTCTGCAAACGTGATGACAATAGCTTATCTTGACTTTGCCAAGTTAAGCTAACAAGCCAAAATAAAGAATGCATCAGCTGGTCTGCAGCCATTTGGAAACATTACATTATAAAAAAACATCAAGCACTTACCTTTGGCACATCAATGTCAGAAAGAATATCTTCAAACAACCCAAGCTGACCCTGAAAACAAAACATTCAAATAAAATAAAATTTATGAAAAACTATAAACTTATTCCATGTTTCTATGGAACAAACTGTAGTAGCAAATTCACATTTAGAGAGCAGCTTTGTAGCAGAAATGAACAAATTAATACAGAAAATAGTTTCCAAAGTATGAATTTCTAATCTTGAGCTCCTGTTAAGAAAGAAAAGGAATATACAAAATTATTAACTCTTCACCTGCTGCCGATAAATTTTCTTGCACAGCACCTATGACTTGATTTTATGAGAAATTAAAAAAAGTAAACTGCTCTGAAGCATGCACCCAACCAGTATATGGACGTAGAAGATTGAAAAGCAAACAGTGATTTGTTACTCGTACATGTCCTGGGTCAGTAAGACATACCCCTGCAAGTTCTACTATGTACTTTAACCCTTTACCCAATTTAACAGTCAAAACCAAACAGTGCTATTCACAAAAATCACCATTCAATTTTCATTTTTTGTCTCAAAACCATAGCGTATGACCCCTCAGTGGAATGAGCTCAACGAGCCCGTTCCAATGAGGGGTCATAAGCTATGTTTTTAATCCAAAAAATGAAAATAATTAGTTATTCAAGAATTTTATTTGCTAGTGTTGTCTGCCTTTTGTGTTCGGTAAAGTGTTAATTTACATATGTATTTCAAAATACATAAAATAGGACTGTATTTATGTAGCAAAATCTCTTGGTATCTGGTAAATGATGAATTCAGCAACAAGCAACTTTGAGTTTGAAACCTCTATAAGGTATAATTTATTCATAATATATTATATTAAATTGCTTTACAACAACACATTGTTATAAACTTAGATGTGAGTCTTCCATGGAAGATGTATGTCGCCTGGCGTTTCAGACAGAATTCTAAGTGGAAAAGGGGCATAACTCTGGAAAAAATACAGCGGATCAAAAAATAAAATAGGAGGTGCACAATGCCATTATGTGATAAAGAATCACTGAAAGTTTCATCAAAATCCATTCATAGGTTAAAGAGGAGTGGCGGATAAGAGAAAGTGTGATGCGGACGACGACGCAGATGACGCAAGACGACAAAAGTAATCCCTATATGTCGCTCCCCACTTCGTGGGGCGACGACACAAAAAGATAACTATTCACTGATTATATAAGCAAAAATATCCATACACATCCTTCAAAATTAAAAAAAATGTTTTAGCTTGAAACCTGAAGTCTTGACAATATGGACGCCTATGGAATATTTATACGCACACCTTTGGTATATGTACAAATACCCTGTGAAACAAAAAAGTCTTAGCTTGAAAACTGTAGGAGGAATTAACTCAACAGATCATGTATCATGTATAGTACGTGGAGAGTGTATTATCACTAAATCACCCACACAGTGGTGATTCCACCCAAGCAATAATTGCACATTTGTTGCAAAGCATAATTAAACACAAGCAAAGTTCCAGACAATGGACATAACCCGGAGGTCCATTGGCTGAAACATTGCTTTTGTTTTTGTCCACTTGTACAGAATTTGAAAGTGATACTTTGGGTGGTAACTCCACTCCCTGGGTGATTTAGTTGCAATCCACTCTCCACGTACTGTACACTATATGCAAATTTTCACAAAAAATTACTAAGTTCAACAATCTGTAATTCTGTAAAAAATTGGAAAAAATTAGAGTCGATCCATCACCAGGGGGTGCGATACCCCCACACCAATACAGGAGGGTGAGCAAGGTCAACAATGTGACATCTTGGTGTTCAGAAAACAATAGGTGTCACCTAAAGGTGACACAAACACATACCACCGCCTTTCAGCTAAGAAAGGGAAATAACTGTGGAGAAACAAAATTTTCGCAAGACTTTATACATGTTGAACATCTTCATTGTGTGTATGATCATATTCTGAAGTTTCAACTATGTGAATTGAAAAGTGGGGGAGGAGTTGATTACAGCATGACTGTACACTCCATTAAACAATTTCGCAACGGAAGGACTGATGGACTGACGGACATGAGGAATCCTATATACCCCCGCTAGGCGGGGGTATAAAAATCAAATCCCTTGCAACATGCACACCTTTAGTATATGTATAAATATCCTGCAAAATTATAAATTTAAAGTAATTTGTATATTTTTTATACTTACCAATGGCCCAGACTAGCTTGTGCAAACTCAAAGTTATCAAGGGCCAAACACAAATTCTGAACCCCCCACCCCAAACCCCAAAATTTGCTTGCAAAACGAAAAATTAAAAGTCCTATCTGGTCCTCCATACATTTACTCTCTGCGCATGCGCAGACGTCAGGAAGTGACCGGAATTGGCACCAACATCATTCTTTGTAGAAGAGAGTACTACATAAAATAATTCAGTGGAGAGGTATGAGTGCCCACTCAGGGGTGGGGAGGGGGGGGGGGGGGGCGATCTCCACCTGTGCCATTGGTAAGTATAAAAAATATACAAATTATTGCAAATTTATAATATTTTTACACTATAACCCAATGGCCCAGACTAGCTGAATCGTAAAAAGGCGAAGAGCCTAGGACTTCAGAATTAGTAGACCAACATAATTCCAAGCCTGTAATCCAAGGTGAAAGGAAATTAAATTTTAAAGGAATTACATGTATGTCTCTCTATACAGTAATAGAGAAGACACATCATAAATAAGGAGCCCAATTCAAGTAATTCTGTATACTGAGCATGAAGACTATGCTAATTTGGATGTAATGACTTCCCAATTTTTAAGGCTAGTCCGGACTAAGCCCCAAAAATTAGGATGGCGTATTTGAGAATGAGAGAATATCCCCCACAAACATACGCCATATACAATAAAACACAAGCTGTATCCAGGATTTAATTACCGACAAAACAGCTTCACTCATAGGTACATACTTATCAATCTGGAGAGAGGTAAAAAATCACACCCCCCCCCCCCCCCCCCCACCCTTTTGAAGGAATCATCTTCAAAAAGAAAGAGGGGAGCACTCTGGAATCAGTAAAAGCTTTACCAAATAACAATATAAATATTCGTCGAACAGGCACCCAGGTATTAATTATAATTAATAAATTGGTGCTTAACGCCACTTCAGAAGCTAAGGCTATAGTGGTGATCCAGGTAATTAATACCGCCCACTTGTAATGTATACCGCAGTCGGCATACGCAGATAGGTCGAAAACCGGTGATATAATATATAACATACACATGACCAATAGATTCTAGAAAGCGTGCGAATATACGAGAGTGTAAGACAAGGTGTATTCGATTGGGTACCGACATTAATAGAAACCTGAATCTAGAAATGGAACGAGCTATGGCAAACAGACTCGACACGGACTGCCCCCGAAATAATTCATTGTTTCTAAGATCCATAACATACAATAATGCATCCGCCTAATAATTCATTTATTATATGTGTGACAGCCTCCCAGGTACCCAAAGACTAGCAATTTATTGATGATGAATTATGTGCTCGTATATAGCATATAGACGAACAACCACAGGTAACCAACCAACTAAAAAGTGGATGTGCCCATGAGGTCGCCATAAAACATGACCCAGCCACCAATCGAGAAGTCATGAAATGCCTGTATGTACTTCAAATCATACGAGGCTTACGGGAAGAAAACTACATCTTGCCCAGTAATCACCTCTAAACACATTGGCGGTGTAGGGGAGGGGGATTCAAAGTCTTATTGAACCCCCCTCACCCGCATTACTTTAATCGTTCTTGTGTTAGTCATTAAATAGTAGAGAAACCGCAAGGCTCCCTCACGTCTGACTGACTCCATAATGCCACTAAGGGCGGAGAAGGACGTGAAGAATAAATACTTCCCTTGATAAAGAAGGTCCTCTCATGGAGGAAGCTTCCAGGGAACGTCCCATAACAGACACCTGAGAAGATTGATCCAAGGTTTCTGTGACGACACAGGTGCTACTAGCAGGATTTCGCAACAAGACTGTTTGATCTAAACAGAATCTGCTGAATCAACGGAGTTGGAGGATACGCATATCCTATCATTCCTTCCCATGAGATCGACAGAGCATCTACTGTGCATGCTCAATGATCTGGGCATGGCGACACGAACATTGGTAACTGATTGTTCCGGTGTGTCACAAACAGATCTATCATGGGACATTCCCACTGGTAGCTTATCTGCCTGAATATTCGCTTGTTGAGAGTCCATTCCGATGGCAACAGGTGACCTTTCTGAGAGAGCGAGTCTGCTAGTACATTCAGATGACCCGGTATATGACGGACAGAAAGACGAACATGACGATACCAGTGGCGGCACCAGAGTTACATAAGTGAGGGGGTACAGTTTGGTATTGCCCGTAGTGCAGCAGCGGCCTCGGCACGCATTGCCGAGCCGGGGTGGGTTTGAGTTGAGAAATTTTTAAAAACTTACGTTGTAAATGGTGTTCTCTGGAGTATTCTCAGACAATTAAATTAAAACAGTTTTATCCTTTTGAAACTTATTGGTAAGGTCTTTCAGTTATAGAAAACGTTGTATATGGTGACATTTTAATGGAAGAACGCTGTTGTAAAATGCGAGCACAAAGCACCAAACGACACTCAAATCAAAAATGAAAGTAGGCTGCATTCCAAACGGATGCGTTGCACGCTCTCGATTCTAGCATTCCTCGAATACTCTTAAGCGGTATGTTTCAGACCGTTTGAACGCGGCACGACTTGTTGCAATTTGGGCCCTCGACTCTTGTTTGTTGTTTGCAGCTAATGTGTGTGTGTGTGTGTGAGGGGGGGGGGGGGGGGGGGGGTGAAGGGGGGCTGGGGCAAACACACAAACATAATTTAAAAACTTCTCTGATTTAGTGCACTTGGGAATATGGAATTAAGCATACCCACCATTACACCGCAACGTTCAATACAAAAATTAAAATGATAGTATTTTTTTTTACTGTGCTTGACGAAAAAACTGGAGGGGGAAGTATCCCACCATACCCCCCCCCCCCCCCCCCCCCCCCCCCTGGATGATACATGACGTCATGAACGTTCGCTATAATGTGAATCCAATGTTGAAGAGCTAGCCATATTGATATCATCTCTTTGATGTTTATGTGTTCTCTAGGAACCGAGGGTCCCAAAGACCCTGACACTTCAAGTCTGCGGGACCTAGTCGCGCCCCAGCCCGTCTGACTCACATCCGTCATAATTGTGAAAGCTGAATCCGGCAGTTGCAGCGGAACTCCCTGAGTTAACCACTGAAGATCGGTCCAAATGTTTGTTTTACTAGGTCCGTTAAAACAATACTGGTTTCGAGCGAATGCGTCTTCACACTCCAGTTCTGAGTAAAGCCTATCTGGGGAGGATGCATGCGAAGACGGCCCATCGGAATAAGATCCGCAGCCGCTCTGCACAACCCCATCAGAAGCATGAATTCCCTTGCTGTTAATCCGTCTGAGTGTAGGCAAAAGCGAGCAAAACAACTGACTAATTTTGCTTTGGGTAACGGCAGACGAACTAGATTGTTGTGAGTCTCGAAGCTCATCCCCAAGTGAGTAAACAACTTGGATGGAGGTAGATTCGACTTTTTCTTGTTTACGATGAAACCGAGACGTCGGAGTAATAGAAACAGACTCTGAATATCGATCTGAAGAATACTTCTGTTGCCGTATCTCTGTAGAATGTCGTCCAAGTAAGCCGACGTTACCGCAGGCGAATGAGCTCAGAAGTATGACATTACGGAGTTCATTATTCGAGTGAATGCCCAGGGAGCCAGGTTCAGACCACAGCACATTGCTCTGAACTGATAAACCTTCCCTTGTACGACGAACCGAAGGTACTTTCTGCATGCTGGATGTACCAGGACATGAAAGTACGCATCCTATAGGTCTATGCTTGCCACATAGTCGTTCACCTCGAATGCTCCCTCTTACCGACCGAATGGTCTCCATATAGAATTTTGGAGCCACGATAAGCTTGTTTATCCAGCTCAAGTCTATTACCGGTCGGAACGAGCCGTCTGGCTTCGGTACAAGGAACAGGTGACTGTAAAAACCCTAAGAATCTTAAGTCTCGACGACCTCTATTGCTTCCTTAATACGAGAGCCTGTACCTCCGCTATGAGAGATTCTCTTTTGAAAAGATCCAACGGAAGATTTGTCCAACATGGACATCCTGTTAGTGGAGGTTGCGCTCGGAATGATAGCCATAGGCCGTCCGAGACTACACTTCTCACCCACTAATCTTCTGTGACTGCTATCCAGTTTCTCGCGAAGGTTGATTCCCTTCTGCCAACTGGCAAGCAATAGAGGTCTTGAACATCACCTGTGTGACCTGCAGGGCTGAAGGGAGGAGAAACTACGTCCCCCCCGCAAAAAAAAACCTTGTCCCGTCGGCCTAGGAACGTCTGACCGATAGTACTGATCAGATTACGCCCCTAACCTAAGTAGTTATATTGATGACCTCCAGAGTAATTGTAAGAGGGTTTCTAGTACCCTCGTGAGGAGTTACCTTTTGACGTTTAGATCTGGAACGTCCTCCTTACTCTTGTCTGCTGAAGCGGGTTGTTGAGACGTCGACTTCAATAGCAGAGCACTTGACGCTTTCTTAGTAGCCTGTTCATAGACTAATAAAAGCTTGTCATCAAAAATAGTATGTCCTGAGACCGGAGCAACACAGAGAGAGTTTTTCACCTTGTCATCTATAAGAGATGACGACGCAAGGGCAGCATCACGTCTGATTAACTCCAGATTAGCCACTGTTAGGGCAGAGTTATACATGGTATACAAATTGCCGTGGAAAGAACTTCAAGAGAGGTACAAATGTCCTCAAATTCCTTCCCGTTGAGACGTTGCGCCATAGCTCTGGTAAGGTGATCTGCGTAAGACATTGCTTCCAAATTCGCTCTACTTGATGAAATTGCCGTTTTAATTGTGTCTGAGCGAATAGTGAATGATGCAGGCAAGGATACATCTAGATCCCCAGCCTGCTCATCCAAACGCAGAAGAGCTCTCTGAACATCTTCTCCAACCGTTTTAAATGAACGTGGTCCAAGAAACGGTATGTTTATGGAAGATGTAGTTTAGAAACCGCCTTTTTTCCTCGCACTCGAGAGGTGAATACGGCGGCATCTACATGGCCGAAGGCCTGCGACACCTGCCTAGACTGAACCTGAAAAGAAAGAACTTCTTCCTTTGTCCGTATAAAATCTGCATCCAATGATGCTAGCGGTTTCTCTCTTGTTGTCGCAGCATTCCGATTCGTCTGAACAAATTCTGGGTAGTATTGATGGATGAAATCCATCGCAACCATTGCTGTTCCGAAAGGGAAGGGTAATCCTCTTCCTTATCTCTTTCACCATCCAAGAGAATCAGTTGCGAATCTCAGTCCATTGCATCTGCATGGACAGATGAATGGACCGACCCAGCACCATCTGACAGCTCAGGTTCTGAGTCTGAGGGAGGCTGCACCTACACTTGCTGGGTTGCTGCGATCAGCTGTGCAATCTGCGACAGCAAGCCTGTCATCGAGGCCTGAGGAGCAGCAGCCTTCCGTTTCTTAGCCACTTGCTGCTCCTGGGACGGTGTGTCAGAGATGGACCTCTTCTCCGAACGTCCCGATGATCGAGGCCTCGTCTCCCTAGCTACCGAATGGTCCGACTTCACGGGCAAAGAGTGGTTCCTTCTCCGTGCAGCAGGCTGGATATCCGAAGTCGAGTGCTTTAATAACGTAGTGGAGGAAGCTGTGACTGAAGCCAACCCCGGCTGCAGACTAGACGGAGCATCCCGAGCGGCGGGCGGACGTATGCTCCGTCTCGTGCAAGTTTCCAACCAGAAAACTTCATTTCGGCTTGTGAAACGTAGCGGAGGAAGCCGTGACTGAAGCCGAAACCGGCTGCAGACTAGACGGAGCGTGCCGAGCGGCGGGCGGACATATGCTCCGTCTCGTGCAAGTTTCCAACCAGAAAACTTCATTTCAGCCTTGTGAAACGTAGCGGAGGAAGCCTTGACTGAAGCCGACACCGGCTGCAGACTAAACAGAGCGTCCCGAGTGGAGGGCGGACATATGCTCCGGTTTGTGCAAGTTTCTCATAACAACATCTGGCCTCAAATGTTGCTAGGTTAGAGAGGGGCCTCTCCCACTCGTGGTCTATTAGACTTCGGTGAGTGCAAGAACTTGCTGACTTCCTCCCTATTTCCTCCCTATTTCCAACGTCGCTGCGTGAGCTATTTATATTTAAGTGCTCGCTCTACCCACATCTACACTTAAAGATTAAAACGCTTAACAAAAAGCCCTAACTCTTGCAATCATGAACACTGCAGCTAGCTCTATATCCTCTACGGAGTGCAGCAACGGTAGCACACTTGGATGAGTGTCAGAATATCATCACCATGTTCATGTTCCTCTGAAATAGAAAATGACAAAATGAATTATAATGTAGTGAGAGGCCTGGCCTCAGAGCCTCACTGCCAACAACGTACCGTGACACCCGACTCCAACATCAGTCATCCCAGTGAACACAAGAATGACAAGAGTCCGCAGGAGTGCATCGACAAAAGTCGATATCAGTCCTCCAAAATCCACAACAAAATATATAATTAAGATACATGAAAAATAGCAATCAAAATTAAATTCAAAATATTTTTTGGAAATTTTTTTTTGGAAAAAACGCCTGTGTTCCCAAAGGGAACATAAAAAGCACAAAGGCATTCCGATAGAGCCTAAGTGTGGACAAAATCCAAATTTTTGAGCTACACTACCAGAATAATAATCCATGTATCCTACAGTAATTCTACAGTAATAGAATATAAAAAACTACCTATATATGAGGACGTTGACAATGTAAACAACATCAATGTAAACAAGACATCAGGCACACCAAAAAAGGCCCCCAAAGTCAGAAACCAATTTAAAAGCTACCAGATGCAACGCAAGATCTTCATATGAAGAAAAAATGATACATCGGATAGAAGATGCAAGACTAAACGACCTAACACCCCTAGGGTGAGGACGTAACCATGGGGAAAAAACAGAATAATATTCTGTAATACATGTTAAACTCCCAAAAAATTTAATAAAAAATAGCCAAAAAGCTTAAGAGTTTAACAGGAAGGGTTCATGGTAGGATAGGAAAGGAATACTTAACAAACAGTGGAATAATCATTAACAAAAATGATGACGTGAGGCGTATGTCCCAAAATTGGGAAACGTGAAATAATTTTATAATTATTATAAAGTTACAGCCCTGAATGTCTAAAACCATCATTGAACACTTCCATCATCCAATAACAGCCTTGGATCCACCAATTCTTGCATTGATTTGTGTCTGGCATCCTCAAACTAGAGGCTCAAGAGAGCCTGAAATGCTCACCTGGACCAAGTTGTCCTAAATGCAATAAAAAACCAAACTCATTTCCGGATTTTGGTCCAAAAAAGTCCCGCCCAGACCCCAAATTTTTCAGTGTAAAAAAAAAAATTTTTTTGTCTTAAAATTGACCGAAATGCATAAAAAACCAAAAACTCATTTTTGGATTTTGGTCCAAAATTTCTAAGTCTGGACCGGGACGCCAAATTTTCAGCCTAAATATGAACCCGGGGACTTGGCTTGAACAAACTTGAATCTCACCCCACTAAGGATGCTGCATACCAAATATCAAAAGATTCTCATTCGTAGATCTGAAGAAGGAGATTTTTAAAGAATATTCCTCATACTGCACTAATTTAAACATTTGGGCTCCCATAGAGAGCCCAAATATGGACCCAGGGAATTGATTTCAATAAACATGTGAAACAATCTTCCAAAGATGTTATATGTGAAATTTGAAAGCTTTTGGAGCAATTTTTTTTACCATTCCATTCTGTTGGTCCTAAGGAAGCTTCACGCTAAATAAGAATTCTCAGTGCCGTGTAGTTTTGGAGATATGGGCGTTTTAATTTTTTTCTATTTTTTTTAGCTCCTGAGGATCCCACGGGGCAACGGGATAATTTTTTTGGCAGGAATCAAGTACTTAGGACCCAATGCTACCTCATAGCAAATTTGGTTCAAATCGGCCTCTCGGTTCAGAAAACAGAAATTTTGGGCGGAGCACAAAATGGGGATCCTCCCGTAGCAAGCCAAAATATTGACCGAGAAAATTTATTTGAACAAACTTGAATCTTGAGTACCAAAGGAGCTTACATACCAAATATCACAGCATTCTGACTGGTGGTTCATAAGAAGATTTCAGGAGAAATTGATGCTTTTGGGGCATCACTCCCACCCCAGTGGGGGCACCAAGTTCATTTTAACAAACTGGAAAGAGGATACCTCCAATATACTGTATGTCAAATTTGTTTTGGTTTGGGCTAGTGGTTTTGAAGTAGAAGACCGAGTTGTGAAAGTTAACGGACAACGGACGACAAGTGATGGCAAAAGCTCACACTGACTTGCAGTCAGCTGAGCTAAAAAGATTTTAAAGCACAGATGTCAGTTCGTTGTTGCTGGCTTTAGGGCTAAACAAAGAATGATGCTGGTGCCAATTCCGGTCACTTCCTGACAGCTGTGCATGCACAAGGAGTAAATGTATGGAGGACCAGATAGGACTTTTAATTTTCAGTTTTGCAAGCAAATTTGGGGGATTGGGGGTTCAAAATTTGTGTTTGGCCCTTGATAACTTTGAGTTAGCACCAGCTAGTCTGGGCCATTGGGTAAAAGTATAAAAATATAAAAAGGTTCTAGCTTGAAAACTGTGGGAGGAGTTAGGCGGACAAACCTTGTACCCTATATTCAAAAATAAAGCTGTTATAGAAAAGTTCAACAACTAGTTATTTTGTGAAAAATTGAACAAAATCAAATTACTGGCAATATGCAAACCTTTGGTACATATATAAATATAATTTAATATAAAAAGGTTCTTGCTTGAAAACTGGGGGAGGAGTTCGGCAGACAAACCTTTTACCCTATATGGAGACAGATGAACGAATGGAACGATGGCTCGCCGGACAGATGGATTGGATGGATGGATGGCCAACCAGACGGCCCGCTTTCCGGATGGGTGGAGAGATGGATGGATAGTCAGATGGACTAATGTTGAAATTTCACTTCTTTTGTGAAAAATTTAACAAAACCAAATCCATGGAAACATGCACACCTTTGCTATATGTATTAAGTAAATGTTAAAAAATTTATAGTAATTTATATATTTTTTATACTTACCAATGACCCAGACTTAGCTGGTGCTAACTCTAACAAAACCAGGGCCAAACACAAATTTTGCCCCCCAATCCCCAAAATTTGCATCCAAAACAAAAAGAAATCATGTCCTAAAGGACCTCCATACTACGCCTCTACTGCGCATGCGCAGTGACGCAGACGTCCCGAAATTGGCGCCAATTATCATTCTTACTGGCAGTGCCTGGTCAGCGCTATGTACTCAGCGGGGAGGCAAGAGTTCCCAACTCCAGGGAGGGCCATCCCCGTCTGGGTCATTGGTAAGTATAAAAAATATATAAATTACTATAAATTTTTTAACATTTTTATACTGTACCAATGACCCAGACTTAGCTGAATAGTAAACAGGCTGGAGGGCCTAGGACATAGAGGAAAATCCAATAAGCTCAACTATATAGTAAAGAGGTAACCCCTTAAGGAGAAAAGGAGTATTAGGCTTTACATGTATCTTTCTTATTTAATATTAAATTAGAAAGATACACTACCCTTAATAATTGAGCACAATAACATTCATGTTCTCTATTAACATCCAGTATAACCCTTATACTAAATATTTTTAAAGCAAGCCAATAAATAAAGTAGTCCAGAGAATTGAGACTCTTTATAGTCATTTAAAAGTGTCCGAGTATTGTATATTAAAGCCCGTTTGACACTTGACATATACAAATGCTTCACACCGAGCTACACTTTAAAAATAAGACATGAATGAATTTAAACATTAATATTACACTTTAAAACCATCCCGGAAGCGACTCAGAAATACTGACTTGGAGGAGGCATTCCCTTGCTTTTCACTATAAAGCAGGTGACCTAAGGGAACACCCCCCCCCCCCCTTCCCCTTGCCCTGGGTCAAATAGCCCAGAGCGAAGAGGGCAGCCGGACGGAGTCACTGCCGGAACAGAAAGCCTGCATAACTATAGTTGCAACTGTTTAGTGGACGACATTCTGAGCAACAGATAACGGACCTAAACAATGCAGGTCTCCAGAAATGGACTCAATATTTCTGAGATAAAAATTCGTAAATGTGGATGGCTGAGACCAATAAGCAGCCTTCATTAAATCTGTAATAGCAACACTATTAGCATAAGCCCAGGAAGTAGAAAGAGCTCTTACTTCATGAGCAGAAATCTTAAGCACAGACTGCTGAGAAGAAGATAAATCTTCATAAGCAGTACGGATAGTTAACTGAATCCATCTAGCAATAGAATGGACTGAAATGTCCTTTCTATTAGGCATCAAAGACAGAAAGAAACGTTTCCGTCCCTTTCTGATAAACTGAGATCTCTGTTTATAGATTAGTAGTGCTCTAACAGGACAGAGTAAAGGCCTACGCCCGTCTGAAGACGGAAGAGCCTTAATAACAATAGGTTCCGGATATTTATTAGGAGCCTGATTCTTAGCTAAAAAACCCACATTAGTAGTGAAGGTGATAGTGTTCCCAACACTACGATAATGAGAATCATCCACCGATTGTGCATGAAGCTCACTGACTCTTCTAGCAGAAGAGAAAGCTAAGAGAAAAGCTGTCTTATAAGATAAGAATTTGAAATCTACTGTCCCAAGAGGTTCAAATGGCTTTTCCTTCAATTTAAGGAGAACCCAAGCTAAATTCCACTTAGGAATTAATCTAAGAGTTCTGGGTCTATGTATCGAAAAGTTTCTAACCAACTTCGATAAAGAGACATTAGATCCAATTTGTAAACTATCATGATGTGCATAGGTATCAGATAACATAGATCTATAACCCTTTATAGTAACAGGCTGCAGTTTGATTTCGTCAAACAAGTATACTAGAAAGTTTGCAATGTCTGGTATAGAGGGATCAAATATATCTACAGAATGATCCCTACACCAACGACGAAAAACCTTCCACTTAGCCGCATAGTTTAGCGAAGAGGAGGTCCTCCTACAGTTAGAAATCGCGTCCACTGCTCGTCCTGTAAAGTGCTTGCCATGCAAGAAGGACCGCACAACGGAAAAACGTGAAGGTTGAGACCTTGCGGGTTGTGATGGAGTTGGCGCGATTTCCCCTGCGAAAGAAGATGCTCCCGTGGAGGAAGCTTCCGCAGTAGGTCCCACAACAGACACCTGAGTAGATTTATCCACGGTCTCTGTGGCGACAGAGATGCTACCAACAGAATCTTGCATTGAGATTGTTTTATCTTTAGCAATACTTGTTGAATTAACGGCGCTGGAGGATACGCATATCCTATCATTCCGTCCCAAGGGATCGACAGAGCTTCTACTGCAAATGCTCTTGGATCCGGACACGGAGACACATACGTCTGCAACTGATTGTTGAGATGTGTCGCAAATAAGTCTATCATTGGCCGTTCCCATTGGTAGCAAATCTGATTGAATACTTGTTTGTTGAGAGTCCACTCCGACGGCAACAAGCGACCCTTTCGTGAAAGGGAGTCTGCTAGCACATTCAGACGACCCGGTATGTGACGGACCGAAAGAAGAACGTGATGTTCTAACGCAAACAGAAGGATTCGTTCCGTTAGATTGAACAACGGAACTGAATGAGTGCCTCCCTGATTCCGTATATACGCCACTACTGTCGTATTGTCGGATAGGATTTGGACATGAGCATCGTGAATAATGTCCATCCAGTGACGTAACGCAAGCCAAATTGACATCATTTCCTTGATGTTTATGTGCTTGCACAGGAATTGCGGATCCCAAAGACCCTGGCATCTCGAATCCGTTGGGATTAATGATGCACCCCAACCTATTTGACTGGCATCCGTCATAACGGTAAAACTCGGATCCGGCAACTGCAGCGGAACTCCTTGAGTTAACCACTGAATGTTTGCCCAAGTCTGAATCTCTTGTTTCACTTGATCTGACAAGAGAACGTCTACATCGAGCGAATGAATTTTCACACTCCAATTCTGAGTCAGGAAAATTTGAAGAGGACGTGTGCGTAACCGCCCCATCGGAATGAGATCCGCGGCGGCTCCGCACAGACCTATCAGTCTCATAAATTCTCTCGCCGTGACTTTGTCTGCGTGCAGACAATAGCGAGCGTAACAACTGACTAATTTCGCTCTGGTTAACGGCAGACGAACGAGATTGTTGTGCATCTCGAAGCTCATTCCCAGATGAGTGAATGACTTGGACGGCACCAGATCCGACTTCTCCTCGTTTACTATAAAACCGACGTTACCGCAGACGAATGAGCTCGGAAGTAGATCATTACCGAGTTCATTACCCGAGTGAAAGCACAGGGTGCTAGATTCAATCCGAAGCACATCGCCCGCAATTGATACACCACTCCTAGGACTGCGAAGCGTAGATACTTTCGGAATGTCGGATGTACCATGACGTGAAAGTACGCATCTTTGAGATCTATGCTCGTTGCATAATCGTTCACCCGAATACTCGCTCTGACCGATCGAATCGTCTCCATATAAAACTTCGGCGCGACGATCAGCTTGTTTATCCAGCTCAAATCTATGACTGGACTGAACGAGCCGTCTGGTTTCGGAACCAGAAACAGATGGCTGTAAAATCCCGGAGATTCCTGGTTTTCTACGACCTCTACCGCGTTCTTCATTAAAAGAGACTGCACCTCTGATAACAGAGCGTCTCTTTTCTGTGGATTTGACGGAAGATGAGTCCACTTTGGACTTCGAGTTAATGGAGGCTTTCGTTTGAAGGATATCTTTAGACCTTCCGAAGTCACTCCTCTCACCCAAGGGTCATCCGTAATCGACGCCCACTCTTGTGAAAAGCTCGACAACCTTCCGCCAACCGGAACGCGATAGAGGTTTAAGCCATCACCTCCTGGACCTGCGAGGCCTGCGGTAGGAGAAACCACATCTTCCACGACCCGCACCTCGCCTCGTCGACCTCGGGGCGTCCGACCGATTGTCCCGGCCTGAAGGACGTCCCGAACGAGAGTCGCTATCCTGACGGTCTCTCGAATAAGACCAAGAGGACGCACCGGAACCTCTATAGGAACCTCTCTTGGGCGCATTAGACCCAGAAGTGCCTGTCTTATTCGTGTCTGCTGTATCCGACTTCTTAGGAGCAGATCTGAACAACAGAGAATCATTAGCTTTCTTTTTAATTTTATCATAAATAGCGGAAAGCTTGCCGTCAAAGAGAAGTTCTCCTGAGACCGAAGCGACTCTAAGAGAGTTCTTCACCTTAGAATCCACTAGTGTGGATGTAGCTAGGGCTGCGTCACGTCTAACCAACTCCAGATTTGCCACTGAAAGGGCGGAGTTACACGTGGAATAAGCTACTGCCCTTGAAAGAAGTCTTAAAGAGGATTGTATATCCTGAAACTCTTTCCCCTGAAGGCGCAGTGATAACGTCTTAGTAAGGTGATCTGCATAAGATAAGGCATCTAAATTGGCTCTGTTAGACGCAATAGCTGTTTCCAACACCGCGGTTGGAATAGAAGCTGACGACGGTAATGATAGCTCTAAGTCTTCCGCCTCGTCGTCCATACGCAGAGGAACTCTCGGTATACCCTGTCCTGCCGTATCGAATTTATTCCTTGCATTAATGAAAGGCAGGTTGAAAGTATTAGTGGACAAGAAACCTGCTTTCCCCGTCCTGGAAGCAAGTTTAAATATAGCGTCGTTCAATAATTCAAATGTTCTTGCAACATTATTGGACTGCGACGGAAACTCGGGAGCGATGTCCCTGAACCGCTCAAAAAATTCAGAGTCCAATGACGCTATAATTCTCTTGTCCGGAAGCGCAGCAGTCTGGCCCGACGGAACAACTTGAGGGAGAAAGTGCCGGATGAAGTCCACGGCAGCTTTATGTTGTTCCGAAAGGGATAGCTCCAAGTCATCCGTATCCCTTTCACCATCCGGTCGGACCTCATGATGTTCCCGGTCGTCCGCCCCCGATGCTTCGGTGGAGCGTACCGACCCAGCGCCGTCGGATAATTCTCGATCCGACACCGTTTCTGTCGGCTGCTGGGATGCTGCGATAAGCTGTGCTATCTGCACAAGAATGTCCGGCGTCGAGACCTGCGGAGGCGCAGTCTTTCGCTGCTTCGCCGAGGGCAGCTCTGCATCAGATGGCTCCCGCATACTTTTCCTATGCGAACGTCCAGAGTCCATCGGTCTCGAATCACTGGCTGCCGGATGGTGTGACCTGATCGCCGAAGAATCCTTCATCGGCGAAGCTGGTAATATATCGGCGGTCACGCAGCCAAGGTGCGGTCGTGTGCGCTGACGAGAAGAGGAAGCCTTAACAGTCTCTGCGGACTGCTTATACAACGGAGCGTCCCGAGCGACGGACGTATGCTCCGCTAAAGACACATTTTGTACCACAACATCTGGTCCCAGATGTTGTTGTACGAGAGAGGGGCCTCTCTCGCTCGCGGCCCGGCTGGACCTGAACGAGCTAGGAACCGGACTCAAAGGCTTCCTCCGTTCTCGCTTACTATCTCGTATCACCCAACATTTCCTCTTGGACCGCATCGGACGAACCCGGCTGCCGAACCCTTCGGTGAATGGACGCTACACCGGGCGAGCTAGCGGACGACATTTGTCTAATCTCCATGAGCACTTTTGCCGCTAGCTCTGAATTCATTTGTGACGACGGACGCACACTTGAAGAAGATAACATGGAAACATCACCCTGTTCTGGTTCCTCAGAAATAGAAACTGAGAGAGTAGAGTGACCTTGCGGAGAAAGAGCCGGAATCGCTCTTTCTCCAGAAACAACATATCGTGACACACGTTTCCAATGTTTCTCATCCCAATGTTCACATACAGGACAGGGATTAATGCGAGAACACTGACTACAATTAATACAATGATCATGAAAGTCAGAGGAAGATTTCTTCCTATTACAATTTGAACAACGTCCCTTCATTGTGAAAGAACAACAATAAGTCCTAGTTACTCGCAAAAACCCCTGACACAAAGATACATAATAACATGATCCATTAATAAATGAAAAAACAATTGCAAAACAAAATAATTTTGAAAAAATATTTTTTCAGCGAAGCCCAAGTTGCTGAAAAGTAACGTTGAGCCCCGATGGATCCGATGGCAAAGTGTGGTCAAAAATTTTAAATTTATATTAAATAATTAATGAGACACTTTCGGATAATATAAATGTATCTTATAGTGAGATAAACTACAGCAAAGGCAAACAGCCCCCCTCAAAAAAGGCTGTTGCCAATGAAAACAAACAGTGTAAAAACACCAGAAAACATGACTCCAGGCACTGAAAAAACTGGCCCGGAATCAGTCATCAATTACACTCTATCTGATGCAAAACAGAGACTCCCAGGGGAGAATCTGTAGAACATCAGATGGAAGATGCAGAACACAAACGTTATACACCCATGGGTGAAAACGTAACTATGGGGAAAATAACAGAAAACATTCTGTAACCAAGCAACTCTCCCAGGAATTTTTAGAAATGAAATTTCTCAAAAATATGCCAAAAACATGGGAGAATTGCAAGGGGGGACTTTAGAAGGCTAGGGGAGAGGAAACACTGAATAAGCAGTGCAACAATTAGCAAGAATGACAACAAGAGGCCCATGCCTCGAAAATAGGCAACTTAACATAATTTCATCAAAAAATTTTAAGTACAGCCCTGATTATTTTTTGTCACTTCTTTTTCCTCTCCTCCTTCTATCCTCCTTAGAATCACATTTTCTCCAAAAATTACGTGTCTGGCATCCTTTAAACTGAGATTTACAAGCACAAAGATCAGTGAGATGTTGACTGATGAAGGGCCAAACAGAGAATGATAATTGGCGCCAATTTCGGGACGTCTGCGTCACTGCGCATGCGCAGTAGAGGCATAGTATGGAGGTCCTTTAGGACATGATTTCTTTTTGTTTTGGATGCAAATTTTGGGGATTGGGTGGCAAAATTTGTGTTTGGCCCTGGTTTTGTTAGAGTTAGCACCAGCTAAGTCTGGGTCATTGGTACAGTATAAAAATAAAAAGGTTCTAGCTTGAAAACTAAGAGTTAGGCAGATAAACCTTCTATTACACATCCGTAACTGTATTTCTCACGATCACATGGATTTTAGGGGCATGCAGTAATTTTAACCAGAAAAATCTAGTGCGATCCGATAAAAAGTACCCTTCACGTGCTCAAGTTTTCTCGTAAAGACTGTTTTTTCGAGTTTGCAGCGTTCAGTGGAAAATAACCAATGAGAGCCATCAGCTATATTTATCTATCGGAATAACCGATTCTCATTACAAAATGTTTGGTGCACAGCTGTCTAAAAACTACCGATAATCATCATAGATACATGCTCTCTGCCAGGAAAGTGAACAGTCAAACTCAAGCATGGCGTTCATTATTGAAAACCGAGGAAAACTTAATTTAAATTAATTTTGAGCAAAAAAGTTCAAATGGGTTCGATACTGGAACTTAGCACGGGAACAGTTTCTAACTATAGAATCTTGTAACATTGTTACCATCAGCACTGTGTGCCGCCAACGAGTCGATACGAGGCATACCGTGTAATCCTATTCAATTCAGGTTGGCAATGAAGCAGCTCATTTGAAGAGCATGTTTAGGTGAAGTAGCTTTCGGCAACACGCCGACGGTGCCTGCAGTTGACTGACAGCTTGTAGGCCTAAACTCAGTTACTGATTAACTATCAGCAATTACCCTTACTAAGTGCCCCCCCTCCCCCCACCCCCCCAACAGCCACACTAGTTGAAGAAAGAAAATAATTTGGAAGAATTAAGAATTAAAAGTGCGTTTTAAAAAAAACTCAGCAGTTTACATTTGTGTAATGACTAATGATATATTTCACAAAATTACGTGTTTGTGGGGGCTGGGGCAACTTTTTTTTTTTTTGCTGGGGGGGGGGGGGGGGGGCAATTTAGTAATCCTGAAATATCACTTTCAGTAGTTTGTACCTGGGAAAATAAAACATGTTACCAATACCACCTACCTACTAGTACTGAAAGTCTTGAGGAGGGTGGCAGTGAGACCACGAAGAGGAGAGGGTGGTTGAGGCATGTGGTCTGATGCAGGATTTCCGCTAGGGGAAAATTTGTGGGTCCGGATTGAAACTCACACGCCAAAGGTGTGTGTCGCATGTGCCGAAGGCACGTGCGTATAGAGGGGGGCCTGGGGGGTTCTCCCTGCAGGAAAATTTTTATTTTTAGGTGCTCTCTGGTGGCCTCTGGGGACATTCTGGTCGCTAAAATACCGAATAATTGATGTGGAAAATATGTATTTTTTCCTCCTACAATTCTCTAAATTCCCACGGGACACACAATACTACATCTGGTCGGAGGTTTCATAAAAATACAAACCCAAAACAACACAAAATCCACGAATCCTAACAGTGACTGAGCTTTGTTTACAACCGCTCGCGGTAATATTTGAAAAGAACAATGATGCGGATGTGTGATGTCATGCACGTGCAATTACCGTACTGACTCGTGTAGACGCCCAGGGGGGTGCTTGTAGTGGATAAATTGCAAAGTGTGTGTGTGGGGGAGGGGGGGGGGGGGGCTTCGGGACAAGTAATAGTGCTTGCAAGTCGCGTTGGGATGCGTCTGAAATTGGCGATATAAGACAAGTAAATATCCACTGGGTATGTTACGTTTCTTTGGAAACCGCCTACCAATTTTCTAGAATTTGCTTTAAAAATTCTCATAATTATCTTGTACATACGTTTCATTTTCAGATTTCAGGTTTTAATCCTCAATTTAATGAATAAAACAAATAGAAAACCATGCAGTGTTGTTTTCGTTTTTTTTGTACAGGCTACTCTCGAAAGTCGAAGCCAGAAATGGACGTTAGTATGTCAATCAGCACTGCAAACCACCCCCTTGAAAACAGACAAACATAGTCTGTTTAAAAATAGCTGTTTTTTTAAATATGTACATTTTTAAAAAATTTTACGAATAAAACAATCTATAGCTTCACACAAACTCAATAAAAAAATCATAATATGAAGACCAGATAAAACTTACACAGCGAAATATGAATAACAAAATAGTTGCCTCCCTTGGCACCATTCGAAAAATTGATTTTACACTGAAAGTCATAACTTCACATGTTGCAGGGCATGATGAAATGATAAATGAGCATGTTTTATTGAACCAATAAGTCATAAATCATATCCCTGGTTTTCTTGTTATATAATTCTCAAATACCAGAGTTGTAATTATTTTTTATTTTTAATTACCACTTTCTCATTAATTCCTGAACACCCGTTTTTCAGAATGAGTTGTGCACGCTCGAAAGTGGCAGTGTTCTTTCACAATGAGTTGTGCACCGCTCGTAAGTGGCAGTGTTCAATCAGTATCTTTCTGATGATATTCAACCACTGTAAAAACTGTGAAAACTATATGTGGTGGGCGTGTTTCAGACAACTACTGACAGCAGCCTGCACACTCATTTGAAACAAGTGACAGCTTCCAAAACGAGTACATCATTTGTCCCTCAAAATAAAAGCCAGTGATTTCGGACCAAACACGACAATTTGAGTACGAAATTTTATAGGCGACGTTTAGGATTTGAACTGTGTTTCCCCCTCTCGCCAGGGTGTTATAAGGTATCAGGTTGTCGCCAGTAATAGTAGGCATAGTATACAACATAATTGTGCCTATATTACGTGGAAACAAAGGATCCCGAGTGTCGTTACGATACAGCATTGTACTCGACATTTTAACCACCAGATTTTCTGACTGATCATAGTATGATCGGCGGGGGGAATGGGTCCGGTCGATGGACCCGCTGCCGGTATAGCGGAAACCCTGTCTGATGCAACATATTGTAACAACTTCCATGAAAATTAATTATTAGGTTATTAAAAACATAGACAGTAGTCAGTGACAGTATGTCAATATTTTCCAAATATAGATTGATGTGTATTTTTAAATGACTAATTAAGAATTTATGCTAGTATTTCTGTTTTGTACAAGAATATTATTTTGCATTAACTCAAATCAAATGCCACATACATGAATCTGCTACATGGGTGTACGAGGTGGGGATGTGTGCTGCAGTCTCACTCCCTTCCACCAACAGCCAGCTAACTTTGCAGTTTTCAATTTCATGGCAAGAGTTTGGTATTTTAAGAACAAAAGGTTCAGAGGAGATGGGGGAGGGAAGGCTTATTTTTTTTTACTTTTGGCAAATATCATGACAGTGGGCAGAGCATTTTCATGAACTACAAAGGCAAATTCGAGGTATATATGCCCATATAATGGATAATAAATGGCTAAACAAGCAAAGAACTTAGTGATTTTGGGTCATTTACGCATTTTTTTCCAACCCTTGAACCACCAAGTGACCCACCCAAACACCCACCCTCTCACTGTGTCTGGGAATTTTCGGGTGCCTCTTGTTTCTCGCTTCGAATGCAGTAAATGCAGACAACATAAAGCCAACTTCATTGTAAGTGCAGTCCATTTCAAACAAAGGTTATAATCAAGACTTGAGGTAAAATGATAAGACTAAATTTCAAGTCAGAAATTTTGTAATGTACGGTAATGAAAAATAAAGTGTTTACCAGTTTACTAGCTTACCAAGTCCCTTCTGCAGAGTTCATCCAGAAATTGCAATTTGTTGAATGGAATTACAAACTTCTACAGTTGGTCTAAACGGTTGAATGCCCCATTAACTATTGCACAAAAATGCATTTCCTTGTCCAGTGTGACATATAGTGCAGAACAGAAATGACCGATGTCCACAAGCGATAGACTAACACACAGTCAACAAGAGTTCCACTTTAGTTTCAGTTTAATAAACTTTAAAAAAACACAAAATTTAAACAGACCGACCAGTTCGCATCGTATAAATTAAAAGTTCTTGTACATTCTTCATCCTCCAGATATAAATATTAATGATGTCTGCACACACATTTTTCAAAACACATTTCAGAGCTCAAAATTTCTGATGTTTGTCGCTGAACACAATCGTTGGGTTTTGAGTGTTCAAACCGACATTTGTGGTGAATAAATAAACAGCTGCACCATGAGCGCATGATACGCCCGTTATTAATTACAAGAGGGAACCACACAATATGAGTATACATGTGTACTTGTCAGGTTACATATACTTGCCACAAAAAAATCATGAAAATTGCTCAAAGTCCAACATGTGGAAAATTGCCTATATTTTGATGAATAAAGTCCCATAACTCTGGAATGACAAATCAGACAGCGACACAAATCGAAAGGGAGATTCCTTCTGTCAACATATACTTGCAACCAAAAAATCATGAAAATTGCTCTAAGCATTTTCAAGTTATTGTTTGACATGTGAAAAAAAATTAACTCCCATAACTCTGGAATGACTAATCAAACGGCGACACCAACGAAAGGGAGCTTCCTTCCATCAACATAAACCACCTACCAAAAAATCGTGAAAATCTCTCGACGCGTTCTTGAGTTATCGTATGATGTGTAAAAAATTGACAATTTTCTAAGTAATAAAGTCCCATAACTCTGGAATGACTAATCGAACGGCGACACTAAATGAAAGGGAGCTTCCCTCCATCGATATACACCACCTACCCTAAAATCATGAAAATCTCTCAAAGCGTTCTCGAGTTATCGTACGACGTGTAAAAAATCAACAATTTTCTAATAAAGTCCCATAGCTCTGGAATAGGGGGCACGGTGGCTCAGTTGGTAGAGGTGCAGGTTGCAAGCCGAGAGGTCCTCGGTTCGAATCCCACCTGCGGCAACCGCGTTGTGTCCTTGGGCAAGACACTTCACCCCGATTGCCTACATGTGGGCACGATGACGCTGTGTACTGAGGCGTACTGCACGTTGATGGTGCGCATGTCTTCAACCAATCTAACCCTGCCTGTGCTGCGGTGCAGAGTTCAGAGTTACGATGTTGGAGAGCTGACAGCTGCTCGTCGTTGCTCGGTGGTTCTCTCCGGGTACTCCGGCCTCCTCCACCCGTAAAACTGTCACGGTCACGATTAGCCATTGTGCATAAGTATGTGACCTTAAACACCAATAAATAAATAAATAGCTCTGGAATGACTAATCCAACAGCAACACTAAACGAAAGGTAGCTTCCCTCCATCGATATACACCACCTACCCAAAAATCATGAAAATGTCTCAAAGCGTTCTTGAGTTATCGTACGACATATGATCGGACGGACAGACGGACAGACAGATGGACAGACGGACAGCGGTATACCATAATACGACCCGTTTTTTCCAAACGGGCGTATAAAAATGAATCAACGGCAATTCTGCGGGTGGCAAGGTTAAAGACTCAAGACTGGTTCTCTGACAAAATTGTCCATTTCTCAGTAAAATCCTTTCAATCGTTCAAATCGTCGACGATTTAATTAAATTTGCAATTAATTACAGTGATTTCTTTTTCAGGGTTGGGTGTGTAATAAATACAGAACCACACTTATGGTTGAATGGGTTAACAATTACTGGACTCGAGCGAGTGGCGCTAGGATACCACTCGAGCCTAAAGGCTCTTGTGGTATCCCTGTGTCACTCGCTCTCGTCCAGTAATCGTTAACCCATTCAAACACAAGTGTGGTTCTGTATATGTACCATATATGCAGACAGATGATCGAATGGATGGACGGCTGGCCAGATGGATTGGGTGGATGGACGGCCAGCCAGATGGCCAGCTGATGGATGGATGGATGGATGGATGGATGGATGGATGGATGGATGGATGGAGAAACATAGGACTATGGGGTAAAACAATATGCCCCCCAACTTTTCGACATGGAAGCATAAAAACCAACAAAGCAACTTATATAAGGTGAAAACACATTCCACCAAGTAAACGTTTTACCCAGTGTAACAATGATATAATGCCAGCACTCCACCAAAAATAACAAATCTAATTTTACTATTTTACCAATGTTTATCCCCAAAACATGGCTGATGAGTACATTTCAAAGAGATGTTATTAGTTTTTAAAGCAAAAACTGAAATGTTTTAGTTATTTTAGCAATTTATGCATGTCATGTTAAGTAAAAACCTGGAAAAGCAAAAAAAAAGTTCACCCTTTTTTATGCTGATAACTTTGTTGTCACGTGTGGAATCATGAGCCCCAAATCTTTAAATACCATTAAAAATTCTAACTTTCAGAAAACTTTCATCTCTGGAGAGTTACTAGAATTTCAAAGCAAAAATTTACTTTTTTCTGGCAAAATGGCTCTCTAGTTTGAATGAGTGCCTTTTGTCATGTAATTTTCATCTAAACAAGTGATATGAAAAATTTCTCCTCTTCCCAATCTGGGCTACACCCAGAGCTCCACCAGCTGGTACTCTTTTGCTTTTTCACATCAATCAAGAGTGATTTCTGGACAAAAACTCCACTCCATGAATTTTATTCAAAATAAACCACTCTGCTTTCTATATAACAAAACCTAGAAGTTTCAAACTGACATGCACACTTAACCCTCTGCACACTTACATCAAACAGTAATGCAACTAGGAATTTAACACATTCAGTCTTGTTTCACAGAGCTCAATGAGCTCTATCAAAACAAGACTCAATTAGTAAAATTTGAGTGGTATTATGGGAAAAATTTCCAGGTTGCAATTTTGATATTTTGACATCATTGTGCAGAGGGTTAATGTATTGTTATTACCTGATTATCACAGTATGCTAATTCACCATTTCCTTGTGGATTCCATGCTAAAGCTGTTATAGCAAGTCCTTTTTCATGTTTTACACTACAAAAAAAACATAATCAGATTAACCCTTTACCCAGCATAAAGACCAAAAAACCGGCCAACACTATTCTCAAAAATCACCAATTAATTTTCATTATTTTTTTCATTTTTTGTCTCAAAAACATAGATTATGACCCCTTGTTGGAATGAGCTCATCGGGCTCATTCCAATGAGGGGGTCATAACCTACGTTTTTGAGACAAAAAATTAGTTATTCAAGAATTTTTTTTGCAAGTGTCGTCTGCTTTTCATGTTAGGTAAAGGGTTAAAGAAAACTCTTGGACTTTTTATTGTCTTTTATCACATCAAAAAGTTAAAACTCTACTGCTATTTGGTGGTGTGTAAATGAATTCCAAATTGGTAAACAGAATACACCTGTTGACTTCAGATTTTCTTTTAACTTCAAGTTATTTAGCATCCAACCAATAGAAAGTTAACCTATTAATAAGTCTGTTGTCAACCCTGTACCCAGTGTTTCTGCTGAGCCGGCTGAGCAGCCATTGGCAAGATGCATTCCACTATTACAGCACCAAAAAGCTTATAAGTTCTGGTCGGTGATCCGATTCCTAAAGTCTTCAAGTCACAGAGACAATGTCATCAACCATACAACAGAAAATGGCAGCGAGAAACTGGATGACAAAAAGTCCATTCCTTTGTCAGTGAATGTCAGAGCACCTGAGAAGAGTCAGTCGGCTGGAAGCATCAAAGAAAATGGTGTAATCGCAAACAAGTAGAATACAGGATGTCTTTTTTCTGGCCATTTACATGTAATTAAACGTCTGGGAAAAAAAACTTGACTGAACGCACTCTAAACACCTCGCGGCCAACAAGGCTTTTAGATCCTCTGCTTTTTGACCTATCATTTTACAGCCTTGTGTGTTGATGCTTTTGAAAACTTGAAAGCATCAACACATGAGGCCGAAAAGCAACAGGCCAAAAAGCAATGAGCCAAGAAGTGTGTGGCAGGAAAAAGCAATAACTCTGTCTTTTTGTCAAATTAATCCGGCGTGAAATCTGATAACAATGTTAGCAAGTAGGGCTGCAAAATTTAATTATTTAGTTTAATGATCAAAACCCTGATCAATTGTGGTAGCAACGATAGGAATCAGAATCAGATGCTAGGATCAATTGGTGTGGTGCAACCTCACCACGATGTTACATTCTTCCGGGCATATTTTTCCACCACCCCCATTCTCACTGAATAGGATCATCCATGGTTTGCTGCAACACTTAAGTACTGTAAATATGTCTCAATTATTTTTCACCTGAGTGATCTTTTTTTCCTCCTTAGTCCTTTTTCACCTCTAAAACCCACCTCTCAAAGTGTGAAATCTTACAAATATATCTCTATGTAAATCCTCAAAATACAGCGGAGCCCACTTAATTGGATATCTCTTAATTGTATATCCCTGTTAATTGAATATAATTTTCAAACACAAAAACATTTACCATACCCTCAGTACAAATTTGATCTGTTAATTGCATATGGGTTGTAGAGTAAACTCCTGTTAATTGTATATAAATTTTTGTAATATGTCGAAAAAATTACTGTGACACGCACTAAATTCCCCTTCTTTATCAACCTTTTTGGCCTCACTACATCCAATACAGGCATTTATTCTATTATATCTTCTTTGACAGAGCTCTAGGACCTCTGTCAAACAAGATATAATAGATATAATAGAATAAGTGGTCAGTTTACCTCCAGAATACAGGAAACTGACGAAATCCCTGTTAATTGTATACTCCTGTTAATTGAATAATTTTCACTGGCAAAATGGATATTCAATTAAGAGGATTCTACTGTACAGGGTTCATACACTCAAAGTTAGTTGAAATTTCAGTACTTTTCCAGTATATTCCCAGTGTCCACTGAGAATTTTCCAATACGGTCTTCAAGTTCTTGACTATATAACTACTTATACTTGTGATAACAAAGACATATACCATATTTTACCAAGTATTACCCTTTTAAAATTATACAAACTTCCCGATTGGTCAGTAACCAATGCATCCAGTAGGGTACATTTGACTCCAACGGGGGTACGAGAATATCACATGACAACTAAAAGGGATATACAGGCATTCACTGGTACACTTCGCAGATTTCTCTTTCACCTGATGCCTCAAACATTTTCGTCGGTAATAATAAACATTCAGTCTCACAAACAAATGAGGACAAAATTGTTTCCTGAGAATATTCCGAACACTTGAAATAAAACATGTGTACATACCCCCAGTGTCTGATTTTACTGTTGAGAAGAGGGATTCTGTTGTGGTGTTTCTACATTACAGATCAGTTGTGGTTTTAAGAAACATGCAATCTATTTCATGAATTGTCTCTTCAGTGATACTTATTAAACCACTTGTACAAGTTTGAATATAGTGCCCCCAATTCTCCAAGACACACAACGCATCAGTGTATTGGATAAAACACTAATTAAATCAACTTGTGTCCCACAGTATTAACAACATGTCATTTCCCCATGTCCTTGAATTGAAGTATCCCAAATGTTTCAGTTCAATCAAAGAGAAATAACTCCAAATCATTATTGTTGAATAATAAAGAAAGATAGGTTTTTCTTTCAGTTTTTCTTAATTATAACTTGTAAAATTTGAATAGCAATTTACTATTCATTTGGGAAAACCCATTAGCTGTTGATGTAAATTAACTTTGGACTGATATTTATTGAATTGCAAAATTCCAAAATTGTGTTGCAGAATGCTATGTAAATTCATCCAATTAATTTGAGCCCTGAAAATATTTTTGTTCAAATCCACCAAATTAACGAAGTTAAACTTATTCTATCAATGGGAAGTGATTTTATAACACTCAATTTTTGACTTTGAAGCAAATATCTTTCAGATAAAGGCAGCAAATTTCTTAAAGAAATGAATAAAGCCAAAGAAAGTTAAGAATCTATTACTCAGGCCCTCTCGCATGGTCATTTTGGCTGCCGCATGCTCTCTTTTTATAACCAATGCAAACTTAAAAAAAAATAAAAATTAAATGATTTATTCCGATACTTAATAAAGTTAATAAAATTGAAAAATTTGTATCTTGAGTGCAACAAGGCTTTGCAATGCTTTAGAAAAGCCTTCTTGCACTCATGGGACGATTATGAGGCCTAAAACATAAACCAAACCAACCATATGAACTTCTGATGGCAAAGAAATTATTACAAAAATAAATGAAAGTGTCAATGACACTGTACCTCAACCATGTAAGACATGTACATGTATAGTATGTGACACAGCAATGACACACATCTAGGTAATGACCTGATAACAAAGGTACATGTAAAGTATTGTAAAGGTCTGTACAAAAATACTAACCGTAGCCTGTAACAAATGTACAGGCAAAGTATTGTAAAGATGGTTGACAGTTAGATGCCTCTAGCCAGAGCCATATTGAAATATGTACTTATTGTGTATAAGAAGCACTGAATAAATCAAAGTTTGTTTAGTTGGCCGCCGGTGGCCATCTTGAAATTTAAGACCGCACCCAAAAACAGTCATTCTCGTCCCAAGGTGATAACAAAGGTACCCAAAGAAGTTCAGTTCATAAATACAACCTCTAACCTGTGTCATATTGACATGTGTACTAACTGTGTATAAGTAGCACTGAATAAAACAAAGTTCATCTAATTTGTATAATTTATGCATGAGAAAAAAACCTGTATTATATGTGATGTATTCCATGTTACTAAATATTCATATAAAATTCAAATCAGAACCTTCAGACAGAAGTCCTGCACAAAAACTGATTGCACCTAATTTTGGTATAAAATGGCCGACGGCAGCCATCCTGAATTTCCGACCGCAGCCTAAAACACTCGTTCTCGTCCCAAGGTGATAACAAAGGTACCCAAGAAGTTTCGTGAAGATCGGTTCATAAATACAGCCTCTAGCCCAAGCCATATTGACATGTGCACTTACTGTGTATAAGCAGTTTACTGAATAAATCAAAGTTCATCTAATTTGCATAATTTCTGCACGAGAAAAAACCCCGAATTACATGTGAAGTATTCCATGTTACTAAACATTCATTCAAAAATTTATTCAAATCAGACCCTTCATGTAGAAGTTCTGTACAAAAAACAGATTGTACCTAATTTCGGTACAAAATGGCCACCAGCTGCCATCTTGAATTTTGGACTACACCCAAAAGCACTTGTTCTCATCCCAAAGTGATAACAAAGGTACCCAAGAATTTTCGTGAAGATCGGTTCATAAATACAGCCTCTAGCCCGAGCCGTATTGAATTGCAGACAGACGGACAGACGGACGGCAGGCCATGACATAACCTCAAATTTGACTACGTCAAAGTTGAGCTAAAAATAAAATAAAAAATCCCCCACCTGCATGCAATTTTAAAAAAAATGGCTTGAGAAACAGAAGATCTAATTTGTGAGACCTTAACCTATTTGGATACAATTTTCATTTATATTTTTTTGTTTACGTATCGATCTGTCACACGTGTTTGGCAATCAAACCTGAGTTTTGTTTTTGTTTTTATTTCACGTAGATGATCAATAAATAACAAAGATTTAAGGTTTGAAATTTTCTGTGTATGATGTTTGAATTTTTTAAAAATAGTAGATTCTATTTCAGAAGAGCCATGTATTCCAATAAACACAGAATGCTACAATGTGTGAATGGGTTCGTCAATACGGAACTTATGCCATTGCAGAAGGATAGAACTCAAGGATGCGCCTCTCATTCTATCCTTCCATGCTGGCACTCGTGATGTATTGAGGAATGCATTTACACATCTTTATGTTCTGTGTATCTATGCTGTAACTTGGGTATTTTTCTTCTGAGCAGGAACACGTACCTGCAGCAGGCAAAAAGTTAAAGGCTGGGCAATTTTCATGAAATTCTCCCACACCATAGCCTTTAAGTCTGAGTAACTCTTTCTGTTCACTATTTTCGGGATCATCATTCATCAGTACTAGAGCATTTAGTGTATTACATTAAGGGCAAGTGGGTTAAATTTCTGACTTTTAGGTGTTAAAATTCATTTCTAAATGAGGACTTTTAAAGTCCAGGACTACCATCAAAATTTCATTTTCAATATCTTCCAGGATTCGTACACTTTTTTGAGAATCAACTTTCATGACTTTTCCAAAACTTTCTACCCAATTCCCATGACCTTTCCCTCATTAGAATAACTGCCACACTTTCTTTTTGGAGATTTTCAAGCTTTATTTTGGGGGGAAAATGGTATACTGTATCATCAGGGCTAATATTTCGTCTAAATTTGTGAGAATCCATTTGGATTCTTGTGAAAATGGTTGCGAGAATCCATATCTACTATGAGTGTCCCAGGATCCCATGATGCCACCAAGGCTGAACCACTGTTGTATACTGATAACACATGTTAACCTTTTACCCAACACACTTTTTTAATTTTTAAAACTAAGGTTGATAATTTTTAAACAATAAATAATAAATAAATGATAAAATAATTAAACGAACAATATTTACCAATAAAATCTTACAAATATGGCTGTCGTTGGAACCTGCTCAATGAGCTGGTTCCAATGACAGCCATATTTGTAAGGTTTTATTGACAGTGTCAGGATATTTCTGGTCATGTTAGCCTTCTGTTAGTTAATTTGTTGCCGCTGTGTTAGTTAAAGGGTTAAATTGACTCAATTTTTTTCCACGAGAAGCCTAGCATAGGTGCAGCAAGAATCTACATGTATTCTCACCGGTTTTATTGCGCGAATCTTTGTGCAAATCGATTCTCGGATTCTCGTTGAAATATAAGCCCTCATCATTATCATGACAACTTTCCATAACTTTTCTAGACTACAGCCAAAAAACCCCAACATTTTTCCAAAACTTCCAGGCCAGGAAAAAATATTTCTGTTTTCCATGATTTTTCCAGGATTCCATGACCCATACGAACCCTGATCTTCTATTTTCCTCCTTCCATTAGAAAGCTTATGGCTACTAAATGAAATGAACATTATTAATGGTTGTCCGATTGTCCCAGTTGGGAATCATAAGCTATGTTGTTTAGATAAAAAAAACTATCTTTAGTAGAATGTGAAGGTATTTGATGAAGCATGAACTGTTGTGTAGAAAAATACTTTGTAGATACCTCTGTATACAATGTTTCTTTTTCCAGTCAAATACTGATATCTGTCCATTGTTACACCCCACTGCAAAATACCTGGAATCTTCAGAAAAGGCAAGAACTGATATTACCTGAAATTTTAAGAATACAAAATTAACACCAAACTCAACAGAAAGACAAGCTAAAAGAAACAAGAGGCCCCAAGGGGCCTGAGGGCTGACATGGTAGCCTAAATTTATATCAACCCAGAGAATTGATTTCAACAAGTTGCATCTGCTCCTCCTAAGAAAAGCTTATACCAAATATCCAAAGATTCTGACCAGTGGATCTAAAAAAAAAAAGATTTTTAAAGAATATTCCTCATATTGAACTAAGTTATAATTCAGGCTCCCACAGGGAGCCCATATATGAACCCAGGGACTTGGCTTTAACAAACTTGAATCTCACCCCCCTAAGGATGCTGCACACCAAATATCAAAACATTCCGAATGCTGGATCTGAAGAAGAAGATTTTTAAAGAAAAGTCCTCATTTTGAACTATGTTACAATTCGAGCTCCCACAGTGAGTCCTAATATGGACCTAGGGAGATGGCTGAAGAAGAAGATTTTTAAAGAAAAGTCCTCATTTTGAACTAAGTTACAATTCGAACTCCCACAGTGAGTCCAAATATGGACCTAGGGACATGGCTTGAACAAACTTGAATCTCACCCACTAAGGATGCTGCATACCAAATATCAAAACATTCCGACTGGTGGATCTGAAGAAGATTTTTAAAGAAAATTCCTCATTTTGAACTAAGTTATAATTCGGGCTACCACAGTGAGCCCAAATATGAACCCAGGGACTTGGCTTGAACAAACTTGAATCTCACCCCCCCTAAGCATGGTGCATACCCAATATCAGAAGATTCTGCCTGCTGGATCTTGAGAAGAAGATTTTAAAAGAAATTTGCCTGAAATGCACTAAGTTCAAATTTGGGCTCCTATACTGAGCCCAAATATAAACCCAGGGAGCCGATTTGAACAAACTTGAATCAGATCCACCCCACAATGTTGCATCCCAAATATCAAAAGATTCTGCCTGCTGGATCTGGAGAAGAAGATTTTTGAAGAAATATGCCTGAAATGCACTAAGTTAAAATTTGGGCTCCTATACGGAACCCAAATATAAACCCAGGGGGCCAATTTGAACAAACTTGAATCAGATCCACCCCACAATGTTGCTTACCAAATATGAAAAGATTCTAAAGCTGGATCTGGAGAAGAAGATTTTTTAAGAAATTTGCCTGAAATGCACTAAGTTCGAATTCGAGCTTCTATAGTGAGCCCAAATATGAAACTAGGAAGCCGATTTGAACAAACTTGAATCAGATCCACCCCACAATGTTGCATACCAAATATCAAAAGATTCTGCCTGCTGGATCTGGAGAAGAAGATTTTTTAATAAATTTGCCCGAAATGCACCAAGTGCGAATTCGGGCTTCTATATTAAGCCCAAATATGAATCCAGGGGGCCGATTTGAACAAACTTGAATCAGATCCACCCCGCAATGTTGCATACCAAATATCAAAAGATTCTGCCTACTGGATCTGGAGAAGAAGATTTTTGAAGAAATTTGCCCGAAATGCACTAAGTTTTTGAATTTGAGCTTCTATAGTGAGCCCAAATATGAATCCAGGGGGCCAATTTGAACAAACTTGAATCAGATCCACCCCGCAATGTTGCATACCAAATATCAAAAGATTCTGCCTGCTGGATCTGGAGAAGATGATTTTTTAAGAAATTTGCCTGAAATGCACTAAGTTCGAATTCAAGCTTCTATAGTAAGCCCAAATATGAATCTAGGGAGCCGATTTGAACAAATTTGCATCAGAACCATCCCACAATGTTGCATACCAAATATCAAAAGATTCTGCCTGCTGGATCTGGAGAAGAAAATTTTTTAAGAAATTTGCCTGAAATGCACTAAGTTCGAATTCGAGCTTCTATAGTGAGCCCAAATATGAATCTAGGAAGCCGATTTGAACAAACTTGAATCAGATCCATCCCACAATGTTGCATACCAAATATCAAAAGATTCTGCCTGCTGGATCTGGAGAAGAAGATTTTTTAAAAAATTTGCTTGAAATGCACTAAGTTCAAATTTGGGCTCCTATACTGAGCCCAAATATAAACCCAGGGGGCCGATTTGAACAAACTTGAATCAGATCCACCCCACAATGTTGCTTACCAAATATGAAAAGATTCTGCCTGCTGGATCTGGAGAAGAAGATTTTTTAAGAAATTTGCATGAAATGCACTAAGTTCAAATTCGAGCTTCTATAGTGAGCCCAAATATGAATCTAGGAAGCCGATTTGAACAAACTTGAATCAGATCCACCCCACAATGTCGCATACCAAATATCAAAAGATTCTGCCTGCTGGATCTGGAGAAGAAGATTTTTTAAGAAATTTGCCTAAATGCACTAAGTTCGAAATCGGGCTCCTATACTGAGCCCAAATATGAACCCATGGGGCCGATTTGAACAAACTTGAATCAGATCCACCCTACAATGTTGCATACCAAATATCAAAAGATTCTGCCTGCTGGATCTGGAGAAGAAGATTTTTTAAGAAATTTGCCTGAAATGCGCTAAGTTCGAAATCGGGCTCCTATACTGAGCCCAAATATAAACCCAGGGGGCCGATTTGAACAAACTTGAATCAGATCCACCCCACAATGTTGCATACCAAATATCACAAGATTCTGCCTGCTGGATCTGGAGAAGATTTTTTAAGAAATTTGCCTGAAATGCACTAAGTTTGAATTCAGGCTTCTATAGTGAGACCAAATATGAATCCAGGGGGCCGATTTGAACAAACTTGAATCAGATCCACCCCACAATGTTGCATACCTAATATCAAAAGATTCTGCCTGCTGGATCTGGAGAAGAAGATTTTTTAAGAAATTTGCCTGAAATGCACTAAGTTCGAAATTGGGCTCCTACACTGAGCCCAAATATGAACCCAGGGGGCCGATGTGAACAAACTTGAATCAGATCAACCCTACAATGTTGCATACCAAGTATCAAAAGATTCTGCCTGCTGGATCTGGAGAAGAAGATTTTTTTAATATTTTTCCCATTGCCTGCAGTGTTAAAAAGTGCGGACTCAGAACTTTTTCAAAGTCCTGAAAAAAGTACCTTGTGATCAAACCGATAGGGATTTTTTTTAACCATTCTATTCTACTGTATAAAAGTAAGCTTTATACAAAATAAGAATTCCCTGTGCCGTGTAGTTTTGGAGATATGGCAGTTTTAAGGTTTTTCCTATTTTTAGCTCCCGAGGTTCCCACGGGGCAATGAGAAAAATTTTGTTTGCATCAATCAACTACTTATGACCCATTATCATCTCATATAAAATTTGGTTCAAATCGAACTGACGGTTCTGAAAACAGAAATTTTAGGCGTGGCCAAAAATTTGGCCTCTCCCATAACAAAGGTAAATAATGCCCGACAAACTTCTCTTGAACAAATTTGAGTCTACACCTCAAAAGGAAGCTGCATACCAAATATCAAGTCTCTGCCATTGCTGGTTCTTGAGAAGAAGATTTTTTAAGAATTGGGGCATTTTTGCCCCATCCCTCTGCTCAATATGAGCCAAAACCTAATTTGACAAAAAATCAAAATGCCCTTATATAACCCCTACTCACATGAAATTTCATTAATATGCGGCCAGTGGTTTGGGAGAAAAAGGCCCAAACACCATCTTCACGACGGACGACGGACACCGGACGACGGACGAAAAGTGATCAGAAAAGCTCACCCTGACTTTCAGTCAGGTGAGCTAATAAACAAGCTGTATCTAGGATCAGAATAATCTACAGACAAAAACAGCTTCACTCATAGTTACACACTTATCAAGCTGGAGGAGATTTTACAAAAAATTCCCCCCCCCACCCCTTTTTTTGAAGGAATATTCTTCGAAACAAAGATGGCAGAGCTCTAGAATCAGTGCAAAGCGATACTAAATAAACCAAATATATTCACCCAATAAGCACCGTTATTAATTATTTATTATTGGTGCTTAACGCCACTTCAGAAGCTAAGGCTATTGTGGCGATCCCGGTAATTAACAGAGCACGCTTCTGACGTATACACGAGTCGGAATACGTAGATAGGATGAAAAACGGTAATATAAAGTGTACGACCATACACTTGTCCAATTTAATACCAATTAAAACAAACAGGCTTCTAAGGCAACCTACAGGCGACCCCGTTCATGTGTATAAAAAACGACGAAAACATACATATCGAATCCCCCTCACCCGCATTACTTTAAGCGCTCTTGTGTTAGTCATCAAATAGAATAGGAACCACAGGGCTCCCTCACGTCTGACAGACTCCATAATGCCACTAAGGATGGAGAGGGACATGATGAACAGATACACCGTATTGACATAATCACACCAGGTAAATATGGCGTCATTAATAGAGCTTATTGCCTCATATAACTAACACCAAACCGTACAGGTAGGAAGAGAATAACCTCCTCTAACATACGGTATCATCCCCGATAGGACAACAAACTCAGCCTAGATGAAGCAGCTAAAAGGTCTTCTTATACGTGAAGACAATAAAAGGCCAATAACTGCGGCCTTAGAAGCTCACCAAGGAGACTTACAACGCTAGCCATAGCTTATAAGTCTTCATCTCCGTGAAAACAAATATATCTGTATAAGTTGCGACCTTGAAGGTTCACTGAATGGAGACTTACAACTATCGTCACGCAAGGTAGGGAATGAAGAGCCGCTATTTAACAGCTCTAAATTCCCAATGAGACAGCAGACCCAAGAGAAAAAAAATTCAGTTATGTCACTGCTTAATTACTGAAACAATCTCGCTTACGATTCTAGCTAGGCTACTATGGTGTAAACAATAAGATTCAAGTCTATGACACCTATGAAAACAAACCGAAGAGAACTGTACCTTATCAGATTTATTCCCAAAAGACAGCGGTCAGAGCCTGGCTAACGTAGCTAGAAGTCTTCCTCTCTGTGAAGACAGATATCTCGGTGTAACTAGCAACTTTGAAAGCTCACTAAACGGATACTTACAACCATCGTCGCGCAAGGTACGGAATGACATGCCGCTATTCTAACAACTGTAATTCCCAAAGAGACAGTAATCTCAAGGTAGCTACGCAGTCAGGTGCCTTCGTCTACCTGAAGACATATTTGTGTCACTTGTGGCCTTGAAAGATCACTAAATGGAGACTTACAACACTAGCTGCAAAAAAAAATGTCTTGACGTCAAGGAATAGAACACCGCGAGGAAAAGACATACCTATTCCCTCTAAGGGCTCTATTCCAAACAAGACAGCAGTCTCAGCCTATCTATGCACTATTTGTCCGACTTCAGGACGAAAAACAGGTGATTTGAAAAAACCTGGAGAATGTTTCGACGACCTCTATTGCTTTTCTTCAATAGGAGAGCCTCTACCTCCGCAAGGAGAGACTCTCTTGGAAGAATTTCTCGGAAGATTTGACCAACACATACTTGTAGTAAGTGGCGCTTTGCTCGGAGTGATAGCTGCAGGCCTGTCGAGACTACATTCTCATCCACTGATCTTCTGAAATTTTCAGCCACTTTTTTTGCGAGGTTGATAACCTTCCGCTAAGTGGAAAGCAACAGAAGTCTGTTCTCGACGACCTCTATTGCTTCCTTCAATAAGGGAGCCTGTACCTCCACTAGGAGTGACTCGCTTTTGAAAGGATCTGCCGGAAGATTTGTCCAAAGCGGACATCTTGTAAGTGGGGGTTATGTTCGGAAACATAGCCATAGGCCTTCCGAGACAACACTTTTACCCACTGATCTTCCGTAACATAAATCCAGTTTCTCATGAAGATGATAACCTTCCGTAAGCAAGAGGTCTTATTCATTACCTGTACGACTAACGAAGCTTACAGGAGAAACTATGTCCTCCCCGCTTAGAACCTCGTCCTGTTGGCATAGGGGGCGTCTGACCTATAGTCTGGATCAGACATGCACCCGTTTTCCGAGTCGCTTTTCTGACTACCTCCGGAGTAAGTATAAGTATCCTCCCTATTTCCATCATCTCTGGGTGACCTTTTGATTTTGAAGTGCTCCCTCTACCCAAATCTACACTTCCTTTGACTGCAACAGACTTACCCGGTGTCACGGCTCCCACGGACGGAGTAAATGCTTCATCAGTCGAGCTAGCTGCTTACAAGGGATTAAGAGCACTAACTAGAGGCCTTAACCCTTGCTTATAGTCATGAGCATCGTGCAGTTAGCTCTATTTGCTTTACAGAGCGCGGCGACAGTAGAACACTTTGGATGGGTGTCACAATGCCATCACCATGTTCATGTTCCTCTCAAATAGAAACTGAAAAACTTTAATTATATTACGGTGAGAGTTCCGGCATAGGAACCTCACCGCCAAAAACGCATCCCGGCAACCATCTCCAACGTCCGTGATGCCAATGTACACAGGACAAGAATCCGCAGGAGTGCATCAACTGCAGGCAATGCAACAAGCATGTAAATCTGAGGAAGACTTCCTCGCCTTGCATTCAGAGCAGTAAGCTTTCATAATTACAATCAAAAGACAAAGTCGATAGCACTCCACAACAAAATATATGATAAAGATACATGAATAATCGCAATCAAAATTAAATTCAAAAATTTATAAAAAAAATTTTTTTCAAAAAATGCCTTTGTTCCCAAATGGAACATAATGAGCCCAAGGGCATCCCGATAGAGTCTAAGTGTGGACAAAATCCAAATATTATGAGCTACACTACCGGAATAATAATCAATGTATTCTAAAGTAATTCTACAGTAACATAATATGAAATACTACATATATTTGAGGATGTTGCCAATATGATCGTCAAGGAAAAAAATGGAAACAAGACATCAGGCACAAAAAGGCACAAAGACAGAAACCAATTTAAATGCTACCAGATGCAAAGCTAGATCTTCATACGAAGAAAAAATGATACATCAAATAGAAGATGCATGACTAAAACGTCCTAACACCCCTAGGGTGAGGACGTAACCATGGGGATAAAACAGAATAAATATTCTGTAATACATGTTAAACTCCGAAGAAATTTAATTAAAAATTTCAATAAACAAGAGGCTCCAAGGGGCCTGAAGGCGCTCACCTGACATGGTATCCTAAATATCAACCCAGAGAATTGATTTCAACAAGTTGCATCTGTCCGCCCAAGAAAAGCTTACACCAAATATCCAAAGATTCTGACCAGTGGATCTAAAGAAAAAAATGATTTTTAAAGAATATTCCTCATATTGAACTAAGTTATAATTCGGGCCCATATATAAAACCAGGGACTTGGCTTTAACAAACTTGAATCTCACCCCTCTAAGGATGCTGCACATCAAATATCAAAACATTCTGACTTCTGGGTCTGAAGAAGAAGATTTTTAAAGAAAATTCCTCATTTGAACTAAGTTACAATTCAAGCTCCCGCAGTGAGTCCAAATATGGACCTAGGGACATGGCTTGAACAAACTTGAATTCCCCCCCCCCTCCCCCCCCCCCCTCCCCCCAAGGATGCTGCATACCAAATATCAAAACATTCCGACTGCTGGATCTGAAGAAGATTTTTAAAGAAAATTCCTCATTTTGAAATAAGTTATCATTCGGGCTCCCACAGTGAGTCCAAATATGGACCTAGGGACATGGCTTGAACAAACTTGAATCTCACCCCCCAAGGATGCTGCATACCAAATATCCAAACATTCCGACTGCTGGATCTGAAGAAGAACATTTTTAAAGAAAATTCCTCATTTTGAACTAAGTTATAATTCGGGCTACCACAGTGAGCCCAAATATGAACCCAGGGACTTGGCTTGAACAAACTTGAATCTCACCCCCCTAAGCATGGTGCATACCCAATATCAAAAGATTCTGCCTGCTGGATCTTGAGAAGAAGATTTTCAAAGACATCTGCCTGAAATGCACTAAGTTTGAATTCGAGCTTCTATAGTGAGGCCAAATATGAATCTAGGGAGCCGATTTGAACAAACTTGAATCAGATTCACCCCACAATGTTGCATACCAAATATCAAAAGATTCTGCCTGCACGATCTGGAGAAGAAGGTTTTTTAAGAAATTTGCCTGAAATGCACTAAGTTCGATTTCGGGCTTCTATAGTGAGCCCAAATATGAATCCAGGGGGCCGATTTGAACAAACTTGAATCAGATCCACCCCACAATGTTGCATACCAAATATCAAAAGATTCTGCCTGCTCGATCTAGAGAAGAAGATTTTTGAAGAAATTTGCCAGAAATGCACTAAGTTCAAATTCAAGCTTCTATAGTGAGCCCAAATATGAATCCAGGGGGCCGATTTGGACAAACTTGAATCAGATCCACCCCACAATGTTGCATACCAAATATCAAAAGATTCTGCCTGCTGGATCTGGAGAAGAAGATTTTTGAAGAAATTTGCCTGAAATGCACTAAGTTCGAATTCAAGCTTCTATACTGAGTCCAAATATAAACCCAGGGGGCCGATTTGAACAAACCTGAATCAAATCCACCCCACAATGTTGCATACCAAATATCAAAAGATTCTGCCTGCTGGATCTGGAGAAGAAGATTTTTTAAGAAATTTGCCTGAAATGCACGAAGTTCGAATTCGGGCTTCCATAGTGAGCCCAAATATGAAGCCAGGGAGCCGATTTGAACAAACTTGAATCAGATCTACCCCCACAATGTTGCATACCAAATATCAAAAGATTCTGCCTGCTGGATCTGGAGAAGAAGATTTTTTAAGAAATTTGCCTGAAATGCACTAAGTTTGAATTCGAGCTTCTATAGTGAGCCCAAATATGAATCTAGGGAGCCGATTTGAACAAACTTGAATCAGATCCACCCCATAATGTTGCATACCAAATATCAAAGGATTCTGCCTGCTGGATCTGGAGAAGAATATTTTTGAAGAAATTTGCCTGAAATGCACTAAGTTCGAAATCAGGCTCCTATACTGAGCCCAAATATGAACCCAGGGGGCTGATTTGAACAAACTTGAATCAGATCCACCCTACAATGTTGCATACCAAATATCAAAAGATTCTGCCTGCTCGATCTGGAGAAGAAGATTTTTTAATCTTTTTCCCATTGCCTACAGTGTTAAAAAGTGCTGACTCAGAACTTTTTCAAAATCCAGAAAAAAGTACCTTGTGATCAAACCGATAGGGATTTTTTTAACCACTCTATTCTACTGGATAAAAGTAAGCTTTATACAAAATAAGAATTCTCTGTGCCATGTAGTTTTGGGGATATGGCAGTTTTAAGGTTTTTCCTATTTTTAGCTCCCTAGGTTCCCAAGGGGCAATGAGAAAAAAAATTTTTGCATCAATGAACTACTTATGACCCATTATCATCTCATATCAAATTTGGTTCAAATCGACCTCTCGGTTCTGAAAATAGAAATTTTAGGCTTGGCCAAAATTTTTGCCCCTCCCATAACGAAGGCAAATAATGCCCGACAAACTTTTCTTGAACAAACTTGATTCTAAACCTCAAAAGGACTCTGTATACCACATATCAAGTCTCTGCTACTGGTGGTTCATTAGAAGATTTTCAAAAAATTTGGCCATTTTTTCCCCACACCTCTGCTCAATATGAGCTGAAACCTAATTTGGATAAAAATCAAAATGCCCTTATATAACCCCTACTCACATGAAATTTCCTAAATATGCAGCCAGTGGTTTGGGAGAAAAAGGCCCAAATACCACCTTCACGACGGACGACAGCCGACGGACGAAAAGTGATCAGAAAAGCTCACCCTGACTCAGTCAGGTGAGCTGATAAACATTCTGTACAACACGTTAAACTCTCAAGAAATTTAATAAAATAAAAAATTTCAATAAACTAGAGATGTTGTATACCAAATATGAAAGAATTCTGCCTGGTGGATCTGAAGAAGAAGATTTTTAAAGAATATTCCACGTTTTGCACAAAGTTCAAATTTAGGCTCCCATAGGGAGCACAAATATTAACCCAGGAACTCGATTTGAACAAACTTGAATCTGACCTCCCTAGAGATGTTGTATACCAAATATGAAAGAATTCTGCCTGGTGGATCTGAAGAAGAAGATTTTTTTTGATTTTGGAAAGAAGTTCATGGGTGCTATCAGAATTATGCCCCCTGTGGTGCCCCCTGTGGGCGTGGCAACTTTATTTGAACAAGCTTGAATTGACATATGATAGGGAACATGCACAGCAAATTTTGTTGAATTTGGTCAAGTAGTTTGTGAGGAGAAGTCGATAATGTAAAGTTTACGACGGACGGACGGATGGACGGACGGACAGACGGACGGACGGACGGACGGGCGGGCGGACGGACGGACGGACGGACAGAAAGTGATTAGTAAAGCTCCCCTTAAGCTTCGCTCAGGTGAGCTAAAAATAGCCAAAAAGCTTAGGAGTTTAACAGGAAGGGGTTATGGAAGGATAGGGAAGGAATACTTAACAAACAGTGGATTAATCATTATCAAGAATGATGACATCAGGCATATGTCCCGAAAATGGGAAACATGAAATAATTTTCATAATTATTATAAAGTTACAGCCCTGAATGCCTGAAACCACCGTAGTTCACTTCCATAATCCATTAACAGCCTTGGATCCACCAATTCTTGTACTGATTTGTGTCTGGCATCCTCAAAAAAGGAGATTTTAAAGCACAAATGTCAGCTCATTGTTACTGACTTTAGGGCCAAACAAAGAATGAAGTTTGCGCCAATTCCGGTCTCTTCAAGACCACTGCGCATGCACAGAGAGTAAAAGTATGCAGGGCCAAATAGGACTTTATTTTTGGTTTTGTATGCAAATTTTGGGGATTGGGGGGGGGGGGGGTTCAAAATTTGTGTTTGGCCCTTGATAATATCGAGTTTGCACCAGCTAGTCTGGGCCATTGGTTGTCGTATAAAAATAATGATTGGACAAAACCCACTACTTCTGAATATCATTTCCCCCATGATGGTCCATCAGCATACCAAAGATCATTCAAATCTGGCATGCACCAACCAAGATACAGAGGTCTCAAGTTGGTATAGATGGACGGATGGACGAACGGATGGACCCCATTGCTAGAAACCCTGTTTTGGCAGGGGATAATTAGAGAGTAGATGTAAAGTCCCTGAAAAAAACAATTACCCTAAAATAAACAGGGTTTTCCCTCTCATCATACCCAATCCATATGTCAAGTTTAGTTTTGATCATTCATGTGGAACTTTTATTAGAGACTGGAAATCCACTCCATCTACAGGCTGATGTGCAGATGGACTATACCACAGCTATATCTCCACCCAATTTTTTTTTTTTTTTTTGAAGAGTTGGGGGGGGGGGGGGGGGGGGGGGGGGGGGGGGTTCTTGGCAAAATTTAGTCACAAACGTGCAGAGAAAGAGAAATCTAATGTTTTAAATTTTCATTACAAAATCAAGTGAGGTTGATCTTAAACGCTCTCAAGAATTACCATTTTTATAATAAGATTTTTAAAGTTTTATTTCCAACAGAGTTACAAATATTTGACATATATTTGTGAATAAAAGGTTGTACCTTAAATGGTTGAAAATTTCAAGCAAAGCACATCCTCTCATCACCTCTTCCCACACAACGTAGTCAACATCAACAGTTTCAGCACTGATGTCAGCAGAATGTCCGCTGCTTTAACTTGCTTCAATGTTACTTATCATTGTCATGAGCTAATACTGGTTCTCCTGGTATATACCTTTCATGCATATGGAATTTTTCAAAACACTTTCCGACTATGCAATTAATTTTTCTCTGTGATCAATCGATATATTAGCTGTACTTTAATTTGTCATGTTAGGAGTGTTGGGGAAAAATCCTGGAGTGGAATGTAGAGATGGGTGGTGCACCAAAAAATGGATACAGTATTGTGTGGATATGAAAATATCTTATCAAAGTAAGTTAAAGTTCTCAAATTTTTCGGTATGTTGGACTTCCTTCCTTAAACTGAAAGTAGTGCTGTGCAGTATACCAAATTTTCAGTACAGTTTCAGTATTGTAGGGATACCGAAAACCATACCGAAACCAAATCAAATTACCGCTTATTTCGGTATTTATATTTTTCTGCGAAATTGACAGAACGTCAACTCATCAAGGTGGAAAGTAAATCTAAAAGCCTGTGGGCCGCATATTTTGATCGAATTTATAAGAAAACGTGCAAATGTGAACTTTGTAAGCGACGGGAGACAGCAGACGCTGCGAATACGTCAGAGAAAGAAAAAAAAGTGACGGCAGAAAAAACAAAAAATGGCAAGTTGTTATAACTTGGTACTTCCGTTTCTGAAGAAATACGGCCCAGTTCCAGTGTTTCCAACCTTCAGGCTGATTCAATATATTATCTGGAAATTACTGTGCACGATTTATTCACAGGGGACATCGGGGTTCGGGTGGGTGGTTGACTGGTTGACACTTGGTTGGAAATAATCCATTGGTTTTGGAAATTCAATACGTTGACAACTTGACATACAAATGTTGATACTGCCAGTGGTTGTCACGTCTAGGCGATTTTGTTATAGCATTTCTTTCAATTCAGCATTAATATTTTAATTTGCAGATGAACAACGGATCATTTTATTAAAATACAAGCCCCCAAACTTTGACACCCGACCATCTGCTTTATATTCTTTCAAATAAATAATTTATACTGCACACCAGCTCATATGGGAAAGACGAGATTGACCTTAATTTTAAGACACATTAAAAAACAATGTACAGGCGACATCAGATTTAGTATTATCGAAGTTCATTTGGTCGATCGAGGCGCAACAAATGCTTTGAAAATGAATTGCTGTTATCAGTAAATAATCGATTTATACATTATTTTTCATGGAAAATTAAAATTTACCCTAATTTGTCATGGAAAATCGTAGATTCTCTGGAAGATGTGTATGAGGCCAAGAACCAGAAGTGAAGTTATACACTGATCGAGTGATTCCACTCAAAATCCCCTATAATTGCAACTAGGTGAATGTCATAAAACATGTTATTTTGTATGTTTTGACCTGTTCTCTGTTTAACAAGGATGAACCCAAACAATGAAAAGTGGATGACACTATGTCATTGACGCATTGTATGATTGGCAATGATTGCACTATGTTTTCACAACTGGGATTATTAAAGAGAGATTAATTACAGTTGAATTACTTCAATTTACTTGCATATTTGTGTGGACATTGGACACTGGGCATTAAACTTGTTGCCACTTAGAAAGAGGAGGAGGGGGGGGAGGGGCTGACCAAGAGTGTTACTTCTAGTGAAAACTTACTGAAAAGCTCTGAAGTTGAAGAACATATATGTTTCTTCTATCCGATTCAATGGGGGAGGGGCATGGTACACACACATACGAAGGACAGGGAGGCCAACTGGTTAGCTTGGCAAGTTATTTAATGAATCACTCGATGCAGTGTGATGATTCACAATGAATCAAGTGACTCGTTAAATAACTTGCTAGTAACTTGTCAGGTTCATGAAGATGTCAGCGCTGAACTTGTTAAGTTAATATATGGATGAATGTTGGAAAGTGGGTCAGTTTGCGACTATTTTCTGTGTTCTATGCATATACCGAATACCGTACCAAAACCGAGGTATTTACCCGAAAAATACCGAACCTGAAATTTCAATACCGCACAGCTCTAACTGAAAGTAGAAAACGTTCAGTTGTTGCACTAATGCAAAATGGCAGGCATGCTAGTCAAACGCCATTAATTCTACACACATACAGGGATGGGAGAGGGGAAGGTGAGTAAGGGAAGAGGTAGTTGTCAGAATTAGTGGTGATGTTTGGCAATTTGACACAAATAGTGTCGCTAGAGAAACCACAGTTCATCAGAAAAAATACCACCATCGATACCAAATTCAAGTTTAAATACCTCCAATCTCCAGTGGTGAGGGAGAGGGAGAGTAAATTTCACCCATGGGCTAACATATTTGACCCAGATGATTTGTCAACCTTCATGACTAGGTCAAATATCCCCCCCCCCCCCCCCACCCCCAGTGAAATTTCCTCATTCCACCACCTACCCCATCACCATCACTCAATGATAATAACAATCTTTTCTGGCAAACTGAAATCATGTCATATAATTAGAAGACAGAGCATAAACACTAAACTTTAAGGAGGAAAATAATCAGATACAGAGAATTTATATACTGATTTCCAAAGATTTGAATTAATTTTTCAAATATTAAATAAGCTTCTTAATGAACTAAAATGGTTTAGTGAGAAATAATCTACACAAGCATTGTCATTGCTTGATGATCCCAAAGGACGAAACACACCACCACCCATGCTATTCTGTAGATTAGGCCTAAAACATAAAACAAACCAAGAACATGAACTTTTGATGGCAAAGAAATAATTACAAAATAAAAAAATAAAATAACAAGAGCACCGTCTAGCAGGGCAACATACGCCCGTCAAAATTGGAACATGCACAAGTTTCTCTGGGGCAAAGTTTGAAATTTTTGTTGACTCGACTATGTCTGTCCCCTCTCCAATCATTGCCCATTCCCCTGCCCTGTCTGGGGTAAAGGGTTTCAAATTGTATGCTTGTGTGCACACATTTCATATTGTTTTTTGTGAAATTTTAGTATGCAGAATGGAAATGCAAACAATTTTTAGGTGAGAAGACTCTCCTCGCCCATTGGTAGCGTCCATTCATTGACAGGTTAACTTCATTGATAACGATTGACGATAGGTGGCACCAAGGAAAAGGACATTTTGAGGATCATAACAGCTAAAAACGGCGAGGATTCTCATCGTTTAAAAATAAAATGGAGTTATCTGCTCCTGTCACATGCACAGCGACAATTGATGATCAACATGGGTGCAAAGTTTGAACAATAAAGCAAGTAAAATGTTGAAAGAGTAGGCCAGACATGTTAACTCTACCGGAATGCCCGGGAAAATCCCGAAGTTTCAGTGTAGTTCCCAACCTCCCAGACAGGAATCAGTTTTGAACTGAAAATCCCAGATAACAACAGTCAAATATTTCTTTCCCGTTGTAACTTATGTAAAACGTTTGGAGTCAAATCACATGCATTTCAAACTTAGGTAAAAACTCACGAAGCAGTAAAATATGGATTTTAAATTTATTTAAGAAAAGGGTATTTTATGATATATATTTCAACTGTGTTTATGTTTATTTCTGTTTTTATCTTCGTAATCGGAGATTCATGATCAATGTGTGAATGTCAAAGTGAAAATAGGTGATTTTTTTTCAAAAATTTGAAAACTCCACCTTCAATGCTGTTTTTTGGTAAATAAAATATATGAAAAGGAATTAAATAATATACATTTATTTATCCATAGAATAGCTTTAATCCTCATTCCTTTTACAAATCAAAACGTAAACAACACCTTGACCTCAACTATTTTACACAGTTTAAAAACAGGCACGGAGAATCTAACCTCCCTGAAATAGGTTAAAGTCGCTTAGGATGCCGAAAAATTATGACTGCATATATATACACAATGGACTTATTTTGTAACACTACATTTATTCCGTTGTGCTGACTACAGAACTGTTTACTGTTGTCCATCTGTACCCAGAAAATTTTGAATGGAATTAAAGAAAAAAAAAATGCTTCAATGATAAAAGGAAAAGTTTTGTGCAGGGAACAAGCGTCCACACATGCAAGAAGGATTTTGATAAAGATTCTTTCCAAGTACTAATCTTCTTGCAGTAACTGAACATTAGGACATCTTTTCCTGTTAACATTTCCAGACTTGGGAAATTATTAGCTTAGTAGACTGATAAAAGCAAACCACAGGTGGTGGTGCTCTGTGGGGAGGGGGGGGGGGGGGAGGGTCATGAAGAAGTGGATGGTGGGGGTGGTGATCAACATGTGTGCAACATAGCCTGTAAAATGTTGAAGGAGTAGGCGACACAATACTGTAATGTTTCAAGTACTAAAAGGGGGCATAACTCTGGAAATACAAAATGGAGTTACCTGGACTTGTCACATAAACAGTGGCAATTGGTGGTCAATATGTGTGCAAAGTTTGAACAAAGTAGCACGTAAAATAATGAAGGAGTATGCGACACAATATTGTGATGTTTCAAGTACTAAAAGGGGGCAGAACTCTGGAAATACAAAACGGAGTTACCTGCTCTTGTGACATGCATAATGACAATTGATGATCAACATGTGTGCAAAGTTTGAACAATGTAGAATGTAAAATGTTGAAGGAGTAGGCGACACAATACTGTAATGTTATAAGTACTAAAAGGGGGGACATAACTCTGGAAACACAAAACAGAGTTACCTGCTCTTGTCACATGCACAATGGCAATTGGTCATCAACATGTGTGCAAAGTTTGAACAATATGGCACGTAAAATGTTGAAGGAGTAGACAACACAATACTGTAATGTTTAAGTACTAAAAGGGGCATAACTCTGGAAATACAAAATGGAGTTACCTGATTTTGTCACATGCACAACGGCAATTACTGATCAACATGTTTGTAAAGTTTGAACAATATAGCATGTAAACCTTTGGAGGAGTAGGCGACACAAAAATTGTTTACGGACAGACGAAAAGACAGACAGACAGACGGACAACACCATAACATAATACGACTGTCAAAAATGATGGGCATTTAAAAAAATGCCAGCCCACATACAAAAATTTTACAAAAAATGGACCGAGAAACAAAAGATCTACTTTCTGGGGCCAAAAGATTTTTAACTCACCAACAAGTTGAGCTTATGTCATAGCCCAAAGCACGTCGGCATCAACACTTGTGTTAAAGTTATTGTAAGAGTCCACTTTTGACTTTCCCACCTGTTTGCACCTCAAACTGTTTCTATGGCTTACTTGCAACATTACAATTACCCACAGACCTTTATCCAGTGATATTTTTTTGATTTTTAAAGTGTTTTTGCAATGTTAGACATTTTGGGAAATATGGACTTAGAAAAATTCTGACCGGTTATGCTATACATGTACATGAGTGTAGGCGACCACCGGTATGCTGTGGCTTTTATATTTCATATATGTGTTACATGCATAAATTAAAGACGACATTAACCCTTGATCGGACATTTTTTGCAGATTTTGGGGGTTTTTTTTAATGCAATGGTAGACGTTTTTGTAAGTGTGGACTTAGAATTTATTTATTATTGGTGCTTAAGGTCACATATTTCTGCACAATGGCTAATCATGACCACGACAGTTTTATGGGTGAAAGAAGTCAGAGTACCCGTAGAGAAACACCGAGCAACGGAGAGCTACAGTCAGCTCCTCAACACACTAACTCCACACAAGCAGGGTTAGCATTGGTACAAGTGCACCATCGACGTGCAGTACACCATAGTACACAATGCCACCATGCTCCCACATTGGCAATAGGGGTGAAGTGTCTAGCCCAAGGACACAACATGGTTGCCGCAGGTGGGATTCAAACCAAGGAACTATTGGCTTGCAGCCTGCATCTCTACCCACTAAGCCATGTGTGGACTTCGAAAATTTCTGACCTGCTTTGCTAAGCATGTACATGAGTGACGGCTACTATCAGAATGCAGTAGCTTTTATATTCCATATATGTGTTACATGCATCTATATAAGATGACATTAACCATTGACCGGACAATTTTTGCATTTCCAGATTTTGGAGTTTTTTAATGGAATGTTAGATGTTTTTGTAAGTGTGAACTTAGAAAATTTCTGACATTTTTTGCTACACATGTACATAAGTGGAGGCTACCACGAGTATGCTGTGGTTGTTTCTCCAGGTAAGTTCAGGTTGAGAAATACAAGCATCCTGTTGAATGATTTCATGGTGATGAACTAAGGAGGTTATTCACATTGATAAAAATATACATTAACCCATTAACTGAGTAAAATATATCTGTATATTTTCAAAGTTTGATGGGATGCAGACTACTTTGGGTGAGTGCAGACCTGATGTGCTTGATCTGTAATAAGCCTAGGTTTATTGCATGGCATGCATTGGTGAGCTGATGGGAATGGACACCCTCCTCTTGTTTTTTAACCATCAGCTGAATTTTTTTGACTCAATTGTGATCTTCTTCAATAAAACTGCAGATAGGAATTGAGAATAACAGAAAGGGAAGCCAATACAAACCAGACCTACATAAACAGCATCAAAAGGAAAATAAAGGAAGATCTTGCAATTTTTTTATAAAATGCAAACATGATAGGTTTCCACTACATGAAGTTATATTTTACATATGTGAAGCTTCATTTTTTACCATTTCTAGAGAATTGTGCAAAATTGATAAGACTGCCAAGAATTCATGTTACAGGGTTCCTGCACTTTTCAGGGGGGCAAATTCAAGACTTTTCCATACCCTTTTCAATGCAATTCAAGACTTTTCAATGATGGAAAAAACAAAATTCAAGACTTTTCAAGACTATTCGCATTACAAGTATGTAACATACTTTGCACATTAGTGCAAGGTATGTTACATATTTAGAAATGTCCCGTTTTCAAGACTTTTCAAGGCCCAGACTTCAAATTCAAGACTTTTCAAGGCCTTGAATTTTTTTTTTCAAATTCCATACTTTTTAAGACTTTTCAAGGCCCGCGGGAACCCTGTGTTATCATGGTCTAGTGTTCAACTAAAAGTTTAAAATGAAAAAATTAAATCCAGATGTTGACATCTCTTACTTTACAGAAAAATTGAATAATCTACTGAATAAACAAGAATTTTTTTACATGCCCTATGTATGTTAAACTGTACCTGTGTTATGGAGGAGTGTGTCAATTCAGTGACTTTGTTCCAAGTGTTTCTGTCATACACATGCACTGATTTTTCCACAGGTACTAACAGATGCTGAAAATAGACAAAACTAATGTGATGAAATTACCCTTCTGCACACTGATATCAAAATGCCCAAATTTCAAGTAACAATTTTTTCCCATAATGCAGCTCGAAATTTAACCAATATAATCTTGTTTGACAGAGCTAAAGAGATCTGTCAAACAAGATTGAAACAGTTAATTGGATGTAAACAAAACTGAAGTGCTAAGTTTAACTAGAAGGGGTATTAGTACCCTGTGGCTCACCAACGGGTGGCCAATGTAAAGTGTGGCTGTCCAAAACCTGCACACAAAAGTCCAAAATTAAGAGGTAAATAAGCAGGGAGAGGGTTAAATAATACATTACTAGCCGTAGAAAGCATGCTAACATAAAACAGGAACCATGGCAATATGCTGTAACTTAAATCTCCTCTTGGAAGAGAAGAAAGACAAATATGAAAACCTGTACAGAAAAGTCAAAAAAATTATAACATTTGTTTCAAAGGGTTAAAATTGAGAAACATAACCTAAAAATGTTACAGAAACAACCATGGCAATATGCCAGTAAGATAAAACTTCACTTGAAAACAAAACATTACCAAAACCTGTACACAAAAGTCAAAAACCTTTAAACAAAAGTCAAAAACCTGCACACAAAAGTAAAAAAGAGGGATGTTACATCCCAATGCTCACCTACATTCGCGCTTGATAATGTCGTTCCAATGTAACATGCCTAATATTTAGTTAATATAAATCATTAACTAGGCATCAAATGATTAATGTGGTTTATGTGATGGCTATGAAAGTCTATATTTCTGCATTTATTAAATATCAATTCAACATAGAATCACTGGATATAAAAGCATTTTTTTCTTTTAGAAATGTTTATGATTAAGAATATGAATCGTGAGGCCAGATATTAAATCATAAATAAGAATTAGGAAAGGCTTTCATAAATCACTGAAATTGTAATTGAAGTACATTCATTCGTTAAAGAGGAGTTGCGGAAAAACTTTCATTCAAGAAAGTGACTATAAGTCCCAACAAAAATACATCACATCAACAACGAAAATAAGCCTTAATGTTACTAGTAACAAGTATGAGAAAGTATTAAATAAAAAAAAAAAGTTAAAAATTTTTTTTTTTAAACAAAGTGAATATAAGTCCCAAAAATCCCCCTCAAATTCCTCAAATATGCATGTAATAAGGGCGCAACGTTACCGCAATGTAGTTCAGTAACCCATGTGTACAATATCAATTGCCTGGAAAGACACATAGAAACAGAACTCACCTTAACACAAACTTTTAGAACTTAAAATTGAGTAAGTCAGACAAAAACGTGAACATTGTGACTGAAAAAAAGAAAAGAAATCAGTTAAATTTCTGCATACAGTAGGGTTAATACCGCCAGTTGTTATTGAAATAAGAAAATAAACAGTAATGAGAGATGAAGGCACCACAAACTGCACAAAAGCAGACTTTAACGCAAATTCTTACAACACCTAAACGCTAATTCTTACAAGTTTTGGCAGAAAATCAGCCTCAAATTCCTCAAATATGCATTTAATGAGGGTTAAATATTACTGCAATGGAGTTCAGTAACCCAAGCGTAGAATATTAATCGCCTGGAAAGACACATAGAAACACAACTCACCTAAACACAAAGTTTACAAAGTTTTACAACTTAAAATTTACTAAGTCCGAGAAAAACATGAAAATTTTGACTGAAAAAAAAGAAAATTTCCGTTAAATTTCTGCATACAGTAGGGATAATACCTACAGTTGTTATTGAAATATGAAAATCAACAGTAATGAGAAGTTAAAGCAGCACAATCTGCACAAAAGCTGACTTTAACGCAAATTCTTACAACACCTAAACACAAATTCTTACAACAACTTTTGGCAGAAAATTTTAGGTGAAATTTGGAAAAAAGTCATAGTATCAGGGTTAAATACTGTTCTGATAGTCCCCTACAACCTACATATGCAATATCAAAGGCCTGAGCACACTGATCTTTGAGAACTGAACTTAACACCTCACCTTAACACAAACTTTTAGAACTTAAAATTTACTAAGTCCGAGAAAAACATGAAAATTTTGACTGAAAAAAAAGAAAATTTCTGGTAAATTTCTGCATACAGTAGGGTTAATACCTACAGTTGTTATTGAAATATGAAAATCAACAGTAATGAGAAGTTAAAGCACCACAATCTGCACAAAAGATGACTTTAACGCAAATTCTTACAACACCTAAACGCTAATTCTTACAAGTTTTGGCAGAAAATCAGCCTCAAATTCCTCAAATATGCATGTAATGAGGGTTAAATAATACTGCAATGGAGTTCAGTAACCCAAGTGTAGAATATTAATCGCCTGGAAAGACACATAGAAACACAACTCACTTAAACACAAAGTTTACAAAGTTTTACAACTTAAAATTTACTAAGTCCGAGAAAAACATGAAAATTTTGACTGAAAAAAAAGGAAATTTCCGTTAAATCTCTTTATACAGTAGGGTTAATACCTACAGTTGTTATTGAAATATGAAAAACAACAGTAATGAGAAGTTAAAGCAGCATAATCTGCACAAAAGCTGACTTTAACACAAATTCTTACAACACCTAAACGCAAATTCTTACAACAACTTTTGGCAGAAAATTTTAGGTGAAATTTGGAAAAAAGTCGTAGTATCAGGGTTAAATACTGTTCTGATAGTCCCCTACAACCTACATATGCAATATCAAAGGCCTGAGCCCACTGATGTTTGAGAAATTAACCTTAACATTAAATCTTACAATATTGGACACGCCGGACGCCGACGCTGACGCCGACACACGGACGCCGACGCCCGAGGTTATGACAATAGCTCACCACATCTTACAGATGTAGGTGAGCTAAAAATTAAGGTAAATAAGTAGAGAAAGGATTAAATAATATAATACAGGCCCTAAGAAGCATTCTACCATAAAACTGGAACCATGGCAATATGCTGCAAGGTAAATTTCTCCTTGGAAGAAAAGAAAGACAAATATCAAAACCTGCACACAAAAGTCAAAAACCTGCACACAAAAGTCAAAAATTCCAGTAACTAAGCATGGAAAGGGTTGAATAAAATATTACTATCCCTGAAAAGCATGCTGACATAAAAAAAAGCAAAATAAAAAAAAAATCAAAACCTCCACACAAAAGTTCAAAATGTATAAGTCCGGATGCCGACATGAGGGCTATGCCATAGGCTCACACAACTATCGTTCAAAAGTAAAAAATTAAGGTAAATAAGCAGGGAAAGGGTTAAATAATATAATACTGGCCCTAAGAAGCATTCTAACATAAAACTGGAACCATCGCAATACACTGCAAGGTACATTACTCCTTGGAAGAAAAGAAAGACAAATATCAAAACCAGCACACAAAAGTAAAAAACCTGTACACAAAAGTCCAAAATTAAAGTAAATAAGCAGCTAAAGGATTAAATAAAATATTACTATCCCTGAAAAGCATGCTGACATAAAAAAATAATCAAAACCTGCACACAAAAGTTTAAAATGTATGAATCCGGATGCCGATGATGCCGACACAGACATGAGGGCTATGCCATAGGCTCACACAACTATCGTTGGTGAGCCAAAAAGACATTTCCAAGAAAATAGATATGTTTTAATTTTGAACAAAGGACAGCTGTTAGAAGAGATAGTATATCAAAGATACACCTTAACTTGATGTAATTTTAAGTAGTATATGATGACAAGTCACAAATTATTAACCCTCTGCACACTGATGTCAAAATACTGAAATTTCAAGTCGGACATTTTCCCATAATGCAACTAGGAATTTAACCAATTCAGTCCTGTTTGACAGAGCCCAATGAGCTCTGTCAAACAAGACTCAATTGGTTAAATTCCTTGTTGCATAATCAGAGGATTGACAACTAAAAATTTTGATATTTCGACTTCAGAGTGCAGAAGGCTAATTATGCGTGGTAAAAGTGGGCAGAAAAATAACGCAACCAATTCATATATGGAGACAAGAGCGTTTTGTCACTTTTCAAAAATATTATTTGCAGATGAACTATTGAGTCAAATGAGTTAAGGTAATTTGTAATAAACTGGGAAAAAATTCCAATTTACAGTTTTATAAGGCAGCTTGTAAAAGGCATTTTACATTTTGTGAGTCAGTATTTCAATTTTTCTGTATATAAATACCAACTAAAAACTGTTTTAACACACTAAAACATATGTCTCCCCTTCCTTTCTATTTAATGCACTGCAATTTATATATACATGAATAATATTGACTATCATACCAAATATCTAAGGTCTAGCTCAAAAGACAAAAAAGTTCTGGTCCAGACGAAGTTTTCCTTAAAAAAGCACATAAATCTGACCTTCAGGTCAAAGGTCAAGGTCACATGAAGGTCAATATGGTACGCGACACACCGGCTCATGGTGATACATCCACATGACAAATATCTAAGGTCTAGGTCAAAAGACAAAAAAGTTATGACACTGACAAAGTTTCCCTTAAAAAGCACATAAATCTGACCTTCGGGTCAAGGTCACATGAAGGTCACTATGGTACGCGACACACCGACTCATGGTGATACATCCACATGCCAAATATCTAAGGTCTAGGTCAAAAGACAAAAAAGTTATGCCCCGGACAATGTTTGTATGAGAAGAAGAAGGAGGAGGAGAAGAAGAATATGCACTAAAACAATGTCTCCCTTCTGGGAAGGGGAGACATAATAAATATAAATGTTTTGCATATTGTTCTAGTTGTTTCCCAAAATAAAAGTAATCAAAATCTGAATTACTGTTAGAAAGTTCTTGCATGAAATGTGAAATCGTTATCTTTAGAACAAAATGGTGGCCATTTTTGATGGGTGTGGCCTAAATTGTAATATTCTCTTCCTTTTGTCAATAATAGTCCAGGCACATTAGACATAAAAATGAGAAAGTAAGGAAAAAAATCGGAGAAAGCTGATTTTTTTATATGTTTCCGGGACACACATTGCGGATAAAGTGTGAAAAGAGCTTTTTTAGTTATAGCGTTTTTTTGATGAAAAAAAAAATTTAAAAAAAAATTCGACCCAGCTCCATATTTCTCATTCTTATTCGCCTTAGTAGGGTGAGAATCATAAATATCGTGCTGAATTATATTGAGAATACATATCCCCAACAGAAAATGCCAACTTTGTACCAATCCTCACACTCAATGGTGAAATATTCACGAAAATGTACAAAATTACGAAAAAAAATTTATTGTTTTCATACACACAACGGTACACAACGTCCATTAAATCAAATCTACGACTACTTTGGGAGTTAAATTATATATCAAAAATTGCAGAAAAGCAGTGGCTTTATAATGATATATAACAATAGTCATTTATTCCATAATGAACTGGTGAAACGTGTGAAATATTAACCATACCCCCTAAACTCAAATTCAAACGGCATCGACTTTTTGCACAAACTGAATGTGAGAAACAGGGACTGAACGTTTGTCCAGTGACGTTTGACCAACCACTTTATATCAAAGCAGTGGAGATTGTGTCTTCGTCAGATAAGTTGACAAAAGTTTTCGTTAGACTCGGCGGCTTCCATATGATTATGTCATATTTAGGGGCAATTGGTTCGATCATGGCTGGTAGCGGCTTGGATGAACTTTGGGGGACTGTTTATGCTGGTGGGTCAATCCATCATTTGATCAGTGGTCATGCATATTCAAGAGCAGTTCGTGCCCATTTGCTAACACAAATTGCCATTACAAAACTTGTGTTTGAAGAAAGCCGAACACTAGATAACATAGACTGCACAGAAGTCAATGAAATATTCTGTGGACTTGCCAGAGGTGACTGTACAACAGCTGACGCTGTCAATCAAGAAAGTGTCAACCATCTACTGTCAAAATTACACGAACTGCTCCAGAATGCATCCGTAGGACGCACAGGAAAGCTTTGGGTACAATACTACGAGCAAATAGGTCTTCTCCAGTTGTTCTTGAGAGCAGAGCGCACAGGCGACTGGGAACTCCACACATATTGTGTTCGCAATATGATTCCAGTATTTCACGCAGGTGGTCATTTTGCATACGCAAAAAGTTCTCATCTCTATTTGCAGCAGATGAATGAGCTAACAGAAATAATGCAACAGGATGATTTGAAGTTGTTCACTGAGAAAGGTTACTTTACCATAAGGCGCTCAGATAAATTCTGGGACGGGATATATTCTGATCAGACCATAGAGCAGTGTTTAATAAGAATGTTCAAGCTCCCTGGTGGTCTCACACATGGCAGGGGAATAACCGATAGCACTGTTGAGAAATGGGTACATGGACTACCTCTTTGCCTTCCGATATGTAATGCTGTCGAAAATTTTGTTCATGTTCACACTGGTCATGGCGAACAACATCGGGATCTCCGTCAAAGTTCACCATTGACTGATGCCAATGATATCACCAAATTATTGAACTGGCTCAGAGTGCATTCCCCCTTTCAGAATAGAGATCCACTACAATTAGTCTCTCCGGGCTTGTGGCCGACGAAACTGTGAACTGTGACCAAGTTCGCAAAATTGGTGAATGTTGCGTATCGAATGTTGTAAGCAAAACGTTCAACAGCATCAAACTACGACGTGTTGACACTGTGAAGTCTTTCGCATCGATGGCAAATAGCATCAAAGTCCGTGGAAGTAAGGTAGTGAATGACCCCACAATTCTGTTCAACCGCATCACGTGTTATTCAGTCACCAGCAGAGATGGAAGAGTATCTCAAATATGAACTCGCCCCGAAACCACCAGCATTGTTTGATTCTGCTTGAATGAGGAAGACACAGAAAAGCACGCTCGGTAAGATCCTCAAAACATACGGTTCCGAGCAAACTAAAATCCCAGAACATTCTCTGTTTGTTGTAGATGGTGGATTTTTATTGAGGGCAGTTGTATGGCCTAAACAGTCGTCATATAAGGACATATGTACATCATATTCCAATTATCTAGTGAGACATTTTGGGGCGAACGTCGTGGTTGTTTTTGATGGTTATGCTTGTACAATGTCGACAAAGGGCATGGAACAAGCCCGTAGATCTAAAGACAGGTATTCCATTGATATCAATATCTCACCCGAGTTGCCAGCCACCACACCCCAATCCGATTTCCTTGCAAATGCCAAGAACAAAACCCAACTGATCGATCTTCTAATGCAGGAGCTATCTGCTATCAATATTCAGTCCAAGCAGGCCGAGGCTGATGCTGATGTACTGATAGCCGAAACTGCACTTGACATCGCTCAAGATGACAACAATGTTGTCGTTGTGGGAACAGACACAGACTTGTTAGTCATTCTTACCTCTCGAGTTCAACCGGGATGTAATATTCACATGATGTATTCCATTACCCCAAACTTACTAGTTTCAGTTAGTGAAATAGCAACCAAAATGGGTGACCATAGAAGCAACCTCCTTGTAGCACATTCTATAAGTGGTTGTGACACTACTTCTGCACTCTTTCGAGTTGGTAAGAAGAAAGTATTCAGTACAATTGTCTCCGATGTTACTTGCGACTTACAACAGTATGTCAACACAATTTTGGCGGATGACAGTACACCAAGTGCAGTAGCCGCTGCCGGGGAACAACTTCTCCTGATCTTATACGGGAGTAAAACTGTTTCCTCTCTCGACCAATATAGATATGTCACTTACAAGCGTTATGTAGCAAAATCTAAACTGAATAAACCCATCGACCTAGCCTCACTCCCACCAAGCAGCGATGCTGCACAACAACATGTCTACAGATGTTATCTCCAGATCCAACAATGGCTGGGCACTTCGCTTCCTCCGACGGATTGGGGGTGGTCGCTAGACAATGGACTTCTTGTACCGACTGCAGCCACAAAGCCATGTGCCTCCGATAACCTACTGAATCTGATCAGTTGTGGTTGCAAGAGTGCTTGTACAAAAAGGTGTGGGTGTAAGAAGGCAGGACTCTCTTGCTCAGGTTTGTGTAATTGCAGTTCGGATTCTTGTAACAACCACAGAAACACTGTCCTGTCGGAAATTTCTGAGTTCGATGAATAATATGTATATAGGTCATGTCATTTCTATATATAGCGTTGATAATAGTCAATGTAACTTAATCCATGTTGATTGATTTGTACATTCTGTAAATATTATTTATTGATTTTTGTACATTCTGTAAATATTATTTATTGATCTAATGCTGCCAGACACAGACGTGTCTGTTCGGTCCCAAGCCTGAAAATAGTTGAGTTCTCATGCTGACGAATTTTATGCCAAAAGGGGAACTCGGCCAGAAGCAGAGGGGGTCATCCATAATGTCTATTTTGTAAGCAATGATAAAAGTCTTCAAATGGTGGTGGATTTTTTATCGTCTGTCCAACTAACATCCCGTTCTGTACTACGACCCTTTGGGCAAATCCATTAGGAAAATCGTCATTTTTTGCATAAATCTGATACTTTTTTGTGAATTTTCAATAATTTTTCGCAGAAATTATCACAGAATTCACATCTCTAGGTAAATGTATATTAGACATTATGTAGCTCGAAATACGCGTAAACAAAAAATACAGTTGGATCAATTCAAGGTTACAAAGTTCGTGCGATTTTTTTTAATTTTTTTCTAACGCGTTTTCGAAAAAAGGCTGTAGAAAAAAAAGCTCAACTGGGATTTTAGGGGACTTTTGTCTAATCGTTCAGTGACATGTACTCGATATTCCCTGAAAAAATCAGCTTTCTCCGATTTTTTTCCCCAGTGAAACCTAATGTTCTTGGGCTATAAACACAACTAATTAAGCTTCACTGGAATTGGACACGAATTAATTGATTTTTTAGTCATCTAGTTGTTTCTATGTCTACAGATGGACAGTTTTAAAAACAATAATGGTTGGCTAATTTGCATAATTTATGCATAAGCAAAAAATCTGGGAAACTGTGATATGTAAATGTGCTAGTTGTTTTCCACACCAAAAAATAATAAAAATTTGAATCACCATTTAAAAGTTCTTACTAAACTGGTTGAGGGCTAGATTATTTTTGGTGGTCTGAATTAGTTATTAAATATTCGTTTTTTACAAATTATTGCAGAGTGCCCATAGGCACTCTCCAACAATTTGTAATAGAACAAATTTATGTAAACAAAATATTATTTGTGTTTGACTGAATTTGAAACATGAGCAAGGAAAATGTTAGCTTTTGCTCTGGTACTTTCACATTTTGAAAAGACCTGATAGTGGCTTCTAGCACTCAACCAGTTAAAAAGTGTAATTGCTATTTTTTAACAAAATGGTCAACAATAGCCATTTTTTAATGACTGTCAGACTACAAAATGCGAGATCCTTTTCCTCTTAACAGTAAACACCATTGTATCAAGTTTCATAACAACTGGCTCTGAATTAATTGAGTTTTGATGATTTGGGTTTTTTTTGTTTACAGACGGACAGTTTTAAATACAAAGATGGCTGGCTAATTTACATTAATCAAGCAGGAAAGAAAACTCTGTATACTATGTTATGTAAATTGTGTTAGTTTTTTTCCATCCGAAAAGTAAACAAAATCTAAATCACCATGAGAAAGCTCTAGCTAAAAAAGTGAAATTGCTATTTTAAAAAAAAACAAGTATGTCCCAACTTCCCCTTTGAGGAGCGGGGCTATAAATATCTATGATCTAGCTCAACATCCACATGTCAAAAAAAAAAACAAATTCTGGTCTGGACAATTACTCCCTATTTAAAATACTTAAATATGACCTCGAGGTCAAAGGCACATGAAGGTCATGATGACATGTAGTCTCATTGTGATACATCCACATGTCAATCATCTAAGTCCTAGGTCAAAAAACAAAAAAGTTCTGATCTGGACAATTATTCCCTATTTGAAGTACATAAATTTGACCTTGAGGTCAGAGGTCAAGGTCACATGCAGTTCATCAAGGTAGCGGACATGCAGTTTCATGGTGACACATCCACATGTCCAAAAAAAAAAAAAATCTGGTCTGGACAATTACTCCCTATTTAAAGTACACAAATTTGACCTTGAGGTCAAGGTCACATGAAGGTCATGATTACATGTGACATGAGGTCTAATTGCGATACATCCACATGTCAAATAACTAAGTCCTAGGTCAAAAAACAAAAAGTTCTGGTCTGGAAAATTATTCCCTATTTGAAGTACATAAATTTGACCTTAAGGTCAGAGGTCAAGGTCAAATGAAGGTCATCGAGGTAGACGACATGCGGTCTCATGGTGACACATCCACATGTCAAATAACCAAGTCCTACGTCAAAAAACAAAAAAATTCTGGTCTGGACAATTACTCCCTATTTGAAGTACATAAATTTGACCTTGAGGTCAAGGTGACATGAAGGTCACAATGGTATGCGACACACCAGCTCATGGTGATACATCCACTTGCCAAATATGTAAGGCCTGGCTCAAAAGACAAACAAGTTTTGGTCCGGACAAAGTTTCCTTGAAAAAAGCACAAATCTGACCTTCAGATCAAAGGTCAAGGTCACATAAAGGTCACAATGGTACGCTACACACCGGCTCATAGTGATACATTCACATGCCAAATATCTAAAGCTTGACTCGAAATACAAAAAAGTTCTGGTCCAGACAGTTTTCCTTAAAAAAGCACATAAATCTGACCTTCAGGTCAAAGGTCAAGGCCACATGAAGGTCACTATGGTACACTGCACACCGGTTCATGGTGATACATCCACATTCCAAGTATCTAAGGTGTAGGTCAAAAGACAAAAAAGTTATGGCCCGGACAAAGTTTGTGTGATGTTTCCCTTAAAAAAAACACATAAATCTGACCTTCAGGTCAAAGGTCAAGGTCACATGAAGGTCACTATGGTACACTGCACACCGGCTCATGGTGATACATCCACATGCCAAGTACCTAAGGTGTAGGTCAAAAGACAAAAAAGTTATGGCCCGGACAAAGTTTGTATGAGAAGGAGGAGAAGAAGAAGAAGAATATGCACTAAAACAATATGTCTCCCTTCTGGGAAGGGAAGACATAAATAATAAATATGAATTATTTGAAGAGATGTGCATCCTTGTTATGTTTAAAACCTAGGTCAGAAATGATGAATGATCATTTAACTGGATGAGTGCCATGTTTGAGCTTTATTCTGAAGTAAGGTAACCCAAGTTAAAAGCTTTCTATTCAATGGATGTGCTTCGTATTATTCAGGGTTCCCACACCCATCAAGAAAAAAATTCCATACTTTTTCCAGACCCTCCACTATTTTGTCCATACCCTTTGTAGCCATCGAAGCATTTTTTTTTTAGTCTCTAGGGTGACCAGATAAATCAAAAATACATCTTACAAAACACTTACATGTACATGCAATGTGTTTGAATTTAAGCTTACTGCCCATGCCAGTTCTCTTGAGTATTTTTACCACCAATTACCACAACTGATGAACCAAAACTATTAAAATTCTTCAGTAACAAGTCAATCAACAACAGTTGGCCGTGCTTTGTTTTTTTTGTTTTTTTATCCAAAATAGTATGTTTTTTGGAGGCCTCATGTCTTGTTGATGCCACTTCCCCTGTATTTGAGATGTCAAAACACTTGTCACAGACGAGCCATTTTGCCTCTGACTTTGTTTTGAATTTTGTGTTTCTACTTATCCAGTGTGTGTATTTGGGATTTTCCAACCACGTTTCTGAAAACAATCATTTCCTCATTTCCTTTCACTTTAATTTGTTGATGGTATTACACAATGCCTCAACTTAGCAGATCAAGCTTTCAAGTTTGTGTGTTGTTTTTCTTGACGTTCACAACATACCGTATTTACTCTATGTATTGGGACACTCTATGATTTGGGACACACATTTTTTCCAGAAAACTATATTTTTTTTATGCTCTAAAGTTTGGGACATTCAGGAGATTTGTTTCCAGTTGACCCCTCGCTAGTAGCAGACGACACTCATAAAAAAATTCTTGAGTAACTAAAAATTTTCATTTTTTGCTTCTAAAACATAGCTTATGATCCCTCATTGGAACGCGCGCAATGCGCTCTTTCCAATGAGGGATCATAAGCTATGTTTTGGAAGCAAAAAATGAAAATATAAAAAAAATTGGATGGCGATTTTTGTATATAGTGATGGAAAATGAATCACACACAACTTTATTCAGCATCAAATCAAGACCAGGCTGTGTTCTTTTCCCATTTTCTAAGAATTGGGACACCTGTGAAAATAATTATTTTTAGCTGTCCCAATACATAGAGTAAATACGGTAAACACATTATCAATGGGAGCAGCCATTTTGATAACAGAAATATAAGGATCAAATAATGGGCGTTAATGCTCGTGTCAGATTGGTTATTTCCGTGTTGAGTTACAATGGCCTAAATTTTACGAGTTTCGAAATCTGATTCAAAACAAAATAAAATCTAAAATAAAAAGAAATTTAGTAAGAAATTTGAATTTCATGAACTGCAAAAGTGATTCTGAATGTACTTAATTAAATTTCCATACTTTTTCCATACCATTTACATGAAAACGTCATTTTCCATACCTTTTCCAGGCCTGGAAAATGTTTTTAAAAATTCCATACTTTTTCCAGACTTCCAGACTCGAGTATGAACCCTGTATCTTTGACTTGACCTTATTTACCATGTGTGGATTTGCCTGTTTATAATTTATGGGAGAGTGCCTGGAACAAGGCAAACCCATGTGGACAAATTTTGACGACAGTGAATAATTTAGCACTCTATCAGTTGAGGGAGGTCTCTTCTTTTTTTACGAAAAATGTGTCTTTCTGTTAATGCAAATAAGAGGGTGAATAATTAAACTATTGGATGCAAAATGTTGATTATGCCAACATGGAAAAAACATGTTTGATGTACAGTACACTACCGTCAACGTGGACTGGACGTAATCCACGCATGGGCAATGATGTCCAGGCATGCGTTTACCGGGTAATAAAAATCATCAGCAGCAAAATTTTAATTAATGAAACACCAAGTTGTACCCAGGGCTTCATTAATTAACATTTTTTATGATTAATCCTATAATCAGTGTTTGCAATCTAATGTTGCATCCGTGGAAATACTGCCCACCCCGTGGAAAGTGACCAGTCCACTGCAGCCGTGCTGTAATCAAGGAGTCAGTCAACATGCATTTTTGTTCACAAACCTTAACACTTTACCTAACGAATCGGCCGCATCCGCCCACGTAATTTACAAATGAAGTAGTTAAAAAAAATATATATTTCAAAAAATTTCAATGGAACCATGTCATGCGACTCCCTCATTGGAACGAGCTCGATGAGCTTGTTCCAATGAGGGGTCCCATGATATGGTTCTGTTTAAATTTGTTTTAAAATGTGAAAAAACAAATATTAAAATAATAAATTTTGTTATCGTTTGTGTTGGGTAAAGGTTTAATTTGGAAGGCAAATATTACGAATTGAGAGGGCTGTAAAAACTGCCAAAGAAAAACATTCGCCAAAGCAAATGTTCCTACCTGACAGGACTGCACTGCTTGACCTGAAAGTGACCAGTAATTTTTCCTTCTCAAAAACTCAGCTATTGCATATTAGAATGAAATTTTTTTTTTTCAACCTTCTTTTCATTAGTGTAGAAAGTAATTCTTGGTAGCATTCATAATAATCTTGCCTGGTATGTCTGGGAGCTGGTGGGACCAAGGGCTTAGTAATGCCCCACATTTCTGGAAAAGTCCCAATGTGAAGGAATTTTTCCAGAAATGTGGGTTTTTACTTAGCCCTATATCCTCCTTTCTTTTCTGGTAAAGCCCCCACATTTATGGAAAAGCGACAATGCCCTTGTTTTGAAATCAGTTCATGGTGCTATTTTACACCCTGGAGTGTCAGGTGTCAGTTTCCACCCTTGGTATCTTTGAATAAGATTTCATCAGCAGAAATAAAATACACACAGAAATGTTGTTGTCATTTAGGTATGAGCTATGATACTGAAAAGAAAGGTTTATTACTTCCATCTTCTACACTAATAAAAGAATTGAAATACTGACCTGTCCTTTGGAAGGCTCCCACTGAAGACGACAAAGTGTTTTTGAAAGACTGAAAGATAAAAAAAAAGCACATTTCAAATTCATAAAAGTCAGGGAAAAATATTTTGAAAGGGACAACAAGCCACGAATTTGAAAAACTATTGGCTCTTAGATTTTACTTGTGTGTGAATGAGCATGTAAAAACAAGAGGCCCCACGGGGCCTGAAGTGCTCACCTTGAACAGAACACGGTACAAACAGAGCCCAAGAATGAGTCTACATTAAGCAATCCATCTCCATAGGATACATTGTTAATCCTTGACACCATCAGGAGTGACAAAAATAGTCCGAGCATCATGCATTTTCTTCAGTTGATCAAAATGTAAAATGTGGAGCTCCCCTATGAAGCCCCTTGATACAACCTATGTGAATTAATTTAGTTACACACCTCGAGAGGGTACTGAATACAAAATTTCTAATTCTTCAGCTACATGGCCAATTCCGGCTCCCATAGGGAGCCCAAATATTAACCCAGGCTCTCGATTTCAACAAAGTTGAATCTGACCTCCCTAGAGATGTTGTATACCAAATATGAAAGCATTCTGACTAGTGGATCTGAAGAAGAAAAATTTTAAATAAATTTCTTCATATTGCACTAAGTTAAAACTTGGGCTACCATAGCGAACCCAAATATTAACCTACGGACACGATTTGAACAAAATTGAATCTGACCCCCCTGGAGATGTTGTATACCAAATATTAAAACATTCGGACTAGTGGATCTGAAGAAGACTTTTAAAAACATTTCCTCATACTGCACTAAGTTAAAATTTGGGCTGCCATAGGGAGCCCAAATAATAACCCAGGGAACCAATTTGAACAAACTTGAATCTGACTCCCTTAGAGATGATGTAAACCAAATATGAAAGTATTCGGACAGGCGAATCTGAAGAAGAAGATTTTTGAAGAAATTCTCTCATATTGTACAAAGTTAAAATTCAGGTTCCCATATGGAGCTCAACTATTAACCCAGGCACTCGATTTGAACAAAGTTGAATCTGACCCTCCTAGAGAAGTTGTATATCAAATATGAAAGTATTCCGACTGGTGGATCTGAAGAAGATTTTTAAAGAAATTTCCTCAAATTGCACTAAGTTAAAATTTGGGCTACCATAGCAAACCCAAATATATACCTAGGGACCTGAATTGAACAAACTTGAATCTGAATCCCTAGAGATGTTGTATACCAAATATGAAAGCATTCTCACTGGTGGATCAGAAGAAGATTTTTAAAAATGATCCCCCATATTGAATAAAGTTAAAATTTGGGCTTCCATAGGAAACCCAAATATTAACCTAGGGACTTGGTTGGAACAATCTTGAATCTGACCCTCATAACAATGATGTATACCAAACATTAAAAGATTCTGACTGGGGGTTCTGAAGAAGATTTTTAAAAAATATTCCCCATATTGCCCCAAGTTAAAAATTTGGGCTCCTGAACTGAGCACAAATATGAACCAATGGGCTTTATTTTAACAAACTTGCATCTGACCCCCCTATGAATGTTGTATACCAAAAATCAAACGATTCTGACCATTGGTTCTGGAGAAAAGATTTTTTAAGATTTTTGCAAAAACGCTGCCTCAGCATTTTTTCGATGCCCTCTACAGAACACCCTAACATAACCGATGGCAATTTTTTTTTACCATTCAATTCTACTGGTCCTAAGAATGCTTCAAACCAAATAACTGCTCTCTCTTCTGTGAGGTTTGGGAAATATGGGTATTTGAAAATATTTTCATTTTTACTTTCTGGGGTTCCCATGGGGATGCGGGAATTTTTTTAGCACGAGTGAAGTACTTATGACCCAATAATACCACATACCAAATTTGGTTCAAATCGGACCATCAGTTCAGAAAATATAAATTTTGGGCAGGGCCAAACATCTTACCCCTCCTCCCATTACAAAGCGAAAATATTGCTTCACGAACATCATTTGAACAAACTTGATTCTACACCTCAAAAGGAAGCTCCATAACAGATATCAAGTCATTGTACCCACTGGTTCATGAGAAGAAGATCTGCCTGAAATAATGCCTTTTCTTTATTATGAGTCATGTCCTTTATAGGGCCAGGAGAATACATCATTCCTAGGGATTAACCGATAAGGATTTGCAACCATCATCTGCTTGCTGATTAGTTGAGTGCACAATCGGCTGATTGTGAGTGCTGATGTCAGAAGTCACAAACAAAAGGAGTAGTATGTTCAACCAATAGAATAGGGTTAATTTTACAGTACAGTCAGACTGATATGTTTTTTGACTGCAAGAGCAAGTCACTGTATATATCAAAATAAAATATGACGTCAGCAGCAACATGTTAACAGTGCAGCATCTTTGATCAATGCGAAAATAGGTGATTTATGCTCATACTATTTTAAGTTCCACCTCCATGTAAATTTAGTTTCAAGATGAAATTGAGAAAATATATCAAAGGGCAATTAAATAACATATTTATTTACTTGATTTAATTACTGATTTATGTTCTAATTCAAATTTTCAATTCAAAACCCACATGGCTGTACAGGTCAAAACAAAAGTAGGTCCTATTTTGTACACAGGAATTCATATATTGCTTTCGTTGTGAGGCAGAAATCAACAACTGAAAATGATAAATTTAAAGTAATTTGTATATTTTTTATACTTACCAATGGCCCAGACTTAGCTGGTGCAACCTCAATATTATTAAGGGTCAAACACAAATTTTGAACCTCTCAATCCCCAAAATTTGCATACAATACCAAAAATTAAAAGTCCTATCTGGCTCTCCATACTTTTAGTACTTGTGCATGCGCAGTACCCAGGAAGAGACCGGAATTGGAGCAAAGCATCATTCTTCCTCGTTGTACCTATAAAGTTATAACTCAGCAGGGGAGGTATGAGTGCCCACTCATGGGAGGGCCATCCCTGTCTGGGCCATTGGTAAGTAAAGAATATACAAATTACTTTAAATTTATCATATTTTTATACTAAAACCAATGGCCCAGACTTAGCTGAATCGTAAAAAGTGGAGGGCCTAGGACTTAAAGGAATAGCAGACCAAAATTCAGCTCCTCAGCCTGCATTAGAACTCCCAAGGTGAAAAGGAGATTAAACTTTTAAGGAATTACATATATGTCTCTCTATACAACAATCGAGAAGACATACCACCGAAATAAGGAGCAATATCCAAGTAATTCCCTTATTACTTAGCATAAATGATTATGCTAATTGGGTGTAACGAGCCCCCAATTTTAAGGCTAGTCCGGAATAAGACACTTAAAATTAGGAAGAGCGTGTCCGAGAGTGAGAGGCGAACACCCACAAACACACGCCGTATATAATGTTACAAACTGTATATGAGATCAGAATAATCTACAGACGGTAACAGCTTCACTCATAGTTACACACTTAGCCTAAAAGGCACCCGGTTAATAATTATTATTAATTATTGGTGCTTAATGCCACATCAGCAGCCAAGGCTATTTTGTGGCGATCCCGGTTATTAAAATCCAGAATACGTAGATAGGTTAAAAACCGGTGATATAAATATGTACAACCTTAAACTTGTCCAATTGAATCCCAATGGAAAGTTATCTGATAGAACTTATACGTTTCTGAGCCAACCAACAGGCGACCACCTTCAAGTATACAATTAATTCCAATAATGAACTTCCAAATTGTAACTGTTCAATTCTACGAGAACAGGAATATCCCTTGTGTACCGCTTCCGGTTGAAGACTGGATTCAGATCCTGGAACAGGATACAAATAAAACAATTCATCACGGACCATCCCCAAATAATTTATAGTTCCCTAGGTCTGTTAAAACCAATAACTGTTCGGAGAAAGAATATACCACGCCGAATAATGAAGCGAAAAATAGAGAACGTATGCATAGACAGCCTTTAGGAAACTCCATAACTGATCCAACTAGCCCCAAAATTCTCATAAGCTCTATACTAAAGCAGAGCAAGAATTTAAAAGAATCTATTTAATAATACATATGCCTAATAATAATACATATTATGCACACAATCAACAGAATCCTGCATGTACCCTCGTCTGAATGCAGCCTGTATCAACAGAGTGACCGAGCGATACAAAATCTAACCAGGAAACTGAAGGTATAACAATGACGTTAATGCGATAAGCGTGAGGAATAGACTCATACGTCGTAACAAAAGCAGACAACTCTGAGCGAAACTTCTCAGAGTGGACTAATTGCCACATTTGGAGAATGTCGGCCAGATAACCGACATGCCTACCACACAGGTACAAGAAGGCAAGCAATATCAACCGAATGTATTCATGAAAGAATTCGGAATCCAAAAACAGTTACTGTTCAGAATCATATGCTTGTATAAAACTTATGAATGACCAACCACCGAAAGCAAACCAACTAAAGAGTGGATGCACCCATGATGTCACAGTTAGACCACAATTCACCCACCAATCGAAGAGCAATGAAAGACATGCATATAATTGAATGCATATGAGGCTTACAGGAAGAGAACTACATCCTTCTCTGTAATCACCTCTTAACATATTGGCACGGGGGAGGGGGGAAGGGATAGAGAGAGGGGGGCACTGGGGGTTCGACGAATAAATCATATTGAACCCCCCTCACCCGCACAGCTTGAATCGCAAGATAAGTAAGGCCGGTGCAGTAATAATAAAGCTTGGAACAATTACAAATTCCTTTTTCACTATAAGAAAAGGAAACTTCACGCTACATTCCCAAAGCTCTACTGCTGCTGCTGCTATTCTCAATAAAGAGTAATACAGCTAAAAAGCTTATAGTTAGTCAAAGCAAGCATAATCACACTAACCCAGTGCGACTCGTAACGCTTTAGTGTTAGTTATCTAGAACTGTATAGAAACCGTAGGGCCCCCTCACGTCTGACTGACTCCATAATGCCATTAAGGAAGGAGGGGGACGTGATGAACATGGCACCATTGCAAGGAATATACTCGCTGAAACAGCGTCAACATATCCCTTGAAATCAAGACAGTACACCATGGCGCCAAATAATACACCATATAGACATAATATCCAATCCATCGAGTCGAAATATAATCCACAACAATAGATTGGATAAAAATGAAGCAGGAGACGAAAAACTATGTTCCGGCACCCGATCATAAAAACCAAGATGAACTCCTTGCACCTCATTCCGATTATAGCAGGAAAGATATTCCTGAAAAGGAGTTAACTATAGGCATTCGAAAGAACTCAGACAACTAACACAAAAACAATACCGTTAAAGAGAGTACAAACTCTTCTCTTGTAATGGAACTTTGTCCATAGGACAGTGGTATCAGCCTGGCTGAAGAAGCTAAAGGTCTTCCTATTCGTGAAGACAATTAAATGGCTGTTAACTGCTGCCCAAGAAGCTCACTAAAGGAGACTTACAATGCTAGCCGCTAATGATAGGGATAAAACACCGCTCATACTTCTAGCTGGGCTACTATTGTGTCAACAGTAAGACTAAAGTCTGTGACACTAAAGAAAACAACACCAAGAAGGAAAAAATGAACTCTTTCCTTAGCAGTTCTATTCCCCAAAAGACAGCGGTCTCAGCCTAGCTAACGAAACTTAAAAAACTTCATCTCCGTGAAGACAGATATCTCGGTATAATTTTTGCGACTTTAGAAAGCTCACTAGACAGAGACTTACAACGTTAGTTGCTCAAGTTAAGGGAAAAAGGGCCGCACTTGATTCTTATACGGCGTCAACAAAAGGACTAAAAGCCCCAGATGCCTAAGAAAACAACACTGAGAAGGAAATGACATACTCTTTCCTTTTAACGGCCCTAATTCCAAAGAGACAGCAGTCTCAGATTAGCTAGCACAGGTAACAAGTCTTCATCCCGTGAAGACAGATATCTCGGTGAAACTTGCAACTTTAAAAGCTCACTAAATGGAGTTAAGGAATAAAGGACCGCTCTACTAACAGCCGGAATTCCAAAGAGACAGTAGTCTCAGTTTAGCTAACGCATATTATTAGTTTTCATCTCCATGAAGACAAATGTCTGTGTCACCTGCAGCCTTGGAATGCTCACTAAACGGAGACTTACGACGTTAGCCGCAATGTATAATAAAAAACTGCTGTAAAATATATAAGGCCACTATGACATTAGCCACTAATGATATATAAACACAGACCGCTCTTAATTCACATAAGCTAAACTAAGGCGACAACAATAGGACTAATTGCCTGTGATGCCAAGGAATACCACACTGAGAAGGAAAACATAATCTTTCCTTTTAACGGCCTTATTCCAAAAAGTTAGCGGTTTCGGCACAGCCAACACAGCCAAGAAGTCATATATCGGTGAAGACAGGTATCTGTGTGTAACCCAGCGGTCCTAGACAGCTCACTAAATGGAGACTTACGACATTAGCCACTAATGTATAAGAAAAGACCGCGCTAACATTACATAAGGCTGCTATGGCGCACACAATAGCACTAAATGCCTCTGATGCCTAGGAATACAACACCGAGAAGGAAAAGACGTACTTATTCCTTCTAACGGCTCAATTCCACACAAGACAGCTGTCTCAGCCTAACTATGAGCTATCAATCTTCTATTCGTAAGGAATAGATCATTGCCTTTCTTATACTATTGCTAAGCCAAGGGAGGCATCATTAATCAGACCAAAGGCCTTCAATACCTGATCAGAAAGACCTGGAAAGGAAAGATTTTCATCTTTCCTTCACCCAGTACCTTAAGCTGTTTTTTGCCCAGCAAACGTCGACTTTTGTTCAGATGGAACAAGATTCGAAGAACTTATGAATAAAAATTCATAGTCTTAATGTGCCGTTTGGTGAGGGATGGAGAATCAACATCCATAGCCCTCTCACCATTTGAATGTTCCATCTGAAAAACATGGTCAACATCATCCGATTGTACAGATGACTGGACCAACCCAGCACCGTCCGACAGCTCACTACTGGACACTGTTGACGGCAGAACATGTGACTACTGGAATGCTGTGATACGCTGCACAATCTGCGGCAGCAGATCCGTGAACGAGGCTTGCAGAGCAGCGATTATCTGCTTCTTCACCATATGCTGCTCTCAGGACGGAGATCTGACCCCCAGATCTTTCGACACAAGTCCCGTATAAAAATGTCTCAAACGACTAGCTACAGGTTAATCCAACTTTGGTGGTGAAGACTGGGAACATCTCCGTGGAACAGCATGAACATGCAAAGTCAGACAGCTAGTCTGCGGTCTAACGTGCTTCATCAATGAAACAGAGGAAGAAGCCACAGCTGAAACCAGCCCTGGCTACAGTGTGGAAGGAGCGTCCCAGACTGCAAGCGTGAACAGGCGTCCCAACTCACTAAAGTTTCTCGAAGCAGAAACAGTCGGCCCCGACTGCTGACGGAGAGGGTTCTCCAGCTCGCAGTCTGGCTCCAGACCTCGCCGAGCGTTCCGTTTAGAAACTTGTAGGCTTCTACCCCTTAGCGTGCTTTTTCATGGAAGTAGAGGAAGCCATAACAGCCGACCCCAGCTGAAGTGTGGAAGGAGCATCCCGACTAGTACATTTCGCACGGGTGCTCTGACTCATTGAAGTTTCTCATGACAGAAAAACAGTCAACCCCGACTGCTGACGGGATGGAGAATGCTCTCCAACTTGTGATCTGCCCCCAGATCTCACTGAGTATCCCGTTGAGAAACTTGTAGGCTTACCCCATTTGCGTGCACTTCTGCACACTGCAAGAAAAAGATATAACCACAACCAACCCCGGCTGCAGTGTGGAACATCCCGACGCGTGTTCCGACTCATTATAGTTTCTCGCAACGGACAGCCGATCCCGACTGCTAACAGGACGGAGAGGGTTCTTTTAATGGTATCTGTCAGTAAAAGCATACAAATATGGATATCACTGGTCCAAGCCCCCCGCCCCCAGGGACAATGCCCCCCCCCCCCCCCCCCCCCCCCCCCCCCGACACACACACACACAAATGTGAGTGGATGTCTATCTAGCCTTTGCCTGTACCAACCCCCCTCCCCCTCAGTCCGGCCATTTTTCCTTGCTCATTCAAGCCCATCCTGGTGCTTCAATACATGGAGGCTGAAACATCTTAGGCCGAAACGTCCCAGTACCAAAACGTTCAAGAACCAACACAAGCATTCCTTCTTCACTCATGCCATTTATTCATGTAAATTCTTTTTTTTTTGCCCCCCACCTGAATTTGTTTTCTTCTCAATTTCTTTTGTCATATTATTTGCTAAGATGGTGAGAAAACCTTTCGTTGACATCAAAAAAAAAAATTCATTTTTTTTACTTTTTTTACATTTTGCTTATATGGCGTAAAACTCTCTACTTGATGATATTTGTTTTCTCATTCTGATGTTGAACGGCCAACATCAGGTGGGGGCAATTTTTCCATGTCATATCATTGCTAATATGGCAAGAAAATCCCTCTTTAACCCAAATTTTCCAATTAATTTGACAATGGTCAACGTCAGGTTGGGGGGGGGGGGGGGGGCGAATATCCCCCTGGCTACAAGTTCGACAAAGTAACAACAAAGTGACCCCAACAAACTACGTACTAAATTTAATTTACGTTCGATTAATCTTGTCTTGTCAACAGGGTTTCAGGAATTCAAGCCATGAGGTATTTATTTCTGAGCAGTCATGACTATGCTTGAGGAGCAGGGTTCTTGGAGACAAAGATTTCCCTGAGGAACACACTTTTTTGTATATGACAGGGCGGGGGGAAAAAACTAGTTTTTTTCCACCCCGGGGGGAGGGAAAAAAAAACTAGAAATATTCATTAAAGTCTTATATTCACCAGAGACACTAAATGTGGGCAATATATAACAGGCCTGTTGCCAAATGCCAAAAAGTTTTGATAATACAGTAATCCTTCTGACAACATGGAATCTTCATGATCTTTTGTTTTTCTCACCCTATTAGCAAATAGTATGACATAAAAAATGAAGAAAAAAAAAAATTCAGATGGGGGAGGGGGGGGGTGCAAAAGAAATCAGGGTGGGGGTAAAAAAAACTAGTTTTTTCCCCCGGGGGGGGGGGGGGGGGGGGGGGGGGGGCAAAAATACTGTAAAATCTATTTTTTTCCCCCCCGGGAGGAAGTTTAAAAAAAACTGGGACACCGGTACAATGAAGTTGTGTGTGGTTGTGGTAAATTCGTTTTTGTTTTTATAAAAAAAAATATTTGGACTGTGTTTTGTATTACTCACATTAGAGAAGGTGCCCTAAGTATTCATAACTCCCATTGTGAAAAAAAAAACAAACAAAATAATCCTGTTGGTTCAAAATGAAGACAAAATACTCCGCTTGACATGTTCTCAATTTGTTTGTATATAAGTAAGGGGAGGTAACTTAATTGTTGTGATATCTCACAACAGATTTTTTTTCAGTTTTCAACAAACTTTCAATTATATTTTTTTTTACACAAAACGGATGAATTTGGTATGAACCATAACAATAGTATACATAATAGGTCAGCTGAAGTTAATTATACTTGAGAAATTATGTTTTTATTTAATTTATATTTCGAGTTTATATAATTTTAATTTCACGTAACCAAATATATATGAGAATATATTTGGCATACAATGTATTTGATAAAAACACAAACTATATTTAATTTGACCGCCCTGGAGCACATAATGTGTCCCCATTGTTGTAAATAATATGGCTCTCCCTTGTTTTGTTCTCAAAACAGTCTTTCATGTAGCATGGATCAAACTGGATATTACAACTCAGGGGTATTAATTCATATTTATTTTTGAGCAGCTATTTTTGCAGGGATCACATCAGGTAATAATAATTTTAATTTTTGATATTGTATGCAAATTTGGGGGATTTGGGGGGGGGAGGGTCAAAATTTGTGTTTGGCTCTTAATAATAATGAGGTTGCACCAGCTAAGTATGGGTCATTGGTTTTAGTATAAAAATATACATTCATAACGGCTGTACTTTGAAAGAGCTTCTAACACTGCAATTCACTCAATTTCGCAGATTTGAATTCAAGCGTCTAATGCCGGAAAATCCCGAATGGAAAAATATGTTTCACAAATGATAACTAATCCCAAAAGTCCATGCACAAAATGGCCATACACTATTTTTAGATTCTTACATAAATAAGTAACATGCCCAACAGATTGAAATTATACTTTGCCTGTGAAAACAATTGGCTGCAGAGTGTATTTTATGTTCATTTGTTATTGTCCACTTTGTGTTGACAGTGATTAAAGAAGAAATGGGTAACTAGTGTTGAAATGATTAATGCCATTTGGATTTTTACTAATCGACTAATCACTGGGTAGTAGTCGACGATTAATCGACTAGTCGGTTATGCAATATCAGATGCTAAACTAAGTAATAAATTCTACAAAATTGTGGTTTTAACTGAATTCATTGGCTGGAGTGGCTTCCAAATTCCGATACAATTAATGGGTCTAACTGGATAACTGTGCGTCATTACGGAAGCTGATGTCTCCATGTCCTTACGACCAAACAACCGGTTCCGCAAAAAAATAAATTGGCCTGATAATAAATCTTTGGTGTTCCAATATTTGGTTCTGTCAAGTATTTTTAAGCAAAATTGAACTTTTCTGCCCAAATTCCCTTGTATATTGTGGTCAAATAAGAAATTTCTGCACTTTGTTATTGTGCTAAAAAACTTCAAAAGCAGAAAACAGGTCACTGAAGAAATGTACACTGATGATGTGATTGTTCCTTGACCTGCATAACTTAATCAACCACAATGAAAAGCTAGACAAACTATAAACAATGACCTCATTGAATACTAAATGCATCACATGACCAAACAGTGCGATTTGTTTGGTCAGTATGTGCACTACATAATGTGACTTAAAACTTCAATCAATAGTAAATATCATTTTGTGACGTTTTGTTTTCTGCCAAATCTTATTACAGCAACATTTACCCAAAACAAGAACATGTTGAAAACGCGATGAACATCTGTAGAGAGCTCTTGTTTCCAATGTAGAAGCACGAGTGTGATAGCGCACCTCAAATCGAAAGCACTGATTTAATTTTAAGAAAACTGAATTAAATTTCTTAGAAGTTAAACAAAGTGGAAACTTCATGGCTTTAGAGAATACACTCAGGTGACTAATCGATGAGTGATTCACTAATTGGTTAATAGATTTGTTTAGTACTAATCGCGTTGGCGTCGACTAGTCAAAAAATCATTTCAACACTATGGGTAACTATATTGTTTACAAATGAACTGACAGTGATATCAGATGATGAAACAGCAATTCACAGTACTGATGAGGTGCTGTCAGTGTCAGTGTAACTTGTACTGGGAGTTTGATATTTTAAATGTCGTATAATCAACAAATCATTTAAACACTACTGCCAATCATTGTGGCAACTTACTAAGCTTGCTACTGCTTGCATTAGGTCGTGAATCAAACTTAAATATGAACAATTTTTATCTTGTGGTGTTCCTTGTAACTATTGGCACGAAACAGTGTTCAAACACTTCTACCGATGGTCAACCGATGGCTTAAAATCGGTTCACTGCATATATACTATCACACAGTCTCAGATCTGAAAACCAACTTCAACTAGTTGTACCTTTTAGCAGATCTAATCTGGCTAATGATCGTGTTTTCTCCATCGTGGGTCCCAGATTGTGGAATTCCTTGCCTATTAGTGTCAGAAATTCAAAAACTCTCGATATCTTCAAAAGAAATCTTAAAACTTTCCTATTTACTGAAGCATTCTCCTGAACCTCTCTAAGAGGCAACCGAAACAGATGTGACTCTTTATTTCAGAAACGTGTATTTATTTTTGTCAAGCATTTTAGAGCAATATTTGTGGTTTTTCGCTCTAGAAAATCAATTATTATTATTATTATTATGATTCCAGATGCGAATGCCAAACACTGGTTAACCACTAACCATTTCATGTTTCTTTCTCGTTCATTGAAATGCTACAATCTGGCAATAATGAGGCAATAGTCTGGTGTTGTTATGGGTAAAATGCAGACTAATAGTACATTTTGTTATAAGCTGTTCTATATATAACCCTGGCTACTGAAAGTTCTACTATCTGAGACAACCTACACATGCAAAGAAGCAGTGATTAAAAACAAAATGATAAAATATGCATCTTGTGGAAAGGGATATATTATGCCATTTATCCACGAGGATATAATTTATAATTAATAATAACCTCATTCTTTCTACATTTTGTTCTGATAACAGGGAATAATGCTAAACTGAAAATTAACTAACCATGACTTAATTAAAAAATTTTAATGCAGACAAAATTTTAGAAAACATGACATTGTGAAGATATATACGAAGTTTCGCATAAGTTATTGCATGTGAACAAATCCCAGAGACATCAATTCTGAGTACACACTGTTTCTAATTTTAACTTTGCTGCAGTTTGAATATATGACTGCCACAAACAACAACTGTACATTATTTCAGCAATAATTGGGCTTAATAAGATAAAAAAAACTTTGTATTATTTCAAATAAAATGCATATATGTATCCAATAAAACCACCCACATGTTTATCGACAACACTAATTTTCACCTTTGTCCTTCTGAGAAAGTTTATTTTGATGAATATGGAAAATGACAGAATTTTCCTTGAGTGCTTGGCTAATCAGTTTGGATTAAAAAATGCTGGCAGCGTTTTTCGAATATCCGATAAATTCTTGCCTTGAAGTTAATTTATTTAATCAAATAGGATGCTTTCATTTGAATGATTTAAAAAACATGCAGATACATTTGCATTATAGAAATTGTGGTTTTGTTAAATGGTGAACTTATTTTTTTTTTTCAAAACTGTGGCCAATTGACCCTTTAAATGTAAAAATTCATAAATGAGAACACCCACCCATAAAGTCACTGCTCTAAGAAATGGTCTACTTAGATATGTTGAAAGAACTGACTGTTTCTACCTACTAATGTGCTAATGCAATTACCCAGTTCATTGATACAGGGTTCCTGCAGTTTGGGGAGGGGCAAATTCAAGGCTTTTCAAGACTCTTTTCAATGTGAATTCAAGACTTTACCAGGTGAGAAAAAAGAGAATTCAAGACTTTTCATTCTAAAAGACAGGCGTTGCAAAACACCGATTCCAGACAGTCAATGTTCACAATATACAGTACCTTGGATGTATTTCCAAACTTCTGTCAATTTAAGACCTTTCAAGACTGGAACTTCGAATTCAAGAGTTTTCAAGGGTCTTAAATTTTTTTTTCAAATTCAAGACTTTTCAAGACCCTGCGGGAACCCTGTGATATTCTACAGTTGAGATACAAATGAGAACATTTTGACCCTTTTCCGAATGATTTGGCCACATCCACCCCATATACACAAATCCAGCAGTTGAAAAAATATTATTTTTCAGAAATTTACAACAAAAGTATATCATGTGGCCCCCTCATTGGAATGAACAAGTCCAGCTCGTTCCAATGAGGGGTCATATGATATGGTTTTGATGAAATATTTTGAAAAATTTGAAAAAATAATATTTAAAATAATAAATTTTCATATCGTCTACATTGGGCAAAGGGTTAACAACCAGTTATAACTAGAGATGGTCTGTCGCCAGGTATACCCCCACTGTAGCATACCACCTAGGGCAGGTGACTGAAAAGGGGCATTCAATTTTTCTAAGTAAAAAAAAATCCAATATGGTCACCAGTAAGCCATCTTCAAACCGAGTGGGACAAATATTATGTCATGCACTTCCCCTCATCATGTTGATCATTTCCATGAAAATGCGGCTAAACTGTGGAAGTAGTTCGCTCCACAAGTTTACATAAAACAAGAGGCCCCCATGGGGCCTGAAACGCTCATCTTGAACAGAACACTATATAAAAAGAGTCCAAGAATGAGTCTACAATAAGCAATCCATCTCCATAGAATACACTATCAATCCTTGAGTCCCTAAGGTGACAAAAATAATCCGGGCATCATGCCTTTTCTTCAGTTGATCATAATGTAAAATGTAGAGCTCCCATATGAAGCCCCTTGATACAACCTATGTGGATTAATCTTAGTTACACACCTCTAGAGGGTACTGAATACAAAATTTTTAATTCTTCAGCAACATGGCCAATTCCGGCTCCCATAGAGAGCCCAAATAGTAACCCAGGCTCTCGATTTAAACACAGTTGAATCTGACTTCCCTAGAGATGTTGTGTACCAAATATGAAAGCATTATGACTGTTGGATCTGAAGAAGAGAAATTTTAAAGAAATTTCTTCATATTTCACTAAGTTAAAATTTGGGCTACCATAGTGAGCCCAAATATTAACCTATCGATCCGATTTGAACAACCTGAATCTGACCCCCTTAGAGATGTTGTATACCAAATATGAAAGCATTCTGACTAGTGGATCTGAAGAAGATTTTTGAAGAAATTCCCTCATATCGTATTAAGTTAAATTTCAGGTTCCCATATGGAGCCCAAATATTAACCCAGGCACTCGAATTGAACAAACTTGAATCTGATCCCCCTAGAGATGTTGTATACCAAATATGAAAGCATTCCGACTGGTGGATCTGAAGAAGATTTTTAAAGAAATTTCCGCATATTGCACTGTGTAAAAATTTGGGCTACCATAGCGAGCCCAAATATATACCTAGGGATCTGATTTGAACTAACTTGAATCTGACCCCTCCCCCCCCCCCCCCCCTAGAGATGTTGCATACCAAATATGAAAGCATTCTAACTGGTGGATCTGAAGAAGATTTTTTAAAATTATCCCCCATATTGAACAAAGTTAAAATTGGGCTTCCGTAGGAGACTTGGTTTGAACAATCTTGAATCTGACACTCATAACAATGATGTATACCAAACATTAAAAGATTCTGACGGGTGGTTCTGAAGAAGAAGATTTTTAAAGAATATTCCCCATATGACCCTATGTTAAAAATTCGGGCTCCTGTATTGAGCCCAAATATGAACCAATGGGCTTTATTTTAACAAACTTGTATCTGACCCCCACCCCCCCCCCCTCCTCCCCCTCCCCCCCTATGAATGCTGTATACTGAATATCAAAAGATTCTGATGATTGGTTCTGGAGAAAAGATTTTTTTTAATTTTTGCAAATATGCTGGCTCAGCATTTTTTCGATGCCCAATACAGAACACCCTAACATAACCGATGGCAATTTTTTTTTACTATTCAATTCTACTGGTCCTAAGGATACTTCGTACCAAAAAACAGCTCTCTGTTCCGTGTGGTTTGGGAAATATGGGTGTTTGAAAATATTTCTATTTTTAGCTCCCAGGGTTCCCATGGGATGCAGATATTTTTTGTTTTGCATGAGTCAAGTACTTATGACCCAATAATACCACATACCAAATTTGGTTCAAACCGGACCATCGGTTCAGAAAATTGAAATTTTGGGCGGGGCCAAAAATCTTATCCCTCCCATTACAAAGCCAAATATTGCTTCATGAACTTGGTTTGAACAAACTTGATTCTACACCTCAAAAGGAAGCTCCATAGCAAATATCAAGTCATTGTACACACTGGTTCACGAGAAGATTTTAAAAATATTTTGGAGCATTTTTTCCCACTCCCTCCCTATGGGGCTGGGCATGTTGAGTTGAACAAAAATGCAATGCACCTTCGGGACCATCACTCACACAAACTTTCACTTGAATTGGCCCAGTGGCTTTGGTTTTGGAGAAGACCAAAACATGGTGTTGGCGGATGAAGGATGGACAGATGACGGACGGAGAGCAATGAGATTAGCTCAACTTGACTTTGTCAAGATGAGCTAAAAAAATCAAATATGGCCTCCAGTCAGCCATCTTGAAACCGAGCGGGAAAAAAATTATGTCATGCACTTCCCCTCATCATGTTGATCATTTTTGTGAAGTTTTATGAAAATACAGCTAGAACTGTGGAAGTAGTTCAATCCACAAGTTTACATGTGCAACGGACCAACGATAACAGACCGACCGACCGACTGACGGACAAGTTGACTCCTATATACCCCCCTAAACTTTGTTTTGTGCGGGTATAATAAAAAGGTATTTTTACCTTGTGTCACTGCATTTAGGTAGCAGGTTCCATGACTTTAAAACAGTCTGGTCAGACATCTTCCAAATTTTTACTGAGCTATCACAGCTAGAGGATGCCTGCACACAAAAAAATTGAAATATAAATCACGAACTATTTATATAATCATCAGCTTACAGCAGCACTCACAAAAGAATTTTTGGAAAAACTAAAAGTTTGAGGTTTTTTTCCTCAAAAACAAAGTTTATGACATCTCATTGAAACAAGCTCAAAAACAGTTTAAATATGACTCACCTATGGAACAAACTCAGTGAGATCATTCCAATGAGGGCTCATGTTCATAAGCTGTGTTTCTGAGACAAAAATTTTAAAAAATCAAAAAAAATCTGAATTGCAGATTTTGGCCGGTTATGGTGGTTATGTTTATTGTTCGATCAGGATTTAAAAAACAATTTAGTCAGTAAAATCAATAACTCATTCTTAACCATTTCACTTTCAATGCCAACTGAACCACAAAGAATAATGAGCTCATTCCATCAGGTTCATTAACTCCTCACACTATGCTGAGAAAATGACAGTTTTCTGTAGCACTGTTTTTTCTGTGAAAAGCAGGAAAATATGATCAATTTTAACCCTTAAGGCCTGATTTTTTATACATTTTTGCTTTACTTTGACAATCCACATCCTTCGACTTTGCAGATGTTTCTTGGCTGGTATTGGCTGCCTACGTAGACAGCCAAGACATACTTAGAAACAACTGTCTAGAAAGCACCTTGCAGGCTAACCCCGAAACTGCATGTTGGGGAAGCTGTTTTGTTGTAGAAAAATGTGATTATAAAGTCAGAACTAGGCCCCTAAGGTTAATGTATCTTGTTTGAAATTTAGCAAGGTAGTGTAATCTGCAGATAATGCGATTACACAAACACAATCTGAACAAGATAGTCTAATGACATCCATATCTCCACCGACTTGATGAGTTATCAGAGGAGTATGCATATAAGGAAATCGAGAAAGATGAACACTTGGATGGATAAACACTCAGGTGGTGAATGGATTGTCGCATATCCCTCCAACATTCATCAAGCATTTTTGCTGAAAATTTACCTTTTACCAAGGGATGTAACTGTGCAAAATTTGTCAAATAAAAAATTACAGTCCACATGCACATCTATGCTTCATATTGATACTTCACACCAAATTTCCTAATAAATTTCTGTGCGAAGAAAAATTTTTTGAAGAAGAAAAAGCTATCAGTCAATAACTATATGACACAGCAGATGCAAAAGAGGCAATAATAACAAGTGCAATGCCCCCACGATAGGTGGATTACTGTGAAATATATTGATATTTCCTCCAAAAAACAAAACAAACAAATATGGATATCAAAGGAACAACTCAACAAGCTAGTCCAAATATTACCCATATTTCTGTGCTTTTACTGGAAGCATCCAAGTATCGGTAAAAAATTTAAGTAAGGCTAACTTGCATAATTTGTGCACAAGAAAAAAAAACTGTATAATATGTTATTTATCTTATCTCCATTCCCTTCAAATCTGAAAATTTGAAACAAAAGCATGAAAGCATCTCTGAGATAGAGGTGGTAAAAGTACACAACATAATACAGACAAAAATATTACCCGAGAAAAAGGTTAAGTAAGGCTAATTTGCATAATTTATGCACGAGAAAAAACCCTGTATATGTTATTTATCTTATGCTGCTAGACCTCCAAAGCAAAAATTATTGAAATCGGAAAAGTCATTCAGAGGTTCTAAGCGTATAACGAATTACACACAATTTTCAACAAAAATGGACACCAGTCGGACATCTTGAATTTTTTTTCGGAAAAAAATTGACGTGCATCAATTTTTCCTAATGCCCCATCAAATCTGAAAATTTTAAACAAAAGCGTCAAAGCATCTCTGATATACAGGTAGTAACAGTACACAAACATAATAAGCACAAAAATATTATCCGAAAAAAGGTTAAGTAAGGCTAATTTGCATAATTTATGCACGAGAAAAAGCCTGTATGATATGTTATTTATCTTATGCTGCTAGACCTCCATACCAAAAATTATTGAAATCGGAAATGTCATTGAGAAGTTCTGAGCGTATAGCGTTTCACACGCAATTTCCAACAAAAGTGGCTGCCCGTTGAACATCTTGAATTTTTTCGGAAAAAAATTGACGTGCATCAATTTTTCCTAATGCCCCATCAAATCTGAAAATTTGAAACAAAAGTGTCAAAGCATCTCTGAAATACAGGTGGTAATGGTACACAACATAATATGCACAAAAATACTACCCAAAAGAAGGTTAAGTAAGGCTAATTTGCATAATTTATGCACAAGAAAAAAAATCGTATCATATGTTATATATCTTATGCTGCTGGACCTCCATACCAAAAATTATTGAAATCGGATATGTCATTCAGAAGTTCTGAGCATATAACGAATTACACGCAATTTCCAAACAAAAATGGCCTATTTGAGACTTGTCTATTTGGGAAGTGTCTATCTGGAACTTGTCCATCTGGGACTGTCTATTTGGAAAGTGTCTATCTGGGACTTGTGTCCGACAGGAGGTGACCCTGGCTGATGAAAATGTCATTGAACCCCAATAAACAAGAGGGGGGCTACGCCCCGGGGCATACCCCCACGGTGCATACTGCCAAACAATGACAAGAGAAGAAATGAACCATGATACCGTGAAAGCTATTCCCATAAACAATCTTCATTCCAAATTTCACTGAGAGCCACAAACCCCAAACCAGAGATATGAAGCAAACAGACAAAAAATTGGCTATTTTAGGACACAGCAAAATTATTGTCTTTGTTTTACAGCAAGGTAATTGTGAAGGACAGAAACACCTGTTACTGAAGTCTAGTGATGATTGGACCATCCACATAAGAGGTGTAGAACAAAGACATAATGCCACATGTGGGGCGGTGATTTGGATGCATTTTCTTTGTTTTACTGCAGGGACATGACTCACTTAAAAGCCTTTCCCATAAACAATCTTCATTCCAAATTTCATTGAAATCTGATAACCCAAACTTCATAAAACAAAGACAAAATGCCACATGTGTGGAGGTGATTTGCATGTATTTTCTTTCTTTTAATGCAGGGACATGACTCATTTGAAAGCCTTTCCCATAAACAATATTCGTTCCAAATTTCATTCAAATCTGATAACCCAAACCTGAAATATGAGGCGAATAGACAAAAAATTGGCTATTTTATGAGACAAACAGCAAATTTTCAAAGTTAAAAGGGGGGATAAGTCTAAAGAGTGAAAAGTAAAAAATATTATTAGAGACTCATTTGAAAGCCTTTCCCATAAACAATTTTCTTTCCACATTTCATTGAGATCCAATGACCCAAACCTGAGATACAAGGCGAACAGACAAAAAATGGCCTATTTTTGTATATTCAAAGGGCCATAACTCACAGAAAAAATATTCCAACAGCAAAACGGTTAATTCTGGTTAAAGGTCTCATGATAGTGAACATCTGTATGAAATTTCTTCGAAATCTGAGCAGTAATGTTGAAGTTATAATGCGAACAGACATCTGAGTTCAGACAGACAGACATACGTACATATGTACATACGTACATACATACATACATACGGACACAAGCACAGACAGGCACAATCCAGTATACTCCACTTTTTGAAAAAACAAGAGGCCTGTCACGCCTAGAGAGCTCCACTGAGGGCCACTGATCGCATGGGCATGTTTTCTAATACTAATATTGTTACAAACTTTAGCCGAAAAATATTCAGCGGTTCAGAAATTATGGCTTGGACAAACAAATATCAAAAATATCTTAAGATTTTCTTGATCCTGTGACCTGTGACCTTGACCCTGTGGATTTAAAGACCGCAGAATAATTGATGACACACCGTCTATTGATAATACATATTGTTATGAAGTTTGGTGGAAAAATATTCAGCGGTTTAGAAATTATGGCTCGGACAAATAAAATGTTGACGACGGACGGACGGACGGACGGACGGACGGACGACGGACTACGGACGAATCAGTATAAGAAAAGCTCTGCTGACTTTGTCAGCGGAGCTAAAAAGTGGGGGTATAAGGCCCTACAAAGTAGATCTTCTGTTTCTCAGGCCATTATTAGTAAAATTGCATGCGGGCGAGCGGTTTTTTATTTTATTTTTTATTTCTGTTATTATTTCTTTGCCATCAAAAGTTCATGTTCTTGGTTTATGTTTTAGGCCTCATAATCCATGGAGAAGCATGGGTGGTGGTGTATTTCGTCCCTTGAGAGCAAGAAAGCTTTGCAATGCTAAAGCATTGCAAAGCCATCTTGCACTCAAGAGACAAATTTATCAATTTTTTTAACTTTGGTAAAATATCAGACATAAACCATTTAATTATTATTTTTTAAAGTTTACATTGGTTATAAAAAGATAGCATGCGGCAGCCAAAAGGACCATGCGGGAGGGCATGAGAAACATATTTTTATTTTTTTTAGGCCTAATAAATAAATATAAATAAATCTGGGACTTGTCTACTTAGGAAGTGCCTATCTGGGACTGTCTATTTGTGAAGTGTCTATCTGGGACTTGTCTATTTGGGACGTGTCTATCTGGGACTTGCCCCATTGAAAGTGTCTCTCTGGAACTGTCTATTTGGGAAGTGTCTATCTAGGACTGTCTATTCGTGAAGTGTCTATCTGGAACTGTCTATTCGGGAAGTGTCCATCTGGGACTGTCTATTTGGGAAGTATCTATTTGGGACTTGTGTCTGACACGAGGTGATCCTGACTGTTGAAAGTGTTATTAAACCCCAATAAATAAATAAATTTGGAACTTGTCTACTTGGGAAGTGCCTATCTGGTACTAACTTATTTGGGAAATGTCTATCTGGGACTGTCTATTTGGGACGTGTCTATCTGGGACTTGCCCATTTAGGAAGTGTCTATCTGGGACTGTCTATTTGGGAAGTGTCTATCTGGGACTTGTCAATCTAGGAAGCATTCATCTCAGAACCATCTATCTTAAAAGCATCTATCTGGGAAATGCATCGAATTGGGATGTAATCACATCTTCTTTCGATAAGTCATGCTAAACTGGATTATTCTTATTAATTTAATGCCTATAGATTCATTGTCAAACCAGGAATTACTGGATATTTCAACTGAAGTTTTCTAATTGCTTTACTGGAATATATTGGAAACTGTATAATACATAACACTCCAGAACATTTAGTTATTGGACTTTATTCAACTGTTGTTGGAACTAATTTCTTAAAAATACTCACAAGTGATGGATAACTAATTTGTTTTATGTTCTTTATGTTAAATCATAAAGTGGAATTTTTTTTCTCTTTTTTTCTTTAAATTTTTAAAATTAAATTTCAGAGTTTTAATTACTTACCAAATATTCATTTTGTCGATCAGCTGCTACACTGAGTACTGGTGCTTCATGTCCTCGACACACTTTATGGGCACTGGAACCAACATCCACAATTTTTATAGTAAAATCACTGAAAGACAAAATTGATATTAAGAAAGGTTAGCAGGCAGCAAGGGGTCATAAGCTACGTTTTTTAATGCAAAAATGAAAAAAATTAGTTATTCAATAATTTTTGTTTGCAAGTGTCGTCTGCTTTTCATGTTAGGTAAAGGGTTAACCCTTTTGGCCTAATTTGAACTTAAGCAAATTCTGACATCTTAGAACAGATGCTACTACATGGCGTGATGGGGAGGTGTTCTTAACAATGATAAAAAAATTAATGTGGGCACTGATTTATAATCAAGTCTTGGCTGCATATTTGGCAGCCAAAAGGACCATGCAGAAGGGCCTGAGAAACAGATTTTTTATTTTTTTAGGCCTTTTCTTAAGGAGTTTTTTAGGGAAACCAAAAATCGAGGGGTACCCAGATAACTTACTGATGGTAAAAGATAAATTTAGAGGTGTTGATATTTTTGGTCAATGGTATATAATATTATATACTGGTCTTAGAGGTTATTTTCAGCGTTTATGGCTATATCAGCCTTTCGATTTTGGAAACCCCCAAAATGTTATATATTATATGTAGCTTTTCAGATTTGCAGGCACGATTTTTGCATTTTGGGCAGCTTGCATCATATTTGTGAAACGTCACTGATCAAAGAATAATAATCATTTAGTGCTTATTAATCACAATATATTTTCAATTATCAAATGTAATTACTAAATGAAAGTGTCAATGACACTGTAGCTCAACTTGTGTTAGACATGTACATGTATTGTATGTGACACACACAGCAATGACACACATCTAGGCAATGACCTGATAACAAAGGTACATGTAAAGTGTTGTAAAGGTCTGTACATAAATACTGACCGTAGCCTGTAACAAATGTACAGGTAAAGTATGACTAAACTAAGTTCCAAGAACGTTGGCAGCGGCAACATTTTTTGATGGAAATTGAAGAAAATCGATAGCTCCCATCTAGAGGTCTCCCCAAACAAGCATACCGGGTTTCAAAGCAATCCAATCATAAATGTGCCCTGTAGGGTGTGCCAAAGGAAAATATTGAGGTCTGACTAAACTAAGTTCTAAGAACATTGGCCGTGGCAACATTTTTTGACGGAAATGGAAGAAAATTGATAGCACCCATCTAGAGGTCACCCCAAACAAGCATTCCAGCTTTCAAAGCAATCCGATCATAAATGTGCCATGTAGGGTGTGCCAAAGGGAAATATTGAGGTCTTCTGACTAAACTAAGTTCTAAGAACATTGGCCGCGGCAACATTTTTTGACGGAAAGGGAAAAAAATCGATAGCTCCCATCTAGAGGTCACCCCAAACAAGCACACCAGGTTTCAAAGCAATCCAATCATAAATGTGTCCTGTTGGGTGTGCTAAAGGGAAATATTGTGGTCTGACTAAACTAAGTACACCCCAAACAAGCACATCAGGTTTCAAAGCAATCCAATCATAAATGTGGGGTGTGCCAAAGGGAAATATTGTGGTCTGACTAAACTAAGTTCTAAGAACGTTGGCCGTGGCAACATTTTTTGACGGAAATTGAAGAAAATCGATAGCTCCCAAGTGGAGGTCACCCTAAACAAGCATACTAGGTTTCAAAGCAATCCAATCATAAATGTGCCCTGTAGGGTGTGCCAAAAGGAAATATTGTGGTTTGACTAAACTAAGTTCTAAGAACGTTGGCCGCGGCAACATCTTTTGACGGAAATTGAAGAAAATCGATAGCTCCCATCTAGAGGTCACCCCAAACAAGCATGCCGGTTTCAAAGCAATCCGATTATAAATGTGCCCTGTAGGGTGTGCCAAAGGGAAATATTGAGGTCTTCTGACTAAACTAAGTTCTAAGAACGTTGGCCACGGCAACATTTTTTGATGGAAATTGAAGAAAATCGATACCTCCCATCTAGAGGTCACCCTAAACAAGCATACCAGGTTTCAAAGTGATCTGATAATGAATTCGACCTGTACGGTGTGCCAAAGGAAATTGTGGTCATACATATGTACATATGCTGATGGACGAGAAGTGATGGCAATAGCTCAGCTTGACTTCGTCAAGTTGAGCTAAACAAGAAGAATGTTACTAAGGTAAAACATGCCCCCCCCCCACCCTTGTGACCTTCACCTTGCAGATGCGGCGGAAACTATTATACATGACACACCTTCTGACTGCCCTTAACATTTGTAAAAAGTTTAACAATTGTACTATGATTCGTTTCTGTGTTATGGCTGAGACACGAATATTGACAGATTTTTAGTGTGACCTTGAAATGTGACCTTGACCTTGAAGGTACAAACCTGGCTATGGTGAGTGACACATCCTCCCATGGTCCTTTATAATTGTGTTTAGTTTGATGACTGTGGCTCTAACCGTGTTCAGTGTGACCTTGAACTGTGACCTTGACCTTACAGACCTGGCTGTGGTGTGTGACACATCCACTTGTTGTCCTTTATAATTGAGTGATGTTAGATGATTGTGGCCCTAATAGTTTTGGAGTTATGCTTGAGACACGATTTGTGACCCTGAACACATGAAGGTCAATTGTGACCTCCACCTTGCAGATGCGGCGGTAACTATTATACGCGACACACCTTCTGACTGTTCTTAACATTTGTAAAAAGTTTAACAATTGTACTATGATTCGATTCTGAGTTATGGCTGAGACAAGAATATTGACCAATTTTTAGTGTGACCTTGAAATGTGACCTTGACCTTGAAGATACGAACCCGGCTATGGTGTGTGACACATCCGCCCATGGTCCTTTATAATTGTGTGAAGTTTGATGACTGTGGCCCTAACCGTTTTCGAGTTATTGGCTCGGATACACACACACACACATGGACGGATGGACACATGCACACTTCAATCACAATATGCCACCCGACCTAAGTCGGGGGGAACAAAAATTGTCTTGCAAAAAAATACTCCATTTGGCACTAGAAATATTCTTTTGGTACTTAATCTTTGTTATCTCATTTAATCTTTTTTTATAATCCTTCTGGAAGATAAATTATTTTATTACTTTCCAAAGTGTGATTTACTGGGATTTCCAGGTTTGATTATAAATGATAACTTAACAAGTGAATTATGCAATCAACAATTGGGTCATGTATCCGTGCACGCAAATGAAGATGCTTTGCCGTGGGTGTAATGGGGACTTCATTGTTTTTTGGTTTTTTTTAAATAATATAATTATCATTAATAATGAAAAGTAATAAACAGAGTAATCGCTTGACTGGACTGGTTACGTGAAATAATTCATTCGAGGCGAGGGACAATATTGTAAAACACTCATGCGCATTCGCACACTCATGTTTGTACAACTTCCCTCACCTCTAATGAATTATTTCACGTAGCCAGTCCAGTCAAGCGATTACTCTCTGTTGCTTCTACTTTATTTGGAGTGAATAAACAGTGAGTAAATAATAATCCTGAAAGTATTTTGTACACATTAATAATAGTGATGAACCGATTATCAAAACTTGCTATCAACCGATTACCGTTTATTTCTCTGTCGATTATGCCGATTCCGATGGTTGAAATAGGACACAGAAGAAAATCTGTTGGTGCCTGTTATACTGCAGAATTTTGTTAACCCTTTACCCAACGTAACGACCAAAACCGGCCAGCGTTATTCACAAAAATCGCCAATTAATTTTTATTATTTTTTTTCATTTTTTGTCTCAAAAACATAGGTGATGACCCCTCTTTGGAACGAGCTCATCGAGCTCGTTCCAAAGAGGGGTCATAACCTATGTTTCTGAGACAAAAAATGAAAAAATTAGTTGTTCAAGAATTTTGTTTGCAAGTGTCGTCTGCTTTTCATGTTAGGTAAAGGGTTAATAAATCATCAATTACGAATGCTTTATACCACATAAGTTCTCAGAGTATGCATATTTAATGCTGGGCAATATTATCCAAAATAATATTTGCATTTTGGTTGCGGTGTGGGGAAAAGATTGTTATTAACGATACAATCACATGATATTGTTCTCGTGAAGATTGTGTTTTATTCCGGTAAATAGTGTTAATACGGTTTTGCGTAAGGATACAATACACTTGGCTGTATTAACCAGGAATATACGGAGCACAGGGTATTTTTTGTTTTCAAAAATTTGATTAGCAGTTTTTTGGTGATTGCTGAAAATTGATTAGCAGTCTATAATTGATTAGCAATTCACATTGAAATGAAGTTGTTCACTTTCATTTTGCTTTAGCCAAACAAGAGGCAGTTGGTACTTTAAAAAAGCATGTAAACTTGGCAAACACTAAAGTTTCTCCAAATAAAAAGATTAATAATAAGCACTTTGAAGTATCTTCTATCACTTCATATGCTTGATGTGTATAATGTGATAGAAGATACTTCATAGGGCACTATGAACTCTTTCCAGCCAGCCTAAATTTATGGATGGTAGCATACTGAATGTTTGTAACATTTACACTAGTGTGTAACACTGTCTATTATACTGGTATCCTGTTTCAGTTCCCATACAGCTTAGCTTGTCAAAAATTATCAAAGAAATTCATAACTTGACACAGAATTGGACAACTTATCACTTTTATATAATTATAGCAGGCAGGGATAATGTGAAACAATCACTGAAAGATTTTGACTGCACTCAAAAACTAAATAACAACTTAAAAAATCTGTTCAGCTGAAACATTCTGACACTGTCACAATAAGTCAAACTGAAAGAAAACAAAGAGGCCCCAGGGGGCCTGAGGGCACTCACCTGACATGATTTACCTAAATATCAACCCAGAGAATTGATTTCAACAAGTTGCATCTGCTCCTCCTAAGAAAAGCTTATACCAAATATCCAAAGATTCTGACCAGTGAATCTAAAAAAAAAGAAGATTTTTAAAGAATATTCCTCACATTGAACTAAGTTATAATTCGGGCTCCCACAGGGAGCCCATATATGAACCCAGGAACTTGGCTTTAACAAACTTGAATCTCACTTCCCAAGGATGCTGCGCACCAAATATCAAAACATTCCGACTGCTGGATCCGAAGAAGAAGATTTTTTAAGAAAATTCCTCATTTTGAACTAAGTTACAATTTGAGCTCCCACAGTGAGTCCAAATGTTGACATAGGGACATGGCTTGAACAAACTTGAATCTCACCCCCCTAAGGACGCTGCATATCAAATATCAAAACATTCTGACTGCTGGATCTGAAGAAGAAGATTTTTAAAGAAATTTACTCATTTTGAACTAAATTAGCATTCAGGCTCCCACAGTGAGCCCAAATATGGACCTAGGGACATGGCTTGAATAAACTTGAATCTCACCCCCCTAAGGATGCTGCATACCAAATATCAAAACATTCCGACTTCTGGATCTGAAGAAGATTTTTAAAGAATATTCCTCATATTGAACTAAGTTATAATTTGGGCAACCACAGTGAGCCCAAATATGAACCCAGGGACTTGGCTTGAACAAACTTGAATCTCACCCCCCTAAGCATGGTGCATACCCAACATCAAAAGATTCTGCCTGCTGGATCTTGAGAAGAAGATTTTCAAAGAAATTTGCCTGAAATGCACTAAGTTCAAATTTGGGGTCCTATACTGAGCCCAAATATAAACCTAGGGGTCCGATTTGAACAAACTTGAATCAGATCCACCCGACAATGTTGCATACCAAATATCAAAAGATTCTGCCTGCTGGATCTGGAGAAGAAGATTTTTTAAGAAATTTGCCTGAAATGCACTAAGTTCGAATTCGGGCTTCTATAGTGAGCCCAAATATGAATCCAGGGGGCCGATTTGAACAAACTTGAATCAGATCCACCCCACAATGTTGCATACCAAATATCAAAAGATTCTGCCTGCTGGATCTGGAGAAGAAGATTTTTTAAGAAATTTGCATGAAATGCTCTAAGTTCGAAATCGGGCTCCTATACTGAGCCCAAATATGAACCTAGGGAGCCGATTTGAACAAACTTGAATCAGATCCACCCTACAATGTTGCATACCAAATATCAAAAGATTCTGCCTGCTGGATCTGGAGAAGAAGATTTTTTAATGTTTTTCCCATTGCCTACAGTGTTAAAAAGTGCTGACTCAGCACTTTTTCAAAGTCCTGAAAAAAGTACCTTGTGATCAAACCGATAGGAATTTTTTTTAATCATTCTATTCTACTGGATGAAAGTAAACTTTATACAAAATAAGAATTCTCTGTGCCATGTAGTTTTGGAGATATGGCAGTTTTAAGGTTTTTCTTATTTTTAGCTCCCGAAGTTCCCACGGGGCAATGAGAAAAATTTTTTTTGCATCAATCAACTACTTATGACCCATTATCATCTCATATCAAATTTGGTTCAAATTGACCTCACGGTTCTGAAAATAGAAATTTTAGGCGTGGCCAAAATTTTTGCCCCTCCCATAACGAAGGCAAATAATGCCCAACAAACTTCTCTTGAACAAACTTGATTCTAAATCTCAAAAGGACTCTGTATACCATATACCAAGTCTCTGCTACTGGTAGTTCATTAGAAGATTTTTAAAAAATTTGGCCATTTTTTCCACACCCCTCTGCTCAATATGAGCCGAAACCTAATTTGCATAAAAATCAAAATGCCCCTATATGACCACTACTTACAGGAAATTTAATTAAAATGTGACCAGTGGTTTAGGAGAAGAGGCTCAAACACCACCTTCACGCAGTACGACGGACGACACACGACGGACGACAGACGAAGAGTGATAAGAAAAGCTCACCCTGACTTTCAGTCAGGTGAGCTAACAAGCTGGTGAAAGTTTTGGAACATGCAGTACACAGTCAGTTCTCAGATAATAAAATAGAGCTCTCTGCAGTCTGTTAGTATATCATAAACACAAGTCTTTACTGAGCTTCTGGACTAACAAAAATATTAAACATTGATAAATCAATAATAGTGTGATTGTCTAAAGCACTATACTATAGTGCTGCTTTGAACAAACACACTATTATTGATTTATAATCAATAGTAACTAACTGTACATCTAACCTAATTATTCAGGTTAACTTATGATTGTTGATAAACATCACAAATGACTAAAAAGGGCTAAAAATTATCAGCACTCTCAGGCTCTCACTGACTGTCACTCCACTTTCTTTTTCCGTGGCCCATATGGCTCTACATTGGTGTGACTTCTTTTTGAAAAGAACTTTTTCACAACTGGCTGACTGTCAATGTCTTCTGGCTCTGGGCCCTCCAAATCAATCCTTAATAAGCAGTTTAGAGTGTGGTTCAGAAGTCTACAACGCCAGTCTGTTTTAACTCTGTTTACAGCAGAGAATCCATGCTCAACTTTAGCTTTTGAGATGGAGCAACATCTCAAAATCTGTATCATGTGACAAAGGTTTGGGAAGTTGACTTTTTGTGAGGTGAGAAGAACTTTCCACACTTCATTGTAACTCAGGTGATTTGAAGTACTTTCCCAAAAGAACTTGAACTGATTCCACTCGTTTAGTATGTCAGGGCCATCCACATCTTGCCTCTCTAATAACAGCAAACTGATCGAGGAAAGCTGCCACTTCTTCACTCCCAAAATCGTCTAAGTCTTTAGTATCATTTGGCCACACATGAGTGTCCAACAGTTTCAAAGCTGAGAAATGAGTTTTTTCAATGCCTTCATTCAAATTTCCAAAGCACTTTTGGAATGCCCTTTCAAGATTTTCAATCATTACAGACTTCTGAGGAGCAAATGCTTTTAGGCCTTGGGGCACATGTGTTAGCTTGATGTCTTTGAACATAACAGAATGTTGAGATGCTTCCTCCAACCGTTGGCTAGTTCTAGAAGTTCGAAAACTTTTTGCTGAAGAACTGGTGGTTTGTTTCTCTGTATCGTGTTCAACTGATGCAGTCGCCTCTTGCAAGATCTCACTTAGACCTGATTTGAACTTTCTTGGCTGATCACATTTGATTTTTTGTATTTCATCAGTTGTTCTTTGTAGTGCTGCTACAGCATGAATGAAGTCAACACTGTCGCCTTGGAGTAACAATGAAAATTTTGAAATTGGTATAAGAATACCATTCCTGCGACAAAGCTGAACTTTGTTAACCTTGAAATGTATCAAACAATTTTGGCAGCATCATTTGTTGTCGGGTCTTCTACAAGATTCTCCATGTGTTTTACAATCACACCATAGGACTTAGAAAGTTGAGCACAAGCCCTCCTCTTGAACTGAACCCATCGAGTACCATGGGAGCATTCTGGCTTTGTGACTTTTTCTTCAAGAATTTCAGATAATTCTCTGAGTTCACGAAGTCTTTTCGGACTATGTTCATAAAAGTCATAGCGATTTCCTAACATCTCTATTACTTCTTCTATGATAGTTCCTTTTAATGCTTCTTTCACAGCCAGATCCAACCTATGGTTCAGACAATGAACTCCAAGCAGCCATGGCATGTCATTTTCTCTTCTGAATCTTCCAAGAAGACCATCTTTCTCACCCATATTAACACTGACTCCATCAGGCATAAATCCAACTAGTCTAATATTATAATCACCGAGTCCAGCATCAGTGAGAGCTGTCTCTATACAATCTTTAATGCCATATTCTCTTGCATTCACAACACTGTTAACCGCAAGGAGTCTAAACTAAACACTTCCTGTATTTCCATTGTTGAATGTGATGTACAACATTTCATTTTCAGTGGCAGAACTATCAGCTGCTCCATCAAATAAGATATAGAGGATATGGAATGAGTGTTTTTCTCATGTAATATTTATGAAACGAGTCTAAAAATTCGGACGAGTTTCATAAATATTATATGAGAAAAACACTCATTTCATATTCTATTTATCATATGACACACACACGCACAAATTAGCCACTTAGTACGACTTTTTAACCCATCACCTAACTTGAGTTGCAGACGGCACTTAGAAAAAACATCCTCATATAACTAAAAATTTTCATTTTTTGCTTCCAAAACATAGGTTATGACCCCTCATTGGAACGAGCTCATGGAGCTCATTCCAATGAGGGGTCATAACCTATGTTTTGGAAGCAAAAAGTGAAAATATAAAAAAAAATGAATGGTGTTTTTCTTGTAGGTGAAAGATTAATACAATATTGCCAACCCTAAATAGGACAGATAACGTAAATTCTCCCTTATGAAATTATGCAAATGTTACCCAGTTGTATTTTGTTTAGCCAATCAAATTGTTCAGTTTTGAAATTGACCAATGAAAGCTCCCAACTCTAATTATGCAAGTTATGAAAATATGGCCCAGTTGTATTTTGTTCAGCCAATGAAATTGTCCAGTTTTGAAATTGACCAATGGAATTGACGGAAGGCTTTATTTATCACTGATTAATATGAAAACAAAATATTAAATGTTTTAAAGTGAACAAAACGGACAAGTCATATGATAAAGCAAAATATTCACTGGTGTGTAAATTTTCCAACATTTCATCTCTCAGATGCTCCCCAATCAAAGATGTGTATTCACTGCATTTATTAGTGTTCAAGTAACTGCTCCCAATATAAACACCATGTCATTTTTCCAATTTTGCGCAAGACTCAAACTTTGAGAATGGAATCTCTTCCTTTGCTAACAAATATACAATGTCAATAAGATTGCCCACTCTTTCTTCTTCAGCTGTCCTTCTTTTACTGAGGGCTTTTCCTATGGGAGTTTTTGTATATATTTTATCTATGGTAAGGGATTTTGGGGACTTCAGTTCTTGTCCTCGTTTATGCGGTTCAGTTTTTGAGTGTTTAATTAAATTGTCTTTCATTAGTGCAGAAGCACTGAATCTATCTATTGCTGTTCTTGTGAAGTTATGGAAGAGGTTTATCTTTTCTTCAAATTCAGAACAGAGTTTGCATTTTATCTTTGCTGCATATTCAGTCTTCTGGCCTTCTTTTGTTTTAGTTTCATAGTGAATCCAAGACTCATCCGGGTCAGTTTCTTTGATCAAAGCTAAAACTGTTGAGACTTTCAGTCCGCTTGCTTTCGCCATGTTTTTATTTTGATGCATCGCACATGGGTTAATATATCGGGTGTTCTGACTGGATGAACATGAGTGAATATGTCACTTTATTTTTACCAACCAATGAGAATACAGGATCCATATCAATTTGTTTTCATTTGAGAAAACCCCCAAAGTGCTGATGGTATTGTCCAATCAGAATACGTGATCATAAATTAGAAAAAGAAAAACGTCACTGAGGATTCCCAAGCGAAATTAAACTTGATGACGTGTTACTATTTTAAGCCCCTCTGCAGTCTCTTCGTATGTTTTTTATTCTCACATTTTGTAAATTATTTGGAACAATAAACTTACAAAAAATAGTTTGTTTTTTAATAGAAATATTATCAGCAACCACGCAAACACTGGCCATTTCCTAAAAATAATTGACTCGCATCCTGCGAATCATTTTTATGATTTTGATTCGCAGTCGTAATTGTCTCGCAAACTGCGATGCGAACCTGAACAAAAAATACCCTGGAGCACACATACTTTGTGTCTTAAATGAATAATAATTCTGATGTTAATGTTGTGAAGTCGTATGATGCATGGTTGTGAAGTCGTATGATGCATGGTTTACATGTATGTCAGAATGTATTATTCAATGTTCTTTTTTCAACTTGTTACCTCCCTTGATGTGTTTCTCCAATGTTTACATGAACTCTACAATCTTCAGGAAATGGTGGCGATCTCGTACCGATATCAGTTGGTAAATTGCATAATATCTCTGCTCTGCAAATCCCTAAATTTTCTGCTATGCACTACACACGTTTTTAATGGGGAAACTTTACTGAAATGGCCAGATATCAAAGGGATTTTTAATAGTCAGTGTTAAATATAGAATAACCAGAAACTGCCGGTTGTCATAATCGGCCGATATCCGAAACCAGCCATAATTGGTTAGTTCCGATTGCTTATTCCGATTATCGGTTATCACTAATTAATAATAGCCTTTGACTTTTTTATTATCTATAGTTTTATCGTTTATGGGGGTTTTTTTGCAACTAAAAAACTTAAAAGTGCCAGGTGATAAATACTAAATTAAAATACTGTACTTTTGAGGGCACCAAGTGGCCGTCTGCAATCCTTTTGTATTGCAGATGGCAGCTTGTTGCACTCAAAGGATGATACATGGTTAATTTGTTTTCAGTTACAATTCATTTGGCACTAAAATCTTTCATTTTGCACCAAAAAATGTATTCAGCACCAAACAAAAATTCCACCTGGCACAAAAAAATTGTGGGCCAGTATGAATACTGATTACAACCACAACACAAGTGTGAAGTTAAGTTTAGCCAGTCTTTATTCCTATGTTGCCCATTTTACGGGCACCCACACAGGCATTGGTTACAAGGTTCTATTTTATCACAGTAAACAAGCACTGCTCCACTTCACAAGTTGCTATAAGGATTTGTTAATGGTTAAAGCATTTTATCAAACTTAAACATTCGTAATTTCTCTCCAAAAAACATAATTTCATTTAATCAAAAGGATGTTACTTTACAAGAAATATGCTTTTAACAGAATAAATTCTCAATTTTGGAACAGTAGAAGAATTTATGTTATGCAAATAAATATGTTGTTGAGTGCTATAAGCCATAACATGCTTCATGGCTTTACTGAAGAGTGCAGAAAGCAACATTAGTGACTTTACACTGTTTGTATTAGCATGTTTCTCACTCAGCTGTAGAACCAAAAATGTTCATATATAAAAATTGTGTTGTTACAAAGCAATTGTAACAAAACAATTAGGCCACACAATGTAGATCTTTTGTTTCTCATGCCATTATTTGTAAAATTGCATGCGGGCGAGCGTTTTTTTATTTCTGTAATTATTTCTTTGCCATCAAAAGTTCATGTTCTTGGTTTATGTTTTAGGCCTCATAATCGTAGCCGAGTCAAAGTTGCAGTTCTACTAGCTACTCACAAGTATCCATACTAGTAGATCTTTCTATCAAAGATTAATGTGCAGAGCATGCAGTCAGTGTTGGAGTTAAATGTATTATGGGAGTGACAGGTAGACAGCCAATTTGGCTATGTCATCTCTCAACGGTACAGACTGAATATCATTTTCTAATTATCTATATGTGTTTTATAGTCAAATATGTAATTGCCTGTAAACTATACCATTAAATAAAATATCTAATCTACAGAATAGCATGGGTGGTGGTGTATTTCATCCCTTGAGAGCAAGAAGGCTTTGCAATGCTGAAGCATTGCAAAGCATTCTTGCTCTCAAGGGACAAATTTATCAATTTTTTTAACCTGGGTAAAATTTCAGACATAAACCATTTAATTTTTATTTTTTTTTAAGTTTACATTGGTTATAAATAGAGAGCATGCGGCAGTCAAAAGGGCTGTGCGGGAGGGCCTGAGAAACAGATTTGACTCTCCTTGTTAGTAGCATGGTATCTTTGAAAACAAATACTAATGTTACAAATTCCTTTTGAAAAATAGTTAAGCACTCCCCCAGTTAACCCTTTGTACATAAGTGTCAAAACTAGAAACTGTTTTAGCGCACTAAAACATATGTCTCCCCTTCCTTTCTATTTAATGCACTACAAATTATATATACATGAATAATATTGACAATCATACCAAATATCTATGGTCTAGCTCAAAAGAGAAATAAGTTATGACTCTGACAAATAATCCCTTATAAAATACCTGAACTTGACCTTGGGGGGGGGGGGGGGGGGGGGGGGGGCAAAGGTCAAAATCATGTGATGGTCACCATGGTTTACAAAGCCACAGAGCCACATGTTGATACAGACACATGTCAAATATCTAAGGTCTAGGTCAAAAGACAAAAAAGTTATGCCCCGGAGAAAGTTTCCCTTAAAAAGAACATAAATCTGACCTTCAGGTCAAAGGTCAAGGTCACATGAAGGTCATGATGACATGTGGTCTCATTGTGATACATCCACATGTCAATCATCTATGTCCTAGGTCAAAAAACAAAAAAGTTCTGATCTGGACAATTATTCCCTATTTGAAGTACATAAATTTGACGTTGCGGTCAGAGGTCAAGATCACATGCAGTTCATCAATGTAGCGACATGCAGTTTCATGGTGACACATCCACATGTCCAAAAAAAAATCTGGTCTGGACAATTACTCTCTATTTAAAGTACATAAATTTGACCTTGAGGTCAAGGTCACATGAAGGTCATGATTACATGTGACATGTGGTCTAATTGCGATACATCCACATGTCAAATATCTAAGTCCTAGGTCAAAAAACAAAAAAGTTCTGGTCTGGATAATTATTTCCTATTTGAAGTACATAAATTTGACCTTAAGGTCAGAGGTCACGGTCACATGAAGGTCATCGAGGTAGATGACATGCAGTCTCATGGTGACACATCCACATGTCAAATAACCAAGTCCTAGGTCAAAAAACAAAAAAATTCTGGTCTGGACAATTACTCCCTATTTGAAGTACATAAATTTGACCTTGAGGTCGAGGTCACATGAAGGTCACAATGGCATGTGACACACCAGCTCACGGTGATACATCCACGTGCCAAATATCTAAGGCCTGGCTCAAAAGACAAACAAGTTTTGGTTCGGACAGTTTCCTTGAAAAAAGCACAAATCTGACCTTCAGATCAAAGGTCAAGGTCACATGAAGGTCGCAATGGTACGCTACACACCAGCTCATGGTGATACATCCACATGCCAAGTATCTAAGGTGTAGGTCAAAAGACAAAAAAGCTATGGCCCGGACAAAGTTTGTGTGATGTTTCCCTTAAAAAACACATAAATCTGACCTTCAGGTCAAAGATCAGGGTCACATGAAGGTCAACATGGTACACTGCACACCGGCTCATGGTGATACATCCACATGCCAAGTATCTAAGGTGTAGGTCAAAAGACAAAAAAGTTATGGCCCGGACAAAGTTTGTATGAGAAGAAGAAGGAAGAAGAAGAGAAGAAGAAGAAGAATATGCACTAAAACAATATGTCTCCCTTCTGGGAAGGGGAGACATAATAACAAAATTTCAAGAAGCAAATTTCTCTCATATGGTAACTAGAAACTTAAGCAATTGAGCTCTGCCAAACATGAGTGAACTGGTTAAATTCCTGGTTGCATTTTGAAAAAAAATTACTGCTTGAAAACTAGAAAAGTAACTATTTTGACATTTGTGCAAAAACAATTTCAGTGAAAAGAAAACATTGCATTTTATCACTAACACAATCACTGACCTTGCCCCTGCCACCAATGTAGAACCAGACTGGTTGAATATGATGTGGTTGACTGGTGCTGTAAACCTTGTGATTATCCCATCAGGTGCGCCATCAGGAAATGTATGTGCCTGAATGGAGTTGGAGTCAGATGCAGTGAAAAACCGGTCATTCTGAAAAAAAAGTGTCAAAGGTTATATTATTAAAAAGGGGGAGACCCTCTCAGAATCTTAAGATGGTTTCACTGTAAATTTAAGCAATAACCAGAGTCCAGTAAATGCATACCATCAACAGAATTACTCCATTTCTGTGTACCCATAACCACCCTGTGACATCATGACAACTTGACCTTCAGTCTGGCCAGTGTACCAAATGTTTCACACAACCACTAACTACAGTCATTGTCAAGTGGCCTTAAGAATTTTTCTCAATTTTTATTACCTGCATTAGCAGACAAGAAACAAGAGGTGGGCCACCGCCTCAGTGCAAAACCTTGCGGTGTATACCGCCAAACAATGGTAAGAGAGGAAATAAACCATGATACTGTGAAAGCCTTTCCCATAAACAATCTTCATTCCAAATTTCATTGGGATCCGATAACTCAAACTTGAGATACGAGGCGAACAGACAAAAAATTTGCTATTTTGTATATTCAAAGGGTCATAACTCACAGAAATGAAAGTGTCAATGACACTGTAGCTTAACTTGACTGTGTGTAGTATTTGATGAAAAGGAAAACGTTCTTATGAAAGGATTATGAAATAAGACAAGAATTGTGATAATTGAGAATATGTTAATTTTTGTTCCCTGTATGCTATGTTTTCAATAAGAATAATTTGAGTGTAGGATGTACTAAAGAATTAAGACCTGGGTTGATGTGGCCCGAACAGTTAACATATGTCAACCAAAGTTACCAAGTTCAGGGTATTTTTTTGTTTTTAAAAATTTGATTAGCAATTTACATCATGGTTTCAAAAAGTGATGATAAATGGTGAATATAAAGCCAATATGAAAGAAATATGGTTAGCATTGTACCGCATTTCACGATGCAAATCCAGTCATCAAATACCCGGAAGTTAGAGTAAAATCATTCTAAAATGAGTCATCCTACCAAGTTATAATGAAATCCCTTCATAAATATAACTTGTAGACTTTGCTAAAGGAATCTAGGTCAAGTGACGATTCACAATCATGGTTGACCGATCATGACAAAAATTGTAGAGTCTCCTCTAGATATCATACCAAGTTAACCAACCAAGTTGCAATGAAATCCCTTAATAAAAACTTAGATTGAGTCTTCCATGGAAGACGTGTGTCGCCTGCACTATATTTTAATATTTCAGACAGAATTCTAAGTGGAAAAGGGGCATAACTCTGGAAAAAATACAGCGGATCAAAAAATAAAATAGGAGGTGCACAATGCCATTATGTGATAAAGAATCACTGAAAGTTTCATCAAAATCCATTCATAGGTTAAAGAGGAGTGGCAGATAAGAGAAAGTGTGACGTGGACGACACGGACGACGCTGACGATGACGCGGACGACGCAAGACGACAAAAGTAATCCCCATATGTCGCTCCCCACTTCATGGGGCGGCGACACAACAACCTTTAAGCAGTGCTCATTTATTTATTTATTAAGGTTTAACAACACTTTAACAGCCAGAGTCATATCGGTTCAGTGATAATTTTACACATGGAGGAAGCCGGAGTACCCGGAGAGAACCACTGAGCAACGGGCAGCTGCCAGCTCCTCAACATCTGACTCTGCACTGCAGCAAAGGCAGGGTTAGATTGGTTGAAGATATGCACCACATTGACCTGCAGTATGCCTTAATGCACAGCATCATCGTATCCCCATGTTGACAATCGGGGTTAAGTGCCCTGCCCAAGGAAACAATGCGGGAGTCCAAATCGATCGCTCAAACGGTCACCCATCCAAGGACTAACCAGGCTCGACGTTGCTGAACTTCAGTGATCTGACGAGAACCAGTTACCGCAATGCCACTGTGCAAAAGCAGTACTAAAGCAATGTTGGTCAAGTGACCAGGTAGCAGTAACGGCTGACCCCGATCATGACCAAAATACAGCAGTCTCATCTAGGCATCGTACCGAGTTATCCTTCCAAGTTACAATGATATTGCTTCATAAATATGAACTGTAGACTGTGCTAAACAAATGTAGGTCACGTGCCTGTGTGGCTATCACCGTTGACCAATCACGGCTAAAATAGGATGTTCTCATCTAGACATTACATTGAGTCATCCTACAAATTTGCAATGAAATCCCTTTATAAATGCAAGCTGTAGACTGTGCTAAAGGAATTTAGGTAACATGCCCTTGTGGCCGTCAGAGATGACTGAACCCGACGAAAATAGGACATTCCCATCTAGACATTATACAAAGTCATCCCACAAAGTTACAACTAGATAGAGTTATTTGTGTGCAAAGCACACAATGGTGTATCCCCGCATTTCTGCAACACCTTAGCATAGTTTTAACGTTTTGAATTAAATACCCAAGGAGCCTTTCGATGAAAACTGATTTTCTAACCAAAAAAAATGGTTCCACTGGAACCACCTGGTGCCAAATCAAATTTACGAAACCTTCATGCACATTTAGAGATGTTACCTGAACACATTAGAATAGTTTTAACGTTTCAAATTGAATACCCTAGGAGCCTTTCGATGAAAACTGATTTTCCAATGATAAAAGTGGTTCCACTTGAACCACCTGGGGCCAAATCAAAATTCCGAAACCTTCACACACATCTAGATATGTTACCTGAACACATTAGCATAGTTTAAACATTTCGAATTAAATACCCTAGGAGCCTTTCGTTGAAAACTGATTTTCTAACAATAAAAGTGGTTCCACTGGAACCACCTGGGGCCAAATCAAAATTCCAAAACCTTCATGCACATCTAGTGATGTTACCTGAACACCTTAGCATAGTTTAAAAGTTTCGAATTAAATACTCTAGGAGCCTTTCGATGAAAACAGATTTTCTAACGATAAAAGTTGTTCCACTGGAACCACCTAGGGCCAAATCAAAATTATGAATCCTTCATGCATATCTAGAGATGCTACCTGAACAACTTAGCATACTTTAAAAGTTTTGAATTAAATACCCTAGGAGCCTTTCGATGAAAACTGATTTTCTAATGATAAAAGTGGTTCAACTGGAACCACCTGGGGGCCAAATCAAAATTCCGAAACCTTCACGTACATCTAGAGATGTTACCTGAACACCTTAGCATAGTTTAAACGTTTCGAAATAAATACCCTAGGAGCCTTTCGATGAAAACTAATTTTCTAACGATAAAAGTGGTTCCATTGCACCCACCTGGGGCCAAATCAAAATTCCGAAACCTTCATGTACATCTAGAGATGTTACCTGAACACATTAGCATAGTTTAGATGTTTCGAATTAAATAGCCTAGGAGCCTTTCGATGAAAACTGATTTTCTAACGATAAAAGTGGTTCAACTGGAACCACCTGGGGGCAAATCAAAATTTCGAAACCTTCATGCACATCTAGTGATGCTACCTGAAAACTTTAACATAGTTTAAAAGTTTCAAATTAAATACCCCAGGAGCCTTTCGATGAAAGCAGATTTTCTAATGATAAAAGTGGTTCCACGGGAACCACTTGGGGCAAAATCAAAATTCCAAAACCTTCATGCACATCTAGAGTTGCTACCTGAACACCTTAGCATAGTTTAAACGTTTCGAACTGAATACCCTAGGAGCCTTTGAGGGTGTGACGTACGGGCGGACGAATGGACGGATGGAGATCATGACTATATCCCCGCATTTTTGAAAATGCGGGGATAATAAAATCCCTTCATAAATACAACCTGCACACTGTGCTAAAGTTTTTCAGGTTTAAAGTTCTTGCAGCCATCATGGTTGACCGATCGCAACCAAGGGGGGACGTTCTCATATAGACATTATATGGAGTCATCCTACCAAGTTACAATGAAATCCCATCAAAAATACTACCTGTAGACTGTGCTAAAGGTTTTTGGGTTTCGGGTTCTTGCAGCCATCACGGCTGACCGATCACGACCAAAAGGGGACATTCTCATCTAGACATTATAGAGAGTCATCCTGCCAAGTTACAATGAAATCCCTTCATAAATATGACCTACAGTTAGTGCTAAAGGTTTTTGTGTTTTGGGCTTTTGCTGCTGTCACGGTTGACCGATCGCTACCAAAAGGGCACGTTCTCATCTAGACATGACCTCAAACCTGCATATGAAATTTTGTGATAATAGGACAAGAACTACATGGTGCAGCCTGTGCTGAAGAAAATGTGAACAGACCCACAGACTTCTGCATGTGTGATGCAATAGCTTATCTTGACTTTGTCAAGGAAGCTAAAAATATTCCAACAGCAAAACGGCTGATGCTCCTGAAGATCTCAGGATAGTGGACATTTGTGTGTAATTTCATCGAAATCTGAGCAGTAATGTTCAATTTAAAACCCAAACAGACATCGGAGTGCAGATGGACATACAGACAGATGGATGGACAGGCACAATCCAGTATACCCAACTTTTTAAAAAATGAAAGTGTCAATGACACTGTTTCTTGTGTAAGACATGTACATGTATAGTAAGTGACACAGCAATGACACACATATAGGTAATGACCTGATAACAAAGGTACATGTAAAGTATTGTAAAAGTCTGTACAGACCGTAGCCTGGAGTAAATGTACTGGTAAAGTATTGTAAAGGTGGGTGACAGTTATATGCTAAACTAGAAAAGAAATCTCCATGGGGTTAATGTTACAATGGGGATCCTTGTATGGTGCACCATAAGCCAAATGTTAGCAACTGTTTTGGCCTGTTTGATTCAAACCCTTCTAAGGTTGATTCATATTAATTAGTAAATATTTGTCCAGTCCTTCTTGAAATATAGGTACTTGAATTTTTTATCTTTAGCTCATAGGGTTCCCACGGGTGAGGAGGTTTTATTTTTCTCATTGGAAATAGAAAATCGGGTTGTGCTAATAATGTTTACCCTCCCCAAACAACACCAAATATTAACACAGGAACTTGGCTTCAACACATTTGAATACACACATCCTAGGGATGCTGAATTCAAAAAACATTATTTTGTCTGGTGTTTTTTGAAAAGATTTTCAATTATCTCCCTTTTTGAGTCCACGAGTGGATCTGACTGAACCCAAAAACATTCATTCTCATACCACAGTGATAATAAAGGCTCCCAATAAATTTATAGCAAACATTACTGACATAAAAAATCTTCTTTACAGGTTCTGTACAAATGAATAAATCAAAGTTCATCAAATTTGCATAATTTCTGCACAAGAAAAAAACCTGCATTATATGTGATGTATTCCATGTCACTAAACATTCAGACAAAAATTTATTCAAATCAGAACTTTCATACAGAAGTTCTGTACAAAAAACTGATTGCACTAATTTCGGTACAAAATGGCTGCCAGTGGCCATCTTGAATTTTGGACCACACCCCAAAACACTCGTTCTCGTCCCACGGTGACAACAAAGGTACCCAAGAAGTTTTGTAAAGATCGGTTCAAAAATACGGCCTCTAGCCTGAGCCGTATAGAAGTTCTATACAAAAACCTGATTATACCTAATTTTGGCACAAAATGGCCGTAGGCAGCCACCCAAAAACACTTGTTCTCGTCCCAAGGTGATAACAAAGGTACCCAAGAAGTTTCGTGAAGATCGGTTCATAAATACAGCCCCTAGCCCAAGGCGTATTGACATGTGTACTTACTGTGTATAAGTAGCACTGAATAAATCAAAGTTCATCTAATTTGCATAATTTCTGCACGAAAAAAAACCCTGTATTATATGTGATGTATTCCATGTTACTAAAATTTATTCAAATCAGTACTTCATATATAAGTTCTGTACAAAAAAACTGATTGTACCTAATTCTGGTACAAAATGGTCTCTGGCAGCCATTTTGAAATTTGGACCGCACCCAAAAACACTCGTTCTTGTCCCAAGGTGATAACAAAGGTACCCAAGAAGTTTTGTGAAGATCGGTTCATAAATACGGCCCCTAGCCCAAGCCGCATTGACATGTGTACTTACTGCGTATAAGTAGCACTGAATAAATCAAAGTTCACCTAATTTGCATAATTTCAGCATGAGAAAAAAACCTGTATTATATATGATGTATTCCATGTTACTAAACATTCATACAAACATTTATTCAGATCAGAACTTTCATACAGAAGTTCTGTACAAAAAACTGATTGCACTAATTTTGGTACAAAATGGCTGCTGGTGGCCATCTTGAATTTCGGACTGCACCCAAAAACACTCATTCTCGTCCCACGGTGATAACAAAGGTACCCAAGAAGTTTTGTAAAGATTGGTTCATAAATACAGCCTCTAGCCCGAGCCATATTGAATTGTTGACGGACAGGCAGATGGATGACGGGCCATGGCATAAGTTCAAATCTGACTACGTCAAAGTTGAGGTAAAAATGTGGAGGTACAATTAAAGTAACCACAATTCAAACTTTATTTTTGTCAATATCTGCATTGAAGCATATCATATGCAAACATCCCTCTACCCCCAATGAGCATGCAGGAGATGAAAAGATGTCAGAAGTGTCTGTTTTGTTACAGCAAAAACATCTTTTGCAAATCACCAAGAAAGCATGGTTTGGAATGCTGGTTATTGCCCACCTCATTAATGTATTGTATTCTTATAATCTCAAATCAAATTGCTTCTATTAATCAAAACTGAATTGAATCCTGAATCCAATTAGGAGCATCTTGAAGATGACTGACTGGAGGAGGGGGAGAGTGGGTGGATTGAGGAGAGATCTTCTGTCGACCAGGAATAAGAGACAGAAAAAATCATTTCCTAATGAACTGTGTCCGATTGAGATAAATGCGAATTGCACGAACCAGACAGAGCAAAGGGCAGTTACCCTCAGCAGAAGGAAGAACCCTGATACAGATAGGAGGTGGAGTTGTTTCAGGAATCTGATTCTAGGCCAGAAAGGAGCAATCAGTGGTAAATGTAACACTGTTGGGAGAACTCCTGAAAAAGTCCGGGTCAACCGAGAGGGTGTGAAGCTCACTAACCCATCTGGCTGAGGCAAAAGCCATCAGAAAATCCATCTTGTATGTGAGAAAACTCATATCCACCTGGAACAAAGGTTCGAATACCACCACCCGAAGCAAGGCAGCACCCAAGAAAGATCCATCTTGGGGGTAAGCTGGGGGTAAACTGCAAAATCCTCGGCCTTTTCAACGAAAAGTGCCGAACAAGCTTGGAGAGGTATGGATTAGTGCCGATACGACGCTGTCCCACATACGAAAAGGTCTCCGAAAGCATGGACCTGTACCATTTGATGGTAACAGGCTGGAGACCCCGAGAATCAAACAGATATACCAGAAACTCCGCAATCTGTGAAATTGAAGGATGGGCATAATCAACAGAGTGACCGGCACACCATCGACAGAAGACCTTCCACTAAGCTGCATAGGCTAAACCAGTGGAGTGCCTCCTTGAAGAAGAAATGCACTCCACTGCTCGTCTCGAAAAACCTCTACGGAGACAGGACCTGGCAAAAGATATGCGTGAAGGCACAATGAAGGGTGACCTAGGGTGATCTTGGCAAAGAAGGTCGCAACGTGGAGGGAGACGTGCCGGAACCACCGCCAACAGAGAACGGAGCTGATTGATCCACACTCACTGAGGCAACAGGGGAGTGATCAGAATGATTCGTCAACTGCAGGTTTGTATCTTGGCTAGAACCTGAGGCAGAATCGAAACCGACATGGGAACGAACCGGCAAAGTGGCTTCACTCCTGACCTTTTTCACCAGACAACTCAACAGCTCCCGCAGTATCCACCACAGACTGCACATCTCCCACTCTCACCAGACGTGGTCGTGTTGGGAGGCCCCGAACGACAGCACACACCCCCCCCCACCCCACCCCACCCCTGGGAGGAACAGCCACGGTATGCGAAAGTCATGCGCGAACACAGAGGTTGAAAATGTGGTTGAAAATAATAACGAGAATATATAAAACACAGTCCTGTTATTATACGATCCTCAGATCCATAATTCCAGTCACAGGTGACCATTATCAACGAGCTGAATTATCACTGTTTCTTAATGCAAATGTGGACGTCTCGACACATGGGTGGACGAAAAAAGAATGGGTCATTAGCTACATGTGTGCACTGGACCGGAAGCCGAGGATTTGTACTAAGAGAAAGAGCATCCCCTACTGAGTGTGCGCAGGTGCCACTCGACCCAATTTTGGCTTATTTTTTGGGGGTGTTTTTGCACCACTTTTCTTTCCCAAATCGCTTGGGAAAGATCAAAATAGAGAATATATTTTCTGAGTTAGGGACTTCCACTGTCGTGCAAGCTTGTAGTAAACAATTGTAAGGTAGGCTGATAAGAAATCCTTCTGTTGGAAGATTTTGATGAAATCAGTCAGTAACACAAAGTGACATTTGTTTTGTTTGAAAAATCTTTTTGCAAGAATTTCATTTCTTCATACTCATGTGGTTCATTAAAGATGCTAGTTCAAAGAGACACAAGTTTTTAAATATTTATACTAGGAATTTTAATGGCATTTTTCTTATTTCAAAGGATTTTAAGTTTGGTAAAAAAAAAAAATCTAATTTTTCAAAACCTCCAAGGCTTAACTGATGCTTTTTTTCCATACTTTTCAAAACCTTTTCCAGATCAACACATATTTCCATACTTCTTCCAGAATTTCAGAATGGAATAAGAACCCTGTACCCAAGCCTGGAAATAAGCAGTCTGTCATTAGCAGAATGAGGTTTCCAGAGGGGGGAATTTGCTGATGCTATCCATACAGTGGGTTAGAATCCAGACCATGATTCAGATTGAGATTCGCAGTGTAAATTTAGTAATGATACCCTGCTGTGCAGGATAGCTTCACCAAATTCACCCTCCAAGGACTTCACTCTGCAGATGACAGTATTCTGCAGATGACAGTCTGCTCATTTCCAGACTTGCCTGTACCAATACTCAAGCCTCATGACCACTTATACCTTACCACGGATGTGATTTCCCTGTAAGATGATTTTAATTCCACATCATGGCTGATGCAGAGAAGGTCTGACAATCTACTCTTTTTAAGCAATATGTGGAAACATCAAAGCAGAAATAACAGGGAAGAGCAGATCAAAGATACAAACTATGACATATCCAGCAGCTTAGCTCCAGATGGGATTTCACTTTTTTCTTGCAATGCACATTTTTAGACCTTAAAATTTGTCCCTGCTCTCAAGTACAGGTTTTGATTCTCATGAATCCCAGCAGCAAGAATCAATTTTCGAATATTGAATAATTTAGAATTTGAGCATACTGTTATACCCTTGTGACTGCTATCGGTACGAGATAGCCACCATTTCCCGTAGATTGTAGAGTTCATGTAAACATTGGAGAAACACATCAAGGGAGGTAACAAGTTTAAAAAAGAACATTGAATAATACATTCTGACATACATGTAAACCATGCGTCATTAGACTTCACAACACACATTAACATCAAAATTATTATTCATTTAAGACACAAAGTATGTGTGCTCAGTATATTCCTGGTTAATACAGCCAAGTGTATTGTATCCTGACACAAAACCGTATTAACACTATTTACCAGAATAATAACACACAATCATCACAAGAGAACAATATCGTGTGATTGTATCGTTTATAACAATCTTCCCACACTCCAACTCCCAAAAAAGCAAATATTATTTTGACTAATATTGCCCAGCACTAAACATGAATACTCTTGATAACTTATGTGGTATTAAGCTTTCGTAATTGGTGATTTATCAACGAAATTCTGCAGTACAACAGGCACTAATAGATTTTTTTCTGCGTCCAATTTAAACCATCGGAATCGGCATCGAAATTGGCATAATCGGCTAAGAAATAATTGGTAATCGGTTCACAGCAAGTTTTGATAATCAGTTCAGCACTATTGGTTTGTTTGATGTTTTAGTCCCCATAATCTAGAATAGCATTGGTGGTGGTGTAGTTCATGCCTTGAGTGCAAGGGGGCTTTGCAATGCTAAAGCATTGCAAAGCCTTGTTGCACTCAAGAGACAAATTTATCAATTTTATTAATTTTGGTGACATATCAGACATAAACCATTTAATTTTTAAGTTTGCATTGGTTATAAAAAGAAAGCATGTAGTAACTAAAAGGACAATGAGGGAGGGCCTGAGAAACAGATTTTTAACTTTTATAGGCCTAATAAAATAAATGGTCAGTTTAACACTAGAATAACAGAAAATACCAAACTCATGTTAATTGAATACTCCTATTATTTTTTGCTTGCACATTGGCTGATCAATTAAACTTAAAGGCATATTTCCGACTTTTACAGCCTCAGAGAAAGTGCTCTTGACATGCCACCATGGGGAGATGCTGCTGACAAGTAACAGGTCTAGGCAGTGGTTTCTAGCCAAGTCTTGGCTTCATGACAGGCAGCCACAAATTGACTAGAAATCACTGCTAAGCTACCAGATAGGTTCATACAGTAGTCTGGTGAGAATTCAGGACAAATGTTCAGTCCCTCAAGAATTAACAGGGTTCCACTCTATTATTTATATTTATTTATTGGTGTTTAAGGTCACATACTTATGTACAATGGCTAATCATGACCGTGACAATTTTACGGGTGGAGGAAGCCAGAGTACCTGGAAGGGTTCCACTCTAGATACCATTATTCGACTTTGACTTGGGTCAAGCACTTGTGGTGAAAACAGCTAATTAACATCATATTGGCACTCTGAAGAAAACATGTATATACAATATAGTCGCCGTGAACTGGTCATAATCCACGCAGAGGCAGTGATGTCTACACATGTATTGACCAGGTAATAAAAATCATCAGCAAAATTTTAACCCTTTACCTAACCTGAAAAGCAGACGACACTTGCAAAGATAATTATTGAATAACTAATTTTTTTCATTTTTGGTCTCAAAAACGTAGGTTATGACCCCTCGTTGGAACGAGCTCGACGAGCTCGTTCCAACGAGGGGTCATAACCTATGTTTTTGAGACAAAAAAATGAAAAAAATAATGAAAATTAATTGGCGATTTTTGAGAATCGCGCTGGCCGGTTTTTGCCGTTACATTAGGTAATGGGTTAATGAATGAAGCTGTGGGTTGTTCCTGATGCTTCATTAATTAAAACTTTGATGATTATTCTATTAATTAGTGTTTGGAATCTAATATTATTGCGTCCATGGAAATATTGCCAACCCATGGAAAGCGACCAGTCCACAGAGGCTCTTCTGTACCCTGGAAAAAACTCTTGAAGTAAACAGATAAATAATACTTTGAAAATATTCAGAAACAGCTTCAAAGAGATAAAATATGCCCTTTCCACCAAAATATTATCTGGGGCTCTGTTTGTGAGTGTTAAAAAACATTAAAGACAAGCCAGAAGAAAAATTAATGTCAAGGCAAGAAATTAATTTTCAAATGTAATTACCTTGAATGCAATAGCAGACACCCTGTCGCCAACTCTGTGAGACTGTGTATCATCATCTTCTATACCTTCCCAAATTCTCACATCACCATCTGAACCACCAGTTAACATATACCTACAAGCAGGTACATTTCTATTAGGTGCACATTACAAATAAAGCATTGGGGTTCAACTAACTGTTCAGAAATATTCATGCCAAATGAGGTACGAAGATTCAGAGGGTTAAAAACTGTACAAATTCTTTTTTTTTATTGAAAGAACTTGGGTTTAAGCCTTCACAGTATCATGCTTTTGATTACCGAGTTGTGGTATTTTAACCCTTTACCCAACGTAACGGCCAAAACCGGCCAGCGCTATTCTCAAAAATCGACAATTAATTTTCATTATTTTTTCGTCTCAAAAAGTTATGACCCCTCATTGGAATGAGCTTGTTCCAATGAGGGGTCATAACCTATGTTTTTGAGACAAAAAATGAAAAAAATTAGTTATTAACCCTTTACCCAACGAATCGCCCACATCCGCCCGTGTAATATGCAAATTCAGCAGCTGAAAAAAATATTATTTTTGGAAAAATTTCAACAAAACCATATCATGTGACCCCTCTTTGGAATGAGCTCGTCGAGCTCATTCCAAAGAGGGGTCACATGATATGGTTTTATTGAAACTTTTTGAAAAAATTTAAAAAATGATATTCAAAATAAATTTTGAAATTGTCTGCGTTGGGTAAAGGGTTAAAGAATTTTTTTTGTAAGTGTCGTCTGCTTTTCATGTTAGGTAAAAGGTTAAAAATACTGTGATATGATTGAATACAAAGTAGTGCTATATTTATGAACATTCGACAAACCATCAGGCCTGTACAAATTGGGTGAACATGTGTTTCATTCACCTATCGTTCGATTCAAGAAAAATTGGGCAACTAATTTTTAGTTCACCTAGATTATTATACCAGGCCTGTCATTTTCAAAATTCCAGGATGGCCATGATGGTTCGCCTAAAATGACTCCAGGAGGGCCATTTTTGGTTCGCCTCAAGTGACCCCAGGAGAGCCATTTTTGGTTTACGAGGGGTCATGAGTGAAAGCATGGGTGTGCATGACACAAGAGTTGTCTGAGAGATATAATTACAAGAGTAATATTCCAAGTTGTGCAAGTTTACCCATAGAAGCAATTTGAAAGTTGAAAACTACGGGAGTACGTTGAATTCAGGGAATGAACTCTTTGACACATTTGTGTGTATAATCTCAGGTTTTCAGGTGTATGAAATAAAATTACTCACAAAATCATTTGGGAGAGTGTTTGCTTTATTTATTCTTCCCATCTGAGAAAGAGATAAAAGTTGGAATCAGGGTGATCAACGTTTCCATCAACACTGTCACTGTGAACTCATGAATATTAATGAGCTGTTCAATGGTAACAAAGGTGAGGGTAATACGTTCCTGTCACTTTTGGTACCTGTGATCGCAAACGGAATGTTTTTGTTTCATTTTGTTGATTATTTTTTTCCTTCAAACATTATCCCAGAAATTAATAAGGAATTCAAAATACATAGTATTTATATCTTAACCCTCTAAGATATGCTAGCCACGCACCACATCAGGTATTGTTGGGGGTGGGTGGGGGGAAGGTGGATATATATGTGTACACACGGTGGAGAAACAGAAGAAAAAGAAAGAGATACCTGCATGACAGTAATCCATTCATGAATTAATAATGACTGCTTACATGAACATTAATAACTAACACAAACATACCACTGGGCATATCTATTTATATCCATATTGCCCGTCGACTTTTATGTTATTATAGGAATAATCTCATTATCGACCTGGACATGTATTCATACCCAATAATGTCACTCACCAAATATCATTTAATTTTTAATCCTTTACTCACAACTGAAGATATCTTCCAAAAACCTGTAATTTTGGTAAAATCAAAGTCAACAAGGGCTATAACTCTGGAAAAATTATTCGAATCGAAACTTCCTTTCCACATGCGCATGTACACATCATACTCAAACTGCAAACCAAGTTTCATGAAAAATCCAATGAAAAATGCAGGAGTTTAGCGGACAAGCATTTGTGATGGAAATTTTGTCATTTCCAAGGGCTGTAACCACACAAAATTCATCGCATCAGAAATTCTTGACCACATGCACATCTACACTTAATACTGATACTTCAGACCAAGTTTCGGAAAAATCCAATAAAAAATGTAAGAGGAGTTAAGCCGATAAGATAAGCCTTTGTGATTTCAAGTGCTGTAACCATGCAAAAATTGTCGCATCGAAAATTCCTGACCACATGCACACCTACACTTGATACTGATACTTCAGACCAAGTTTCATAAAAATCCAATAAAAATTGTACGAGTTAAGCGGACAAGCCTTTGTGATGGAAATATTGCCATTTTCAAATGCTTTAACCATGCAAAAATTGTCGCATCAAAAATTCCTGACAACATGCACACCTACACTTGATACTGATACTTCAGACCAAGTTTCGTAAAAATCCAATAAAAAATGTAGGGGGAGTTAAGCGGACAAGCCTTTGTGATGGAAATTTTGGTATTTCCAAGGGCCATAACCACGCAAAATTAGTCGCATCAAAAATTCCTGACCACATGCACATCTACACTTGATAATGATACTTTAGACCAAGGTTCGTAAACATCCACTGAAAACTGTAGGGGTTAAGCGGACAAAGTTTGTGACAGATGGACAGACGGATGAACAGCATTTCAATATCCCCCTCCTGACTGGCAAAATACAGGGCATGAAGTGCCCACACTCCAAAATAGCAGCTGTATTAATTAATATTAATATTCATAAACAAATAAAACTGAAGACAGCAGTGATGAATTGTGAGATATTGTTTTCGAGGAAAAGGTCATGGCAGTTGTTTTCCCTCGTGATGAGCTGTCCATTATATTTTGTGTTTTTAAATCAAAATAATAAAATAACTCTGTGCATGTTTACAAAAAATGCTTTATTAAAGATATTGGTATCAGTTCAGTCAGTGAGTGTCCCCATGATATCGATATCAGTTTGGTTTTTCAGTATATTGCCCATCTCTATTATGATGATGGTAAGATCTTCATGAACAATTACTTTGATGTAATACACTGGTGGGAAGGGCTCACCGAGCCCTTTCCACCAGTGTATTACAACACAGCACAATGAGCATAACGGCTTTATGGCAGGATGCATGGATGCCAGTAGCTTGGTTGATTAAGCAGCTCAAAGTAGGTCTATACCCAGCGACTAATATATTTATTCATTTATTTATTGGTACTCCGGGTCACATATTTCTGTACAATGGGTCATCATGACTACGACAGTTTTACTCGTGGAGGAAGCCGAAGTACCCAGAGAGAACCACCAAGCAACTGTCAGCTCCCCAACATACTAACTCCACACAAGCAGGGTAACTATCATTGGTTGAAGGCAGGTGCACCATCCACATGCAGTATGCCTTAGTACACAATGCCCCCACGTGAACAACAACGCGGTTGCCACAGGTGGGATTTGAACTGAGGACCTTGACTGATATCCTTGCATCTGTCACCTTTAGTCTACCACCTTTGTATTGCATATTGGCTATATACATATACTTCTGTTTAATTTGAGT